>CM024545.1:2980419-3665714 GCA_014182365.1 Eucalyptus tenuipes
GTTTGTAAAGGTGACATCCATAACTTGTAATCTACCAATCAAATATATTTCCTCCAACTAGGGATAGAGGAAAATGTTCCCATAACTGGTTGAGTATGCATGTCAGTAATAACTATAAGATGTTTTCTCAATAAAAAAATATAATTGGAGGAATTTCTCTTCGATAGAGATGGAAAAAATAAAGCCTCATAATAAGGGACATTTTTCCTCCATCCAAAATAGAGGAAATTTCCTTCAACCATATTGTGACATCCTAGAATTTCATTCTTGTTTTCAATTAAATAAATCTATTTTCATTGATGTGCCTATAGTGTTGTTCTCAAAGCTTATCACTCTAGAGACAACTAGACTATCTCGGGGAAGTCACAAAGGGATTTTTAATGCGATAGACTTGAGAATTGACTAGAATCGACTACTCGACCGTGCTCATCTGCAGAGATCATTACGGCACAGTTAAAAATCGGTTAGAGATCAGAAATAGGTCGGTTCGATTGAGATAGGTGATCAAACGTGGGTGATCCCACCACAATGTAAAATTCTCGTCGATCGGTACTAGACTGATTTTTCTCTCGTTTTGGTACCCTGTGTCCGTCTTTGAAATCTCGAAATTTTCACTACCACCGAGAGTCGCCAATGTGTCGAAGAGGTTCATTGTGGCTCGAAGAAAATCAACCACGAGTCATTTGTACTAAAAATTTTTGAAAGCTATCAGTAGGTTAGGTCACATTAAAATCAAAAGGATTGAAATTAACCTAGAATTTGAATTCGATTTAAAACCGAAAGTTCGTCATTTCACGAGTCATTTTAGGAACGTCGACTCATCCTCCAGAAGATTTTTCTGCAAATTGAGATTTTTGGCGAAAAGTCTATATAGGGCCATTTTCGACCGGAAAATTTAGGGGACCGCTTTTTATCGCGTTTTTGGAATGCAAGTTGGTTCTATTGGGAAGAAAAAATACCAATTTGATAGAGGACTCGATGGTGGAATTTTTGGAAGCCGAATTGAATCAATTCAAGTGAAAATTTGGAGAGGAATTGAGGAAAATGTCTTCAATTTCGTAGCCCCCATGCTCCACACTTTTGGATCACTTCCAAGGCTTCTAGAGGAAGCTTTGAGGGCTACAATTTGCCGAGGAAGACAGCCAGCAATGGTGGGACCATTTCAAGGGGACAAAGGGGTAGGATAGAAGCATTGGAGGGACCCTCTTGGTTTGCTTGTCTCCCTTCTTCCCCCATCCGGTCGAGTCCTCCATTCCAGCAAGCTTGAAGTTCAAAAAATTGTAGAGAAGGAAGCCGTGACCTCCCCCTTTCTTGTCGAGCAGCCACCAAGATGCCTCGGAGTCGCCGCCACCGCCGCCAGCCCGAAGTCGCGCCCGAGCCGCTGGTCGCCGTCCCCGATTCCATCTGTCCGAGTGTTTGTGCGCCGTTGTCGCCGTCCCCCGCCGCTGCCTCACGCTTGTACGTGCAACGGCCCAGCGCCGTTCACCGTCGCGAGCCTCGGCCACCCACCTGGCCACCTTGCCTTCGCCGGCCCTGTCTTGCCCAAACCAACCGCCCAGGCTCTCCTTCAACCCAACCACGTAACCGAACCTCTCCTCGGCCCACCGCACCGTTTGGCCCGTTTACAAGCCTTTTTGGACCTTGAAAGGTGTCCCCGCTTTGAGATTGTTGATCATCTCGCGTCCCCGTCGAAGTGAACCCGTCGGATCGCTAATCAAGTGAGTTTACTCACTAATCTCTACTTATGGAGTTAATTATGCTTAAGGGTTGATTAGTTTAAGTTAAGCTTGGATTAGGTGGTTAGTTAGAATAGATTAGCCATTTAATTAATCGTTATTGCATGTCAGGTGGTTAAAGTAGTGTAATTAGAGTCTAGATAAGCCGTAGTATTTATCGGTTAGGTTCGGAATTTTTCCGGCCCGTTTCGGTATTTAATTATGCTTTTCTTGCCTAAGTTGCATTTATCGGTATTTAATAATTAATTTTCGTAATTATTTAATTAATTTTTATTTTTCGGAAATTAGACCAGGATAGCCAGTGACTGGAATTTCGTGCTGATTGTAATGGTGTGGTTGGTTCATTTATCTGAGTGCTAATTTGTGCTGATTGAGTGATATTTGTAATTTTGGGATTTTATTCCAAAATTGAGTATTTTCTGTTTTTAATTAGAAAATACCGGGCGTCGGTTTACAACATCAAAAATGTGCTCATGGATTATTGAAATTAGTGGAATCTTCAAAATGGAAAATATTGTATTTTGGCTAAAGCCCACCATGTACCCACACACGATTATTTTTATCGGGAATGATAAAAATGGTGAAGTTGTTAGATGATCGAATGGTATACTATATCAGCCCGAGGGCTTTGATGTGTCACTTAGAGCGAAAGCAAAGATACCGGTATACTATATCAACCTCGAGGGTTTTGATATATCGCCTAGTGCGAGCAAAGATACCTTAGCAACTTCGGTGAGCATTTTCGTATACTATATCAGCCCGAGGGCTTTGATATGTCGCTTAGCGCAAGCGCATACTATTTATCAACTTAAAGTGAGCAGTCCTTGATATGATCGGATTTTATAGATAGTATTGATTGAGATGATCGGGAAATGGTCTTGATGACATGGAATTGACTGGTTCGATTGATCGATGGCTCGATCTGATTTGATGATTGGATTGGTTGATATAATTGATTGAGTAGTTGAACCGTACTGGCTTGTAGGAAGGGACTGAGGCAAAGGTAAGTCATCTGACTTGTGCTTGTGCTTAAGCAGCCCTTGGGGCGTTTTTTCTTCCCAGTCAGGACTTAGGGGTGAACTTGCTAAGACGTCATCTCACCCCGTTGTGGGATAACATTTTCAGGTCCTTAGATGGCAGTTGAGGAGGACCCAAAGCTCCGGAGTTTGATGAGGAGACCGAAGAATCGGTGAACGTGTCTGATTAGTGGGTCATAGGACAATTCCCTTTTGTTGAGCCGATCTAGTATTGTGTATAAACCTGGAGTGTTTATAAAAGGCTTGATTTGGTTGTGAATTGTTGACTGCTTTTCTATCTCATTTTGTTGTTGTCTGGAGATTAATTATTTGCTTCCGCATGCGCATTAAAAATGTGCGATGCGTCCGGGACGTCGCTATTTAATTGACCACCGAGAGATGGGCACGCGCTCGGAGGATCGGGCGTGACAAATACTCTAAACAAGGATGTCACCCACTTTTATTTTTATTAAAGTTCGCATGTAAGTGATATCCATAATTTGTAATCTGCCAATTAGGAGTACAACTAGGGATGAAAGAAAATATAGACTTTACAGTAAAAGATCAGACTTTCCTCCATCTCAGCTGGGCGAAACTTCCTTCGACCACGATTCTGGTTGGTGGGTTGAAATATAAACTTCATCAATAGACACTCTTATATATAGTTAAATGTAAGGGCACTTATGCAATCCACTGATTAAAGAAATGGTTAAAGGAACTTTCCTCGTAAAAGAGATAGAGGAAAATATAACCAAACACCACAACATTGCTCAGCATGTTCACCCACACCATTCACATGGTACCAAATTTCGGTTGGGCTGATGAATTTTTTTTTTTGGTGCTTCTTTTTAACGAACAAATTCATAAGAGACCTGATGCCTGAGATATCGAAAGGGCCGATGCCTTAAAAGGTAACACAAATGCAACAATGAGATATGCCCAGTACTTAAGAAATTTACCTTAGTATATATGGCAGGTAACTCACCATTCAACATAATCTACCAAAGAAATACAATTATCAGGCGAAACTCTAATTGTGTAATCCAATAGTTCAAAAATGATATTCATTACTACACTCTCTAACCCATTAAGAAACCCTAAGAAGAATCTACGAAGACACAATTCCAAATACCCTCCAAGTAGAGGTAAATCTCGAGACACTAATTTTTATTTTTCAAGACAAAACTGACAATCCTAAAAGAGATTATCAATACTAACATAAAGACAAAGATAAAAATTGCGTAGATGAACCATTTTAGCCAAATTTTGAGAAAACATTTCTTCTTATAACATATTTATCATAGACTTCAAGTACACATCCATCTTTCAAATCAACCCAGACTAAAAATTTTTGGAAGTTAGGTCATTTGTATCTCAACTTCTTCATTTTCTTGCAGAGAATGTTGCTTACGTGTTTAGTGTAATCACACGAATCACAGCGAATCTTTTGTATGACTTGTCTGCTTGGAACATAAACTTGACGGGGTAATTAGTGTCTTATAAATGGTTCAGTCAATATTGGAAGGTTAAACGATTCCATCATCCAATCTATTTTATTACCAATCATGTCATTCATGGTTGGACGATATTCTGTCTTGAATTAGACAAAGGCCACATGGCGTAAAAGATATGCTGAGGAATATCCAAAATATTATGCCCCAAAAACACGCAATGAACGTAGACTATAAAGAGGTTTTTTTTTTTTTTTTTTTTTTTTTTTTTTTTTTTTGACGAGGTAGACTATAAAGAGGTTAAATGCACGTTTGGAATAGAATGATCTTGCGAGACTTCATAAAAGATAAGGCTTGGCTACGGTGACGGCGCCGGAATTTCAATTTTCTGACCACGCCAACCACAACTTTTAATGGAGGAAACTAGGACACTGCTTTGACCGGGTTTTGCATCTTTTTCACTTTCCATTGTTTCCTTTTTTCTCTTGGCTTAATTTAGGATTAGAGGATTCAAAAAAAAAAAAATTAATACCAACATAGAGATAATACGAGTAGAAAAATATTATCACCAATTAAAAAGAAATCATTAACATCATTAGCGAGGTGACACCACTTTTATGAAACTGCTTTCGATATGAGCTCCATCAATCTAGATGATATTACTGTAAAAAAAATTAAGCGTTGTATATCAAGTGTGTGTGTGTGTATGTGTCTATGTATATATTAACAAATATGAATTAGATATCAGTTCACCAAATACTTCTTATTTTCCTACAAGCAAAGAACCAGAGATTAATGACCCTTTCTCATAGTTATGTGTTAATCATTTTACAAGTAAAAAAAATAATTGAAAGTTCAAAGAATAATAGATAATCACATTTTTTTCTATTTTTGAGTCTTAAATTTCTTTTATTTGGGACAACATCCACCAAAAACTTTTCTTTGGCCGGAGACAATATCCATTATTTTAAAAGTTGCAAGTGAATCTTGCATGTATTACTATTATGCAAATAAAATCACTTTGATTTTTTTAAATTAAAACAAAAAATAGAACTCATCTTATTCCTTTTTAAGATAATGTAAAAAAAACCCACCAATTCGTTGACAGAAAAATATGCAATCGGCCAAGCCCATATGCTAGTTTCCAACAATAAAACTTGTGGCTAACATCACACCGTCCGTTTTGTAAAATGATTGTACGGTCATGTACTCATTTTCCTAGAAGATATTAGGTGCCAAAAGTACTAAAAAAGCAATAAATCTATTAGATTTGTACTAAATCAGTCTTAAATCTTTCAATGATACTAATTGAGTCATATACCTTCTGACATTTTGCCAATATAATTCATTCGGTAAATTTTAGACAAAAATGATTGACTTGAATGCTTGCCATTTTACGCGGTATGATCGGTGTGGACACGGACTAATTTTACAATTTTTAAATATTTTTCTTGTTTATCATTTCTCTTTTTCTTTATTTTTATTTTTACAATTTTGGGCCAACAAGGATAATTGTTGGCCATTGCTAGACACAAGCGAGGGCCTCCAAACCCATGCTAAGATTCAAAAAGGACGTCGAGCCTCACACAGATTTAGGTGAGGGCTACAATGCCCTTGCTCAGACCATGCCTACGGCCGGTGATCTCGTCAACCCACAGTTATTAAAAAAGAGAAAATAAAATAAAAAGTTAAAAAATTAAAAAGTAAATAAAAAGTTAAAAAATTAAAAAGTGTCTACTGGTTATGTAGGTTAGTCAACATCAATGTTAGTAATTTTCGGTCAAAATTGACCAAACGAACTACATTCAAAAATTGCCAAAAGATTTAAAACTCAATTGACAAAATTGAACTATTTATGGTTGAATTAGCACAAGTGCAATAGGATTAAAACATTTTTGTACCTTTTTTTCGATATTATGCAAATACGAGAAATTTGTAAAAATATCAAACAATATCCTTAAGATATAGAAGGATTTTTTTTTTTTTTTTTAACATGTTTAAAGGACTCAACAATCAAACTTCTAATGGGATTGGCTTATTTCTACCTAGCGCATGGCTCATTTCCATTGTTCAATTACTCTTTAACTCAATCCATTCGTCTACGTTAGCTCTGGATCCCCTATTCCGCAGAGTGCTCTCATTGGTGCCTTAGACACTTCTCTATATTTGATGCGTGTAGACAAGGTGCGCATCTATGATAGAGATATTGCTGAGACACCCAAAGGAATACCACACCCAAGGGAATACTTTGTAGGGCAGAGGATTCATATCAAGTCTCTAGATCTACATTTTCTTTCAATGTACGAGATGAGCTTTATTATGATTTTAATGCCATTCTCTTGTGCGATGTTGTCTTTTACTCATAAGGATTGGGGATTTTAAAAATTTCCCAATTAATATTTTTTGTAATTATGACGTCTCAACCAAATTAGATGCGCATCATTTAAAAATTTTGAGATTTGCGATTAATGCATGAATTTTCTGTTTATTGGTTCGGTGCATTTCAAATTTGAAGAAATTTATCACAATAAATTTAAGATTTATATTAAAATATTTTAGAAATTGACTTTATATAAGTTTCCTGTGAAAAGTACCATGGATCTTTTGACATCCCCGCCTAAAAGCCTTGGCTTCTCAGGCCGGCCTCGCCAGTTGTCTAGACACTGATTTGCTCACATATAGATGTGATGCGTACTTTGATGACTTTTCGTTACATGAAAAATAAGCCCATTTTAGTGGGAAAATATAGTTACAAACAATTAATAAATTGGGAGGATGAATTCCACAGAGGATAAACCTTGATAAACCTTTATAAGCATATTGCTAATCAATTTCCTAAGATTTCTCTTTTGTATTTATAATTTCTAATCGCCTCACCAAGCCGGTCGACTTAACCGTTGCTAGTTAAGCCTCTAGGATTATATTTTTCCCTCGCAGGGCCTCTCCAATTCTCAACCAAGCTTTTCTCTCGAGTCAAGTCAGGATACAAGAGTGACATTTCGGGTCTCTCACCTCAAGATGGATCTTCTGCCCGTCTCTTTCCCTTAAACCTTTTAAAGATCTACTCAGGTCCAAGTGTGAAAATATAGTTACAAACAATTAATAAAATGGGAGGATGAATTCTACAGAGGATAAACCTATATAAGCATATTACTAATCAATTTCCCACGATTTCTCTTTAATATTTGTAACTTTCAGTGGTCTATAATAGTCCTTCGATAAGTGATTACTAATCCTTCTCTTGGCTAAGGATTTTCTACCAATATAATTATATGTCGTCGGGCACTTTCTTGGGTACAATGGATGTTCTGATGAAGCCGGAGGTGCTTTGCACCCGCTGACCCTCGACTCGGCGAGGGTGGATGCTTGACCTTAGAAGACGGGTTGTTCGAAACATTGGCAGAAAGGTGTAAGGAAAAGCTTTAAATCTATTCTATTGGTGTGAATTTAGTCTTAAACATTTTATTAGTGTTAATTTTGTCATTCTAGCTAATTTTAGCTTGATTTTGTTGACGTGGATGCCAAACAGCACCAGCTTACCTATTTGGCATGACCAATGCTATCATGGACACTTTTAATAATATTTTATATTTTTCTGATTTTTAAATTATATTTCCTTTTTTTTTGTTGCCTTTCTTCTTTCTTTTGTCGATGAGCGGCCAATGGCCACAAATGATGGCTAGCCACTGACCATGGCATGGCGAGCTAGTCTTGCTTGGGCAATGGCGAGCCTTGACGAGGACTCCCTCACCAAATTTAACAAAACCACCTTAGTCCGGATGAGGGCAAGCCCCGCCCAAGGGCTCCCTCGCCAAATCTAGTAGGTCACCCTAGCACGGGTGAGGTCCGGCCTCGCTAGATCCGGGGGGGAGCTCTCACCGGATCTAACGAGGGGCTTGTCGTTGCCTCACTAGACCTCATTTGTGGCAGGTGATAAAGACCCTCGTCTAGGTGAGGCTAGCTTGCCTTACCATGGTCGGTGGTCAGTCATTGGAAAGAAGAAAGGAAAAAAGAAGAAGAAAAATTAAAGAAAAAATCAGGAAAAATAATTACAAAAATCAAAAAGATATTATTAAAAAATATTCATGTCAACACCGGCGATGACACATAGGTTGGTTAGTGTCATCCGGCATCTATATTAGTAATATCCGGTTAAAATTAGCCGGAAAGATTGAATTGGCACTAAATTAAAAATTCTAGGACTAAATTAGCATCATGTCAAAAGTTTTAGAATTAAATTGGCACTAATAAAATGTTTATGACTAAATTGACAAAATTCAATAGATTTAGGACTTTTTGATGCTCTTTCCGCACATTGGGGATTTGGTTTTCAAGCATAGCTTGTCAAACTTACGCTAGAGAGGTGTGAAAAGGAGAGATGTCGGGCAAACGACAAAAGTAAGAGCGTTGTATTTGGCCGGTATTTGGCCGGTTGGGTTCATCGACTGGGCATGCCAAACACAGTCGTCTTGGTCTTTATCTATCTCGCAATTACTGCAAAAATCTTCCAGCAAACACGTGACCCAGGATATCAAATTTGGTTTATATATCCCACCGAGCATCCTGCATTAGAAAGCCATGTTCGCAAGCACGTAATCTTACATTGTTGGCCGCCCTGTCTCTATATCACACAGGACGAATTCTTGGCTTCTAGCTTGATTGGATACAAGTCCCAAATGGTACTTTTCTTGCCCTAGTTAGCATCATTACATGGAATCGCTTGTTCTTTACTAGTTGTTTTTAATTCTTAAATCTCCAATTGGCACAACATGAGATGAGATTCATCTCTCCTAGGCTCCCACTCGCACACAAAATGTAGTCCGAATCCAACGTCATCGTTACTTCACGTAATCGTGATTAGCAATTAATCTTGCATAACATCCTCATCATTATGGCCGGAAAGCATCCCGTAAAAACGATTGTTTATGATGCTTCAGTTTCTTCTTCAGTCATGGAAATTGATTGGGTTGCCCCCCACCAGTGATTTGCAAAGTTCCTCTCATCCTCGTCGGCGACCTTATCAACCCCAAAGATCTTCTCACCTCCTCGATCCAGTCTCTCTGCTGCTAATGGGTGTGGCTTCCGGTCAAATGATTCTATTTATGGCATTGCAATCGGGGCACGTCTTTTCTGGACTACTTTTCTGAGGGAATGTTAGGAGGTACTTGAGAAGGATCATTTTTTTGTGGACTAATTTTTCTAAACAATATAATCAAATATCTATTCATAGGTTATTATCGATGATGAAAATATTTTTTTTGACTAATTTTTCCGAATGATATAAGTAATTAATTTTTGAAAAATATTTTATAGATCACTAATTTTTAGCGAAACAAATACACCCTAAGATTGGACACCCACAAAATATTAACACCAATGACAATTGTAACCACGACCAGCCAAGAAACCCATAGCTAGTTGTCAACTTCTTTCCTTTCTTGGAAAGAATGCTTTCACACGAAAAGCCGCGGTTGTTTTTTGAGACTTGTCTGCTTGGAACATGCACTTGCCTGATAATTAATATAAAATTGAAGTGGTAATTAAGGTCGGTTCAAGCAATAGTGAAAGAATAAGCGCAATTTCACCATCAAGTTTAGTTTAGTGCCAATCGTGTAAGTCATAGTTCAAGGATATCCTTCTTTTTATTAGCCAAAGGCCACGATGCCTTTACAATTTGCTTCGGAGTATCCAACCTATAGAGCTCCTGAAACACCAGCGAACGAAGACTATGAAGAGGTTCGTCGCACGACTAGAACAAAATGATCTTGTGAGATTTATGAAATCATAGAAGATATTATGCAGATTCCAAAAATAGCAATGTATCAAATACTATCCCTAGCTAACAAACGATTTCTAGCAAATTTAGGATACTCAACAATCAAATTTCTAATACGGTTGGCTTATTTCTACCGAGTAAATGGCCCATTTTTAAAGTTCAATTACTCTTTAACTCAATCCATTAGTTGACGTAAGGTTTTGGCTCTGGGTACAAATGCTTTCGTGCCTCAAACAGTAAAGAATGAGTTATTCGTACTTGGATGAGGATCCTCTATCCATAAAGTGCTTTCATCAGTGTCTCAATTACTTCTCACAAGTTGATGCACGTAAACAAGATCTTACTTCTCGCATCAACGATTGAGGTATTATTGAGACGCCCGCAGAAATACCTTCTAGGGTTGAGGATCGATGTCGAGTCTCTAGATCTACTTCATCTTTTTCTTCAAGATCAGCTTCATTTTGATTTTATGCCACTTTTGCCTGATAGTATCATTTAATCAGGAAATTGGGAAGTATAACAGTTGTTGAATTTATTTTTATTTGTTATATGATGTGTTGAGCAAACTAGTTTCGTGATCAATTGGAAACTTAGTAGATTTATGATTAGTTTGTAAATTTTCAGTTTGATTCTACGGGCCCCTTCCAAGCGCACTCACTCTTAAATTTCACGTCTTTACGATACTTCTTCGTTTCTAATCATTCTTTCGTCCAACTGTAGTGAATTCGCATCTTTTAGGCTTTCGATGACCTGGTAAGCCTTCGAATGAGGAGAACCATGAGTGACTTCTTGTGGTCACTCATGGCGAGTTCATCTCAGTTTGCTTGTAACAATACTCCAACATTTGGCAAAGTTCAAACCAATTATGGTACGCGTTTATTACTACATTGCAAACCAGACACGTTTATATTGGATTAAACGGGCAAAATTTTACGAGGTTTGTTAGGAGAATTGTTTCCTGTTACTCTAGACTAAACAATGACCAAGACCATGAAACACGTGTCCAAAAAAGAAATAATTAACATAGACTTGAGTAGATTAATGACAATGTGGTCAATCTTAAAGGAGAGTAGATCCAAATCATTTGCTATATGACGAGCACCATGACTTGCCTATTTATAGGTGACTATCCCTCCAAGAAGAAACAAGAAAATCCTTAGATCCTCTGAACCCTAGCTTCTCCTAAACTTTCCAAAGCAAACAAAATGTTCTCCACCATTTCTGTAGCCCTTCTCTTCATAGTGCTGATCATTTTTCTCATACACATGACAAAATATAAGTTCAGTACTATCCACGAAAATGGAAGATCGGTGCCACAACTTCCCCCCGGTCCTGCCCCGTGGCCCATCATTGGCTGTGTGCCCGAAATGCTGAGCCAAAAGCCAACATTCCGGTGGATGCATTGCCTCATGAAGGAGATGGACACTGACATTGCATGTATTCGGCTCGGCAATGTTCACGTTATTCCCGTGACATGCCCCAAAATTGCTAGAGAATTCCTCAAGAAGCACGATGCAACATTTTCGTCAAGGCCTACTTCGATGGCGACACGAACATGCAGTGGCGGATTCCTCACAACCATCCTAAGTCCTTATGGTGACCAATGGATGAAAATGAGGAGAGTTCTAGTTTCGGAAATTATTTCCCCCGTGAGACATCATTGGCTCAAGGATAAAAGAACCGAGGAAGCGGACAACTTGGTCAAGTACATTTACAATCAAAGCAAAAGCTCGAGCAGAATTGTAAATGTGAGGACCGCCACCAGACAATATACTGGAAACGTGATCCGGAAATTAATGTTTAGTAAAAGATACTTCGGAGAGGAAAGGGCCGACGGGGGACCAACCATTGCTGAGGAAGAACACGTCGAGGCGATATTTACTATACTGAAGTATGTATATGCATTTTGCATATCTGACTATTTTCCTTGGTTGGTAGGACTTGATTTAGATGGTCATGAGAAGTTTGTTAAAGAGGCTATCAGAACTGTAAACAACTATCATGACCCCATAATTGACGCAAGGATCGGAAAATGGAGGAGGTTCGGCAATTCGAACGAGGAGTCTGCCAGCGATGATCCGCATGATTTGCTCGATGTTCTGGTCACGCTCAAAGATTCAGAGGGAAAGCCACTACTTACACCTGAAGAAATCAAAGCACAAGTAACGGTAAGATGCAAACATGCATATACTAGCTTCTAAACGGACTTTTTTTTACTTTTGTATTCGTATGTGTAATGAATCTCTATAGTTTACTTTAATACTTCGTCAAAATGTTGTCTTTACATTAACATAAACTCAATTTCACTTGAATATCCTTTATGCATTGTCTTTTTTGTTTTCAAATAAATTTTGAGGGTCTAAACGATACATAGGAAATTTGTGGATGAACTACAAGAACATAACCAATCAAAATTTATATTTGCAGGAAATAATGTTCGCCACTGTTGACAATCCCTCAAACGCAGTTGAATGGGCCATGGCCGAGATGATAAACCAACCCGAAATCCTCAAGACAGCGACGGAGGAATTGGACAGGGTCGTTGGTAAAGAGAGACTAGTCGAAGAATGTGACATCCCACATCTTAATTATATCAAAGCATGCATTCGAGAAGCTTTCAGGCTCCACCCAATCGTACCTTTCAACCCTCCACACATGGCCATGTCTGATGCCATTGTTGCCGGCTACTTTATCCCAAAGGGAAGTCACGTGCTATTGAGCCGCCTCGGCCTCGGACGAAATCCTAAGGTCTGGAACAAGCCGCTCGAGTTTAGGCCAGAGCGGCACTTTACTAGTGGCTTCGCAGAAGTTCACCTCACAGAGCCGGACTTACGCTTCATTTCCTTCAGCACCGGGCGGCGTGGCTGTGTGGCTCCTCAGCTTGGGACTACAATGACCGTCATGCTTCTTGCGAGGATGGTTCAAGGGTTTGATTGGAAGGCACCACCTAATGTCACGAGCATCATTCTTGACGAGTCCCCTGAGAATGTATCTCTTGCACATCCACTTGTTGCTTCTGCCGAACTGCGTTTGCCATTACATCTCTATCCTTGAGAGATACTAGCTCTAGCATGAAATGCAAGAAAGTTAATGTTGCTTAGCCTGTTATGTGCTCTAGTGATTTGAGTAGAATAATGAATATTTTCAATATATTACCCGCTCCTTTCCCACATAGATCATCCAATGTGAGGTTTCTAAGTTCGCTAACACCCTCAAAGTGCTCTTTAGAATATCAATTGATGAAGATAATACAGCGTTAAGCCTTACTAGCTAGTAAAGAGATAGTGTGATGATGCCAGTTCACGCCACACAAACAAAGAAGCCTCCGCCTTTTGATTTTAGATGGCCCTCCAGCGCCTAATTACAAAAGAAACCAGAGAAGGTTTTTTTTATTCAGTGATCTATGCAATGTAGGAGAAAGAGGGCTCCCCCTTTCAAGGCAAGTCTCATTAACAATTTCCATGGGTTTCCAAACCTGCGCCCTCTAGTAGGATTTGAAGGATTCTGGGCCATATCCATGTCTTCGGTCCTAGATACTTAGTGGACAAAACCAGTTATAATAGAATACGATGAATGGGCTTGTTTGGAGTCCATCCCAAAGGGTGTGGGAACATGAATTACATATGGTCATCATTTGATGCATCGTTGAATTTGTGCCACATGAGTCCATAACTTTGAAAAAAAGATCAGTTAAGTGTCATAACTTTGATTGATCACTTGAATGCCAAAAAAATTTTTAAAATGTTCACTTAAGTAATTTGTTGTGTAAGTTTAAAAAATATTTAAGACTCAGTGAGCGTTAAACATAAAAGTTATGGATTAGTGATCGAAAAGTATGTATGACACTTAAGTGATGTTGACATCTAAATTTTGGCAAAATATTTATGATAAAAATTGCATAGAAATTAGGGACCAATTTGGCCCTAACAAAAAAATGATTTTCGCATCACCTAGGCATTAATATCATAGGCACGTATTAAGTTTTTTTGTTTTCCCTTATTTTACTATAGAAGATTTTCCCAACCCTCATTTTGTTTCTTTTCTCCCCATGCCGGCCCGAGGCCCACTCCCCTTTTGTTCTCATTTGGCCCGGCCCCTCTCTTTCTTTCTTCTTCTTCTTCCTTCTTGCTTTCCCCTCCGCTTCTGCAACTCATGCGCGATGACGACGACGCGCGCGAGGACGATCTACGGTAGAGAGAAGGGAGAATAGGCTGGCAACAGATGGGACATGCTTTCAATGCTGAGATGAGACGCCGGTTTGGCCAAGGGGGAGGCTGGTTGGCACGCCAAGAACCGGCAGCCGGATCCTCCATCGACGGGCCCCCCTCGGCCTATAAATAAGGCTTCCAATGGAGGCCAAGGAGGACACACACATGAAGAGAGAGAGAGAGAGATCGGAGGAGCGACCTCGACGACTTCCCTTAAGAGACATCTAGGGAGGTCTAAGAGCGAGCTCCATCTCCCGTCGTCGTCCCTGCGCCGAGCCGATACGTGTCGTTACTCATCGTCACCGCCCCTCTCGCGTCTCAGCCCAAGCGCCCCCACGGTCGAGATCGAGGAACCCACGACCGAGATTTCCGGGCCAGTCGCCAGTGCTCGCCGCGGCCGTCTCCGTCGAGCGAAGGAAGAGACGAGGGAGCTACTCGGGTTGATGGCTGCGGAACCGGGTTGGGCGTGCGAGCCTCAGCCGGGTAGGGTTCCGGCCGATTTGGGCCAGATACGCATGGGCTTTGCAATGTTGTGGGCCTGTTCTTTTTTAAAAAAAAGTGAAGCTCCGTTTGGCCCGTGCTGTAGGCCCATCAAGGCCATTGGTGGAAGATCCGGGTCAAACCCAATTGCACCTTTGTGATGCATAGATTTCTATTTCTTTAGTCTAATTAGGAATTGAATCCTAGAACTCGTGATTGGTATAAATGCTTTATTTGATATTTAAACAAGATCAGGTATCGGAAAGACATTAATGATTAACTAGTGTAATTAAGCTCCTAATCTTAGTTTCTCTGATTTTGCAGAAGTGAATTATTTCTCTTGATATTTCGCTTGGATTTCTAATTGAACCATAAGTTGTGAATTGATGGGCTTGGGATGCTTAGCGAGCCATTAGCCTCTGCACCCGCCTACGCATAAGAGGGCGCCAAAAGGGAGGTCGCCACAGGTGAGTGTTGTACAAAAGTTATGGCATTTATAGTGTCATTTTCTTCATAAAAAAATTGTTGATGTCACAGTTTTGTATATTTGCGACACACGGTGCCAATGTTCGCGCCATTTAGATTCTGCCAAATAAATTAAAAGCCAATTTAGTAATAAAATGAGAGAGAGAGAGAGATTGCTGGTTTCTTTTTTAGTCTTCGATCATTTTTCCTTCCCCTTCTCTAACATCGCATCATCTCTGATTGCCTTTCAGCATATATCGTTGAAAAGAAAAAGTCTAATTTTTGGGCTTTTTCCCCCCTTCCCCAAGGCAAAACTACGCAAAACCTGAAAGCTGAGGATTTCTACAAAGCCAATTTCTTTCAAAATCCAGATCCACGGACAATCTCTCTTCTATCCTATGCTTGCTGTTAGTTATGTTTTCATCTTTTGTTTTCTTGCTCCCGCTCTCTTTTTCTTCATGATTTTATTTTTTCATTTCTAGAACTAAAATGAACTCGACTTTTTTTTTTTTTTTTTTTGGAAAAACCTCTTATGGTATTTTGAAGTTGATAAAATTATCTATTTCTTATCATTTAATAAATATATACGTTGTCTTATTTCAAGTAATATGGATAAAAGGGACGCTCTATCCCCATCAATGGAATCTTATGTATAAAGTGAAAAGACTGATAGAAGCTATACATATATAAGGTGAAAAAGACTTAAAAGTGCTGTTATAAGGTGAACAACTAAATAAAGTCTTGAATATTAGTATACTTGGGAAGAACATATGGATGTCACAACTCATTCTTTTCCATTGGGGGAAAAGGAATGAGGCTTAGAGATAATGCAAAAAGTGGGCTAATGACCCTCAATTAGGCGCGGACTCTCCTAAATCGTTATCTTGCATGACGTTGGGTTTAGTTTAAATTTGGATTAATCCTAAAGAATTCTATGTGAGACGGGAGTTGCCATTAGCATTTCAAGGTTGGCTAAAAACCGAATGAGACACGAGAGTGTATCTTGCTACGCAATCAGTAATTAAATAGGATCGAAAACTTGCTTACTCTAACAATCTAATTAGCACCCTTAGTTGGTATGTCCATCTAAATAATCAAACAATCTTTTATTAATTACGAGTCTTAAAAGTCTTTCAAGTCACTATATATTTTTGCATTAGAAAGTATGTTCCTGAGGTTGACCCTAATTATCTAAAAGTGAGAAGAATAACCAATGTATTGAAATTGCAGGAATTATGTATCTAGATATTGAAAGCTTGAAGTAAAAGTGTGGAAATGAAAACTTGATACTTGCTGGAATAAGAATATTATATCACCCTATTTTAAGCCATGGGATATGATCCCCATGAGCTTGATGCGATACCAACTTGGGCAAAAGAGATATTATGGGCGCGTTTGGTTCAACATTCCTAAGGGGCTTTCAGCCTTTAAAGTTCCTTGGGGAAATACTAGATTGTTTGATGTGACAACCTAGACCCGGGACAGTACGGAGGGATGGACTAAGATCGCCTTGGCAAGTATGCGGGTGAGGCTAAGGGCATGTCTCCCGTCCCACATCGCTAGGGGGAGTCCCGAGCTAGTTTATAAAGGCTTGGGTCCCTTTAATCGTATAACGCGTTTTAAAGCCGTGAGGACTCGGTGTCCAAAGCGGACAATATTATACAAGAGGGCTCGGGTCGTTACATTTGACATCCATTTTGAAGTAGTTTTCAAGTGAAAACAAGTATTGGGAAAGTTGAAAGCTCAATGCAAATAGAGACTAGCTTGAACTTTCAACATTTGACCAAATGCTAAAGCTTATTTTTTTCTTTCAAAACTATCATCACTTATCCTTCAAATTTCTGATTTTACCCTTGTTATTGTTATTTTTAAATGCCAAAATAATGCTAAAAATAGAATATATATAAATGCTGAAAAAATTAAATATATTTTGGTCTTTTAAAAAAATATTGATATATTTGATATTTTTAGCATTATTGTCAAAAATTATATTTGAAAAGTTGCATACATGATTTATTTTCGATTTTAAACAAATAAAAATTAAGAAATTCCAATGAAGGGTTTGGTCTTTTTTTTTTTAAAAATATATATATATATATTTGATTTCTTAGCATTATTTTCAAATTTATATTTAAAAAAGTCGCATACATTATTATTTCAAATTTTAAAAAATAAAAATTAAAAAATTCCGACGAAGGATTTGGTCTTTATATATATATATATATATATATATATATATATATATATATATGTATTCGATTTTTTTAGTATTATTGTGAAAATTTTTATTTAAAAATTTGTATACATTATTTTTTAAATTTTAAATAATTAAAGATTTAAAAATTCTGATGAAGGGTTTGGTCTTTTTTTTTTTTTTGGAAAAAATTATATATATGTATTTGATTTTTTAGCATTATTTTCAAATTTATATTTAAAAAGTTGCATACATTATTTTTTCAATTTTAAAGAAATAAAAATTTAAAAATTTCAACAAAGGATTTGGTCTTTTTTTTTTTAATTATATATATGTATTTTATTTTTTAATATTATTGTGAAAATTTATATTTAAAAAGTTGCATACATCATTGTTTTCAATTTTAAGCAAATAAAAATTAAAAAATTCAGATGAAGACTTTGGCTTTTTTTTTTTTTTTGTAAAAATATACATATGTATTCAAATTTTTTAGTGTTATTGTTAAAATTTATATTTAAAAGTTGCATAAATTATTTTTTTCAATTTTAAACAATTAAAAATTTAAAAATTTTGATGAAGGGTTTTGTCTTTTTTAAAAAAATTATATATATGTATTTTATTTTTTTAGCATTATTTTCAAATTTTTATTTACAAATTTGCATACATTATTTTTTTCAATTTTAAGCAAATAAAAATTAAAAAATTTCGAGGAAGGATTTGGTTTTTTTAAAAATAATATATATATGTTCAAAATTTATATTTAAAATGTTGCATACATTAGTTTTTTCAATTTTAGATAAATAAAATTAAAAACTAATATTAATCACCAATAGAGCTTTTCAAATGTGTTTTCTACCAAACAACATTTCTCTCAAAGTTGTTTCTCAAAGCATAGTTTACTAAACGGCCTTTGCATTTGTCTAAAGTTCTTTAGGCTAAATTGCTTTGCATTTTCCCAATGAGCTTTCAAAGTGCTTAACCAAACGCACCCTATTAGGGGTGTGCATGGTCCGGGTGGGCGGTTCCCAACCTAGAACCAGGAACCACCCACTAAGAACCGGTTCCGAAAAATTGGAACCAGGAACCGCCCGCTAGTTGCATGGATCCACCCGGGAACCGGACCGCCAGTCCAGTCCAGTTCCCGGGTGGATCCATAGAACCGGTCCAACATCCACGCCTTCCCCTTTTCGCCTTCAACCGGTTGCAACCCTCGCTCCGCTTTCGTCTCGGCCACCACCACCATCTTGGCCATCGCTCCGTCGTCTCCCACTCCTCCCTCGAGATCGACAATGAGGAGGACAATGGGGACGATGAGCCGTTCTTAGACCTAGAGTTCGCCTGTCCCTAAAGATGAGGATGATGGGGAGAAGCCTGAGGAGGGGGAGGAGGAAGAGGGGAGGTAGAAGCGGGATGAGCCCAATAACGAAGAGGACGATAGTGACAGTGAATGTGGAGGTGGCGACGACGTGCAGAGAGACTTCAAGTTCGAGGGAGGAAAAGAGAATTAACTCACTATTTTGTCGAGTTCGGACTATGACTCAAAGGGAGATGAGTAGATCCGGAGGTGAATCGGAGAGGAAGAGGGAGCTCGGGGAGATTTTGAACTGAGAGAGATGAGATGGAGTAGGAGAGTAGTGAATTGAAACAAGATGGTGATTAGAGCCCTAAATTTTAGATTTGCTAATTTCAATTTTTTTTAATATTAATATTAATATATTATTATAATATAACCGATCCGGTTCGGATGGGCTGATCCGCCCATGGAACTGGGAACCGGACCAGTTTCCTTAAGAACCACCGGTTTCGAGCGGTTCGGGAAGGTGCCGGTTCTTTTGTACACCCCTACACCCTATATCGCTTTGTTATGAGCCTTGGGATGTGAACCCCTTAAGCTTCATGCTAGAGACCAATCCTAATACTAGATTGAGGGGAGCCTAAATTCTATCCATATTATTAAAAGTAATGACTCTAATTTAGACTAAACTAATCATTTCTTAAGAGAATGATTGTAAGTCTAAATGTGTTTATTTTTTAGCTAACCTATATTAATCAAATTCTAAGCTATTTTGATTATTAACTCCTATGTTTATTAACTAGACTAGCCTAATCAATATTATGATAAGCTAATAAACCTATTTCTTATCACCACCTCGGATCACTAATTCTAAGCCTCCGGCCGGCAGTATCCATTATTGATCCCATTCGATCATTCATCCAATCACGTAATCCAAGCATTAGCAAGTTCACCCAAATCTATTGTCAATCAAGAAAATTGAGTTTGGTTCAAAAATTTGATGTTGATCATATGATTCGATTACCCTTCCACCTTATAAAGCTAGAGGTTTATTAATTAATGGTAAGTGATTATTTACCCTCCCTTGTAATTAATCAAGCGGTAGACTAAGTCACTAAAACCTAACTAAGGTCTAATCCCCATTCCTAAGCTACCCGTCGAAGGATCATGTATTGCTAATCAAAATTAAGAGCAAATAATCATCATTCTAATCACAAGAAAAGCCAATTAAGCATGCAATCAGGCTGATCAGCCTTAGAAATCACAAAATCAAATAGTTGACCAGAAGAGCAACTTCTCCATTTTTCGCTTAATTTTGATCAAATAAGTTTAAATCCAATTGAATGACTTCACAAACTCCAAATTGAATAATTATAATGGATAATTCATGCTTAAGTTGGCTACTTCAACTTTCATTTGGTCACTTTCCTTAATTATGGTTCAATTAATACAGAAAAATCAATTAAACCCTACTACTCTAGATTTTGCCCTATTTCAACATGGTTTTTCAAAATTTTGGGACAAATATCAAACAAATCTCAAATGGCGCCCAAATTGATAGACGGCTAGTTTAAGACATGCTTCACAACTTTCACTTTTCGTGCCTTCAGAAACAAACCCTTTTACTATGTGTAATTATACAATTTAGCCCGAGAACTTAATATGAAACAGTTTTAGAGGTCAATTCCGACTTTGACCTTGTTCAATTAAATTGATCGATCTATCCCGCATGAAGTTCTCTCTCTCTCTCTCTCTCTCTCTCTCTCTCTCTCTTTTGGGTTTTACAGTTCATGACCTTCCCCCACAACTTTCACATTTTGAATTTTTGTAAACTAGTCCTCCTAGTATTGATTAACTGCAAAACACGTTCAGTCGGCGTGGGAACAATTTTTTCAGATCTAGCTCAAGTATTCTTCGGTGATTTCGGATGCAACTTTCACAACTCTAATGATGTTCAAATTTTATAATCTATATATCGATTCAAAACTAGGAATGTCAGCTACGCTTCACCTGAAGACAAATTTTCCTATTTCTCTATCAATTTTTATGGAAAATTGAAGAACACAGAGAGGTCAAATCAGACTAATGAATTTCCAAAAACCTTCAAACATTCAAACTCCTTCAACTTGTGTTCTTAGTATTTTTCTGAGAAAAGTATAAAAAAAATCATAAATCTTTTGTATTAATATTAATTCAGTCTTAAGCTTTTTCAATTTGACCAATCTTTTCACATTAGTACCGATTCAATCCATCCAACTAATATAGGCCGAAAAATACTAAAGCAGTTGCCAACGGTCTCACGTAACATAAGCGGCGCTGACATAGATATTTTTATAATATCTAATATTTTTTTTCTATTTTTCCTTACCCTTCTCTTTCTGCCAAATGGCTAATGAGGGTTGGCCTCCATGGCCTATGGCCATAGGGTACTAGTAGAAAGATGAGGGAAAGAAAAAGAAAAGAAAAAAACTCTAAAAAAGTATTAAAATTATAAAAAATGTCCATATCAATAACAGTTGTGCAATATAGGACCATTGACATCGGTCGAATTGCGATAATTTTGACAACGGTCGGAGAAGACACCAATCGCAGCTTGGCCAAGGATGAGCCAGGGATCACCATTGCATGAGGAGCTTGGCACGCTGGCCTCGGAATTGGCCCGATGGCAGTGAATGAACTGACGGACGATCGAAGAGTGGGCCTAGAGAGAAAGAGAGTTTTTTTCTTTTTTTGAGAGAATTTTCTGCTTCAAAAAATTTGTGCGAGTGTCTCAAAAAGCGAGGGAAATTTGAAATTATTTTAATCTTAGCCTTACGTCTCATCACATGATTGATACATGCTGAAGGAGGTGTGAAGAAATCGGGAAAGTTACGAACACTAATATAGTCATATTTTCTCTATTACAAGTGCAATTGTATTTACTTGTGTTCCACTGTATTGAGTGCCTTTTGTTACTGATTGTAATCTATTGAGTATACAAGAGTAAGCATTACTTGTTTATTGATTGTGAGATCTATCAATTTCGGATAGAAAGTAGGGCATGATATGGGGAGAAGTACACTATCAGTGCCATAAGTTGTGTACGGCGCTCACTTTGGTGCCAAAAGTTTCAATCGGATCACTTAAGTGCCAAATCAGAGGAAAAACAATCACTTTGGTACCACCGGCGAGAGATTCCGGCCAAAATGATGACGTGGCTTTTATATTTAAAAAAAACATCGACATGGCTTGAGAAACGATGTCGTTTTCCGTCCTCCTTAAGAAAACGACGTCGTTTTGCCGTCCTAAATGGATGGTCTCACAAAAACGATGCCGCACAACTCATTTTGGGATTTTTTTATTTGGAAATTGAAATTAGGGTTCCGATCCTTGTCGGCCGCCGACCTAGCTCACTCGGCCGTCGACCTAGCTCGCTCGGCCGCCGACCTAGCTCGCTCGGCCGTCGACCTAGCTCGCTCGGCCGCCGTCGCTTGGCGACGTGAGGTTCGCACTTGAGCGAGATCACGGCCTTTGACTTGGGCCGAGTGGCCAAGTCGGGGTTGAGGTCGGGGTTGGAGCCGCAGCCACCGAGCGTGGGGGCCATCAAGGATGGCAACCGGCCCATCATCGGTGGGAGGCAGAGGCGAGGGATGTGGGCGGTTGAAGGGAGAGGAGGAGGGAAAACCATCGACGCCAGCAACGGTGCGGACGCCGGGGTCATCAGTGGCGGGGGAGCAGAAGACGTTGGAGTAGCCGCAGACGTCAAGGCCAACCCAGTTGGCGGTGAAGTTGTTGGGGTCGGAGAGGATGGCCTGCTTCAGGGCCTGGAGGGCGACGTAGGCGTTGCGGAGGCGCGGGTTCTCGAAGGAGGTGGAGGGGTCGACGGCGGCTTGCTCGCCGTGATTTGCCGAACTCGTCAAGGTAGTGGAGGAGGTGGTGGTGCTTGGTGGCGCCATGGATGGCGGCGGAGAGGATGGCAAGGGAGGAGAAGAGGACAAAGAGGGCGGTGGCAACCGAGATTATCCGGCAGATTTAGGGTTTAGGGTTTTGAATTGGGGGAGAGACACTAAACGACGTCGTTTTTGTGGTTTACATGCTGACTGTACTCTCTAATGAGCCACATCAGCGTAAAAAATTAATAAAAAAGTGACACGTCGGATTTCCGGTCAATTTGATCGGAGTTGGCACCAAAATGATCGTTTTTGAAACTTTTTGGCACTTAAGTGATCCGACGGAAACTTTTGGCACCAAAGTGAGCGCCGCACACAACTTATGGCACTGATAGTGTACTTCTCCCGCATGATATGTTTCAACTACTCACAAAATTACTTATGGATTTTGGCCTTATTGGTTACTGTTAGTCTGGTTGAGTGAACGTCGGCTTGGTTTATTTGCGTGCATCATCCTCTATCTGTTTATTTATTTCGATATTTATTTGATAGAAGCATCTAGCATATTATATTGTCAAGTTGTTCCTACATTTGTCAAACTGAACTTGAGTTATTTTTATGAAAAATTGTTAAATTCAGTGAATCAACCTATTCAGCCCTCTCTCAAGGTTGCATTATTAGTCTCCGCAATTATTTCTCCCTTCATGGATAATCATTTTACTTTTTGGACCGATCTTCAATGCCAAAGAGCTGGTGGCTCTATACTCGCCTCCAATGACACAGATATGGATGTCGACTACCTAAGTAAACGATGGAAGATAGCGAGAGGGGAGAGAGTGGATTGCTTCTAGTGTTGATATATAACTAGCCGACACCGACCAAAAGAATAAAAATAACTAGCCGACCGTCGTGCAGTGAAAAACAAGGAGCTGCACCACTAGCATGTAATGATCGCCGGTTCTCACTGGCGACAACGGGATGGTGGTGACATGCCTTCAAAACCCTTACTTGTAGTCATCTCTCTCTCTAGGTACTCCTTTTCTTTTTTCTTTTTGTTGTTTTGTTTTTCTCTCTATGGAGTGCCCACCTGCCGCCATGTCAACGTCATCTGTCGAAGATGGGGTGATCGGCACATTGGGTGTTTGATTTCCAAGCACGGGTGTCAAATTTGCGCTAGAGAGGTGTGCAAAGGGGACAACAACAAAAGTAAGAGCATTGTATTTGGCAGGTTGGGCTTGTTAAAATTCCATTTTGGAAATTATTTAATCGATGAGTTTTTAGAAACCAAATAATTCAAGATTCCAACTTGAAAATATTATAATGCCCAGTACTCATCGATTTGGCATGCCAAATTCAATCGTCTTGCGCTATAATATGCATAAAATCTGGTTCTCATGCCCCACCGAAAATCCTACAAAAGTGACTCGCAATCACGTTACTCCTACGTTATTGGTCGACCTGTCTATATCAAAAAGCGCGAATACTCGGCTTCTAGCTTGATTGGCCGCAAGTTCCACTAATGATAATTTTCTTGCTCCAATAAGATCGTTACATCACAAGAGATGAGATTCACCTCTCCTTGTCGCACACGAATTGTGTTCCTAGTCATAATTGGCGATTGATCTTGCACAACATCCTCGTCATCAAAGCCGTAAACACCTCGTAATGACGATTATCTAATGATGTTCATCTAAGGGATGCTGACTTGGAAACTATTTTGTCATCGAGTCGGTTGGAAACCAAATAATTCAGGATTCCAATTTTGAAAGTATTTGAGTACCAAACTATCAATTTGGCATGCCAAATTTAATCGTCTTGTTATTCATCCATCTTAAAATCACAGCAAACATAAGATAAAACGATTTTATAAGGAGGGAGGTTGTGATGATGGTCGCCGGGCGTCGTGGGGCTGGCGATGCCAGCGACCACCTGAGACCACGGTAACCTTGAGGAAGGTCAGTGTCCGAACACTTGTCATCCAGATATTGGAAGGACTATGAGCGACTGTGTAGCTCCAGATCTCTTCGCTAATGCGTGGCCTGGACTCGACACACTAAGCATTTCGGACAAGCTCACTACCCTTCATGCTACTTTAAAAGAAAATTCCGATGCATCAGGGCTCTATCTACTATCAAGTACTATCAATTGTGGCTATTAAATTAAGTAACAAATACTAAATACACATGAATGGGGAGATCACATTGTTGTAGAATTGTTCGAATACGGCGATGAATAATTTTAAGGTATTGAAAGCCGATCTAATGTTAGTTCAACAGTCGTGGACAAATGGAAATCTTTAGGCTTTTGATTTTGATTGCATGATTTCTAGAAGCAGGAGAAACCAACTTATGAGATGGTGGAAAATTACCTAATCAGTTCTAAATCTATTGTAAATTCTAAACTTTCCAATCTTGTTCATTTAGTCTTAAAACTTTTCATGCAATTCTAATGTAGGCTTTTCAGCCAATCTTCACTGGAAATGGCCGCTCATGAGTGATTTTCGACGATACCAAGCTAGCCTTCTTTTACAGATTCTTCCTAAGAATAGTATGGCAAATCACATCTTCACATCAAATCGTCACACACCGAGTTTAGCTTGGGCATTTAGTCCTTCAAGAAAGACATGCAAAGCACTTCGGTACTGCAACTGATTTCAGCCTGCCATGGCCTAATTAGGAGACTGACATCAATTCCTGACTAATCTGTGCACAAGATGTTAACCTCACCTTCAAAGATCCTCTAAGATAGCATTCGTTCAACTTTGAGATTCTTAGAACAAATAACCTAACACCACTCCCATAAACCAATTGTATCATCCCTTATGTATCAGCCACTCTCCATCCGATGGCATAAGCTCCACATATCAGCTCACAAAGGTGCAAGAAAATTCAGTCCATGACACATGTTTGTGATCTACAATCGGGAATAATACAGCTCTGCCAGGTCTAGTCGATGATCTCTATGGTCGTCATGATTTCACTATTGCATGATCCTCATCTCGCAAGGGTTGGAGATAGTCTGCGATGATAATTTGGTTCCGAAGAAGCACAGTTGCAACAACATTGAAATTCATTTTCCTAAAATGAATGAGCGAAAAATCGAAGAGGAAAAGAAGAAATTAAGAGCAAAACGATTGTTTTCCACTTCTTCATTTATCTATTGCGCTAAAAAGTAAGAAGATGATGCCCCAACTGAGGAATTAGGGTTAGGGATTTGAGGCAAATAGATGGCCAATAACGTGGTTAAGCATTAAATTTTGCTGATTTCACATTGCCGGCGAGCCAAGTCGAATGATTTGTACTATAATACTGTAAAAGGTCAAGCAAGAAACATACAAAAATTTCTGACTTCAGAAGATGCCTACTCCACTACGGACGAAAACGAAAATCACGCAGATGAATCCTCGTAGGAAAATTTTGTGACGAGGATCTCTTTTCATATACATATTTCTTAGACTTTCAAAAGTACAAGTCCACCTTTTAAATCAATCCAGACTTTTTCTTTGTAAACTTCTTTCTCTTTTTCTTATGGAGAAGGTTGCTTATACGATTATCCTTGTCACTGGAATCACGGCAGATATTTTGTTTGACTTGTCTTCATGGAACATCCATTTTCCTGAGTGTCGGTAATTGAAGCCTTATAAATAGTTAAATCAATATCGGTGGGTTAAGCAATTTCATCATCCAATTTAGTTTAATGCCAAACATGTGATTATTGGTCGTAGGTATCCCGTCTTAAATTAGCCAAAAGTCCACTTTACCTTGTATGAATCGATATTGGTTTGATATCGATAATAGGAATGCAGATGCGATAGGCTTCGGACTATCTGACGTATTGTCTCCAAAAGCACCAAAACCAACGTGGACACAAACAGGTTAATGCACGATTAGATCATCATGATCTCGTGTGATTTATGAAATCATAGAAGACATTATGCAGATCCTAGGAAACGGCAAAACATGACTCATTCCACTTGTTGACGGATGTGGATGGTTGTGCCGACTTTGCATTTTCTGGAGAAATGCTGGAGGTAGCAACTAAGCAGCTACCAAAGTGGAAGGGCGGCAATTAATCAGTTGTGGAGGTAGCAACTAAGCAGCTACCAAAGTGGAAGGGCGGCAATTAATCACTTGTGGAGGTAGCAACGAAGCAGCTACCAAAGTGGAAGGGCGGCCATTAATCAGTTGTGGAGGTAGCATTGATGGTATTAGCCACCATTAGACTTGATGATGACGAAGAACTGGCCTGAAGATGAATGATAGAGATTGAATTGTTAGCTACCATGAATTTCGAGATGACTTTGCTTCTGCAAAGGCGTGAATCATTCAGCTTTCTTTTGAGGTTGCAAAGTAAGGAAGTGATGACGATTCATCAATAGGAGAGGTTGCGTTGTCGATAATAGTCGCAAAACGGAAGGGGTGAACCCGGTTAGGAAATTGCAACAGAGATTGAGATTGTAGGTTAAATTTAATTTTGGTAAACGACTTTCGCTTGTTAAGAGGACGACAGAAATCATTTAGTTTTTTATTAGGTTCAGTTTTTCCTTTTTATAGAAACTGTGAGAAGGTTTTTCTCCGGGCCTCTTTACTTTGTGAAAGGGTTAGCGCTGCGCAGTAGTTCCGCCACTAGCAGGATGAAGCCAATGTTGTGAGAAAGCTTTCAATGGTTTGACTGCCAACCCGAAGTTAAAAAATGTCGAGGTCCTGAAGTTTTTATCCAAGGAAAATGCACTCGTGCCTCGAACAATAAAGTATGAGTTATTTCATACTTTTATCATGAAATACTTTTATCATGAAGAACCGATAATATTTGCAAAAAATGACTTCCCTGAAAATTGTTAGTATAAACCGCATGATCCACTTATACCTGCGGCTTATTATGAGCAAAATTTAACTGAAACAAGATCAACACCATTTAAACATATTTCCGACCCAAGTGATCCAACCCATGTCACACGTTCTACAGCAACCATGTTACAAATCATTCACCCAACCAAATGGAATTCATCACCCGCCACCTCTTTAAAAATCCAAGCCAAATTAACTTCCAGCTACCATACTTTCCACTTTTACATACTATGATTGTCAACGAGTCTGGTGGAATGTCTTCTAATGGTAAAAATAATGATCACCACGATTCACGGCTTTTTTTCTTTAAAAAAATTTCAAAACAGATTTCAAAATTGACTAGCTTCCCAACTGGTTCAATCAATGGTGGATCATTTTGGCTAAATCATTGAAAGCCTACCCCCACAAATCAACAAGAGCTGTACTCTTAGAGTTCCTATTAATCCCCAACTTATTCGAATCGTGGTTTCCAATCCTGGCCCATTTCTTCATCAACTTCCGGATTTCATGGTGAACTTGGATACAATGGCCCCTCAAATATTGTCCGAAATTTGGTGAGAAAATTCAAAACCAAATGGTGGGATAACTTAGGTGATTTTTGTGCCCAATATAATCCCTCTTGCACTGAACCAACAAACAATAAATGTACAGGGAAATGCCCGCATGAGTTAAAAAAAATTTTCAAAAAATGCAAAATACAAAACACAGCATAATAAACAAGATAAATCAAAGACCACCGACCCCCCCCAAAAAAAAAAAAAAAACCTAATCAAAGACCAGGGAGACAAATTAATAAAGACATAAGATTCTATACATGTGATGGAACACGATACATTTACAAATATTGTAGAATAAACAAAAGATAAAATGAATTATCTATTGCTGAAGAAACTCTCTATCAACTTCATGAAGTTATGACCACAACTGATGATGATACTTCTTCAAACGATTTTCTTGAAGAAGAAGGCCTCCAATCTAATGAATTGAAATTTCTTAGAATCGGAACCGGAAGATCCCCTTTCAAATAGTCCAGTGCCTAAAATAAACATGTTAACGAAATAAGAAGAATTTCTTTTGAATACTATAGATCAAATATCTGACCCTAAAACTAAAAAAAGACTACTCCAGTCTTCTATGAAAATCACTTGTAATATTCATATAACCTCAAAGATATTCTTACTAGAAATAAGAAAGTTCAATCTTTTCCTCAGTAATGAAATCAACCATCAAAAATTAGAAATTTAGGCTTTTGAGGCCACCCAAATCCAAATGCAAAATGAAATTTTAGATATTAAAACTAGAATAAATAAAAGAAAAGAAGAAGAAGAAGTGTTGAACCAAACACTTCTGATCCAAATTTCTTATTGGATAATAAATATGAAAATAATAGTTAATAATGAATTTGTCATTAATATCACAACACCTTTTTATATTGGCGCAAACCCAATTGTACCAAAGACAACTGATACCAATAAAGTACTTTGAAGAAAACAACATAATTATCAAAATCAGCCTCAGAGCTAAACTTCGTATTAAATTATAATTATATAATACATATATATTTTGAGGATATTTATCATGTCATAAATCTACGTAATAACGGCATGACTTTTTTTTTTTTTTTTTCTGGAGAAAAGAATAGGGTAAAAAAGGGGTCAATCCAATATAAATAAGGTTAGACATGGATTGATTGAAAACGGCTGTTCAATGTTATACCGGAGTTGGCTTGCTCAGTTCGATTCTTGAATTACCGTCTTTATAGCACTTATGATAACTCGAAATTTGACCCATTTTGAAATATATGAAATGGTTATTTTATTGACGCACTTATGCTTATTTTACTCTAAACTGATCACTCACGAATTAACTAATTTATTGTGTGAGGCCATAAAAGATTAAAACGCGAAAAACCAGATAATTCAATTAAGGATCGACCACTCGAACATAAGGATCAATAAGGGTCAATACTACATTGTTATAAGTCAATTAGTGAACATATATAAATCAATTCGACGGAAGTATGTAGTCGATTTGCAGGTGATTTCACATGATTACGATATTCGCGTCGAATAACAATAAACCGATTTCTTTGTTGATCTTATATATAGAGTATGTAATTGAAACCTCGCGATTACATAATAACCAATGGTTGACCATGATTCAAAGAGGCACAGCCGTGAATCGAAAATTATCGATTACGGATCAACTACGCGAGAACCCTTAAAAGCTACTCGATAGTTTATGTTGTACTAAAGTGACATTAGATCGATTTTTAACCATGAAATTTAATTCAATTTTGGGTATTGAACTTTCGAGGGTTGCAAAACTAATTTATTGGATGTCACCTCATTGTTCATTGAATTATCAGCAAGTTCAAAATTTTCAGAAAATGAATTATTGGATGGAAAATTGGAAACTGAAAAAGGAAAAATTGAGCCCAATTGCAAGGTTGTAATTTCTGGGCCAAAAAAAGCTTGTTTTTAAGAAATCAGAAATAAAATAATATGGGGAGCCGAGGAGCATGGCTAGAAGGATTTTGGGGAAGAGTTAATTTAAGAAATAATGAAAATTTAGGGAAATGTTTAGATTTTTTCTCTCTCCCTTTCTTTTCTCTTTCCCCCACCCCCTCACGCCTTCTTTCTGCCAACACCCCCCCCAACACCCCTCTTTCTTTTCTATCTCTCTCTTTACCCACCCTCCACTCACACCATTCCCCTTTTTTGCTGAAGACCCATTTCCCCATCTCCCTCTTTTTTTTTTTTTTTTCTTTCATCTCATCCTTCATTTTCTTCCCTTTTCCCACAAAAGTCGCCCTTTCTATCTTTGTTGCCGCCCTTTTTGCTGCGCCACCCACCATTGCCACCTCCACCATCACTCATCGTCATGTTGCCGTCGCTTCACCGGTCGCACCACCAAACCACCACACCCGGCTCACCACCACCCAAATTAATCCAAGCTTGGTAGTGGGGTTTTGAGGAGTCGCCGCTGCTGCACCATGGTGCTGCCATTAGGCCGTGAGCCTCATGTTTTCGTCGGTGTCACGCTATAGTCGCCGCAAACTCACCGTCGCCGGAAACCCTTGAGTTAACTTTCCAATTATGGATTAGGATGTTAATTATATTTAGGGGATAGCTTAGTTAAAGATAATGGATGTTAGTATTTGTTAATTTTAGTTTAGCCTTAATTGTGATTAATGATAGTTTAGATTAAAGTTAAATGCGATCAATTTAAGTAATTACGATTAGATTTATTAATTGTGGCTAGATTAATTAATCATGATTTATTTTTATTTAATCAAAATTTGTTCAATTAATCATGATTATTTTAATTAACGGAAATGAGTTTTAATTAATTATAGTTGTGTTAATCAATCGAGTTTAGCCTAATTAATTGCAATTAGCTTAATTAATAACGATTAGTGTAAATTAATGACGAATTAGCCATTAAGTAGAATTTTATGCTTGTTTTATTGGATGGATCAATGCATAATTCCGATTTTTTGAGCTTGTTATGCCGTGTTATTGGTTGTTTAATGTATATGCTTTGATTATTATTTTTAAAAAATGTTTTATGAGCAAGAAAATAGAAAATTTTGAAGTGTCGGGTTTGGATGTCGAATTTTACGTGCTAAATAAAAAAAAAATGGGGTTTTAGAATGAAAGTATGCAAAGTTTGATGAGTTGATTTCAAATGCGTAACCACATACGAATATTTTACTAGAATTTTAAGTATGAAAATTTGCCAAAGTTGGGTATATGAACGCAAATTCTTTTGTATAGGGCTAATTACTAACGATAAAAATTGGCTTGGTTGATGTGTGCTTGAATGACCATTTAATTGAACCCGTAACCCAATGGGAGTTTGAGGACAATGCTTGATTTTTACCAGATGCCCAATGAGGGTCCGGATGTTGAGTCGCGATTGAGGTCAGACTGATACTCCTTTGTGGAATGCCGTCTAAGTGGGGGTTCCAGACGATGTCATGCCCGATGGGGTGGGACGATACCCAGTCATGTTGGAAGATTGCCAACTCGCATGTTAGCCGTGGCCTGAGTCATAATAATCGGGACATGTGTGAACGATTGTGATGCATTGAGCTTGATTATAAGATAAAATTATGAGGCACAATATGGGATAGGTCAAAATGGGTTTTACCTTATAATTGGGACCCGTGTGGATGTTCGGTGCATGAGAGTTATGTGTTCTAGTTATTGATTGTGCTTGTTGTATTGATAATGCATATGTGGTGGTGTGCTGAGACGAGGTAAGTTTGTATATCGTTACGTGTTTAGGCTGCCTTTGAGGCAAACTAGCTTTCTAATTGAGGTTTAGGAGGTTGACTTATTAAGATTTATATCTCACCCTATTGTTATTAAATATTTTCAGGCCTGTAGTAGGGAAAACCACCGCGTGCGATTTGGGGTCTTGATGAACCAAGACGTAGGGGTGCCTGGCGTCACTTCTGGTTATCCTCGTCGTTAGTGAAGTTTAAGTTAACCATGACCCTACAAGTTTTTGAGATGGTCGGTAGAAAATAACCGTAAAATGCTTGTAATTATTAAACTTCCTATGGTTAACCGTTTATAAATGAAAGTGTTGTTTTGGGAATGTTAATTGTGTTTTTACTATCCCTATTGTTTGTTGTCTGACATGGTGTTGTTTATATTAAGTGCTTCCATATGTGTTTAATCAAAAGACAAAAGAATGGATCGGCGACACGTCCTAGGACGTTGCTCGCGCGTTTGGGGTTCGGGGCGTGATACTATTTCTTCATTTGTGATAATCCGTTCATCTACCTATAATGAATTGACACGTTTTAGGCTTTCGATTACCCTCTAAGCCTTCCAATGAGGAGAAGCATTAATATAAACCACATCATCCACCAGCAGCCTAAAAACTTCTTAAAATAAACAGTTTCGGGTCCTGCTCAATCTCTTGACTCCCTCGGCATGGCGATTACGTATCAATTTCCCCGTAGCAATACTTGAACATTTGACAAAGTCCAAACGAATTAAGGCACGTGATTAATCACATTGCAAACCGGACAGTTTTTTTCTGGATTAAACGGGGAATCTTTCAGATGTTTGTCACGAGAATGCTGAACTCTTTAATCTAGAGGCAAAACAATGACCAAGACCCGGCGGGACCTGTCCTAAAAGAAATAATTAACATAGACTTGAGTATTTGGTCAATCTTAATTGTAAGTAGCTCCAAATCCCTTGCTATGTAGCGAGCACCTTGACTTGCATATTTATCGGTGAGCCTGGTGTTTCCCGAACTATCCAAAGCAAACAAAATGATCTCCGCCAATTCTATACCCCTACTCTTCACAGTTTTGATCCTCTTCCTTTTATACATGACGAAAGTAATGTTCAGGAGTATCCACAAAAATGGAAGATCAGCGCCACAACTTCCCCCCGGTCCTGCCCCGTGGCCCATCATTGGCTGTGTGCCCGAAATGCTGAGCCAAAAGCCAACATTCCGGTGGATACATCGCCTCATGAAGGAGATGGACACTGACATTGCATGTATTCGGCTCGGCAATGTTCACGTCATCCCCGTGACATGCCCCGAAATCGCCAGGGAATTCCTCAAGAAGCATGATGCAACATTTTCGTCAAGGCCTACTTCAATGGCGACACGAACATGTAGTGGCGGATTCCTCACAACCATCCTAAGTCCTTATGGTGACCAATGGATGAAAATGAGGAGAGTTATAGTTTCGGAAATTATTTCCCCCGCAAGACATCATTGGCTGAAGGATAAAAGAACCGAGGAAGCAGACAACTTGGTCAAGTACATTTACAATCGAAGCAAAAGCTCAAGCAGAACTGTAAATGTGAGGACCGCCACTAGACAATATACTGGAAACGTGATCCGGAAATTAATGTTTAGTAAAAGATACTTCGGAGAGGAAAGGGTGGACGGCGAACCAACCATTGCTGAGGAAGAACATGTCGGGGCGATATTTACTATACTGAAGTATTTGTATGCATTTTGCATATCTGACTATTTTCCCTGGTTGGTAGGACTTGATTTAGATGGTCATGAGAAGTTTGTTAAAGAGGCCGTCAGCACTGTAAACAACTATCATGACCCCATAATTGATGCAAGGATCGGAAAATGGAGGAGGTTCGGCAATTCGAACGAGAAATCTACCAGCAATGATCCTCATGATTTGCTCGATGTTCTGGTTACGCTCAAAGATTCAGAGGGAAAGCCACTACTTACACCTGAAGAAATCAAAGCACAAGTAACGGTAAGATGCAAATATGTAGATACTAGCTTCTTTTTCTTTAAGCGGACTTCTTTTACTTGTGTATGCGTATGCCAAATAGATCTCTATAGTATACTTTGATACATCGTCAATAAGTAGTCTTTGCATTAACAGAAACTCAATTTCACTTGAATTATATCCTCTATGCATTGTCTTTTTGTTTTCAAATAAATTTTGAGGGTCTAAACGATACACGGGAAATATATGGGTGAACGACAAGAACATAACCAATAAAAATCTATATTTGCAGGAAATGATGTTCGCCACTGTCGACGATCCCTCAAACGCAGTTGAATGGGCCATGGCTGAGATGATAAACCAACCTGAAATCCTCAAGATAGCGACGGAGGAATTGGACAGGGTCGTTGGTAAAGAGAGATTAGTCCAGGAATGTGACATCCCACATCTTAATTATATCAAAGCATGCATTCGAGAAGCCTTCAGGCTCCATCCAATCGCACCTTTCAACCCTCCACACATGGCCATGTCTGATACCATTGTTGCCGGCTACTTCATCCCAAAGGGAAGTCACGTGCTATTGAGCCGTTTCGGCCTTGGGCGAAACCCTAAGGTTTGGAACAAGCCGCTCGAGTTTAGGCCAGAGCGGCACTTTACTAGTGACTGCATTGAAGTTCCTCTTACAGAACCGAACTTACGCTTCATTTCCTTTAGCACAGGGCGCCGCGGCTGTGTGGCGCCAATGCTTGGGACTGCAATGACTGTCATGCTTCTCGCTAGGATGGTTCAAGGGTTTAATTGGATGGCACCGCCTAATGTCACAAGTATCAATCTTGATGAGTCCTTTGAGGATCCGTCTCTTGCTGATCCGCTTGTTGCTCATGCTGAGCCACGTTTGCCATTTCATCTCTATCCTTGAGTATTACTTGCAAGAAAGTGAAAGTTAAACGTTGCTTAGCCTGTTGTATGATCCAGTGATTTGAGTGGAATAATGAATAATTTCGATTTATTATTTGCTCCTTTCCCCCAAAGATCAGCCAATATGAGGTTTTTCTGTTCACTGATACCCTCAAAGTGCACTTTAGAATATCGAATGATGAAGATAATGCAGCTTTGAGCCTTACTAGCTAGTAAAGAGATAGTGTGATGATGCCCAGTTTACACCACAGAAACAAAGAAGCCCCCACACGACCTTAGCCGGCCCTCCATCGCTTAATTACAAAAGAAACCAAAGGAGGTTTTTTTTTTGGGCTGTGATCTATGCAATGTAGGAGAAAGAGCACTCCACCTTTCGAGGCAAGTCTCATTAACAATTTGTATAGGTTTCTAAACCTGCGCCCTCAAGTAGGATTTGAAGAATTCTACGCCATATCCTTCTCTAGAGTCCTAGATACTTAGTGGGTAATAGCACTTTCAATATGATGTAAAGAATGGGTTTATTTGGAGTCCATCCTTGTTGACATCTAAATTTCCCCAACTGTCAAGTTTAGAAAATTCAAGATTTGGGACTTCCAATCATGGCGAGTCTCATCTCTTAACCAAAAAATCATTTTAGGGTTCTTAGTATCTCAATTTGCATATGTGTGTTAGCTTAGCATAAGCATATGTTATTAGGCCTTTAGATTTCAAATTTTCATAAGAATTATCGAAGCTTAACCTTTCTATCAAAACAAAGAATTTAACCTTTGATAAAAAAAATAAAAATAAAATAATCAGTTTCCAATCTTTTTGCTAGACACTTGATTTAGGGATGATGAAATTTAAAAACCTTGGGTCCGATAGAAGAAGTTTCGATCCGTGGAGCCTTAGACGGATCAATCATTTAGAACATGACGCTTGGCATCACCCCGATTCGTCTATCGAGGCTTACACTTCCCAAGATCGTGCCAAGTGACGCGATGATAGAAAGCCTCGACAAAAACTAGGGTTTTTATTCTTTTGAAAAGGAGAGCACAAGGCTGGCAGCTCCATGAGGACAAAAGGAAAAGGACTTTTAGGGGCGACTCGAACGCACAAGAGAGGAGGGGAAAAAGAGAATAAAATAAAATAAAATTTGGGTGCTCTGTTTCTTTTTTCCTTCGCTTCTTCATCATGTCCATCGTGACACCTCCATCATTTTTAGACTTTCACGATGGAGAGAAACTCCAAGAAGAGATCTTCTATTTTCCTTTCCAGAGAGACACTATTTTCTTATCCATTCCTCTTACATCGACCTCACGCTCGACCGTGCTCCTGCGTCCATCGCCACCGATCGGCCGCCTCCACCGTTGCCGTCCGTCGACTTCCGGCCGGCGTCCTCATCCTCACGATCTCCTCTCTCCCAGTAAGTTTCTTTTTGGATCGAACCCTTTTCCCCCGAGGATCTCAGCTCGGGGACATCGCGACGTGGTCGGCCATAGCTCCACTCATCTCGAGCTCGCCCTCTAGCTATCGTCTCCAAGCCGAGTAGGGATTTCCATGGCTGAAACTCATTCCCACGGAACCTTTTTGCTCTGGTCCAACTGAGTCGATTCGTCTGATGTTGAGCATTTCCCGGTGTTTGCTCGGGTCTAGGTCTGGGTTCGAGTCCTAAGAAATGGCCAGCGTCTTCCCGTAGCTCTGTGCTCACCTTGTGTTTGATGAAAATCCCGAGCCAAGTTCGCATGTGCTTGTAGATGTTTTTTTTTTTTTTTCGAGTATAAACAAATCTGGGTTACGCGTAAGAAAGATCCCATCGTTTTTCGAGTTTGATTTCAGTCGAGTTTCTTTGTTGCCGAAACTAAATCTAAAGCCGCGTCCTTATTGTTCTTTGTTATTGCTTTGTTCTGGCGCCTTTGTTGCCAAAACTAAATCTAAACCCAAGTCCTTAATGTTCTTTGTTATCGCTTTGTTTTGGCATGTTCTTGTGACTGTCGATGGTTAGTGAATCATGTTCTGGAGTTCTGTGGTGGTCATTGATAAGTTGCATCATTTATAGTAAACTCTTGTTTAAGCTTCGTTTGTTTTGAGATTGTCCTGTGGGAAGTGAAAGTTTCTCTGTTGCTGTGGTCGCTGGGAAAAGACGACAGGAGCAAGAAAGGGCTAAAAAGGGAAATGGAAAAAGAGAAATAAAATAAGTCATTCCAATACTTGGATGTTTACTTATAACAGTGTCTTGCAAAATATATATATATATATATTTATTTATTTATTTATTTATTTATTTTATTGCTATCCTAGAGTAGGTTAGGATTAGTTTAGACTTTGATCAAAATGAACCCTACAAAAATATTTGCATGATCATTTAGCAACTTTTGATGCCTTTGGGACTATAATTGGCAATCAAGAACATGTGACCACTTAAGTAATAGCATTCCAAGTTAGAGATATCAAAAGGATGATGATATACATAAGTGCAATCAAGTTCCCGATCCTAGAATCTCTAGTTGCATAAGAATCGTGATGATACTACCACATCTCGATTGGTTTCTAGCTGACCTCAATAGCTAATGGGACTCCTAGAAATATTTAGGTTGGTAAGAATTAAAAATGAAATCCAATGTTGCGTGAGGTATGGGCTTGGGAGGGACCATGCTTAATCAAGGGTCGTTGGCCCAAATTAGACAATACCCTAGACTTATGTTTTTCTTTTCTTTCGGACAGAAAAGGTAGGTTGTGACAATACTAAAGGGTGTGGAGTAACCACAAAAATCTCCACCTTGCACATCAAGCTTAGGTCAAATCATAACAACCCTCTCCGAGTGATTTTAGGTCTAGACTTGTCGGTAAGCTGAGTTCTGATGTTACGCCACGAACCCTGAGCGCGCGAACAACTCGCCATAGTCATGCAAATGCGACATTCCTAGGTAATGTTGCCGACCTCATTCATTTTATATGCGCATGCGAAACATATTATAAAACCCGTGACAAGACTTACGGAATAGGAAAACAGGGAAGCAACTCATTCACAAACAAACACACTTTCATAGATAATCACACCAGAGTTTATATACACCAAAAAGGGTTAGCCTACAAAAAGATCGATTCACCAAAAAGAAGGAACAGTCCTATGACCACTAGTCGTACTCGTTCGCCGATCCCACTTCTGACTGATAAAACTCTAGAGACGATGGGTCCTCCACCCTACTATCGGGAGGGTCAGCTACGCCCTAACCTAGAATGGCCTCCAACACAGCAGGTGGAATGTCAAAACCACTAAGAGGACCAACCCTGAAACCATTGGCTCCAAAGCGAAACCACGCTCTATATCGATGAGGCACCCTGACAAACATGGCCTCCTCAATCCAGACCGTGGTCTTGACAAGCTCATAGATCCAATGACTTTTAGGATCGAGAAAATTCTGCACCTGCTCGGTAATCTGCACGGGAATACCATATCACTCCGGGGGTATCGCCATCTACGGTCCTGAAATTTTTGGCCCACAAAGGGATGAGACATTGTCTCAACAAGTTCACTCCCTAAACCCTTATTAGAAAGAAAATACACCCAAGGGTAGCCTAGCCACACTACACGTAAGACTTACCTCGCCTTATTTCCTTCCCCGCAGTTAGTACAGTTCATATCATTCAATCACGGTAGTAATAAGAACTTAAACAACTGGAACGCAATCACTTTCACATAATCAACAATCATAGGGGTCCCGATTATAAGACCAAATCGTTATGCCACGTCCCATACTGTGCCACACAATTCCGTCCCATAATTCGGCACGTCAGCAACACTCAGCATGCGTTCCAATTTTTGTCCACTGCCACACAAGAACATAGCCTACTTGCAGTTCAGCTATCTACTAGCGTTTAGCCAGGCATCGTCTCCCCATCTTAGAGCATGGCTTCGTCATTACGTCGACGGCATTCACGAATGAGCATGGGCCTGCATCTACTACGACCCACATCCGTTGTATGGGGCATTCCATATAGGGGCAAGTCCGGCTTAATAGCTCAGGACAATTTGCTCTTAATTAACACACAATAAATTCATACTCGGCCTAGGACAATTTGCATTCACTTAATACTTCCATTTAAAATAGTGATCCCGGCCTCTTTTCTTCATATTAAAAATGTACAAGAAATTATTCACGTGTTTGGGGGCACGTTAATTTCGAACCAAAAACTAATATATCACTTTTTCAAACCCCACCATTTAATATAATCCTTAAAATCCAATTTTGGTATCAAAACCGAGCACTCGGGATTTTTTGAATAAAGTCCATATTTTTCACAATCAACACTCAATTCGTAATATCCACTCATCAAATTCATAATCTGAATACATAGCAGCGATCCGCGCAAAATTCTGACAATTTAAGATCTCGGAATAATTTTCGGAAATAATAAATAATAAAATTTATTTAGAAAATTAATTAAATAATAATATTTTAATAATTTTATATAATATAAAATATTATTAAATAATTAAATAATTTCGAAATACTTATTTAATAAAAAATAATCAATCAAGGTCAAATCAAGATTATACTAATCTAAACATCCACTTAGCCTTAATTAAACATACATTAAACTAATCACACCCCTTAATCTAATCCACACTTAACTAAACTAATCTAATCACCTAAACATACTTAGCTTAAACTAAGCACACCTAAAGTATCATTAACCCTCTAATCAAGGTTTAAAGGCTAAACTCACCAGAATTGCTTTCCGATGAGTCCCCGGCGAAGCTAACGGCGAGGCGGTCGATAAACCTCCACGGGGTGACACCAAGAGAGGACCGGAAGGCACCTAAAATGGGCCTTGAAGATCCGGAACTTGCTAGAACTTCCAGCTATTGATCTTGACCGAAGGAGAGCCGCTTGGTGGTTAGTTGGGCGGAGGAGGACCGGCGGGTGGCGGTAGTAGCTTGCACAGGCCTCTGGCGAGCTGGACGGTGGCTCACGGCGGCTTGGCGACGAAAAGCAGCTGCTGGCGACATTGGACGACAGTGCTAGAGGGTTGGGGTCACATGAGCAGCGGAGGAGTAGCGGGGACGCACGGCGGAGCAGCTCTCGCGAGCGAGCGCGCTACAGCGAGTGACGGCGACTTCAGCTACTTTGGGGACGGGACGGCGGTGGCGCGGCTTTGACGGTGTCTAGGGGACTCCGGAGGACGGCGAGACGGCATGGGACCGGTAGCTAGGCGCGAGGATGGCGCGCAACGGTGACGGACTCCGGCAGGCGTGCGAGTGGTCGGTCGAGCGGGAGGAGGTGCGGTCGGTCGCTGGTTTCCGTTCAGCTTTTTTCCCCCAAGTCCCAAGGAAAAGCCTTGAATCAAGGAAGAAGATGAAGTTGATGTGAGGGCCCCTTTTTGAGAGCCAATGGACACCCTACACTTGTCAAAATCTCCTCCAACTTGGCCCCACCATGAGCTCACATGACATCACCATCCACTCACTTCAAATCTTCCTTGACAATCTTCTAATAGGTCCAAAATGCCTCTTGTCCCGTGGCATACGAATTTTGAACTTTGTACATCAAATTCTTTCAATTTCATTCCATCCCCTTCCAATTGAGCCAAATTGAAGTCCATAAATTTATCTAATGTCACCACACTTCAATTCATATGTTTTCTTGACCATAGAACCATCTTGGATCCCAAAAGTACGACAAAAAACGGGCCTACCAATTTTCCCAAACCAAATTAACCATACTTTGATTTTTCGCTGAAAAACTCGGTTTGTATGAAAAATCTTCTAAAGACGAGTCAACGTTCCTAAAATGATTTGTGACACAACAAGACTTCCAATTTCTGAATTCGATTTTAAATTTCACGGTTAATTTCACTCTGGCGCGTTATTAGCATGTCCTAATCTACCGGGTAACTTTTAGAGATTTTCGTGCATTTGACCTGTGGTTGATCATTTTCAAGCCACAATGTACATCTTCGACACATTGGTGACTCTCGGTTGTCGAGAGAATCTCAAGGTTTCAAATACGAACACAAGGTACCCAAACGACAGAAAAATCGATCCAGTGTCGATCGATAAGAATTGTGCAATCTGGTGGAATCACCCACACTTGATCACATGCCTTTGTCGATTCGACCTATCCAATCTCTAATCGATTTTAACTGTGTCGTAATGACCCTTGCAGATTAGCTCGGTCGAAAAGTCGTTTCCTGATCAAATTCTCGATTCTAATGCATTAGAATCCCTTAACGGCTTCACCTAATATACTAGTTTTCTCGTGAGTGGCCAACTCAGGGAAAAGAACTATATGCGCGAAGATGAAATGCCCGTCTCAATCTATTGAAAACAGAATTGGAAAATCAGGATGTCACATTTGATACTAGTATTGGGTGCTTTTTAGTTTTTTTCACTTCTAAAACTAGCTAAAAGAATGATGTTTCTCTCACACTTACAAACTAACCACCAGTCATTTCTATAATTTATATAGGATAACCTCAATAGTTCCCATCTTTGATAACACTTATGCTGTCATCACTTGATGGACTTTTGAACTTTCTTCACGTCCCCACCTCGCCCACATCAATCTCACCCAAACGCAACCTCTGTGTAGACTGCACAACAGCCTCCCCACCTGACACGTAAAGACTTCCATTCTAAATATTTATATGTGACCTTGTAAGTTAAAGTCATATTCTCTTTGAACTCCTTACGTGTCATTTCTTCCTATCTTTGTGATTACCATGTGATAATACACATGTGATGTCGCATTTTTTTTTTCATACTTTCGAATGGCATGTGGAGATAGAGAGAGATTACTAGTTTCCTCAATTTGCGATCATTTTTTTCTTCTCCTTCTCTAACATCACCACTACTCTCAAACCCTTTCAACATGTACATACCTTTGGAAAGACAAGAAAGATCTAATTTTGGGTTTTTTTATTTCTTTTTTTTTACGTGGATAATTTGACTATTTGTACAGTTTGTTGATGCTAGAGAATTATTGGCTCTGACTTCCCTCTAATTACAGCGATGTAGACATTGATGACCTAAGTAAAATATCTATTGGAGTTATCTCACATCAAATGTGAAAGGGGCTAGTAGTCAATTTATAGTTGTGAAAGAAAATCTCAACCTTTAAGTTTGAGTGAGAGAAATTTAAGACTACCTAACATTGGTACCATAGCCCAAATTACTAATAAGTATGGACCGAATAATCACTTTGCCAAGATATAGGTTGTTTCTACTTCAAGCGAGGGCCTGATGTGTGAGAGAGAAATCATTAGAGTTATCTCACATCAATTTTGGAATGCATTAATAGTTAGTTCATAAGTGTGAGAGAAAGTCCCAACTTTTGAATTAGCTTTTAGAGTGAGAAAGGGTCAAGACCATTCGACAAAATCAAAATTAGGTGGTGAGCTTGGGTTAAGATTTGTGTAAAGGTGATTGGTCGTCTTAGAGGTCTAAAATCAACGTCATCATTAAAGCCGGAAAATACCTCGTAAAAACAATTGTTTTAAAGGCTTGAGGTTCTTCGTCTAAAGGATATTGCGTTCTATAGGCTTTTGTTGACTGAACTTCCTCTTGACCTCTCGTTGGGACAATCCAATGTGTATTTTACCCGTTTGCAAGACATTGTTCCAAAAGGTAATCCAAAGTATGCTATAAAACATGGTCCATGTGGTAATGGCACATGCAGAATATCCATTCACAAAGATTCCAACCTGGAAACTATTTAATCATCGAGTTGGTCGCAAACCAAATAATTCAAGATTCCAATTTGGCAAGTATTCAAGTAACAAGCCATCTATTTGGTATGCCAAATTTAATTCACTTGCTACTCATCTATGTTATGATTATAACAAATTTCTATGACTTAGTCAAATTGAGCATATATTGGGAGGTGCCACTAATTGTAAAACAACAGCATGTGTGCCCTTAACGTATAGCAAACATAAGATAAAGATGAATTTATTTGGAGGCACTTTTTTGTTAAAAAATTAAATATTTCATTAAGGTAAGGAAATAAAGTAGGGCTTGATAAATGAGCTTTAGTACATAAACCTCCCAAAGGGTTTGGGGAGGAGACAATTTAGAGGTAAAGTGTTTCTCTTATAGGTTTTGACAACCCAATCTGCTACTCAGTTGGCCTCTCTAAAACGATGGGCTACCTAGATATTTAAGAAGGAAAGTAACAAATCCTTGTATTTCATGATAAGAGTCTGAGCTTCGTGAGTGAATTGATCTAGACTCCTTAAAGCATTGACCAAGTCTAAGTTGTCAAACTCAAAGTAAAAATGCTTTCTTGATATCTAAATTTTGGGATATTCTTGATTTGCATATTAGGAGCATTTTCATAATAAATTATCCACATAAATCGCACTCAAGTTGGTCCAGTTATGAATTACAATTGGCCCAAATGTGTTTCACTTCTCGAGGACAATATTTTATAGCCCATTCACGCATGAATTCAAGGGAATATACTCCTGGCCATGAATTCAATAACGCCGGTGACCTTCTGCACCAGTTGTTCGAGCGAATTCACAAAGGACTCGTGCTCTGGCGACACGTTCTATATCCTCTCACAAAACTCCACCACCGTACCCAATAATTTTCCAATGGCGGTACATTAACCTTGACACCATCAGCTTCCTGTCATGCCTGCACCTCACTTGTTAAGTAAGATGAAAACCTATTTCAAGATGAAAACCTATTTCAAGATGAGATTGAGGTAGGCACTTTGGGTTATTTAATTATAGTATATAGTTGAATTGCATGTTTATTAGAGATAAACTTTAGGTTATTTTAATCTTATTGCATCTATCAAGGCATATTAGGCCTCTGACGCTTTGGGCACTAAAGGTCAAACCTTAATATTGTCTCGCATGACTTGTTACAATTGATTTGAAATAACAAGTTATCAATGAAAATTGGGACTTTAAACATCATGTCTGTTTCATTGCATCTGAATATTATCAATTGTCATTGCACATCACTTACAATATTTAGGCGTGCATGATTAGTCTCATAATTGTTGGGCTAACAATTCAACTTGGGGGTCGAATAGGTTGTGTAATAATATAATAATACTTTCACAATATATCACATAATCACCACTCAAAATAATGATAGATGTAAGAAAGCATGTGTGTGATGCTAATAAGTAATTAGATTGAGATACAAAAATCAACAGAGAGTGGTTTAGCCATATACACAAGCCTACGTCCAATCTCAAACTAAAAGCCTAAAAAGTGGCTATATTTTACTAGTAATCACTAGAGCAACTTACAACTAGCTAGTAATGTATCTTTCACTCAATAGATCACACCATCAAGACACATGCACTACACTTATACTTGTACACTTGACTATCAACTTAATGCTGAACCGATACAGAAAAAGACATTGAACAAGATCAAAGAAAATTTCTAACTTAGTTCGTACATGCTATATTCAGTATTTTTCTTGTGTCAGCGTTGCTACTCCTTATACACTAGAGTTTTCAGATTATTTGTTGGAGACGTTCAAGGATGCCCAGCTAGTTGTTTAAGAGTCATTGAGATTTTGACAACATCGGAACTATTCCTGTAGTAATTTCCTCTGACTTTCGTAGGTTTTCTAAAATAGAGTATGATGCACTATCCTAGGTAGAAAAACAGCCCCATACTCCCAAAAATCTCCAACTTTAGGTTCAGCGCCATTATACTCAAAACATTTTTTTGTCTAATTAGAAAACCCCCAATTTTTACTTTTGTCCCAATTCTGCCACCGTTAACTTTTTGTCCAAAATGGTTGTTATTGAACCTGCGTAGCATTTTGACATTATTAATGAAATTTACCTCAACAAGCTGACATGGAAAAATCTTCTACAAAACAACGCCTTCTTGGATGAGCAAATAGGGTTCGACTTTTCAATTGCTCTCACTCTTAATATCATCTCGTCTCCCTTCCATCTCGCTTAGATCTTCCATAGCGTTCACTCCTCCATCTCTCGCACTCAGAGTTCTCTACCTCTTATGCTCCTAGGCTCAATATGCTCAAGCATCTTGCGCTTGAAGGTTAGGTCTGATTATGTCTAATTACCTTTTTTTTTAATTAATTTCTTAATTTTCATGAATTAATTTTTTCATTAATTTACTCGTAGTTTGCTCATTGGAAATAGAAGTATCACTACGTTGAATCAAAGCAATGGTGAGCATTTGCAATTTTTAACCCTGTGTTCGGGTTTTCAGTTTATTATTGTGTTTTTTAGCAAAATGAAATAGATGGTGATGATACTTCATAGGAATGGAGTGATGAGGAACTAAGAATATTACACGAAGACACAGATTTTTTTATACTGAAGCTCTAAGTGGCCCTGACGATGATAATTTTGAAGAAACTAGTGTCATAACTAGGTGAATGGTTAATAGGTATGATACTATGTGTGACCATGACAAGAAAATGTTTAATCTAGCCATGAGATTTGAATCTCATAAATAGGTCAAAAAGCCTGTGAACAAAAATATGTTTAATTAATGGATAAGAAAACTTTTATCATATATAGAGTTGGAGATCCATATAATTGAAATCGAAGCCTAACCAATAAGCAAGGCATGACTTGCTCATGAGTACATGCCTAAGATTAATGATAGGCTCACTAACTCAGCTGTAGATGTCACGCCCGACTCGCTTTGGGCTCATGACAACCTACGCCATCGCTTTTCACTTAGCTCATTTGCTTGCAACGTCCCAGGACGCGTCGTCAATCCATTCATTTTATCTTTTGATTTTACACAAGTAGAAGCAAAATAAACATCTCCCAACCATTAACAAACAATAAGGATAGTATAAGGCATACATCAGAACACACTTATATATAAGCTTCTACCATTAAACATAATCTTTCCTTACATAAAAAGTTTACCCATTTACATGTCGGCGTAGCAGATTCCTTTATACTTGTCCAAGTCTTGGGGTTGGGATTAACCTAGCACCTCTATTCTATGAGGGTGATCTTACAAAGTGGTATCCCCTACGCGTCTAGTAAATGTCCATCTCAGAGTACTTTGTCTCGGGCTCGAATAGTCATGATTAGGGCCTGAAAAAGTTAAACAACAAGGAGTGAGATAAACTCAACGAGTGAACTCCCTAAACCTCACGTAGGGAAGCCATTCACCTCAGAAACGCCCTAAACATGTAGGTTATTTATCAAGGGCTGATCAATAACAAAGCATCTCATGCATTGCCCTAACTATAAACAGGAATGATCATCTTACCTTCTTAAGCCATCATAACAAAGCACGTAAGCAATTTTTATAACACTTTCCATTTTCACGAGTCAAACATAAGAACATGCAACATATTATAATCATGCACCAATGTCATACAATAATTCAGAACTGTTCATATATTGATCTTAGGTCACATGTGTGCTGACTATAGTATCACTTCTCAAAATATGCATTCATGCACTCATGCACTTTACACATGTGGCGTCTCAAGAATCAGATGACATTCCATATTACCATGCAACCCTCGAGACCATGCTTTTAGATTATTACGGCTGCTTAGGGCCCAAGATCAATCTAAAGGTTTGCAATCATCTAGCATAACCGGGCATCGTCTCGCCCCATCGAGCATAGCATCGTCCCACATAAACGCATCAAAACGGCATTCCTATAAGGAGTTTTATTTCGAAATCCATCCGCGAACAGCATTCCATTCACTTGGGGGCATCTGAACTAAATCGAACATCGTCCTGCGTAAAACGCATTAGGATGAGTTCACACCTCGCGTAAAATGCATCAAGGTCTTTATATGATCACATGAACACCTCATCACTCACGCTCATTGTTATTTTTCTCATTTGCCAAGTATGAATGTCTCAATGGCATGCCAAACAGAGTGTGTCTCATAACCTATTGGAAGTACATCAATAAAATATGCCGAGCACCAAACGAGAGTATGTGGTTTGACATATTAGGTTGAGCACCGGCCTTAGTCCAATTCAGATCGGAAACGATACACTTCAATATTACATCGAGACCAAGAAAGGACTGATTCGTCGTAACTTGATAAGTGACCTAGTACCAGACTTAGCTCGGGAACGATACGTCTTAGTATCACACCGAGACTAAGAAAGGACTGGCCTGTCGTGACATGATCACCGATCTAGTACTGGACTTCATTCGGGAATGATATGTCTCAATATTGCCGATCCCGAGAGAGAGAGACTTGACCCAACGTGCTACCTTGCATGTTTAAGAACCATCGTATATCTCGTCTCAGAGGCTCGGGGTATTCTCACGTGTCAACCGTATACAATGAAAATAATATGTGTGTATAAGCGTAACAACTATTTCCAATGAATGCATATAATACATTGCCATCATAATCTATCCAATAACTCATCTTTTAATTTATATAACAAATCACAATACCATAACGCATTTTAATAAATTGCCTAATCACGACGTTAGTTCATAAAACACATATCACAACATAATAAAATATCGCCCTATTATGATGTATTATAAGAACATATCACACTTCACTTGTTATCACAAAATAATTAATCATCTCATTTTAACATATCATCAGCTTATTATAATCCACATCTCATATCGTAATAACTTATCACATAATGATAACTTATCAAACCAAGAGGTGATAACATATTGGTAAAAGTCGATAACTTATAGCCCTAACATGATAACCTTTCATCCAAAACTCGATAACTTATCGTCCAAACCTCGATAATCTATTGCCCAAACCTCGATAACGTATTATTCAAAACTCGATAACGTATCGAGATAATTTATCGAAATTCAACGATCACTTATTACATAAAACTCACTTATCACATTATTAGAGCAACATCTAACCTTAATCTCACCCTAAACTACTTGCAAAATGCAACAACAACCCTAATCAAGAGCTAGAAAGCCACTTACAATCAAGTCCAAGTTTTAAAAAACGTCGGAGGAGGAGCGACAAGACTAGACAGCGGCTGTGGGCTACTGGTCATGCCTCCACAACTCACATGAGTGGGCTAGATGGCGTCCTAGGCAGCAGCATGGCGGCGGCTCGACGGTCAACGGCCTCCCCTAGGCCGACGGTGTCTAAACCGCCAACAGAGAGAGAGAGAGAGAGAGAGAGAGAGAGAGAGAGAGAGAGAGAGAGGGCTACTGTGAGGGATTGAACATCAACTTCCTCGACTTCAAAGCTTTGACTTGACGATGGAAATGACGGTGCGAAGGAGTTTTAAGGGTGGCGGTTGTGATGATCGGTTTTCGGTGAGTCTAGAGAGGAAAATAAGAGAGAAATTGGTATGAAATGAGGAAATGGGAGGGAAACGTCCAAGTGGTAGGGAGAGAGAGAGAGAGAATTGCCATGGGAACCAAAGGGAATTAGAGGGGAGAGAGAGAGAGAGAGAGAGAGAGAGAGAGCAAAATCTTGCCATTAATGCCCATCCCATCCAATCTCTTAGAGCATTTCTTAACCAATCAAAAGAAAGCTTCTTGAAGAAGAAAAATCCAAGCCATTAATGAAGAGATATGGAACTGAGTGAATAGGTTTAAGGTAGGCTTGTATGAATAATGCCATTCCTCTTCTTCAACCACACATGGGTGCCCAACCTTGGCCAATTCCACCTTTGCCCTTTTGTCTTTAGTTGATTAAGAGGGCAATTTGGTCATTTTACCAAGATTGCGCATTATTCACATATTTGAGTGCAATAAATGCTAATATCTTGCAATGATGGCTTGATAGGATTGGAGGGTCCATAGCACTTCCTTGGGCCATCCACTCCTTGGACATGTGGCCCTCTCCCTCCAATGTGAAGAACAGTTTCGAGTAATTTTCGAAATAAATGTCGTTACCTTATAAAATGAATTTGAAAAATTATAAAAATTTAATATGTTGTGGAGAAGACTTTGAATCACATTTTTCATGAAGAAATCCAAGCTTAATTCATTTTTTATTAAGAGAAGAAAATCACCAAATACAACCCAAAATCTCATCAGTTGAATAGTCTCAACAACCGCAGAAGAAAACTCTTTTTGACATCAAAATCTTCATAAAACACTTACAAATTCTGGTAGATATGGATGTCCTCTACAACTTTTTGGAAGGATGCATGTTCATATGCCAAAGGGAAAAATTTATAAAAAATTGAGAAGGCAAATAGATCATCGTTTTTACTACTCTGGGCAGTTTTCACACAATAAAAGAGTAGGCTTTCATGCCAACCATTTTACCTCAACAAAATTTGAAATTAAAGTATGTTGTATATCAAGATGTTTTGAACAACTTTCATGAGGAAGTTTTGCGAGATTCAAGCACAAAAAAACCTTATAAAATTGGAAAATAGTGAAGGTCCACCAATACACACGCTATTCACGCACATAAGGCTTGGGTTTGAGCTTAACTCATTCTATTTGGACCTTAACAAGCTTAATGGGCCTTTAATTGAGCGTGAGGCCCATTGGGCTTATCTCGGGCATGTAGCTCTTAGGCTTCCAATTTCTAACCCAATTTCACTTATTCAAGAATTCAGGGTTTACTAATAATTAAAGAATTCGATGAAGCAATGGCCAATGGTGGTCACTTAATCCTTTAAAGTCCGATATCCTTAACTGGACTAGAATTTGTGGTTGAAATCTATCAAATGCGACTTTATCAAAATTAAAACCATCGGGCGGCCTTTAGGGATTCGTGAGTTTGACCTGTGACATCCTGATTTTCCTATTTCTATTTTTAATAAATTGAGACGGGCATTTCATCTTCACGCATATAGTTCTTTTTCTTGGGTTGGCCACTTATGTGAAAACTAGTCTATCGGTGAAGTTTCGGTAAGAGATTCTAATGCATCGACTCGAGAATTTGACCAGAAATGACCTTTCAACCGAGCTAATCTGCAAGGGTCATTATGGCATAGTTAAAAATCAATTAGAGATCGGAGATAGGTCGACTCGACAGAGGCATGTGATCAAATGTGGGTGATTCCACCAGATTGCACTATTCTTGTCGGTCGGCACTAGATCGGCTTTTCTGTCGATTAGGTCCCCTGTGTCCGTATTTGAAACCTTGAGATTACCCAATAATCAAGAGTCACCAATGTGTCAAAGATGTACATTGTGGCTTGAAAATAATCAACCACAGGTCAAATGCATGAAATTTTCTAAAAGCTACCTGGTAGGTTAGGACGCGCTAATATCGTGCCAGAGTGAAATTAACCGTGAAATTGAAAGCGAATTCAGAAATTGGGAGTCATGTTGTGTCACAAATATTATTAGGAGCATTGGATTAATTTATGGACTTTAATTGGACTCAATTGGAAGAGAATTGATTGGAATTGAAGAATTTAAGGTACAAGATTTTATTCCTCGGCGGAAAATGAAATTGAACCTATTGGGATAAGGTTGTGGGAGATTGAGATAGTGGAGTATGACATCACCAAGTAATGTCATGGTGTGGGGCAAGAGTGGCTAGGATGTTGGCAAGTGGAGGGTGGGGATTGGATCTCCAAAAAGGCACCTATTAACATCATCTTCAAGCTTGGGAAGAGAGAGAGAGAGAGAGGAGAGAGAGAACCGGTTCAGCCCAACCCCGATTGGCAGCCCCTCCGTCCGCCCGACTGGTCGCCCGTCCGCTCGTCGTCGCCGCCGTCGCTGCCGTTGGGCGCGCCGCCCCGCGCTCCCGCGCGCGCCTCGTCGGCCGGCTTCCCATTCTGTCGCAGCCCGAGCAACCTCGAACTTCCAGCACCTCCGCACAGCCCGCCGCCGTCACCTTGGTCGCCGGAGACCCGCCGGAGCCGCCGCCTCACCCGCACGAGCGCCGCCGCCCCTCACCGCCGATTTCGCTCCCAAACCGCTGCCGAAGCTCCTCCGACCGGCCTTGGACAGGACAGCCGTGAACCAGCCTAGATGTAGAACTTCAAGGCCCGCTTTTGGTGTCTTTCGGTCCTCCTTTGGTGTCGCCCGAGGAGATTTGTCGACAGCCTCGCCGTCCTCTTCGCCGGGGACTCGTCGGAAAGCGATTCCGGTGAGTCTAACTCACTAAATTTTGATTAGAGGGTTAATGATGCCCTAAGTGTTCTTAGTCTAAGTTAAGTAAGCTTAGGTGGTTAGATTAGTTTATTTAGTTGAGGATTAGATTAAGGTGTTTAATTAAGTTAAAGTGTGTTTAGTTTAAAGCTAAGTAGGTTCATTTTAATATAAGCCTTGATGTGGCTTAAAGGGATTTATTTTTTATTTAAATAAATGTTTCGAAATTCTAGAATTTTTAATAATATATTATATTCCGAAAATTATTAAAATATTAAAAAAATTATTTATGACCTCAATTGCTTAGAATTTCGTGCTTTGATCGCCTGCTGTTCATTTAAAATTTGAATTTGATGAATGGATGTGGCAAATCGAGTGTTGATTGTGATAAATAGGAATTTTATTCATAAAAACCCAAGTGTCGGGTTTTGATGCAAAAATTGGATTTTAAGTATTATATTAAATAATGGGGTTTGAAAAAGTGAGATATTGGTTTTCGGATCGAAATTAACGTGTCTCCACACACGTGGTTAATTTCTGGAATATTTTTAATATGAACAAAAATGGCCGAGATCACTATTTTGATTGGGAGCATTAAATGAAATGCAAAGTGTCCCGAGGCCAATTGTGAAATTGTCATGTGATAATTAAGAGGAAATCGTCGCCCGGGCTGTTGAGCCGGACTTGCCCCTATATGGGATGCCCTTTCTTTGGTTGCGGGTCGCAGTAGATTCGGGCCCATGCTCCTTCCGGGAACACCGTCGACGTAGTGACGAAGCCGCGCTCCATGGGGGAGGCGATGCCTCGCATTAATGTCGTAGATAGCTGAACTGCGAGTAGGCTATGCCCTTGTGTGGTGATGAATAATAATTGGTAAATGCATCCGAGTGGGATTGTGGTTTATATGAAAGTGATGGTGTTCCAATTGTTTGAATTCTTATTATTACCGAGATTGTGTGATACAAATTGTGCTAACTGCAGGAAGGAATAAAGACGAGGTAAGTCTTTTGTGTGATGTGGCTAGGCCACCGGGGTGTATTTTCTTTCTAATAGGGGTTTAGGGGGTTGAACTTGCTGAGACAATGTCTCACCCTGTTGTGGGCCAAAATTTCAGGACGGTAGATGGCAAAACCCCCGAAGCGTTATGGTCTTCCCATGCATAATACGAAGCAGAAGTTCAATTGTCCCGATCTCGATGGCCATTGGATCTATGAGCTTGTTAGGACCACGGTCTGGGTCTAGGAGGGCTTGACTGTTAGGGTGCCTCATAGATATAGGGCTTGGTTCCGTTTTGGGCCCAATGGTTTTAGGATTGGTCCCCTTAGTAGTTTTGATATTCCATCTGCTCTAATGGAAGCCATCTTAGGAGAAGGAGTAGATGACCCTCCTGATGGTAGAGTGGAGGACCCATCGTCTCCGGAGGTTGTTCAGTCTGAAGTGGGATCGAAGAGCGAGTCCGACTAGTAGTCTTAGGACCGTTCCTTCTTTTTGGTGGACTGATCCCTTTTTGTAAGCTAACCCTTTTTGGGATGTATGTAAACTTTGGAATGTTATTTATATATGAAAGTATGTTTGTTTATGAATCTATTGATTTCCTGCTTTTCTATCCCGTGAGTTTTTGTCTGGGGTTTTATAACACGTTCCGCATGTGCATGATAATTTAATTGGGTCGGCGACACTACCTGGGAATGTCGCATTTGTATGATCATGGCGGGTTGTTCACGTGTCTCGGGATTCGGGCGTGACATCCCCGTTTAAGTGGTATCGAGCATGGTCTGTGTGATGGAGTGATAAGGAGCGAGGTTGTCATGGGATAGTTGGTAGGAAAGGCTTTTGATATGCTGATGCATGTGGTTGATAGCTGCTTGTTAACTTGTTGGTGAGGTCACTCAGATTCTAATGTGGTATTGGAATTTGCAAACAGGTATCTATATTAAGCTTGTAGCATGAGTGACCGAGTGCCGAGAGCTGCTAGGAAGAGAGCAGCAGGCCCTGTGTTTCAGGGTGGGCCGCCGTTGAGAGTCGGTCCCCGTGGTGTCCTTGGGAGAGCACAGGCTGAGGCCAGCGCGAGTGGTGCAACATCACCTCCAGTCGATGCTGGGGTAGAAGCCCCTGAGGATCCAAGGTTTGCTGGGATTATGAGGATGCTTGAGCTGATGGGTGACAGAATGGATCAGCAGGCCGCCACTTCGGGCCACCGCTACCCGCCACCTTCAACAATGCCGCCAACACCACCAATGCCGCGCCGCTGCTGCGATTGCCGCCGCCCCGGCCGCTGCACCGGTCGTTGAACCTGAGGTAGCACATGGTGAAGTTCCACTTGGGAACGTGGCCGTTGGGAGGCCTATGCATAAGCTGGTGGAGCAGTTTCTGAAGTTGAATCTGCCGACGTTTACGGGAGCGGGGGATCCCGAAGCTGCAACATTGTGGGTTCAGGAGTTGGAGAATGCCTTTGATCTGCTGATGTGCACCGAGACAGAGAAGGTTGTTCTTGCAGCCTATCAATTGAAAGGGATTGCAGGTACTTGGTGGAGGACTACTAAAGGGATAGTGTTCCCTGGAGGTGTAGTTTCATAGTGGAACGCCTTTCTCGAGGTCTTTAATGAGAAGTACTTTTCTGAGTGTGTTAGAGAGGTGAAGATGGCGGAGTTTCAACGCCCTCGCCAAGGTACAATGACGGTCGATCAGTATGAAGCGAAGTTCGCTGAACTGTCGCAATATGCCCTTGATCTAGTCCAGAGACCGTTAGACCGAGCTCGAAGGTTTAGAGATGGGCTCGACCGGATGTGAAGAGCTTGGTGGTGCCATTAGATCTAAAGGAGTATAAGGACATTTACAAACGGGCCCAGCTGATTGAGAAGAACCATAATGAGAGAGCTGCTACATCTGGGTCGCGGTTTAGTGTCAACAGAGAAGGTAATTGGTTTGGGAAGAGACCGATGTCTGGAGGAGGATATTTTGTTCCACCCAATAGGAAGGGTGGGATAGGAAAGCCGTCGTCAAGCTTTAATGGAGCGTGTCGTTTATGTGGAAGACGACATGGTTTAGCCCCGTGTCCCCCTAGGACGGGTGCCTATTATGAGTGTGGCCAGCAGGGTCATATAGCTAGGAATTGTCTTAGGAGACCAATGGGACAGCATCAGTTGCCGCCGCCGCCACCGTTGGGTCAAAATAGAGGAATCGCGCCGTAGATGATGCCGCAGGGTGGATTGACCCGACCTCCAGCTCAGGGAAGGACGTATGCTATCACCAGAGGACAGGCGGAGGATGCGCCTGATGTGATCACAGGTATGGTCTTACTGAACGACTAACCCGTTTATGGTTTATTTGATCCCGGAGCTACCCATTCGTTTATAGGTGAAAGATATTTTAAGTTGGTAGAATTAATTCCTGAGTTGTTGGAGTCAGTGATTAGTATATCTACGCCGTTGAAAGATAAAGTGTTAGCTTTAGTGGGTTGTCTTGGTTGCAAGTTAGTGATTGGTGAGCGAGAGGGGAGGATAGACTTGATAGTCCTGGCCATGTATGATTTTGATGTGATAATTGGCATGGACTGGCTCACCAAGTAACGAGCTAAGTTGGACTATTATCGTAAGGCGATTCAGTTTAACCCGTTAGGGGTGAGAGCTTCGAATTTATTGGGAGCCGAGGAGGACCCTCGATTTCCTTAATCTCATTGCTCGAGGCAACTCGTTTGCTAGACGAGGGTTGCCAAGGTTACCTGGCGACTGTCGTGGACACGACAGTGGAGGAATTGAAGATAGAAGACATCGTAGTAGTGCAAGAGTTCCCAGATGTGTTCCCGAAAGAATTACCAAGTTTGCCGCCAGAAAGAGAGATAGAGTTCGTGATTGAGTTAGCCCCCGGGACCGAGCCAATCTCTAAAGCTCCTTACCGGATGGCCTTGTCGGAACTTAAGGAACTGAAGGTGCAGATGCAGGAGTTGTTGGATAAAGGATTCATTTATCCTAGTGCATCACCGTGGGGAGCACCAGTTCTATTCGTGAAGAAGAAGGATGGTTCATTGCGCTTGTGCATCGATTATCGACAACTCAATCAGGTGACAATCAAGAACAAGTATCCGTTGCCGAGGATCGATGACTTGTTTGATCAGCTTCAAGGAGCGTCGATATTTTCTAAGATCGACTTGAGGACAGGGTATCATCAGTTAAGGATCAAGAAGGAAGACATACCGAAGTCGGCGTTTCGCACTTGTTACAGTCACTATGAGTTCACTGTGATGCCGTTTGGGTTGACGAATGCCCCAGCTGCTTTCATGGATCTAATGAACCGTGTGTTCAGGGAGTACTTGGATAAGTTTGTAATTATTTTCATCGACGACATCCTAGTATACTTGAAGAGTATTGAGGATCATGAGAGGCACTTAAGGGTAGTGCTTCAGACTTTGAGAGATCATGAGTTGTACGCCAAGTTTAGTAAGTGCGAGTTTTGGCTAACTCGTGTGGCTTTCCTAGGTCACGTCATCTCCGGGGAAGGAATCTCAGTGGACCCAGCCAAGATTGAAGTAGTAACTAACTGGCCGAGACCGACTACAGTGACAGAGATCAGAAGTTTTCTGGGTTTAGTAGGGTATTAAATACGATTTGTAGAAGGGTTTTCAATGTTGGCATCACTGTTGACAAGACTTCTAAAGAAGGAAGAAAAGTTTGTGTGGTCAGATAAGTGCGAAAGTAGTTTCCAAGAGCTTAAGCAGAAACTAACTACTGCACCTGTGCTTACTATTCCATCTGGTCCAGGAGGTTTTGAGATCTACAGTGATGCGTCATTTAAAAGACTGGGTTGCGTGTTAATGCAGCATGGTAGGGTTGTTGCATATGCGTCCCGTCAGTTGAGAACTCATGAGTTGAATTATCCGACGCATGACTTAGAACTCACAGCTATCATCTTTGCCTTGAAGATTTGAAGGCATTATCTGTGTGGAGAAAGATTCTAGATCTTCACCGACCATCAGAGTCTTAAGTACCTGTTCTCTCAGAAGGAGTTAAACATGAGACAGCGCCGATGGATAGAACTCCCGAAGGACTATGACTGTGAGATTTTGTATCACCCTGGAAAGGCGAACAAGATCGCTGATGCACTGAGTAGAAAGTCTTCAGTTGTACAGTTGGTACTCAAGGAGTGGAGTCTACTTGAGAGAGCACGAGATTTGGGCTTCAAATTTGAGGTAGGCCACCTTTCAAATCTTATGGCCACCCTCAGAATTGAGTCGGAAGTGCAGGTTAGAATCATAACACTTCAGCAGACAGATCCAGATGTTCAGAAAATCCTGCAAGAAGATACAGAGAAAAGGAAAGCTGACTTCCAGATTTCTGAAGATGGAACATTGAGGTTCCGAGGACAATTGGTTGTACTTGACGATGTGGAGCTCAGAGAGGAGATCTTATCAGAAGCGCATTGTAGCAGTTACAGAATTCATCCTGGTAGTACCAAGATGTATCAGAATCTGTGTCAGCTCAGGTATGAAGGCGGACATCGCCAAGCATGTTGCCAAGTGTTTGACATGTCGGCAGGTCAAGGGTTAGCATTGTAAGCCGGGAGGACTTCTGCAACCTCTCGGGATTCCCGAGTGGAAATGGGAGCACATCACGATGGACTTTGTTACGGGTTTACCAAGGAGTCAGAGAGGGAATGATTCGATTTGGGTAGTAGTCGACAAACTGACAAAGTCGGCTCACTTCATTGCAGTGCAAAAGGACTTGAGTTTGGATAGACATGCAGATCTGTATGTGCGCCAGATAGTTCGTATGCATGGAGTGCTAGTTACGATTACTTCAGACAGAGACCCGAGGTTCACTGCCACCTTTTGGAAGAGCTTGCAGAGTGCCTTAGTTACCAAGTTGCAGTACAGTACGGCCTATCATCCTCAGATAGATGGCCAGTTTGAGAGAACTATTCAAACCCTCGAAGACATGTTGCGGGCTTGTGTTTTTTTGAAAGCTAGGAGGAATAGCTTCATCTGGTCGAGTTTGCCTACAACAACAGTTACCAGCAGAGTATTCAGATGGCTCCTTTTGAAGCATTATATGGCAGAGCGTGTAGAACGCCAGTGTGTTAGGATGAAGTCGAGGAAAGAAAGATCACAGGTCCAAAGTTAGTTCAGCAGTCAGTGGAGGCAATTGCAGTTATTAGAAATAGATTAAAGACCGCTCAGAGCCATCAGAAGAGTTATGTAGATAAGCGTCGAAGGCCATTGGAGTTCCAAGTTGCTGATCATGTCTTCCTGAAGGTGTCACCGATGAGAGGTATTTCCTGTTTTGGCAGAAAGGGGAAGCTGAGGTATTTCCCGTTTTGGCAGAAAGGGGAAGCTGAGTTCGAGGTACTTAGGCCCCTTTGAGATTTTGGAAAGAATAGGGACTCTAGCGTATCGTCTCGCACTACCGAGGTCGGCACAAGTGCATGACGTCTTTCACGTGTCGATGTTAAGGAAGTATGAGCCTAATCTGACACATGTTCTAAATTTTGAAGAATTAGACGTGGATGACGGGGTGTCGTACGTTGAAAGCCTGAAGGAGCAGGTTCTGCGCACAAAGACCATCCCGTTGGTCAAAGTGGTCTGGCAACACCACGGCACTAAAGGAGCAACTTGGGAAACCGAAGATTCGATGAGACAATTGTACCCTCACCTTTTTGCTTAAAGTGTTGTAATGGTTTAAATTTCGAGGACGAAATTTTTATAAGAGGGGAAGAGTTGTGACATCCTGATTTTCCTATTTATGTTTTTAATAAATTGAGACGGGCATTTCATCTTCACGCATATAGTTATTTTCCTTGGATTGGTCACTCATGTGAAAACTAGTCTATCAGGTGAAGCCGGTAAGAGATTCTAATGCATCAAACTCGAGAATTTGACCAAGAAACGACCTTTCGACCGAGCTAATCTGCAAGGGTCATTATGGCACAGTTAAAAATCGATTAGAGACCGGAGATAGGTCGACTCGACAGAGGCATGTGATCAAGTATGGGTGATTCCACCAGATTGCACTATTCTTGTCGGTCGGCACTGGACCGGCTTTTCTGTCGATTGGGTCCCCTGTGTCCGTATTTGAAATCTTGAGATTACCACTACAACCGAGAGTCGCCAATGTGTCAAAGATGTACATTGTGGCTTGAAAATAATCAACCACAGGTCCAATGCATGAAAATTTCTAAAAGCTACCCGTAGGTTAGGACACGCTAATATCGTGCCGAGTGAAATTAACCATGAAATTGAAAGTGAATTTAGAAATTGGGAGTCATGTTGTGTCACAAATATTATTAGAAGCATTAGATTAATTTATGGACTTTAATTGGACTCAATTGGAAGAGAATTGATTGTAATTGAAGAATTTAAGGTACAAGATTTTATGCCTCGGCAGAAAATGAAATTGAACCTATTGGGATAAGATTGTGGGAGATTGAGATAGTGGAGTATATCATGGTGTGGGGCAAGAGTGGCTAGGATGTTGACAAGTGGAGGGTGGGGATTGGATCTCCAAAAGGCACCTATCAACATCATCTTCAAGCTTTGGGAAGAGAGAGAGAGTAGAAGAGAACCGATTCAGCCCAGCCCCGATCGGCCGCCCCCTCCGTCTACCCGATTGGTCGTCCGTCCGCTCGTCGCCGCCGCCGTCGCCGCCCCCACGCACGTGCCCCGCACGCCCACGTGCGCCTTGCTCGCCGACTCGCCGTTCCGCCGCAGCCCGAGCGACGTCGAACTTCTAGCACCTCCGCCTAGCAGCTACCGCCGTCGCCAGGGTCTTCGGAGACCGGCCGGAGCTATCGCCTCGCCCGCCGCACGAGCTGCCGCCGCCCTCACCCGCGGTCCCACGTACAACCAGCCGCCGAGCTCCTCCGACCGGCCAAGGACAGCCGCCGGAACCAGCCAAGATCTAGAACTTCAAGGCCCGCTTTGGGTGTCTTTCGGTCCTCCTTTGGTGTCGCCCGACGAGATTTGTCGACGGCCTCGCGTCCTCTTCGCCGGGGACTCGTCGGAAAGCGATTCCGGTGAGTCTAACTCACTAAATCTTGATTAGAGAGTTAATGATGCCCTAAGTGTGCTTAGTCTAAGTTAAGTAAGTTTAGATGGTTAGATTAGTTTATTTAGTTGAGGATTAGATTAAGGTGTTTAATTAAGTTAAAGTGTGTTTAATTTAAAGCTAAGTAGGTTTATTTTAATATAAGCCTTGATGTGACTTAAAGGGCTTTATTTTTTATTTAAATAAATGTTTCAAAATTCTGGAATTTTTGATAATATATTATATTCTGAAAATTATTAAAATATTCAAAAAAATATTTATGACCTCAATTGCTTAGAATTTCGTGCTAATCGCTGCTGTGCATTTAGAATTTGAATTTGATGAATGGATGTGGCAAATCGAGCGTTGATTGTGATAAATAGGGATTTTATTCATAAAAACCCAAGTGTCGGGTTTTGATGCAAAAATTGGATTTTAAGTATTATATTAAATAGTGGGGTTTGAAAAAGTGAGATATTGGTTTTCTGGATCGAAATTAACGTGTCCCCACACACGTGGTTAATTTCTGGAATATTTTTAATATGAACAAAAATGGTCGGGATCACTATTTTAATTGGGAGCATTAAATGAAACGCAAAGTGTCTCGGGGCCAATTGTGAAATTGTCGTGTGATAATTAAGAGGAAATCGTCCTGGGCTATTGAGCCGGACTTACCCCTATATGGGATGCCCTTTCTTTGGTTGCGGGTCGCAGTAGATTCTGGGCCCATGGTCATCCGGGAACGCCGTCGACATAGTGACGAAGCCGCGCTCCAAGGGGGGAGGCGATGCCTCGCATTAATGTCAGTAGATAGCTGAACTGCGAGTAGGCTATGCCCTTGTGTGGTGATGAATAATAATTGGAATGCAACATGTGCGATTGTGGTTTATATGAAAGTGATGTGTTCCAATTGTTTGAATTCTTATTACTACTTGAGATTGTGTAATACAAATTGTGCTAACCTGCAGGAAGGAATTAAGACGAGGTAAGTCTTCTTTGTGATGTGGCTAGGCCACCCGAGGTGTATTTTCTTTCTAATAGGGGTTTAAGGGGTTGAACTTGCTGAGATAATGTCTCACCCCGTTGTGGGCCAAAATTTCAGGACCGTAGATGGCAGAACCCCCGGAGCGTTATGGTCTTCCCGTGCATAGTACGAAGCAGAAGTTCAATTGTCCCGATCCCGATGGCCATTGGATCTATGAGCTTGTTAGGACCACGGTCTGGGTCCAGGAGGGCTTGACTATTAGGGTGCCTCATAGATATAGGGCTTGGTTCCCTTTTAGGCCCAATTATTTCAGGATTGGTCTCCTTAGTAGTTTTGATATTCTATTTGCTGTAATGGAAGCCATCCTAGGAGAAGGAGTAGATGACCCTCCTGATGGTAGAGTGGAGGACCCATCGTCTCTGGAGGTTGTTCAATCTGAAGTGGGATCGAAGAGCAAGTCCGACTAGTAGTCTTAGGACCGTTCCTTCTTTTTGGTGGACTGATCCCTTTTTTAAGCTAACCCCTTTTTGGCATGTATGTAAACTTTGGAATGTTATTTATATATGAAAGTACGTTTGTTTATGAATGTATTGATTTCCTGCTTTTCTATCCCATGAGTTTTTGTCAGGGGTTTTATAACACGTTCCGCATGCGTATAATAATTTAATTGGGTCGGCGACACTACATGGGAATGTCGCATTTGTATGACCATGGCGGGTTGTTCACGTGTCTCGGGGTTCGGAGCGTGACATGACCCGTGGTTGATTTAATATCAATCCATGTTTAAGCCATTTTTAATTCATGGATGATCCTCGATTGTCATGTAATCGTGAGGGATCAATTGCTCGTTCCAAAGTACAAAATAAGTTGAAATTGGTTTAAGGTCGTTTGTAATTACTATAGTAATCGTGCAGAATCACCCACAATCCAATTATATACTATTATCAAAACGATATATAACCATCTTGGATCAGTCTGAAACAGCTTATAATTATCTCTCATTGATCCTTATGGTCGAACTATCAATCCATAGCTGAGTTCCTTGGTCGTGCACATTGAAATCCTAATTTGCTTTTCTAAATAGGTTTAGCACTCTTGAATGGTTCATGAACCAACTTAAAGCTAATTTTAGTAATTATGCATTGATAGAAGTAAACCCATTATCGTATCCCGATCGAATTTTGAGGATGTCACAGAAAAAATGCAGACATATGCAAGAGATTCACTAACTCAGCTATAGAGATGTGGGTAAATGCAAGAGAAATGTTTGCTTTAACACTAGATAGGAAAAAAAATTATAGAGCCATATCAAAACTCTTGCTCTTATAAGGGACCCGTTAGAGGAGCAATATAATATGCCAAGATCTTATTTTAGTTGAGCTCAAAAGAGTTAGCAAGGATGAAACATATGAGATGAAAGTAAATCCAACAACCAAAGTATTTGAGAGGTTTTATATAGGATTTGTAATGTTGAAAACATAGGTTTTTGGTGGGATGTAGGCATGTCATAAGCTTGGATGGGTGCTTCCTTTAAACTAGATTAAAGGGTATATTGTCAAGTGCTATTGGATAAGGTGGAAATAATCAAATGTTTCTAATAGCTTGAATAGTCCAAGACATCTTGGACCCTGTTTCTCACCTTATCATTCAATGACCTTAATGATGGGTGGTGACAAGAGTTGGACTTTCATCAGTGATCGACAAAAGATAATATATCACATTTTGTATTTGTTGGTTGTTACACCACATTAGTGCAATCATTAATGCCATAGTTTGCCTTTTATTGACCAATTTTGGTTGCATATATTGTTGAATGCAATTTATGGCTATCTTCACAAGTAGAGTGTCGAAATTATGCAAGACACATATATGCTAATTGGAAAAAGTTGCACAAAGAGGATGCTCCTAAGTATCCAAACTGATTTTGACCTAACGATAGTTGATTTGAAGATGGAGTGCCCTAAAAGATACGAAGACTTCATGAGACAACACGATGAGCACTTTTGTAGGGTTTATATCAAGAACAAAACCAAGTGAGATGTGGTTGTTAATAACCTAAGTGAGACCTTTAGTAGATATATATGTATGCCAAGAGAAAAACCTATACTTGAGATGCTTGAAGAAATAAGAACAATGTTGATGGAGAGGATGACAAAGAGAAGTCAGTTAATGGTTGATCGAACAAATCCTATTTTCCAAATGATTAGAACAAAGTTGGAGAAGAACAGAGAATAAATTAGACTCCAAGAGTATATTAGACTCAAAAGTGAATTAGACATAGAAATGTTATCAAACTCAAAAGAGTATATCAGACCCAAAGGTAAATCTAACTCAAAAAGCATATCGACTTAAAAACGAATTAGACTTAATAAGTAAATATTAACAACGGAAATTAAATACGAAATTGCAAAGATAATGCTTCCAAATTCAAATTCATTATTTATACATACCATATGTCACCACACTTAAAAGAAACAATTAAACAAGTTCTACTCATGTACAAAATCCACAGAAGAAACCAAACCATATCAACCAACCAAGTCCCTATTCCACATACTTACACTAAGTTTACACATATCAACCAACCAAGTCAAAAGCACTAAGTGAATCAACCTAACTTAGCATTTAGGGTTTTCACTTTGTTGGAGAAAACTTCCTTACTTGTTTTGCTGTCGACAAAACATTTTTCAGTCTAGTCTGAAGACTTGCAGACTCACTCAACAAAGTCTGAAGACTCACAGACTCTTCCGTCAAAGTCTGAAGATCGTCAAAGTCTGAAGATCGCCAGACCACCAAACTCAAGATGTAAAGTCTGCCCTCATTGACAGTTTCTAGACCGACGAAGAAGATTTATCCAGATTCAAGTATTTCTTTAGGGATTTGATTCGAGCGGTTATAGAAGATCTCACGGCTGGAGATAGCACCTCAAAGATCGATTATTCGGTTTGATTCAAATTTGAATAAATTGGATTCGTTGATTGGCGAAGTATACTTGGAAGGTTCTACTTATGGAAACCTAGATCCTGATTGTATGGGCGAGCAGATTGGTGGGCTATCTTCACATTCCTTAAGTAACTCGAGATCTCCCTAATTGATTCTGTCCAACGAGTAGATTGGAAGAACTCCTTTGGAAGGTGCCAACGGTTATGAAGGCATTGAGGAGTATATAAGGAAGACGCTCTGGTTATTTGAGTGTGTGCGAGATAGATAAATTCCAAAGTCTGAAGCTTCTTGTTCTTTGTCAATTCAATTGTTGAGCGTAAACTTGTACTCAAAAGAGAGTTTATAATTCTCGTGAAGCCTTGAGGAAGTGTAGTAGAGTCTCTACACCTTTGTGGAATCAAGGAAGTGATACCGTAACGACTCTTTTGATTCATAGTGGAATCCAGCCGGTGGGCTGTCAGTGCAGGAGAGTGGACGTAGGCTTGGATTAAGCCGAACCACTATAAACCTTGTGTTCTTATTCTCTTCCTTGAACCCTTTTACCTTGATCGTAACTCTATTTAATTGTTCGAGTCTAATTTCCATTTTAAAGTCTATTGCTAAACAGATTTGAAATTATAATTTCTGGTTTACTTGGCAAAAATTGTTTTCGCACCTATTCACCCCCTCTAGGTGCTCGTACTAGCGTTTACACACTTGCCTCGAAAATGACTTCAAATTCATAGCTTTAAATCATCTTCAAATAGAATAAACCAAAAACAAAATTCAACAAAACTTGATTTGAAAACAATAAAAACCATTGATAGGAAGGAGTGGTAATTAATAATTTATTATGTCCAATTACGTCCAAACTTGAAAAATGGAGACAAAATATGGTATTTTGAGTATGAGACCTTTGCTTCCAATTGTGGGTCTTTCAAAACGAAAGTTTGATGAAGTGAGTTAGTGATTGAAAGTTAATAAAGTAGAACCTCTAGTTTGGGAAGGTGAAAGCTTGCCATGGTTTACAATCAAGGCAAGATTGTTTTTAAAGAGTTCTCAACAGTTATCAAATAAAGAGCAATGATTAATCAAGCTTAAAGTAAATGTAGACTTTAGTTAAAAAGCAAGTGTCCCAATAGATGAGCTTGAAATCCCTATGAAGATATTTTGATAAGAATGAAGATGGGCCACTCTCATTTGGCCAAGTAAGGGTATGAATCACCAATTGATGATGTCATGAGTGATATCAAAGCTTTCAAATTCAATGTCTCAAAATAAAGCATGAATTTAAAATCTTTGATAGAGAAAAGAGAAGTGGCATGTAAATTGAACACAAATAGAGATTTAGGAAATCAATTTTTATTCAAAACATCTGACTCTGAGCATTCTTGCATTTGAAAATATTTTCATTATAAACATATGATTTTGAACACTTGTGAGTCTGAAAATATTTTGAATCATTAATGAAAGATATCAAAATCAGAAAATCTCAAGATATATTAAATTCAAATATCTTCAAATATGAATTTGAAACATATTGACTAAGATGTATCAATAGTTTAGTGGCGAATTAAATATCACCATTTTACACACTAAAGTAAACATAAAAAATTTACTCACTAAATATTGTTGACTCAATCTCCTAGCGATCAAGTCATGGAAATTAATCCTAAATGCCATTATCAAATACAGAAATTTCTAGATGTTGCAACTGTTGGTTCACAGACTAGTGCACAAGCCAGTGTACCATCTAATAGAGACTCTGTTATCATCAAAAAGTGTCACAACCCTCCAGAAGGTAAACCAACTAAAAGTTGGCTATTGGATTATTGAGCTTACAACCTAGCTCGAGCTGTCTCAAGCCCTTACAAATTCACAACTTATAGTTCAAGTTATTTAACATACGAAGTCATTTTAATTATGAGTCAACACTAATCTTTTTTCGGTGGGAAGATAATTACTATACTTTTATGAAACAAAGATTAAATGAATTTAGGGACTTGATTAAGCTCGATTACTCTAACACCCTTCAATACCATTTCATTTTATTATGAAAATATTTGAGAAGATAGTATGGATATATTTTAATTTAGACATTAGCAACGATCATGCGTGTGCACAATTATTAAAAATAACATTCAATAATCAAAGCCAACAAATTGCAAAAAAAGAAATTAAACAAACAAAAGCAATCAATTATTTTTGGGGTTTCTTTTATCTTGAAACTAAACTAACCTGTATGACAAGTAATTCTAATTAATTACATAACCTAGTTTTAATGAAAAGCAATTTCTGATTAAATGAACCAAACATGCAAACTAAATGACATGTGCATGACTTAGCAACATGGCCTAAACTACATGACATACATAGGAATTTTTTTTACATTTTATTAAAATTCGAAATTAAAAATTACTAGGGCTAAGTGCAATAGAAATCCTAAAACTTGTCATGAAAATGTAATTGAGTCCTAAAACTTGCAAAAAGTACAATCAAGTCCTAAATCTTGTCAAATTATTTCAATCGAGTCTTAAAGTTAACACTGTCAGCCTTTTTAACGGAAAATGCGACGACGCGCGGACGTGGCATTTTAAATAATTTCTCATTTTCCACATGGGTTTTTTAATTATTTATTATTCATTAAAAAAATTAATTTAAAAATAAAAAGAAAATTTAAAATTTATTTTTAAAAATTGTTTAAAGAAAAGAAGAAGATAAAATTAGCAGCTCTTCCCCCCGCCGCCGTCGCCCATCGCCGGAAGGGTCCGCGACGATCGCCGACCCCGGGGCGGGGGGGGGTCGGCCCTCGCCAAGCTCGGGCGAGGGAGCCCAAATCTGGGCACGCCAGCCCTCGTGCGGGGCCAGCGGCCGTCACCCGAGATCCGGCGAGCCTCACCAGCCCCAACCGAGGGCCGATGAGGTGTCGCCCGGGGCACACGACGGTCGTCGGCCCACCGTGAGGGTCGGCGATGACTTGCCCAAGTTGGGCAACGGCCGTCGGCCCCTCGCGAGGGCCAACGTGCCCAGATCTAGGCTTCCTCACCTGAGCTTGGCGATGGGCGGCGGCGAAGGAAGCCGGCCATTTTTTTCTTTTTCTTTTTAAAAATTGTTTTTTTATTAAATAAAATTTAGCTTTTCTTTTCTAATTTTTAAATCCAATTTAAATAAAAAACAATTTTAAAAAGCCACATGGAAATAAAAAAATCATTTTAAATGTCACGTCCGCGCCATTATTAGTTAAAAAGACGACGGTGTTAACTTTAGAACTCGATTGAAACAATTTGACGAGTTTTAGGACTTGATTGCACTTTTTATAAGTTTTAGGACTCAATTGTATTTTCGTGATAAGTTTTGGAACTTTTATTGCACTTATCCCAAAATTACTAATATAAAAGCTTATCCTATCCGCTCAAGGAAATAATTTAGATTAAATCCTATTTCAATTAGGAAAAGCCTCATCCTATCAACTAGATATTATTATAATATGTATGCTATTTACAACATGCAATATTATCTAAATTATGCGAGGTTATCTAAATTATCCTATCTATTAAGCAAAACTCCATCATGAATCCATTCCAATTTTATCCTAGAATTCATCCTTAAATGCGATTCAAATTAAACTTGCCATGTTATCTGAATAACTTATTATAATCTGCATGCTATCGTTTTGTATTTTTATAGATAAGGAAATAAAAGATAAACCTTCCAATCAAACCAAAAATTATCCACCACCAAAGATAGCATCCATTCAATTCAAATAATCTTATGGCTCAAAGATCAAGATATCAATTTTAAACCGCGTAATCTAAAAATTTCCTCTCGTAGCTTAGAAATTGAATCAAATGATTTTGCCGCATTATGGATTAAGAAATAAATCCTAATCGTTACTGCCTATCACTTGAAAATTTTGAATGATAGATATAGTAAAAGTAAATTGAGTAATTAGATCAAATTGATTTCGAGATAAAAATTTTACCTATTATGCAGAAAACTTCCAAATTTGAATGCAACATATGACAGATAACGTACGGTGGCCGGTGGTGGTACGTTGCAATCGCTCGACGTGCTCAAGGTTTCGGATAAGCTCAACGTACGGTGGCCAGTGGTGGTGTTTTTTTTTTTTTTTTTTTTTTTTTTTTTTCTGCTGCACTCACTCGACGCGCTCGAGGTTTCGGACAAGCTCAACTCCATTTACAAACCTTTTTTTCAAGTAAGGTTTTACGTTTCTCATGCAACCAAAAAAAAAAAAAGAAGGTAAATTTGATATTGGCCAAAGCAATGCGGAAGCACAGTGCACAATTGCACATCGTAGGTGAGATTACAAATAATTGGACAATCAGTTGACGTGTGTTACAATCACTCGTGGTCCCGCAATTATTCTACTATCACGCTTCATTCCTAGATTATATGACAACGACAACTATGTGGTCTCAAAATTGGTTTTACGTTGATATTCTAACTTATCTTCAAGTTCCTTTTACTTAATTAATTCCTACTTGGGGCGGAGAAATCCCCCACTTAACTCAGTATAACCGACCAAAAAAAAAAACTCAGCATAAAAACATTTTAATGGGCCTAAGCCAAAATTAATTAAAAAAAAAAAAGATTGCCAGACATCTAGAGTACTTAAACTTGGCACAATACTTAAATGCCAAAAGTTAAAAAAGTAATACTTAAGTGTCAAAATCAGAGTAAAATTGATCAATTAAGTGTCAACGACTAGAAAATCCGGTCAAAATATTGACGTGGCAACTTTTCATCTAACATGGCTAAACAAATGCAAAAATGATGTTGTTTTGCAGCTGATGTGAACAAATAATTAGTTAAAAAAACTTAAGTAAATTAAATTTAAAAAGAAATTAGAAAAGGGGAGGAAGAAGATGAACAGTTGGAGGCGGCCGAGGGCTCAGCCCTTGCCACCACTGCCTCCCTATGGTCGCCAGGAAGGGCTGACGACGGTGGGAGGAGGATCGGCCGGGGTCATCGAGACTTGGCCAAGGGCTAGTGACCTCGGCCGATTGACGACGAGGGCCTACGAGCCCTCGCCCAAATCTAGGGCGAGGTTTGTGGCCCTTCCCCAGATCCAACAAGGGTCGCCGACCCTTGCTTGATAGGCCCTCGCTACCGGTTGGCTGGGGTCGCTAGCTCCTAGCCGGGTCTCGGCGACCCCGGCCAACCTCCCCTACCGTCACCAAAGTCCTTCCTAGCAACAACGGGGAGGTGGCAACGACGAGGGCTAAGCCCTTAGTCGCCTCCAACTGTTCATCTTCTTACTTCCTTTTTTTTTTTTTTTTTTAACATAATTTAGATTTAAATTTAGTTTATTTAATTTTTATATTAAAATTCAAATCTGCGCCAAAACGACGTTGTTTTTGCGTTTCTTTGCTGAATTAGTTATCCGCAAGCCACGTACGCGAGCAAAATTAATAAAAAATTGTTACGTAAGATTTCCGATGGAATGAGTAGAAGTAATGCTCAAGTGTCTCATTTAAAAAAAAAAAAAAAAAAGAGTATCATTTTCCTAACTTTTAGCATCTAAATATCCCTTTGTGTCAAGTTTTGGCCCTTGAGTTATACTTTTACCTCAAAAAAAAAAAAATATGGGACCAAATTATAAAAGTCCATTGGCTGTCCAAGGATGCTGCCCCATGCGACCTCCGTCGGAGCAGGACCCCGTTTTGTACCCTCTCCTCCAGTGACGTAGATGTCAACATTGATGACTTGAGTACAAGTTTAAATTGGGAGGTGAGCTTGGGGTTAGGATTTGTGTAAAGAAGGTGATTGGTCGTCTTAGAGGCACATAGCTAGAGAGGAGAGAGTGGATTGCTTCTAGCGAGTTTACGGAAACAAGGAGTCGACCCTTGTGGGTGGAAGCAAGGAGTCGCACCACCACCCCGCAAGAGTCAACGGTTCTTGCTGGCGGCAGTGGTATGGCGGCACCGTCCCTTCAAAACCCTCCCTGGCAATCATCTTTTTCTCTCTCGAGACACTACTCCTTTCTTTTTTTTTTCGATTTGTAATTCCATCCAGCGCACTTGTCACCATATTAGTGTTTCATGTGGAAAATTTTTATCAAATGCCACACTGGCATTTTTCAACATTCAATTATTTGCACTATTTAAAAATTGAATTCAGTTGCAATTCGGAGATAAATTTAAGATTTATATTAAAAGATTTTAGAATTTGATTGTATATAAGTTACCTCCGAAAGGTACCACAGACCTTCTCACATCCCCGCCTAAAGGCATTGGCTTCTAAGGTCAGCCTCGCTAGTAGCCTGGACGTTAATTTGCTTGCACATTGATGTGATCTACACTTTGATGACTTTTTGTTACATGAAATATAAGCCGTTTTTTAGTGGGAAAATATAGTTTCAAACAGTTACTAAATTGGGAGGATGAAATTTACAGAGGATAAACATTTATGAGTATCTTATTAATCAATTTTCTACGATGTTTCTTTTATAAATCTGTAACTTCCAGTGGACCATGACAGTCCTTTGATAAATGCTTACTAGTCCTCTTGGCTAAGGATTTTCAACCAATAAAACTTGACTATATGACATCGTGCACTCTTTTGAGTCCGACAGATGTTCTGATGTGGGGGAGATGCTTTGCACTCGATAACCCTCGACTTGGGCGAGGGTGGATGTTCGACCGGTACATGGGGGATTTGACTTCAAAGCACGGCTTGTCGAATTTGCACTAGAGAGATGTGCAAAGGAGAGAAGATGTAGAGCAAACGACAAAAGTAAGAGCGTTGTATTTGGCAGGATGAGTTCAACAAGAAACTAAATAATTCAACATTCCAATCTGGAAAGAACTTTGATACCAGATATTGTTTGATTGGGCGTGCCAAACTTAATCGTCTTGCTCTTCTTCTATCTCGCAATTATTGAAAAAATCTTCCAGCAAACTCGTGACCCAAAACATCAGATTTGGTTTACATATCGCACCGAGGCATTAAAAAGCCATGCTCGCGAGCAACTGTTCCCACATTGTTGGTTGAGCCGTCTCTATATCACAAAGCACGAATTTTTGGCTTCTAGCTTGATTGGCTACAAGTCACGAAAATAATATTTGTCTTGCCCTAATTAGCAAAAGATTACATGGAGTTGCTTTTTTATTAGTTGTTTTTAATTGTTAAATCTGCAACATGGGATGAGATTCATCTCTCCCAGACTCCCACTGGCACACGAAATGTAGTCCGAATCCAATGTCGTCATTACTTGACGTAATCCTGGTTAGCGATTAATCTTGCACAACCTCCTCGTGATTAAGGCGGGAAAGCACCTCGTGAAAACGATTGTTTGTGAGGATCCATTTTTATCTCCACTCATGGAAATTATCGGCTTGCCTCCCAACTGTTACTTGCAAAGTCCACCTCATCCTCGTCAGAGACCTTATCCACTCTGAAGATCTTCTCAAGCTCCTTTGATCCAGCCTCTCTGCTGCTAATGGATGTGGCTTCCCGTCAAACGCTTTTATTTATGGCATTGGAATCCGGGCAGGTCTTTTGTGGACCACTTTTCCGAGGGAATGTTACGTGGTACTTCAGGAGAATCATTTTACCTCTTAATCTAGAGATTGATAAATGACCTAGGCCATATTCTTGGATGTTACTTACATTATAGTTGGGCGGTGTTTCCTCCATGCAATTTCCTCCAATGATCTTATAAATTGTACATTCGCTTGCATATAGGCAACCTACATTTGTAACCCACTAAGTGGAAACATTTCCTCCTATGAGAAACGGAGGAAAGTATATCCTATATCTAGCTATGTCTGCATGTGCGTGACACCAATAACTTATAATCCATCAATAAAAACTATAGTTTGAGGAAATCTTTTCCTAAGATAGATGGAAGAACATTTAGCCTATAAGAGCAAGGTTTATTAAACAGTTACAAACACAAATTTAGTAAAGTTAATATCAATAACTTGTACAAAACCTATTCAATGGAGGGTTGGCTTGGATTTGGGTGGGTCAAAAATATGTCTAACACAAATTGACTCATCTAGCCCATATTGACCTCATTTTATGTAATATAAATAGAGCGACTTCTACCTCATTTCACTCAGACCCAACCCAACTCATATTCTAACTCTTCATAGAAAAATAAAATCTAACCAATAAAAAAATTAAATTTTTTTAAAAAAAAGCAAGTAAGAAATTACTAGATATAGTCCATCCAAATAATTCGTATTTTAAATGCATGGACAAGGTGATCAATAGCCTTGCCCAGCCATACTTGGATGAGGATCCTCTATCTCATAGAGTGATTTCATCGGCGTCTCAATTACTTCTCGTGAGTTAATTCATTTAAACAAGGTACGCATCAACGATTGCGATACTACCGAGACACCCATAGGAATCCCTTGTAGGGTAGAGGATCGATATTATATCTCTAGATCTACCTTTTTTTCTTTTTCTTCAATATCAGCTCCATTTTGATTTTATGCCACTGTTGTATGATATTGTCACAATCAAGAAGATTGGGGATTATAAAAGTTGTCGAATTTATATTTATTTGTAATAGGATGTGTCGAGTAGACTAGTTTCATGATCCGTTGGAAACTTCGCAGAATTGTGACTAGTATGTAAATTTTCAAATTTGGTTCTTCACACCCCTTACATGCACACTCATTCTTAAATTGCACATCTTTACCATACTGGCCCCTCGGATTGCTAAGTAAAACACCATCGGATAGTAGCACGATCTAACTCAAAAATTTCACTTAAGTGGGCACATCAAGCATATTTTTTCATAGTAATAGGATCACTATAACTAACTCTATTAAGTTCCCCACCATAGAACTCAGCAGTTACACTTCGATTCTGCTGTTCGAAAAGGAACATCAACTCAAACAATTCTGTCTCTGGCAACCAAAAAAACCCGAAATGTTTTTAAAAAAGTAGGCGTACAATGTACAAAAAGTCCATGCCCTTCTTTATCTCGAAATATAGGATTTCCTAACCAGCCAACAGCTATTCCATCCCCGTTGTCCATTGAACCCGCTCTGAATGATCCCCCCTTTGCTGGATTATTACCAATATAATCATAAAAAGCTAATTTTTCAGGAATTTTAGACCAAGCTTCTGATAAACTTTGATTTTTTACAAGCCCATCACCAACTCTTTGATATATTCCTTGCAGGAAGCATCTCTAATCATTCTTTCGTCCAACAGTAGTGGATTCGCATGTTATGGGCTTTCGATGAACTGCTAAGCCCTTGAGTGAAGAGGATCATGAGTGACTTCTTGCGGTCACTCATGGCGAGTGCGTCTCATTTTTCTTCTAACAAAATACCAAACCCGGCACGTGTTTATCAATTTCATTGCAATCCAGGCAGGTTTTGGTTTTCTGGACTAAACGGGCAAAAAATTACGAGGTTTCTTAGGAGAACTCTTACCTATCAGTCTAGAGATTAAACAATGACCAAGACCATAAACGTGTCTAAAAGAGAAATAATTAACGTAGACTTCAGTAAATTATTGACACTGCGGTCAATCTGAATCCTTTGCTATATGATGAGCACCATGACTTGCCTATTTATAGGTGACCATCTCTCCAAGAAGAAACAAGAAAATATGTAGATCCTCTGAACGCTAGCTTCTCCTAAACTTTCCAAAGCAAACAAAATGTTCTCCACCATTTCTGTAGCCCTTCTCTTCATAGTGCTGATCCTTTTTCTCATACGCATGACAAAATTTAAGTTCAGTACTATCCACAAAAATGGAAGATCGGTGCCACAACTTCCCCCCGGTCCTGCCCCGTGGCCCATCATTGGCTGTGTGCCCGAAATGCTAAGCCAAAAGCCAACATTCCGGTGGATACATCGCCTCATGAATGAGATGGACACTGACATTGCATGTATTCGGTTCGGCAATGTTCACGTCATTCCTGTGACATGCCCTGAAATTGCCCGAGAATTCCTTAAGAAGCACGATGCAACATTTTCGTCAAGGCCTACTTCTATGGCGACACGAACATATAGTGGCGGATTCCTCACAACCATCCTAAGTCCTTATGGCGACCAATGGATGAAAATGAGGAGAGTTATAGTTTCGGAAATTATTTCCCCCGCGAGACATCATTGGCTCAAGGATAAAAGAACCGAGGAAGCGGACAACTTGGTCAAGTACATTTACAGTCGAAGCAAAAGCTCGAACAGAACTGTAAATGTGAGGATCGCCACCAGACAATTTACTGGAAACACGATCCGGAAATTAATGTTTAGTAAAAGATACTTTGGAGAGGAAAGGGCGGACGGGGGACCAACCATTGCCGAGGAAGAACACGTTGAGGCGATATTTACTATACTTAAGTATTTATATGCATTTTGCATATCTGACTATTTTCCTTGGTTGGTAGGGCTTGATTTAGATGGTCATGAGAAATTTGTTAAAGAGGCTGTCAATACTGTAAACAACTATCATGACCCCATAATTGATGCAAGGATCAGAAAATGGAGGAGTTTCAGCAATTTGAACGAGGAATCCACCAGCAGTGATGCTCAAGATTTGCTCGATGTTCTAGTTATGCTCAAAGATTCAGAGGGAAAGCCACTACTTACACCTGAAGAAATCAAAGCACAAGTAACGGTAAGATGCAAACATGTATATACTAGCTTCTTTTTCTTTAAGCAAACTTTTTTTACTTGTGCATGCGTATGTCAAATAGATCTCTATAGTATATACATCATCAAAATTGTATCGTTACATTAACAGAAACTCAATTTCACTTGAATTATATCCTATATGCATTGCCTTTTTTTGTCTTCAAATAAATTTTGATGTCTAAACGGTAAAGTAGGAAATTTATGAACGAAGTACAATAACAAAACCTATTAAAATCTATATTTGCAGGAAATAATGTTTGCCACTGTTGACAACCCGTCAAACGCAGTTGAATGGGCCATGGCTGAGATGATAAACCAACCTGAAATCCTCAAGACAGCAACAGAGGAATTGGACAGGGTCATTGGTAAAGAGAGACTAGTCCAAGAATGTGACATCCCATATCTTAATTATATTAAAGCATGCATTCGAGAAGCCTTCAGGCTCCACCCAATCGCACCTTTCATCCCTCCACACATGGCCATGTCTGATGCAGTTGTCGCCGGCTACTTTATCCCAAAAGGAAGTCACGTGCTACTGAGCCGTCTTGGCCTCGGGCGAAACCCTAAGGTCTGGAACAAGCCGCTCGAGTTTAGGCCAGAGCGGCACCTTACCAGTGACTGCCCTGAAGTTCAGCTCACAGAGCCAGACTTACGCTTCATTTCCTTCAGCATAGGGCGGCGTGGCTGTGTGGCTCCGATGCTTGGGACTGCGATGACCGTCATGCTTCTCGCTAGGATGGTTCAAGGATTTAATTGGATGGCACCGCCTAATGTCACCAGCATCAATCTTGATGAGTCCTTTGAGGATCTATCTCTTGCTGATCCGCTCATTGCTCATGCAGAGCCACGTTTGCCATTGCATCTCTATCCTTGAGAGTTACTTGCAAGAAAGTGAAAGTTAACGTTGCTTAGCCTGTTGTATGCTCTAGTGATTTGAGTGGAATAATGAATAATTTCGACTTATTATTTGCTCCTTTCCCTTAAAGATCAGCCAATATGAGGTTTTTCAGTTCACTAGTATCCTCAAAGTGCACTTTAGAATATCGAATTATGAAGATAATACAACTTTAAGCCTTAGTAGCTAGTGAAGAGATAGTGTGATGATGCCTAATTCACACCACACAAACAAAGGCCTCCACCTTTCGACCTTAGACAGCCCTCCAACGCTTAATTACAAAAGAAACAAGAAGAGGTTTTTTTTTTCTTTTCTTTTTTGCCTTTTCTTTCCCTGTGATCTATGCAATATAGGAAAAAGTGCAATCCCCCTTTGGAGGCAAGCCTCATTAACAATTTGTATGGATTTCAAACCTGCGCCCTAAAGAGGATTTGAAGGATTCTGGGCCATACCCTTCTTTAGGGTCCTAGATACTTAGGGGGCCATAGCACTTGCAATATGATGTAAAGAATGGGCTTATTTGGAGAAACTGATCACATACCCGATGACTTCTGTGCTATCATCATTCGATGGAGTGTTGAACTTGCGTCACGTCCACACTCCTGTGCTGTCATCACTTGATGCACAGCAGCTCCGCCACCAGACCCATCAAAACTTTTATTCTAAGCATTTACAAGTGATTCGTATTCTCTTTTGTATTCCTTACATGTCGTTTCTTTTTTATCTTTGTGATTATCATGTGACAACACACTTGTGTCGTATTTTTCTTTATACTTCTAGATGGCACATGGAGATAGAGAGAGATTAACGGCTTCCTCAATTTTCAATCATTTTGTTTGCCCCTTCTCTAACATCAACACTACTCTGAAACCCTTTTAGCATATACCTTTCAAAAAAATAAGAAAGGTCTAATTTCGGGTTTTTTTTTCTTTTCTTCATTGATAATTTGACTATTTAAACCGATCCTTGATGTTAGAGAACTGGTGGCTCTGACCTCCCCTCCAGTTACGATGATGTAGACATCGACGACCTAAGTAAAAGACTGAACTTGGGCAGTGAGCATGGGTAGGATTTGTGTGAAGGAGGTGATTGGTCGTCCTAGAGGTCCAAATCCAACGTCATCATTAAGGCCGGAAAGCGCATCGTAAAATTGAATGTTTTTTAGGGTTGAGATTCTTCATTTAAGAGATGATGCGTTCTATAGGCTTCTGTTGATTGAATTTGCTCGACCTCTCGTTAGGATAGTCCGATGTTTATTGTACCTCTCTGCAAGACGTTGCTCCAAAAGGTAATGAAAAGGATGATATAAAACAATGGTCCATGTGGTAATGGCACAGGCAGAATTTCTATTCACCAAGATTCTGACTTGGAAACTATTTAATCATCGAGTTGGTGCGAAACATAATAATTCAATATTCCAATTTGTAAGGTATTCGAGTACCAAGCCATTTATTTGGTATGCAAAAGTTAATTGGCTAGCTATTCATCCATTTTATGATTATGAAAAATTTCCAAGACTAAGTCCAATTGAGCATATATGGGGAGGTGCCTCGAGCTGGGAAACGACGACAGATTTGCCTGCAAAAAATAACAAACATTAGATAAAAGACGATTTTATATAGGGGGAGGTGGTGATGATGCTCGTGGGGGTATTGTCAGGCTGGCGATGCCGGCAACCGTGGTGGCCTTGAGGAAGGCCGGTGTCCAAGCACTTGTTGTTGAGAGATCGGAAGGACTGCGAGCGACTGCGTTGCTCTAGATTATTTCACTAATTTGTGGCTTGCACTTGACACACTAGGCGTTTCGGACAAGCTCAGTACCCTTCATGCTCCTCTTATAAAGAAAATTCCGGTGTATCAAGGCTCTATCTACCATCTGATACGGATCGCACACCGATTCCAAAAGATGACACAAGTAAACAATCCACATTATTCAGCATATAATAACTAAATTACAGAATCGAAAGAACACACTGAAAAATTTGTTACCGAATTTCACCAAGACATTTTACATCTCCATGCAGAGGCACCCTAAAAATCTACTAGACTTCGAAGAAAGTTCAAAGATGATGATTATCTTCTCTCAAGGTTAGGGCACAAAGAGATTAAATACACTCACATTATCTACTGTATCTTAAGGTTAAGCATGGTTTCAAGGGAGAACTAGGAACCTGAGAATCGGTCTGGTCCAAAATCTAGGATATGCAAAGTAGATTCCAAATTCCAGAAATTTTGGAACTTGAAATCTAAAACACGTCTTTATGTTTTTCTTATTCTATGTCTTCGTGCGATCCTATAGCATTTCAGGCATCCAATAATGAATGTATAATTTGAATCCACTAGTCTAAAATTACATCCAGCGATATACATGACTAAGACTTTTGCATTGTTAAATTTCATAATCTTTGTGTATCTTCGTAGCAAATTATGATCATTAGAGATGATGATTCACTACAATAGTTTAATTAAAAGCACAAGTAGAACCTGGGTGGGCCTGGAAACTAACCATGAAATCTATGACAGAGTGGGTTCTGAGTTTCAAAAATTAGGGAACTTATTCCAATGAATGAGTCCCAAATTCCAGGTGGAACTTGAAACCATTTACCCCTACCACATACATTCACTTTTTTCCTTCTTTTGGCCATCACCGCCTCTCTTTTTCTTTTATCTCTATTTTTTCCTCTACCATTCGTAGCTGCAGCCTATTATATAAGGTGTGACTTTTAACCTAAAAGCAAAATGAAGGGAAAATAAAAAAAAAAAAAAAGGGCCTAAATAAAAGGGTTTGGTTTCACCCACCAACAATCTCTTACTCAAAGACAAATAAACCAAATGCACCATGCAACTTTGCATACATCTACTTCATAAACTAGTAATAAACTTGTGATATCTCGAAATTTGGCCCGTATTTTCGAAATATATGAAATGGTTATTTCATCGATGCATTTATGATTATTTTACTCTGAAATGATTACTTACAAGTTAACTAATCTATTGGATGAGGCCTAAATGGTTAAAATACGAAAAACCAGAGAATTCGATCAGGGATCAACCGCTCTACCATAAGATCGACATTAGTCAATATTACACTTTTATAAGTCAATTAGCGAATGGATATAAATTGATTCGATAGAAGTATGTAGTCAGTTCGTGAGTGATTTCGCACTATTACGATACCCGCGTCGAAAGACAATAAACCGATTTCCTATTGATCTTGTACTCAGGGTACGTGATTGAACCCTTGCGATTACGTGACAATCGAGAGTTGTCCATGATTCAAAGAGGCATAAACATATATAAAAAATTATTGACCATAGATTGACCATGCAAAAACCCCTAAAACCACCCGATAGTTTAGGTTATATTAAAGTCGCATTCAATCTATTTTTAACCATGAAATTTAATTCTATTTCGGATATCGAACTTTCAAGGGTTTCAAGACAAATTTATTGGACATCGCCTCATCGTCCATTAAATTATTGGCAAGTTTGAATTTTTGGAAAAGGAATTATCGGACGGAAATTGGAGATCGAAAAGGAAAAATCAGACCTAGTGGCAAAGTTATAATTTATTGGCCAAGATTTTGGTTTTAAAGAAAAACAGAAATATGAAGATTTTTAGGGCACAAAAGGCTTGGCATTGAGCATTTTAGGGGGGAGTTGGTGAAGAGTGATGGGATTTTTGAAAGAAAAATCCATGGAAAATCCCTTCTCTCTCTCCCTCCCCCAATCCTTTCCTCTCTCCTCCTCACGCCACTTCCCACCCCCTCAGCCAAACCTCCCCTTCTTCTTCTTCTTCTTCTTCTTCTTCTTCTTCTTCTTCTTCTTCTTATCTTCCTTCCTTGGTTCGTTCTTAACTGCCCCTCATTCACCATCTCCACCGCTATCACCTGCCCTCACCACCATCATAATCCCACACCACCGTCCACTGCCACCTCCATCACCACCACCTAGCCGCTGTTGAGCCACCCGCTTAAGTTGTCCGATGTGCCACCCTTCAAACCATCGCCACAAGCCACCGCCCACGTCCCACACGCCGTCTACCATGCCGCCCCACCATCCCTCACTGCCCATTCACCACCACCGAACACCCAAGCCCAAGCAGTGACCTTGAGCCGCCGCCGCCACCGTCGAGTCTCTTATCAAGCTGCAGGCATCACATCCTCGACGCCACCGCACCACCATCACTGTAAGTCCATCGTCGCCGTCGCTAGTGATTAGTGCTAAATAAGTATGTTTTAGCCTTAATCATGTTTAAGGACGGTTTAGATTAAGGTTAAGTGTGATTAGTTTAAATAATTGCGGTTAGTCTTAATTAATCATGATTAGATTAATTAATCGAGTTTATTTTATTAATCGTAATTATCAAAATAATGACGATTAATTTTTAGTTAATTATAGGTAGGTTAATTAATCGAGTTATCCTAATTAATCGCACTTAGCCTAATTAATCGCGATTAATGTACATTGATGATGGCCATTAAGTAGAATTTTATGCTCGTTTTTCTAGAGGAGATTGTGCCTAATTCCGATTGTTTAAGCTTGTGATGCTATGTTATTGATTGCTCAATTATAGGTTTTATTTATTATTTCTAAGGAAGGTTTTATGGGTAAGAAAATAGAGAATTTTGAGGTGTCAGGTTTGGATGTCGAATTTTAAGTGCTAAATGAAAAAATTGGGTTTTAAAATGAAAGTGGAAATGAATATTTTACTGGAATTTTAAGTGTGAAAATTTGCCAAAGTTGATTATTGAACGCAAACTCTTTTGTACTTGGCTAATTACTAGCAAATAAAAATTGGCTTTATTGTTGGTGTGCTTGAGTGGTTAATTAATCGAACTCGCTACCCAATGGGAGTTTGGGGATAATGTCCAATTTTTATCGAATACTTGGCACGGGTTCGAATGCCGAGTCGCGATTAAGGTCGGATCAAGGCTCATTTATGGAATGCCGTCTGGGCGGGGATTCTAGACAATGCCATGCTTGATGGGGCAAGACGATGTCCGGTCATGTCAAAAGACCGTCGACTCTTGTGTTGGCCATGGCCCGAGGAGTCACAATAATTGGAACACGTATGTTTAACAGTGCGTCTGGTTATTGTGGATTGTGTTATGATTATTATTTATGCTTGTTGCATTGATATTGTGATATTTGAGGTATTAATGTGCAGGGGTGTGCCAAGGCGAGGTAAGTTTGTATATCGTGCGTGTTTAAGCTGCCTCCAAGACAAATTCTCGTCCTAATCGAGGTTTAAGCTATTAACTCACTGAGATTTTATCTCACTCCTCTATTGTTAAATGTTTTCAGGTCCTTAAAATGGAGCGCCACCCCGTACATTTTGGGGTCCCCATTGATTAGGATACTTATATGTCTGAGTTCCTATTCAGGGGACCAGTCGTGTCCACGATTTGGTGATCACAATCGTGTAAGTAAATGAGGGGCTGGCTGCTTGGTTGCCCTACCAGTTAAGGCGTGGTTTATTAGGGAGGTGAATGGTGATTAGACCGATCCACTCCATGGTTTTAATGGACCACCCTATGGGAGCATCGGAAGGCAAGACTGGGATTCTATTAATATCAACATCCCAAATTGTGTCGTTTCGGACCCAGATTTTGACTCGGACTATGAGCCGTGGAGGAGTTCCCCTCTGACTACGAGCCCGACTCTCATCCGGGATATTAGAGTCAATCCTTGAAGTTAGTGAAGCTGAAGCTAACCTTAACCCCTCTGGCTTTTTTTGCTCTTATGTCATGTAGGGTAGGCCTATACATATTAAACTCCTAGTATTAACAAGTTGATAAATAAATATGCCATTTTTGTATTATATGTTGTGCTTTGCTATCCCTATGCTTGAATGCTTTGACTGGGCGGTTTTATAAATTGCTTCTGCATGTGTTTAATCAAAAGTTAAAAAGAATAGGTTAGCGACACATCTTAGGACGTTGCAGTTTAATCGACTGTTGCGGGATGTTTACATGCTTGGGTTTCGGGGTGTGACAAAACTTATGCCTCTGCGGTACTCTTCATTAATTAACACGGAGTAATACCAGTGATAGTAGTATATAAGTATGCTTCTCTCTATTGTCAATTGAATTTTTTGGGCCACCATTTTTCTATAGGTTTAACTCATTATCTTTTAATACTAACCTGATGAAATGATAATGCCTCTTGATATGTCTAATCCTTGAGTGATAAGTTGCATTCTTTGCTAAGTGCGCTGCGCTTTAACTATCACCTTATAGTGTGCTCACTAGTTGCTCTCGATCTAGCTTCTCCATGTAATCTTGTAACTACATTATTTCCTTGGAGGCTTTTATGATTGCCACATACTTTGCTTGTGTCATCAATAGAGCCACTACTTTCTGTCACTGAGATATCCATCTCACTACTATACCTATAACTTTAAAGACATATCCAGTAGTACTCTTATCACTATATTGATCATCCAATAAATCTATATCCACATAGCCCTGCAACTCTAAAGATGTGCCTCTATAACAAAGAGCCCAATTTGATGTACCTACTAGGTGTCTCAATATGCATATTAATGCATTCTAATGCTCTTTGCCTGGTTCTGCAAATATCAACTTCCAACTTTCACTACTTGTCCAATGACTGGTCTTATGCTCACCATAGCATACATCAAACTTGTCACTGTTGATCTATATGGGACTGTCGTTGTAAGTTTAGTAATCCATTAACCAACTCTTAAGTGATTCACCTTTATGAGTAGGGTCATGACAACAAGTGCTGCCATCTCATCTTTCAAGCCTAAGAAGTTGGACACATATCCTTGGAAAGTTTGAAGTGACTCGTTAGAGAAGTTGCAAATGATTTTGCCTTATCCATATTAAATCTCTTCAACATCTTATTCACATAGTCTTCTTGTGATAGTAGTAATTTCTTATTTTTCCTGTATCTGGTGATTTTCATGCCTAGGATCTTCCTGACCTCTCACAAGTCTTTCATAGCAAATTACAATGCCATCATCTTCTTCACTTTGGCGAATCTCTTTATACCAGAGCTAACCACTATGTTGTAACCTTACCTTAGGTGGCACCCACCTAGGGTTTTAGCTAATGTATTACTAAGTTTAGAATTAGCTCAAGCTCTCCCAAGCCCATACCGATTCGCAATTTAAGGTTCAAGTATTTAACATGCAAAAGATTCTTATCTAGAAGTTGCCACTAATCGGTTTGTGCTGGGTCAATAATATACCCAAGTAAAGTATCAGAAGACACCTTACTTCTACGAATCAAAATTAAATGAGTTCAGGAACTTGATTATACTAAATTACTCTAATTCCCTTTTGGTACCTTTCCTCTTTTATTTTCAAAAATAGTTTGCAAGCAATTTGCATTGATTTTAATTTGCTCCATAACATGTGAGGTAATTAGGTAGGTGCACAACTATTATTTAACACTCGATAATCAAAGTGTTAAATAAATTGTGAGAAAATGGGAAAATTACTTTCCTCGAAACTAGGAAAGCATTTGTAGTGTCATTTAGAAAATCACATCAACAACTTTTTTATGATTCTAATTAACACGCAATTTCACTCAAAGTTTTTTTTTTTTTAAGTTTATCTCTTATTTAATGAAAATTAAGCTATATGCAATGTACGCTATTAATTTAACATGACATGCGACATATGAATATCCTAATTCTTATGACAATTAGATATCTTATTCTAACATGACAAGTAAAAGATGTAATTCTAATGATAGACAAAAATCATTATGAAACTATTCTAGTATGATGACGTACAAAGCATGCCTATTCTAACGTGACACACAATTTTATATTAAAAGACCTAACATGCAATTTCTAGTGATAAGCAAAATTAATATGTGACTATTCTAGCATGACACATATTTTCATGAACCTAACATATAATTACTAGATGAATGCGGGCGATGACATGGCAAGCATGATGCAATTTGAACTATATGACATTCACACTTCATAAATTTCGAAAATAATTAAATTGCTAAAATAAACTATTGAAGTTAGAATAAAATCTAATTTGGACTAGGAAATAAGTCATTCTAAATACTAATTCAAAATAGCAAATTACCCAATCTTTCTAGAATAAAATCAAATAAACATTTATCCTAGAAAAGCAATTGAAATGTATCCCTAAACGAGCAATGTTATTTATGATTTTTCTTTATAGAAACAAATTTAATTCAAACCAAGCATAATTGGAAAGAAATCACATCCACATCAAACTCAACAATCAAGCAAGATATTATTCATATCCTTCTAAATTTGAAAACAGATAAAATCAGCGAATCGTGTTTCGGGCGTAATATCGTGTATTGGTCGATTTTCTATTGTATTTTGGGTATAAAATCGGACTGTGGATCATTATATGTTGCGAAATTAGGAAATTATCATAATTCATGGATACTCGAAAAAAAAAAAACTTATGATATGGCACATTTTCAAGACGTCTAATTAAGAACACAATAAATTCAAATTAGGCAACTTAATATATTGATGTTGAATCGGATAGCATATTACCTAATTCGAGATATCACGTAGATGACATTTCCAAATTCGAGCGAACAACTATCACTGGAATTGCGTTGGTTCACGGTGGTTTGCGGCCGACGGTGGTGGCGCACGTCGAGAAGAAACGATCTCAGTTGGGTATGTCGTGTCTATTGAGCACGCGAGACGATGAGTTGCTGCACCCACCGAACACTCTTACGCATAATCACCACATAAGAATTTCGCCACTTGGGCTCTTCTTGCTTGTGAATGATCCAAAGTGCACTCCTTCGGTACTTCTTAACCACTTCAGTCACGGATCACACCACTGGCACAGCTACGTGCAATCGGGATTGTTCGGTGAAGCTGGCCTTGCCTGCTATGCTGTCGTCGGATCAGGAGCTTCGTCGCCTGCACTGAGGCAGCGACGCGTTAGAGTCGCGTCACTGGCAGGAGTGGCACGGCAGGGGGGAAAGCAACGGCTCGCAACGGGGACTCCTTGGCTCAGTCTGGTACGGGCCCGCTTCAGGTGAGGCAGCGGCTGGGAGGATTGGAACAGCTCGTGGTCGCTGGTGCAGTCACGAGCAGGGAGCAGCAGGTGGCGAGAGTCAGCGTCGCTGGGCTGCAATTTGGCTGGCTCTCGTCGGAGTGGGGGCCGGTTCAGCGTCGTTGTGCAGGGACTACCAGGGCTGAGGAGCAAAGAACTCGCCGGAGCACCAAGGTTGCAGGATCCCGGTGGCCGTGAAATTGCTGGACTGGCGAGGCACGGATCTGCGGCTACGCTGCGAGGAGGGAGGAGCGATGGTTGTTGGCTTCCCAGAGGAGCTCGCTGATTATGGTGAGTGATGTCGCCGGACGAGGGATCGACTGGTCTGGTGCGACGATGAAGGGGCCGCGGTGAAGGACTGGGACAAAGACCTTTTTCGAAGCTCTCTCCTTTTCTCTCTCTCTCCCGCCGCTCTCTGTCTTCTTCTCGCTCTAAAGTTGCGGCTCTCTCTCTCTTCTTGGCTGTCCATCAGTTGTGTGGCCCCCTCCTTTTCTTATTCTGCTCTTGGCTATCGTCTCTCAATGTGTTGTGGCCGTGTATCTCCTGGAAGCCGCCTCAATGTGGCCGTGAACATCAATTGCATGCCTCTCTTTCTTGTATTGCTGTGCCTTTAATAGTGCCTAGAAATCAAATTTTGGTACAAGAAAAAGAAATATATTCTTTGATTTCTTCTCAATCAAGTGAGATTGGTTTTTATTTCTTCTCCTTTATGCTATATTGCCAAGATCACGTGAATATGACATAGAGAATCACGCAATCCTTTTACCGATTTTTTTCTCTTTAATAGTGGTCAATTTCTTTCTTGCACATCCCATAAACTTGACCGAATTTTCGCACGTATACCCGAAGATTATTGCCGAGTACTAATTATGTGACTAAATCTTGATAATAATATGAAAACCAATTTTTCTAACCAGGCACACATAATTTCGGTCACCTAAAGGGACACGTGGACTTGGTATTCAAGGCCATTCACCTAAACCCATTTATTGCCAGTCCGATAAATATGCAAATTTTACGAGCCTATTAATTGCCAATGCAAATACGCTCCTAATATTTACATGCAATTTAAATAATATTGTTGTTTCGGGGCTAAAAGTCCCTAACCACCTATGCAATTAATAACTAAATAAAATGCCAAAATTTGGGTGTCAATATACTAGCATGTCATTCACATATAAAGTGAGATACACAATATTACCATTGCCATACTTGCGAAAATAAACACAATGATTGACCTCACAATGTGCAAATCCCTTTTATTCTAACTTTAAGTATCATTGCTGCAGGAGCTTTGTTCAAACCATACAAGCTTTTCTTCAAATGATATACCATGTACTCCTTACCTCTGACCTCAAAACCTTTAGGTTGCTCCATGTATAACTCTTCATCTGGGTCACCATGCAAAAACAACATTTCCACATCCATCTACTCGAAACAAAGTTCCTCCATTGCAATTATAGTCGGCATAAATTTGTTTGATGTCATTTTCACTATTGATTAAAATATCTTGAAATAATCGATTCCTTTTTTCTAAGAAAAACCCTTGACCACAAGTCTTGCCTTGTATATAATACTACCATCTACTTCATTTTTTTATTTTGTACACCTACTTGTTTAACAAAACTTTTTTACCAGTGGATGACTTAATCAACTACCAAGTTTTATTTTAAAATAACAAGTCCATCTTGTCTTTTAAACACACTACCACTGTATGTGAGATGCATCTTTCACTGTATGTGAGATGCATCTTTCTTTGCCTCATCATAAGTCACCAACTCTCCCGAATCTATATATAAGACATGGCTCAGAAAAATATTTGATGATGATTAAAAATTATTTTTGACTTTCTCACACATGTAGATACCCACAAGACGTGTATTTTAGGGTCTATTCTAGATCATTGTACTCCACTTGAACTACTACTCATCGATATTAGGTTCATCTCTATCCCCTCCTTCAGGTGCACTCTAATCTACTAGAACCGTCTTCATAGGCATTATGTCTAGCTCAACACATTCTGGTTCAACTTCTTTTTCATGCTCTATCAGTGATCCTTGTACGTCTTTTCTTCATGGAATACCACATTTTGACTGCAAATGACTTTGTTATTTTCATAATCCCAAAGCGTATAGCCATACTTATTGCCACCATATCCGATAAAGATGCACTTCTGCGACTTAGCATCAAGCTTCTTCCTATCCTCCTTATCAATTAAATCATATGCAATACAACCAAATTTTTTTTAATATAAATAATTAACCTTTTCTACATGACCAGTGTTGTTGCGGTGGTCCCCCATATAGGGCACTAGATGGAGTCTTGTTGATCAAATAAACAGCTATGTCAACTATAGTAGGTTATAAGTGTAGCAGGAGATTTGCACCTAGCCTCATGATCTAGCAAGCTCCAAAATAGTCCTATTCATCCTCTTAGTTACACCGTTCTCTTAAGAAGTTCTAAAATAGTCTTCAACCCACGTATGCCTTCTTGACTCAAGTATTCTGTGATTTTCTTGCTTGTTTATTCACCACCATTTTTAGATTCTAGAGCTTTAATATGATAAGGTCTCTTTTTTTACCATGGGCTTTCACATTTTGAACATTCCAAATACTTCTATCGCCCATCCAATTGAAAACTAACAACTTTTTGTTTTATAAACTTGGAGGCAACTTTCTTGAGTGTAATTGTATTCACCATATCCCTATCAATAATGCCAAAGAGCAGAAAAACTACTTGTAGTCATTGTAATTGTAACCATATCACTGGCATTGCTTTCTCGAAGAAGGTAAAGTGTATCCGTATACTTTTTTTCTACTACTCTTGTTCCTGAGATTATCTTCCACTCTCCACATTTAAACATTCTCGGTCAAGTTTAATAATTGAGATTAGATTTTTCTTCAACTCAGGAATATGCTTGGTTTCATGCAAAATTAGATGTCCTCCACCTAAGATATACATAATCACATTTTCTTTTCCAACAATTAGACACATGTGGCCTTTTGCCACAACCACTTGCCCAAAATCTCCACTAGTATGATGTGCCATGGAAAGAAGCATCGGAGTAAAAAAAAACCATATATATGGAAAAGACTATATGCTCTACTTTACCCAATGCCTTTTGGGAAAGAAAGAAGCATATTGTTGATTTACCCTATGAACAAGATTTTTCCGAAAACAAAATACCTACAAAAGCTCGTCCTACACAAATGAATCAAGAAGTTCTAAAATTTTGCCAAACAGAAATACAAGATCTCTTGAATAAAAAACTCATAAGAAAAAGCCAATCACCATGGAGCTGTTTTGCTTTCTATGTTAATAAAAATGTTGAACTATAAAGAGGAGTTCCTAGATTAGTCATTAATTATAAACCTCTAAATACAGCCCTTAGATGGATAAGATATCCAATACCCAATAAAAAAGATTTGCTAAATAGATTATGTAGATCAAAAATATTTTCAAAATTTGACATGAAGTCGGGATTTTGGCAAATACAAATCAGTGAAAAAGATAAATACAAGACGGCTTTTACTGTCCCTTTTGGCCAATACGAATATATATATATATATATATATATATATATATATATATATATATCTTGTTTATCATCAAGTTAAAACTTGTAAACAAACACAAATTCTCTAGCAAAGATTCATTGCTAACCACATTAGATCCTTGATTCTCATTTTATTACTTCTTTTTATGGGTTTCACACTAAAACCTCCAGTGTCTAGTTTGGTAACAAAACCAACACTCATCTTTTGTAAACTCTCTCTTCATCTTTGATTGTGACCTACCATGATCGCTGAATTTTCATTTGCTTTTACTTCTCCCACAGTTCTCCATTGCTAGTGATGTGGAAGACATAGATGCCGAAAAATTATCTCCACTTGAGACTTTCCTTCGCATCTCTTTATCCATGGTGCTGCTCATCCATAATCAAATCATCCTTCGTAAAGCTTAGAGCTTCAATCCCAAATTTATGTTTGTGGATTCCAACTGGCCAACGACCTATGTGAAACTATTAATGTGCTTTGTCATAGAATCTCTATCAAATAACTTCATATTAACAAAGTTCTTCAACAAATTTTTTTGATTTGATGTGGATAGCTTATGAATATCCACGGCTTCTTTTGTAGTCCTTGCTTTCGCAATGTGGTATCCTAGCTTTTGTTAGCCCTGGAAAAATTGCATCTAAAGTCTTTTAGTCCTAATTCTACTATTAGATCCCCTTCCACAATTTTGCTTTCCAACCCTCAAGTGGTGCATAAAGATCTTTCTGATCAAGATAGTCCTCAGTTTAAGGTCTCCACCATCCAAAACCCTATCCACCGAACTTATTGATTCTAATTTATCTTCTACCGTATCATTTCCTTTCAATCAAACGTCACTAATAATCCCTCCATGTTCTCAATTAGCCAAACCAGACTCTGATACCAATTGAAAGGAATCGTACATCGATTCTAGAAAAATAACATAAGTAAACGATTCATACTAGCATCATATAATAAGAAAAAAAAAAACGTAATCGAAAAAACACATTGGGAAATTTGTTATCCAAGTTCCCAGACTTGGGCTAGGTATCCACGCAAAAGCACCCTACAAATCCATTAGACTTTGAAAAAGTAGGAATATATTGATAATATTTTTTTCAAGATTAGGGCATAAAGCAATTGAGAACACTCACGAAAACAAAAGAATATTTTTTTTTTTTTTACTCTCTTAGCCACACACAGATATGTTTTTCTTCCTTTTGGCCATCAGGGCCTCTCTTTTCCTTTTTTTCCCTCTATTTTCTTCTCTGCCTTTCACAATTGCTACCTCTCAATAGTTTATATATGATGTGTAGTTTTTAACCTAAAAGCAAAATGAAGAGAAAAGACAAAAAAACACTTAATAAAAAAGTTTGGCTTCACCCGCCATCACCATCAAGTAATATTAGTTGGGGCTTTTAGTTAACTAACAAATACTGAATATACATCAACGGGCAGGTCTGATTGTAGTGGAATTGTTCGAATATGGTGTTGAATAATTTTGACGTACTGAAAGCCAATCTAATCTTAATTCAACCATCTTGGATAAATCAGAACTTTCAGGCTTTTGACTTTTTTTTTTTTTGGTCGAACAGGCTTTTGACTTTGATTGCTTAATATCTGGAAGAAGAAATCAACTTATGAGATGGTCCATCCAGGGAAAATTACCCAATTGGTTCTAAATCTATTATAAGTCCTAAAATTTTTAATCTTGTCAATTTAGTCCTAAGCCTTTGCTCAAAATTCTATTGTAGTCCTTTCGACAGCGGCAATACCAAGCCAACCTTCATAGATTGTTCCCAAGAATAGTATGGCAAATCACGTCCTCAAATCAAATCGTACCATGCCTAATTTAGCTCAGGCATCCAGTTCCTCAAGCAAGATATATGGATCACATCAGTACAATAACTAATTTCAACCTACCATGGCTTTTTCAAGATAACGATATTAGTGTAAAAAATGATATACTAAAGGCATGACTTCTTCTTTTTTCAGGAGAAAGAACAATCTAAATAAGGTTAGGTATGGGTTAATAAAATCTCGATCCAGTTAAATTATCCATATCATTATCTAGACCCATATCGACCCAAACCGTGCCTGATTGCCTGATCTAGTGGCGGCGCACTCAACTGACCAAGAGTTTCGGCAAACGGCTGTTCCATATAATACCGGAGTTGGATTGCTCAGTTTGATTCTTCATGCGCTTTCCATGCACATTCATCTTTGAATTGCCCCGTCTTTACAATACTTCTTCGTTTATAATCATTCATTCGTCTACCTGTAATGGATTCACATGTTTTAGGTTCTCGATTACCTGCTAAGCCTTCGAATGAGGAGAAGCATTAATATAAACTACGTTGTACAACAGCAGCCTCAAAACTTTATAAAATAAACGGTTGCACGTCCTACTCTATTTTAGGTACTCTTGACTCACAAAGAACATGAGTGACCTCTTGCAATCACCACAAAATGACGAGTACGCATCAGTTTGCCCGTAACAATATTTGAACAATTTGGTGAAGACCAAACCAATTAGGGAAAGCAATTCATCGTATTACAAACCGGGCAGGTTTTTTTCTGGATTAAATGGGGAATCTTTCAGAGGGTTGTCACGAGAATGCTTACCTCTTAATCTAGAGACAAAACAATGACGAAGACCATGAAAGACATGCCCAAAAGGAAATAATTAATGTAGACTTGAGTAAATTAATGACAATTTGGTCAATCTTAATTGAAAGTAGATCCAAATCCTTTGCTCCGTGGGAGCACCTTGACTTCCATATTTCTAGGTGACTCTTCCACCAAGAAAAAATAAGAAAAAGCTTAGATCCCTTGAAGCCTAGTTTCTCCTAAACTATCCGAAGCACACAAAATGATCTCCGCCGACTCTATTCCCCTATTCTTCATAGTTCTAATCCTATTCCTTATACACATGACGAAATTAATGTTCAGGAGTATCCACAAAAATGGAAGATCGGTGCCACAACTTCCCCCGGTCCCGCCCCATGGCCCATCACTGGTTGTGTGCCTGAAATGCTGCGTCAAAGGCTGGCATTCCGGTGGATACATCCCCTCATGAAGGAGATGGACACTGAAGTTGCATGTATTTTGACTAGGCAGTGTTCACATCGTTCCCGTGACATGCCCTGAAATTGCCGGAGAGTTCCTGAAGAAGCACGATGCGACATTTTCATCAAGGCCAACTTCGATGGCAGCAAGAGGATGTAGTGGTGGATACCTCACAACCGGTCCAACTCCTTATAGCAACCAACGGAAGAAAATGAGGATAGTTTTATTTTCAGAAAATGAGGACTATATAATCCAGTATATTTACAATTGAAGCAAAAGCTCAAGCCAAATTGTAAATGTCAGGACCGCCACCAGACAATACTCTGGAAACGTGATCCGGAAATTATTGTTCAATAAAAGATGCTTCGGAGAGGAAAGGGCAGACTGCAGACCAACCATTTCTGAGGATGAACACATCGAGGCGACATTTATTATACTTAAGTATTTATATGCATTTTGCATATCTGATCATCTTCCTTGTTTGGTAGGGCTTGATTTAGATGGTCATGAGAAGTTTGTTAAAGATGCTACCGACTCAAGGATCCGAAAATGGAGGAGTTTCGGATATTCTAACGAGGAACTATTTATGAATCTCAAGACTTGCTTGAAGTTCTGGTTATGCTGAAAGATGTAGAGGGAAAGCCATTGCTAACACCCGAAAATATGAAAGGAAAAGTAACTGTAAGACGAACCAAGTTTTCTTTAAGCAGACTTCTTTTAACCTGCATATAGAAGTAGATCTCTATTATAAATATGTATGTTTACATTAGTAAATTTTCAAAATGCGGTCCTTACATAAACAAAAACTCAACTTAGCTTGTCGAAGAGCCTAACAGATATTACTATTCTACTGTGATATCGATAACTAGAAAATATGCTGCCAAAGTTAATGTTGCTAGTTCGTCGTGTATTTACATTAAAAAAGCATATTAAAAAGCTCACTAGTAGATAAACTGGGGGAGTTCAATTTTACTTGAATTACATCCTATATGCATTTTCTTTTTGATTTTTAAAAAATTACAAGGGTCTAAGAGATACATAGAACAAAGTATGGATGAAGTACAAGAGCACAACCAATCAAGATCTATGATTTTGCAGGAAATAATGTTCGCAACTGTTGATAATCCCTCAAACGCAATTGAATGGACCATGGCCGAGATGATAAACCAACCTGAATTCGTCAAGTTAGCAATGGATGAATTAGACAAGGCTATTGATAAAAAGAGACTAATCCAAGAACATGATATCCAACATCTTAATTACATCAAAGCATGCACTCGAAAAGCCTTAACTCATTTCCTCACTACTGTAGATAAATGAAAAATGGGGCTAGAAAACTCTAACTGTAATCGGAGAATTTGGAGGCAGTTCTCAACGAACGAAAATCATTAACTGGTAGCCCCCGGTCTCATGAATAATATACTTAAATTTGAGCCGATTCCGTCCATATTTAATCTTCGAGTGGGATCCTAAAATTGCAGCCCTCTTCTTGATCTTTTCCTCATCTGTTCTTCGGTGCTCGCGGGTGAGTGGGCTCCCTTCTTTCCTTTCTCTCTCCTCACTTGCCGAGGCACGCATGAAGCAGCCCGTCCTTTCTGTCCTTTTTTACATTTTGACTTTTCGCCTTTTTGTCCTTTTGTTCTTTAGCTGGGCCCCACAGGAAGTGGACCCAGCCGACAGTGAGGATTGAGACATTGAAATGAGGGAATGAGCGGATAACTGACGGTTTGATAGGGGAAGATATGCGATACAGAACAGATGATGAGCAGATCCCCCTCCTGTTGGATCGTCAAATTAATAGTTCATATTCTTCTTTAACGTTGGTATCAAACTCACCTAATTGTCATAAAAAAAGATGCAAAATCCGATTATCTCCTTAAGGAAGACTTTCGAAAAGCCAACAGATTCTGGACGAGTGTGATTATCTTTTCGTGTTTTATTTTGCAACCATCATGTCCTCTTGTCAAAAAAACGGGAGAAACAATAATAAAGATAAAGTGGAGGAAGGTAATTGCAACAAGTAAGAAGACGGAGGCAAAGTCCTACTGATTTAACGTAGATTTGTTGATTATTAATTGTTAAAAGTTGAAACTGTTCGTGCAATATGTGTATATTCATACATGCGGGAAAGTATTAAAAAAGTAATAAATATATTGTATCGGTACTAATTCAGTCATAAATATTTTAATATGATACTAATCTAGTCCATTTAGCCAATTTAGGTCGAAAATTGTTGAGGTGAACGCCAGCCATCCTACATAACTTGGCTAGATGACCAATGCTAATGTAGACATTTTTAATAATATTTTAATATTTATTTTGAATTTTTAAAATATTTTTTCTTTTCTTTTTGTCAATGGCCATTGTCAGGAACTAACCGATGGCCATCGCTGGCCACTGACCATAGGCCATGGCCAGTGCTCCCCCTCACCTAGGTGCAGCCTAGTGAGCCCAATCCTTGCCTATGGCTAGTGATTGGTGATAGCCACCAGCAAAAAGAGAAGCCAAAAAAAAAAAAAAAGGAAAGGGAAAAAGAAATTCAAAAGATTATTTGAAAAACTCAATAAATTCAAAAAATTTATTAAATTCTTATTAAATTCTTAATTATGCCATATAGAATAATCAACATTCACGTCGGCAATTTCCAATCTAAATTAGCCGGATGAACTGAATTTGTACCAAAGTAAAAATGTTTAGAACTAAATCGATCCAATTTAAAAATTAGGTATTAAATTGGTATTAGTGCAATAAATGTAACACTTTTTTGGTCGTTTTCCCTTTACACATATTGCTCATGTATTTCTGGCATATTTTTGAATTCACCGCCTATATCGTTGTTCCATCCGAAAGGTCCCAATCATAGCAAATTTCACTTTTTCCTTCCATTTGCTTCGTCGTATTCTCTCCAAAAGAAACTCAATGGCGGCCTAGTTATTCAATCATATGTTGTGACCAGATGCTTTGCTTTCCTAATAGCAATTGTTTGACATTATTCTAATCAGAGTCTAAGTCTCGTGCTAAGAGATTTTTTGTTCCGTGCTCGTTTTTAAAACACAAGAACGATTTCGATTCTTCCAGGTCACGTATCTGGTCAAACGGGATCAAATCAAGCACGTCATTAGACGTACAAAACTGCCACAATCGCTATAAAAAGAAATGCAATTGCAATTGTCGCTCTGAAATAGCTAAAACAGATCAAGAGCATAGTTTTCACACAAATAGGAAGAAAAAGATCGTAAAAAAGACACAAAAGAAGTCAAGGTTACAATTGAAATGGAGGAGGTCGTGATCGTCGGAGCAGGCATCGCGGGGCTAGCGACGGCGGTGGCCCTGAAGAAGGTCGGGGTGCAAGCACTAGTGCTGGAGAGATCGGAGGGGCTGAGAGCCGTCGGCGCAGCCCTCACCCTCTTCCCCAATGCCTGGCACGCGCTGGATGCGCTCGGGATTTCGGATAAGCTCACCTCCATTTACACTCCTTTCTTCAAGTAAGGTTTCCCCTTTAAGGATAACTGCACGCATTCGGACGTAATACAAGTAATAATTGTACCATGCATTCACGTTTGTTTGAATCACTTATGGTCCCGCAATTATTCTAATATCGCACTTCCTTTAAAGACCAAATGCTAGCTAGAAGTACCTAAATATTTAGGTTCCATTTATTTCACGAAAAATGAATGATTTAAAAATTATTTTCCTAAAAATAATCACTCATATCGCTTGAAATAATTAATCAATAAAAAAAATATTTTCATTATCAACAACCGCATAATTTTTTTGTAAAATATGAAAATAATTTTTGTTCATTCATTTTTGTAAGTAATACAAGCGATCAATTTTAAGAAAATATTTTATAATTCATTTATTTTTAGCGAAACAAACGCACTTCTACTTAATCTATGTACGTAATTGCAACTTTGTTGTCTTAAAATAGGATTTTACATTCGTATTCCAACCTATATTCAGGTTTTTTTGCTTAATTAATTCTTGTCAAATTGAATTTCTTATAATTAATTTTTTGCTCGTGCATTAGGGGCTACGTGACCGATGTGAAGACCGAAGCCATCCAGGAAGTACGTTATGGTGCGAGCAAAGGGTACCTACTGCAGCTCTCAGATTTCTTTATTTGGATCCAATGCATCCTCTATTTTTGACTTGTCTAGTTTTATGATGATAAAACTAGACAAATTTACAATAATGACATCATTGTAGTTCAATGAAAGACTTAAAGTCCAATTGGGTAATGCGAAAATTTGAAATTTTTTTACAATTTTAAAAATTTCTTAGGAGTGGAGATCAACAAATAGCGGTCAACCGGAAAGTCTTATCAGAGGTCTTGGCGGAGGAATTGCCTGCCAAACACCATCCGATTCTCTTCGAAGCTCACTTCCATTGAAACCCAAGTGGAGCAAGGCTCATCTATTTGTATCCTCGCGCTTGAAGATGGAACTATCATCAAGTCCAAGGTATCATAACTTCTCATACTTAGATCTCTGTTTGTAAATAATACTGTTCCCCTTCTTGTCGGAGGAATCATAGTAAATTGAGGATTCTGTAGGTTGTTATCGGATGTGACGGGGTGCATTCTAGGGTAGCCCGCTGGCTAGGGCTTGGCCCGCCAGTTGATTCCGGCCGGTCTGGGATTCGCGGGCTGGCCGTGTACCCAGGAGGCCATGGGTTGAACCAAGAGTTTCAGCAGTTCGTGGATGTCTCGAAGAGGGCTGGTTTCGTTCCTCTCAACGATAAGGAGATCTACTGGTTCTTCCTTTGCAAAGTTCCTCCAAAAGGTATTGGTTCCTCCTTTTGCATGGATGTATCTTGCAACAACTACGCTTGGGGAAAAGCTAATTTCATCTTTGTATCTTCGATTTACATAGGCTTAAGTAACAACGACTTAACCTTAGTAGACAACATTTTTTTGTCATCGACCCATCTCCATTTCAGATGCGGACCACGGAGGTGACCCAGATTCGATACTAAGAGAAGTGATTGACAACTTAGCCAAAGACTTTCCTCCCTTGTACCTCGACGTGGTCGGCCACTCCGACCCTTCCACATTGACGTGGGGCCCGCTGCTTTTCCGTCATCCGTGGGAAGTCGTCCTTGGGAACCTGGCTCGCGCGAACATCACGGTGGCCGGAGATGCCATGCACCCCATGACGCCAGATTTGGGCCAAGGTGCGGGTTCGGCCCTCGAGGATGCAGTTGTGTTGGGTCGGCTCATTGGAAGCTCAATTTCCAAACTAGGCAAACTCGAGACGCGGGAGGTCGGGTTAGCGCTCAAGAGTTACGCGGGCGAGAGGAGGTGGAGGGCGGCGACGTTGATCACGGCGTCGTTTTTGTCGGGTTGGGTTTCACAGGATGGGTCTAGTTGGTGGATGAGGTTCCTAAGGGACGTATTCTATAAATTTGTACTGGGAAGAGCCTTTAGTGCTAGTAGGTACGACTGCGGCAAGCTTTGCTAACGTCTCCTCTTTGCCTTCCGTTCGCCTGAAAATTGTCAACAGCGATCGCCGACAAGGAACGTGTTATGGTGCCAACACATTTATACAGATGAAATTCCTAGAAGGTAAACTTATTTTGATTTTTTTGTTTTTTATTTTCCATATAGGCAATTTCGATCTCGTCCTTAGTATTGTTATGAAATATGTTGACATTATGCCATTATAAATAAGTTGGTAGAAATATCTACGTACCTTCTCTTTATCATGGAACTCATCATGGAATTGTAGAAAAATGAGATATATCAACGCTTCCTATGTAACAAACCGATCTACTCCACGTAGCCCCTAAAGAGTGCTTGAAGGAACCGCGCAAGGTGGTGACTGTCTGGGGTGAGTTTGACTTATTACTCACTCAACAAGACTAATCCCGATAGATGAGGAATTTGGGATTCCGCAGACTTTCCCAGTTAGACCACTGACATACTCATCGGTGTATGCCCATACACCAACAATATTCTCCATTTGATGTATGTTCTGGACTAGTGTAGCCTTTGTCACCTTAAAAGCCTATCAAGAGTTGCACATTGTTCAAGCTTTCTCACCTTAGCAATCATTTATCACCCTTGTCAAATCAGGTTTGGACCTAGTTCGTCCACAGACCACACATTTATTTGAAGTCTCACTCTGATACCATCTACAATGACTCAGCCCCTTCCACGTTGGCTAGAATGTAAAATAGTAGGAAAATAATAATATGGGAGCATAGAATAACAGACAAATTGTGAAAAGGTCAAGTTCAAAGCATAGAACAATATTTACTACGAAATATAACTCCTCCATTGACGATGAAATCGAAAAACCTTTTAGACAAATTTTGTGAAGAGCACCTCTTTTCATTAGTGGATTTCGTATCTTGAGATTTTATACAACCACTACAAGCTATTTTAAAAACTTAAGCTGATAGATAAAAAAATGGTTTAATACTTAAATATTCTAACTTTTCTCCTCAAGCACAGGCCGGATTTTTTGCCTAGGCCTAAAGCATGAAAATATGTAATTGAAGCAAATAGGACATGCAAAGATGTGAAGTGAAAACCTCATGGTCTAATAATATAAAGTTAAGAATAATGTGAAAAGGAGAATTTTTTAATCTGTCATAATGAAGAGTATCATATGAGATATGCAATAAAATGTAAAGTGTATTAAATAATGCTCCAAATAATTTAGAATTAAATGTGGAGACGAAAATTGTACACATGCATATACATATATACATATATATACATATATCTATGTATATTCTTTTGTAATAAATTGGGCTGCTCCTATCAATTTCAAGTAGTCTTGGCTCACAAGGGATCATGACTGCCCTCTTTGCACTCACTGTGGCATGGCAGCGAGTACATATAGTTTGCCTAGAATAATATTTCAACATGAGAAATAATTATGTGACTTTCACTGTGAGATTAACAGCTTATTTTGGATCACAAAAAAAATTAATGACAAATAATTAACAACTTATTTTGGATCACAGATAAATAAATAATAAATAATTAAAAATTATTGTGAGATCCACTCATTCAAGAATTTATGACTTGTTATTCTCACGGTAAGCCAAATAGTGTTATGCTAGCAAAGCCCCTTCAATATTTGGGAAAATTCAAACCAATTATGGCAAGCATTTATCCATTACCTTGCTGGACTTCTTACCCAAGAAAATAAATTAATGACGAGGTTTCTTAGGATAATGATTACCTCTTAATCTACAAGGTAAATGACCTAGACCATGAGATGGATGTCCAAAAAAGAAATAAATTTATGGCTTACAATAACTGTTATTCTCATGGTAGCCCAAAAGAGTGTTATGCTAGCAAAGTCCTTTCAATATTTAGGAAAATTCAAACCAATTATGGCAAGCATTTATGCAATGCCTTGCTGGACTACTTACCCAAGGAAATAAATTAATGACGAGGTTTGTTAGGAGAATGATTATCTCTTGATCTAGAAGGTAAATGACCTAGACCATGAGATGTATGTCCAAAAAAGAATAAACTAATGACAGTTTGTGCAAAGCCCTTTCAATATTTGGGAAAATTCAAACCAATTATGGCAAGCATTTATGCATTGCCTTGCGAACCAGGGAGGTTTTCTGGACTACTTACCCGAGGAAATAAATCATGACGAGATTTGGTAGAATAATGATTACCTCTTAATCTAGAAGGTAAATAACAACCTAGACCATGAGAAGTATGTCCAAAAAAGAAATAAATCTATGACTGGCCATTCTAAAATGAAAGAACATCTAAGTCCTTTGCTGTGTGGCGAGCACCTTGACTCGCATATGGTGAAGGTGACAACACCTCCAAGAAGAAGCAAAAAAATGCTTAGATCCCTTGAAGCCTAGCTTCTCCTAAGCTATTCAAAGCAGAGAAAATGATATCCACCCCTTCTGTAATCCTAGTTTTTATGGTTCTGATCCTTTTTCTTGTGCACAAGACGAGAGCAAAGTTCAAGAGTATCCACAAAAATGGAGAGTTGGTGCCGCAACTCCCCCCAGGTCCTGCCCCGTGGCCCATCGTTGGCTGTGCGCCCGAAATGCTACGCCAAAGGCCAACATTCCGGTGAATACATCGCCTCATGAAGGAGATGGACACTGACATTGCATGTATCCGGCTAGGCAATGTTCACGTCATTCCCGTGACATGCCCTGAAATCGCCCGAGAATTCCTCAAGAAGCACGACGCCATATTTTCATCGAGGCCTACTTCAATGGTGACACGAATATGTAGTGGCGGATTCCTCACAACCATCCTAAGTCCTTATGGCGACCAATGGAAGAAAATGAGGAGTGTTGGGAATAACGGATTCCCTAAAATGGATTCGACACTAAATCAAACCCCTAAAACGAATGCAGAAGACGAGCCCAAGAATCACATATATCACCGATCAAAGATACACCACAGAATCGAGCGTGCCTTATTATCCACACATTAAACACCAATGTTAATTCGAGGAAGAATCCTGATCTCGTTCTACCGATGAGCGTACTGTTGCTATTTGGGGGAGAAAACTCTGAAAAGACGTACGTTCTTTTGGGAGGGGGAGAAAGTGAAAAATCAGCATACGTAAAGTTTGTTTCCTTTCTTTTCTTTCCCTCAAAGCGTCTCTTCCAAAAGACACATCCCCTCAACGTAACACCTCTTCATATCTCAACCCTTCGTTCATGGGCTCTTATCTTGCGGGCCAGGCTTTTAGGCCCAACATGAGTGGATGAGCCCATTTAGGCTCATCATCACATATAAAAAGCCATCATCTCCCACTCGCACATGGTGGGCCGAACAGGATCCTCTTTACCTCTTTGCAACATTCATACGAGTGAATAATCCGTGCGACCATCATACTTTGAGAGCTCGTTGCTATACATCTGTTAGGAATATATAGTAGCTCATAATAGGCATCACACTCTGAGTAGATTTAGTATGCAGCACCCTAGATCGATCAATCACATTTATATCTCTCTTGATCTCCTTTTAAACAATGATATATTATATTCACAATTTTGATTATCCCAAAGACAGTCATAATTGATCGACCAGTGAATACAAAAATAAAATTTGATTCTTCAAATTCAATCTTCCTCTTTACTTGAAACTCTCAATTTCAGTTCAACTTGCTTTTCTAGAAATGTCCCATTAGATCGAATCAATTCATGATCATTGGCAATATTCTAAGATAACAAACACTGAATAGAAATCTTGAGAATAAGTAAGAGTCATAAATGGACTAAATTGAAGAACTTTATTCCTCAAGAGTCTCATACGGCATGAAAGTTGAGATCAAAACTTTTGCCACTCTTATTGGTTATCTCATGCATACGTAGTATGAAATACGTATTACGATATTAACTCCTTTCCCATGGAGCGTATGTCTACACCTTCAATACCATACAGATGATAGTTCAGACATACCCAATGTCTAACTTGAGTTCACGTATCTACTCTTTCACAAAATTCATCAGAACTCACATCTGGCATCATAGACAGATAAAATAAAGTATGTGGGTTATTTTACTTTTGGGACATAGTATATTTTATGTCCCCATCTTAACACTTAGTTAAGGCAACATATATATTTTAAGCTTGAGCTCTCGATTATCACATAGATAATAAGCTTAAAAACTGTCTCATCTCTATTTATCACATAGTAAATAGATGCGATTACCCGTGTGAGTGGGCTAATCTTTCATCGACATACTTTCTCAACTTTATATAATGCACTAAGCATTAAGATGCTTAAACGTCAAAACAAAGATTCATAGGCATTAATAATGAAAAACACAAATTCATTAAATGTGAACACTTCAGGGAAATTACAATATTCAGTACATCAGCCTCTACGTAGTCCTAGAGATTTTACATGACCACAAAACACATCTCTAGGTATTGGCTTTGTCATAGGATTTGCTACCATTCTATGCATGGATATGTACCGTAAGTTCACATCCTTTCGTGCAACCATATCTTTGACAAAATTATACTTGGTATCTATATGTTTGGTCTTGCCATGATATTTTGGATCTTTGGTGTACGCTGTAGCTACTTGGCTATCACAGTTAACCAATAATGGATTTGCAGCATTTCCAATAACACCTAAATGATCCAAAAATCTCTTAAGCCAAACACCTTCTTGTACTGCTGTTGATAATGGCACGAACTCAGCTTCCATCGTGGACAAGACTATACACGTTTGTTTCTTACTGCTCCATGATATGGCGCCATTATTCAGTAAGAAAGCAAATCCAGAGGTAGATTTCATTTCATCTAAATCTCCTCCCCAATCAGCATCTGAATAGCCTTCAAGTCGCGGATCCTTTCCTTGATAATTCAGCTTGTAATCAGCAGTTCCCTTTAGATACCTTAGTATTCTTTTAATGGATTTCCAATGTGCTTGACTTGGATTGGATTGGTATCTACTCACCATTCCAACTGCAAAACATATGTCAGGTCTTGTACACATCATAGCGTACATTAAGCTCCCAACAGCACTAGCATAAGGAACATGTTTCATTTGTTCCTTTTCTTGTGGAGTCCTTGGACACAGTTTATGGCTCAATCCTTCACCTTTTGCAATAGGAATATCTATGGGTTTACAATCTTGCATACAAAATCGTTCAAGAACCTTATTTATGTATGTTTCTTGCGAAAGAGATAATGACATCTTCGAACGATCTCTTGAAATCTTAACTCCAAGAATGTATGCAGCCTCACCCATATCTTTCATCTCAAAGTTGGAAGATAACCAACTCTTGACAAGTATTAACAAACTTCATATTGCTTCCGGCAATTAGTATATCATCAACATATAATGATATGATCACAAATTGATCTTTAGATCTTTTGATATATACACAATGATCCTCATCAATCATTGTAAAATCATATGTCATTATGGCATTATGAAAATGTATATACCATTGTCTTGACGACTGCTTAAGGCCATATATCGATCTCAAAAGTCGACATACCTTTTCTTCTTGGCCTTCTATAATGAGACTAGCAGGTTGTTCCATATATATTTCTTTCTTTAATTTTCCATTAAAGAAAGTAGTCTTTACATCCATTTGATGTAACTCAAGACCCATACTTGCCACTATTGCCATAATAATGCGAATCGAGGTAAATCTCACTATAGGAGAAAATGTTTCTTCATAATCTATTCATTCCTGTTGATTATACCCCTTCGCCACAAGGCGAGCTTTATGTTTTTCTATCGAGCCATCAGCTTTACGCTTTATTTTGAGAACCCACTTGTTCCCAATAGCTTTGCGTCCTTCTAGAAGATCAACCAGTTCCTAAACATGGTTTGACTTCATTGACTTCATCTCCTCTTCCATTGCATGCATCCATTTTTTCTTACTATGGCAATTTAGAGCTAGAGCCTTATTAACATTTCTCGGCTCATCCTTATCTTGTGGAGCAACCATAAAAGTTTCCCCTTCAATGTCAAAGCATCGTCGGATAATACTTTTGCGACTTGTTCGCCGTATGGGAGATTGTACACTTTGTACATCATTCCCCATCATGCTCCCACTCGGATTAGATAATGACGATATTATCTCATCATGTGGTTGTAATTGAGAGTGAATTTAATTAAATTCATCACTTCTCATGTTACTCCCACTTGGATGAACCCCACTAAGTTCATTATCTTAATCCAAGGTTTCAAATATGGAGTAATCCTCACCTATTTCGCCCTTCTTAGGAAATTCATTCTCTAAAAATGTGACATCCCGTGATTTGAATTCAGTTATACTTCCACTTTCCTGCTCACCTATGAACACATACCCTTTTGAATGTTCAAAGTATCTTATGAAAATACTCTTCTTTCTTCTAAAACCCAATTTCGGAAACTTGTGAGAAGGCTCATGAGTATAGGCAGCACAACTCCATGGTTTAAGAAAACTTAAGTTCGGTTTTCTACCTGTCCATAACTTATATGGAGTGGAAGTAACTGATTTGCAAGGCACCCGGTTAAGTATATAAGCAGCAGTTAATAACGCATCACTCCAAAAAGTGATAGGTAAGTTAGCATGCGCCGTCATGAACCTAACCATTTCCAGTAGGGTTCTGTTCCTTCTTTTCGCAACACCATTTTGTTGAGGAGTATATGGAATAGACAACTATCTTTCTATTCCCTTTTCATCACATAATTTTCTAAACTCATCAGACAAATATTCTAACCTCGATTGGATCTCAATACTTTTATTTTCTTGTCTAATTGATTTTCTATCAAGTTCATAAACCTTTTGAAACAACTCAATGCTTCAGATTTATGAGAAATCAAATAGACATATTCGAATCGAGTATAATCATCTATAAATATGATGAAATAAATAGCCCAATGCCTTCCTCTTACATTCATTGGACCACAAACGTCAGAATAAATTAAATGCAAAGGAAATTCAGCTCTTTTACCTTTTCCAAATGGTTTTCTTGTCGTTTTCCCTTTAGGCAATGCTCACATATGGGCAAATCGACTTTTTCAATATTGCCTAACAAGTCCTCTTTGGCTAGTTTATTCATATGTTGTTGGCCAATATGACCAAGTCTAGCATGCCACACATTCACATCATTATCATATGAATTAGGAGACGTGAAAAGGGAATAACAAATATTGGCATTACCATAGTCAACATTTAATACAATTATACCATCTAGAAAATAACCACAACCATAGTAATTTGTATCCAAATACAAATCCACACCACTATTATGGAAGTTCATATTGAAACCAAGCTTAACCAACACTAAAATAGACATTAAATTCCGACGAATCTCCGAAGCATACAACACATCATGTAGAAACAAAGTGCATCCACAACACATGTTCAATTGACAGATGCCAATTCCTTTTACTTCGGCTATGGAGTTGTTTCCTACATAGATCCACTTAGTTCCAGTTGGTACTCGTCGAAATTCCACGAAGGATTCTCTATCCTTTGCTATGTGGTCTGTCGCTCCTGAATTTACAGTCCACAAAGGATTAGACTCGATTAGGAATACAGAACTTGACATATAAGCAAAGTTCTCAAAAGTACAAGGGGTGTGTACCTTTTTTGGCTCACAACAATCGCGAGCATAATGACCATTCTTATCATAATTATAACACTTCACTCTTGTCAGTTTCTTCATTCGAGGACGCTTTCCTCTTTCATGTTGGTCAACCTTTGGTTTCTTTCTTGAAGAACTTGCTTCCTTGCCTTTCCTTTTGTTAAACTAGTCAGGACGTTTGCGCTTGGAGGTCGAAGCTCCATGTGAGCTGGAACCATCATGATAAATTTCAGTTTCCGGCTTAGCCGCCAATAGGCTCCGAACTCTGAGGCAAGGAACGAATCACTGCTTGCACTTGCTGCTTATCAGTCAGAACATTGCCAGCATCCTTCAGCTCATTAATCATGTTTGACATCTTTCTAAGGTGTTGCTTCATGGTCTGACCATGAGGCTTCTTATAAGAGTCAAACCTAATAATGAGCTGTCTTAGTCTGGTCACCGAAGTATGACCAAATCTTACTGCCAATGCTTCCCACATTTCTTTGGCATTCTCAAAAATGCCTGAACTCCCGCATGACATCATTCTCTATGCTACTTAGCAACGTAATGCGAGCAAGAGAGTTCTTTCTTTTCCACACAACAAATGCATCCTTATCTCTCTTATGTTGTGTAGTGTTTCCTTCTTCAGGTTCTTCAATGGTCAGGTTAAGAGCTTCTAGTGCCTCTTGCTCTTCCAACACATATTGGATTTTTATGTGCCATATTTCATAGTTATCACCGTTGAGCTTCTCACCTTTGTTCAGCTCGACGACTATACTCTTTGTGGCTAAGGCCATCGATCTGAACATATCAGACATATATGCACGAATTATTAATGCCTATCATTTATGCATCCATTTTGCACAAACCCATCATATTAATGAATAATTTCAAGTAAGGTTTCAGAATCAAAAGGTGACTATGTTTCCAATCATCATCCAAAATCCTAACTTTGAATTATTATTAATATAATATTCTATGCAAAATAAATTCTTTGAAATTACAAAAAATTTCTAAGAACTACCCACAACAGTTAATAAAAACAGAAGCAAATAATATTTGATATCAAACAATGATATGATAATAATGCTTTTACATAACACAACTAACATATCAGTTGCTACATCAACAACAAATAGGTAGAAAACATTTACATAAAATGTCCATAAAGCATACTAAATAAAGACCTGTCAAAACATCTAACGCCAAGTCAATATATGAACTGGGAAAGATCCTTTTTGTTCAATTTCATGATCTTTTCTTTTGTAACAATCTAGTAATGTTCATCTATAAAAGACATTACAAGTCTCCTATACGAAGTAGCTCTGTTGACCTCCCATAGGCGATTTAACACTCCTTGCCATATCGGTGGTAATGTGTTCATGAAGAATCGCACCATCTCAGATTGTGGCATGGGACGACCATTCCATATGACCTCTTGTATTTTCCCGTTGACTTCAAGAACATGATCAATTAAGTCGCCACTCTCCCATCGATAATCAGTTAGCTCAGCTATCAACCTAGAAAGCCTTTCCTTTTGTTCATCGGTAATTACGCGAATAGGTATGCGCTCCTTAAGGGGAGGCATTGTTCCTGCAACAAATGCAGAACAAATAATGGATTACATATAATCCACATTCACTTAATTGGGAAAAAAAAAAAAACACACACACACACACATTCCTTTTTTTTTTGGGGTCAACGGTCAAAGTCAAGGGTCAAAGTCAATGGTCAACGGTCAGCGGTCAATGGTCAGATGGGTCGAGGTCAACCGGGTCGGAGTCAATGGGCGGTCGGGTCGGACCGGTCGGGCTGGGTCGGACGAACCGACCAGCACGTGCCACGCGCGTGCGGGGATGACATCACGATGACGTCATCTGGCGCGTGCGTGCATCGCACGCGCCTGGGCCGAAACGGCGCATGCAACGTGTGTGCCTAAGGGGAACCGTGTCGGCCCATGCGTTGCATGCGCCGACAACCCCCTTCGTTCTGGCCGTGCGTGGCGGCGCGTCCGGCGGCCCCCGGCGGCAATCCACCACTCGTTTTTCTTGTATCGACGAGACCTTTGATCCTACGCTATTAGAAACAAACTTCGACTTACAGAAAGTCAAGAAGACTAGGGGAAACAGTACGGTGTTGGGATTTTCCATCCCCGATCAATCGGTGGCGGCTTTTCTCAAATTTCGACCATGAAAATAATTCAATAACATAAAAAGGGGATCGGGAAACATGAACTACGGCTCTGATACCAATGTTGGGGATAACGGATTCCCTAAAACGGATTCAACACTAAATCAAACCCCTAAAACGAATGTGGAAGATGAGCCTAGGAATCACATGTATCACCGATCAAAGATACACCACAGAATCGAGCGTACCTTATTGTCCACAGATTAAACACCAATGTTGAAGTTCGAGGAAGAATCCTGATCCCGTTCTACCGAGGAGCGTATTGTTGCTATTTGGGGCAGAAAACTCTGAAAAGACGTACGTTCTTTTGGGAGGGGTAGAAAGTGAAAAAACAGCATACGTAAAGTCTCTTCCCTTTCTTTTCTTTCCCTCAAAGCGTCTCTTCCAAAAGACACATCCCCTCAACATAACACCTCTTCATATCTCAACCCTTCGTTCATGGGCCCTTATTTGCGGGCCAGGTTTTTAGGCCCAACATGGGCGGACGGGCCCACTTAGGCCATCATCACATATAAAAAACCCATCAAGGAGAGTTATAGTTTCAGAAATATTTTCACCCGCAAGACATCACTGGCTCCAGGGTAGAAGAACCGAGGAAGCAGACAATCTGGTTAAGTACATCTACAATCGAAGCAAAAGCTCCAGCAGAACTGTAAATGTGAGGACCGTCACCAGACAATATGCTGGAAATGTGATCTGGAAATTAATGTTCGGTAAAAGATGCTTCGGAGAGTAAAGGGTGGATGGCGGAACAACCATTGCTGAGGAAGAACACACCGAGGCGATATTTACAATACTTAGGTATCTATATGCATTCTGCATATCTGACTATTTTCCTTGTTTGGTGGGGCTTGATTTAGATGGTCATGAAAAGTTCGTTGAAGAGGCTACCAGGACTGTAAACAACTATCATGACCCCATAATTAACTCAAGGATCGGAAAGTGGAGGAGGTTCGGCAATTCGAACCAGGAATTTACCAGCGATGAGCCTCATGACTTGCTTGATGTTCTGGTTACGCTCAAAGATGCAGAGGGAAAGCCATTACTAACACCTGAAGAAATCAAAGCACAAGTAACTGTAAGACGCTGTGATGCATTGACTTGCTTCTTATTCTATAAACAGACTTAACTTTTGTATGTAAATATGTGTATCAAGATAGATCTCCATCTATTATGAATAATTTCATTAATTGGTTGCCAAAATGTTGTTCATACATTAACAAAAACTCAATTTACCATGTCTCGCTGAAGAGTGAAGTGCCCAACAAATATTACCAATCTAGATATCAATATAAGAAAATATGTTGTAAAAGTTCATATCGCTAGTTCGTCTTGTATTTACATGAAAAATAAAATAACAAATGAAAGGTAACTGTTTTAGAAGGTTCAAAAGAAATAAGATATAATCATGATTTCTAGGCTAAAAAAGTTCACGAATAGATAAACTGGGAAAATTCTATTTCACTTGAATTGAATCCTCTATGCATTTTTTGTGGGTCTAAACGATACATAGAAAATTTATGAGTGATGTGCGAGAGCATAACCAATCAAAATCTACGTTTGTAGGAAATAATGTTCGCAACTATTGATAATCCCTCAAATGCAGTTGAATGGCCATGGACGAGATGATAAACCAACCCAAAATCCTCCAAGACAACAATGGATGAATTAGACAGGGTCGTTGGTAAAGAGAGACTGGTCCAAGAATGTGACATCCCATATCTTACTTATATCAAAGCATGCATTCGAGAAGCCTTTAGGCTCCATCCAATCGCACCTTTCATCCCTCCACACATGGCCATGTCTGATGCCATTGTCGCCGGCTACTTCATCCCTAAGGGAAGCCACGTGTTATTGAGTCGTATGGGCCTCGGGCGAAACCCTAAAGTCTGGAACAAGCCACTCGAGTTTAGGCCAGAGCGGCACCTTACTGGTGACCGCACTGAAGTTCAGCTCACCGAGTCAGACTTACGCTTCATTTCCTTCAGCATAGGGAGGCGCGGCTGTGGCTCCATTGCTCGGAACTACGATGACGGTCGTGCTTCTCGCGAGGATGGTCCAAGGGTTTTATTGGAAGGCATCACCTGATGTCATGAGCATCAATCTCGATGAGTCCTTTGAGGATATGGTTCTCGCTGATCCGCTTGTCGCTCAAGCTGAACCGTGTTTGCCATTATATCTCTATCCTTGAGAGTTACTCTCTCCAACATGAAATGCATGAAAATAAAAGTTGACATTGCTTAGCTTGTCATACACTCCCATAATTTGAGAGGAATTATGGATCATTTTATGTATTAATCGCGCCTTTCCCCCATTGGTCATTTGATGTGAGGTTTCTTAGTTCACTAATACTCTCAAAGTGCACTCTCAAAGCGTATTACAATTATCACTCAACGGTTGTAGCATGAGCTAGTAGTTAGTTTATAAGTTTGAAAAAAGTCTCACTTTGGAGCTAGCTATTGAGGTGAGTACAACCCAAGACCACTCGACATAGTGCACTTTAGCATACGAATTAGTGAAAACAATGCATCGTACAGCCTCTTTGGCTAGTAAACAGCTACCAAGACGATGCCCAGATCACACCACACAAACACAGATGCCTCCTCGATTGACCTTTGAAGGCCCTTTAATGCTTAAATTAGAAAAGGAACGAGAGCTGTTTTTTTTTTTCCCTCTAGTGATCGATGCAGTATAGGAAAAAGAGCGCTCTACCTTTCAAGGCAAGTCTCACTAACAATTCATATGGGTTTCCAAACCTGCACCCTCGAGTAATATTTCAAGGATTATGGGCCATATCCTTCTCTTGGGTCGTAGATGGTTAGTGGGCAATATCATTCATAATCTTTTTTTATCAATGTCCCGTTTTCGAAATTTTTAAAATAATGCCGGGTCAAATTTTCGAAAAATGCTACACCGGCACTTTTGAAACATCCAAATAAGACGGATTAACGAAAGAACTTGATTGCATTTTTTAGAGAAATTCTAAGACTTGATTGCTATATTTAATTGCACTTTTACAATAAATTTTACATTTTCGATTGAAAGGTTTAGATTTTAATTGCATGATTGCAAATGTCCACGATAGATCATTGTACAGTCACACCTAAAAATTATTGGCTTCCTGGGCCAGCATCGCCAACAGTCTTAGACATCGATTTGCTTGTAAATTCATGTGATCCTAAATTGATGACTTCCTACTACATGGAAATAAGCCATTTCCAGTGGGAATAATAGTTACAACAATACATAAATTGGGACGATGAATCTACGGGGATAACCATTTGCTAATAAAAATTGACTCTTTAAAAGAATTTTGCTACTATTTTTTTTTTTGTGATTTCCTTTATATTTTTAACATATATTGGACTATGACAGTCCTTCAATAAGTGCTTACTAATCCATCTGTGATCTAACGTCTCAATTCAAGGGAAGTGAATGAAAACTTGGCTAAGGATTTTCCACCCATGTAACATGACAACAACAAGAACTCTCTAGGGCCTAGGGGTGTCAGAACCGAACGAGAACTAGAACCAGAACCAATCTAAACCAAACCAAGCTGAATTTTTATGCATTTTCTGTTGGGTTTGGGTTTTGGTTCGAATAATGAAAAAATAACTGTTTTTTATTCCGGTTCAAATAGTTTCCCGAACCAAACTAAAAATCATTCATCTTCTTAATATACAATTCACACAATCTCTCTCCTTTTCCCCTAAATCTCTTTTTATTTTTATTTTTTAAAGAAAACCAAAAAACCGAACCGAGTCTTTGATTCAGGTTCTATTTTATTTGGGCCGCAGCTTGGTTCGAATTTGATGCTCACCTAAACGGTGTGGTTCGTTCCAGATATCTTGAAAATCTAAACTGACACCCCTACCAGGATCCTACTGATGTTCCCACGTCCGTAAAACGTTCTATTTAGACATACAATGTCACGCCCCGATCCTCGGTCTCGTGACCATCCTTCAACGTTGGTCGATTTTAAAATGCGATATCCCAGAACTACATATCGCCGACCCTTTCATTTTTGATAGCACATGCGGAAACAGTTATAAAAATCCCTGACAATAAAGCAATGGGATATACAAGTAGGACTAGAAAATTTAACCTTAAAACCAACACCCTTATTTACAAATACAAGTCATGCTAAAAGGTTGGTTTCTACTCAAATAGATTCTACAGCCAAAATCATCGATAGGATTGACGACTCAATTCTCATCGGGGTCCTACTACGGATCATCCTCGTAGTTCTCCTCCGATACTCCTCTTCGAGTTCTTTCTCCTCAGTTTCTTCATCAGGGTCCTGAAATGTTGTCCCCAAACCGGGATGAGATTATGTCTCAGCAAGTTCTACCCCATAAGACCCGATTAGTAAACTAATACACCTTAGGGTTGCCTATGCACAACATGAGTCGAGGGCTTACCTTGGCCTCGAGATTCCACCTGCATATTAGCACATATCAAATAGGGATCCAAGCAATCACATCACTGATCGAAGCATCGATCAAATCAACCTAGTCGATTACGGGCCAACAAGACCACTCACGGTCATTTCAATTCAATCAATCAATTCACAACATCAGATCAAAGCAATGATCAATCGACCTAGTCGATTACACATCAATCAGACCATACTTTTCCCACAATATATATCTAGTTGTCGAGCACACGTGCATTCTCTTAGGCACTAGTTCACCAAAGTGATGCATCAATTCACCGAGCCCACGTGCCCTTTTTACGATGCCTGGGCCCACGTCCCCTTTCAAGACCTGATGGATTTACGGTCCCACCCGACCCTCTCAAGAACTGATGGATTTACGGTCCCACCCGACCCTTTCAAGATCTAGTGGCTTTATGGTCCCACCAGACCCTTTCAAGATCTAGTAGCTTTATGGTCCCACCCGACCCTTCAATTGCGGCCAACAATATTGCACCTCATAATTAAATTCCTCAATTTCATAATATCTTGGATTAATTTGTTGGTATCAAAGATACTCGATAAAATATCGTGTGTGGGTGCACGATCGGCCTTAGCCAAAATAGAATAGTTTCCTTTCTATAAATCCCACCATTTTCTATAGTCTACCAAAACATTTTTGGCATTGTCAACCGATGCCCGGTTATTTTTCAATTAATAACCAAAGATTATTCAATTTAGGAATAAATCCTAGAATCACCAATAAATCAATTTCTCACAAATTAAGGCTCGAATAAATAAACGGACTGCACCACGACAATCAGCACGAAATTCCGGTCACCGACCATCCCGGTTGAATTTCCAGAAAAATACATAATTAAATAATGAATTTCGAAAATTAAATAAATAAACACAATAATTCCAATTTAGTACAATATAAAACTCAATTAAATAAACGGACTGCGCTACGATCATCAGCATAAAATCCCGGTTTGGCCATCCCGGTTGAATTTCCGGAAAATAAATAATTAAATAATTAATTTCGAAAATTAATATTTAATTCCTAAAAATTCCACTTAGGCCCGAATTGCCTAATTAACACCCGATAAGGGTCGGGAAAATCCCAAGAAGCATCCAATAAATAGTACGGGCCATTCTCTATCTAAGTACACTAACCACCTAACTAATATGCAATGCAATTAACTAATAATCCCTAATCCATTCTAATCTAACCACCTAATTGCACTTAACTAACACTAATCAACCTTTAAGTATAATTAGCAAACTAAGAAGGCATTAGTGAGCAAAACTCACTCGGCAAAGCGAAGACCGAAAATCTTTGCGATGGCGACGCGACGGCGGCCGAATCCCCAAAATTTCGGCGGCGTCGGCGGACACTCGGGCCGGCCAAAAAGCCTCGCGAGCCCACGAGAGAACTATTGGGCTTGGACTGCTGAAGTCTCGGGCCAAATTGCTGAATTAACGGGCTGAACTTCAAAGCCAAAGGTGGACTTGAAACTTGATGGAGATCTTTGGGCCAAACTTGTTGGATCCTTGGGCTTATTCGGGAAGCTGAAGGATGAGCTGAAAACAATTGCGGCGGGCTGAGTTGCTGAAGATGGGCTTGACAGATTCGTATGGGCTGAAGACAGGCTGGCTCTTTGGGCCGAAATGCTGTAAGCTTCACCTTTGGGCCTGAATTTGCTTGGGTTGTGGGTGAGATCAAAGAGATGGGCTCACGAGCATGAGGGGACCGAAGGCTTGGATCCGTGGGCTTCGGTCTTCACTTGGGCTGATCGAAGGAGCAGCCACGGAGAAGAAGCAGCCTCGAGCCGGGCTTGCTGGCCGCGTGGAAGAAGGAATCAGCAGCAACTTCGGCGAGTGGAAATGCGGACAAAGAAGCGACGACGGAGGAGATCTTGGGGACGAAGGAGCAGCTTCGTGGAAATCTTCGGTGCAGCTGGTTGTGAGAGTATGCGGTCAATTGACCGGTGAAATGGACCGCAACGTGGCGAGAGATGGGGAGCAGCTGTTGGCGTCGATGGACGTGGGAAGAACACGCAACGTGGCTTCGCTGGGGTCTTCAATTCGCCGAAGTCCACGGACGTGAGTTTTCTTCGTGGAAGGCCTCGCGCTGCTGAAGAAGAAGAGGCACGGATGAAGGGTCTTCGGTGGCAGCTGCAGCTTCATTGGACGTGGCTGCTTGAAGATCGTCGGTGGACGTGGCAGCGGCGGAGTTGCTCGATCAACCAAGGAATTCGGTGACTTGCTGGTTGACCGAGAGAGCGCGACGTTGGACGGGTGGCGAGGAGATTTCGGTGGAGATGTTGGGCTGTTCAATTGGAGGTGCGGCGTAGTGAAATGGAGAAACAATTGCTGGCGTGAGTGCGTTGATCCGCAAGAGAGAGAGGTCGTGGGGCTGAGCGAATTGGACGAGAGAGAGATATGCGGCGGCTTCAATCGAGGGAAACGAAAGAAAAGCGGGGGCTGAATCGTGGGAAGCGGTGGCTTCTTCATTCAAAGGGATTGGAACAAAGAAAAAGGGAAACAAAGTCAAGGGTCTATCCCTTGCATTAACTTCTTGTCCCCCTATTTCTTTCTTAAATTATAATCCTCAATTAATCAAGTTTTGAAGCCCATTTTCTGCCCCAAAATCCAGCTCCGAATTCACTCTATTAATCCTCAATTTCTTCTCCGATTACCCAAATCGAGATTCGATTTCGCTGTAGAAAAATCCCAAATAATTTTCTGTAAGTCCTTGACACTCCATGGCTCGGTTTAGAAGTCCCAATTTCCATCGATTTAGCCCATCTGAATTTCCGCTAATTTTCCGTAAAAATCCCGGAATCTACGAAAAAATCTTCGAGGCGAGTCGACGTTCCTAAAATTTATTGTGACATGACATAATCTTCAATTTCTGAAATCGGACTCAGATTGACGGTTAATTTCACTCGGACGCGTTTTTAGTATGACCTAGGCTACCGGTTAGTTTTCAGAACTTTTTAGGACAAATGACCCGTGGTCGATTTTCTTCGAGCCACGATAAACCCACTCGACCCATTGGCGACTCTCGGTTGTCGTGAAAATCTCGAGAATTCAAATATGGACACAGGGCACCAAAACAATAAGAAAATCAAATTAGTGCCGGTCGATGAGAATTTTCCAATTTAGTGGAGTCACCCACGATCGGTCATTCATCTCGGTCGAACCGACCTATCTCGATTTCAAATCGATTTTTATACGTGTCGAAATGATCTCTAAAGATGAGCACGGTCGAGAAGTCGATTCCTAGTCGAATTCTCAAGTCTAATTGCCCTAAAGTCCTTAATAGCTTACCCAGCTAGTCTAGTTATCTCGTGAGTGGCCAACTCAGAGAACAACACTATAGCCACGTCGATGAAACGTCCAATTTATCGAATCGAAATCAAAACCCAAAAATCTGGATGTCACAACTCTTCCCCTCTTATAAAAATTTCGTCCTCGAAATTTAAACCTTTACCAATCCTTAAGCAAAAGGTGGGGGTATTGTGGTCTCATTGAGTCTCACTTTTCCACGCTGATCCTTCGGTCTCGTGGTGTTGTCCGACCACTTCAACCAAGGAGACCATCTTAGTACACGAAATCTGCCCTTTCTGAACCAATAACTGAATTGAGCTTCTCACGTATGACACTCTGTCGTTCACACCTCATCTCTTTTTCTTGAATCCCTAATGAACCTTCGAAGTTCAACGATTCAAATTTTCTAACGGTTCTATGCGGCTTTTACTCTAACACTGATCTGACAATTGCAATCCCTGATTACTGAGCTGGCTCTGGCTTGTGCTCTTCCTTCACTTTCTTTTCACCACTGAAATTCTGTACCTTCTGTTATGCACTGCTTAAGAAAGAACACTCTGAAAACTCTGCCAAACTTGTTACCTCTGATCTAGGTTCAAAATACAATTCATCCTTGGCACTCCATGCCAGTGAATTATCTGATACACACACACTTCGGTATACCCATTCAAAACAAGATCTATTCATACTGCACCAAAGTAGGCCGACTCCAACTATCGATCGACTACTATCCTCAAATGGTATCAGTAATCCCCTGAATCCTTAGTAAGCTCGTCACAATGTTCCATTGTGATATATTTTCATTCCCACTGGGGACTCTTAAGTGATGATAAAAGTCCTGGTTTGCATTATTGAACTTCCACTTACTGACAACTCTGGCACTCGCAAACTGCCCGGCGGTATCTATCTTCATATCAGCCTACCAATTTAGCTGATGCCGGTTCTGACTTACTTACACCATCTGGTCAAAACTGTAATGCCATAGTGAACTTCTGACAAAATCTTTTCCCTAAGTGCTACACTATCAAGTGTATTCAATCACTCATGGAACCCGAACGTTCCATCCTCAGAAATCTTAAAGTCAGATTCTTTCTTACTAGTATCCTCTTATAAGATCTTCTGAACATCTCTCACGGGTTCTGTCAATTAGGCGCCGATTCTAACTTGAACATCTGGTTCAATTTTGAGGGTGGCTATAAAATTCAAAAGGTAGCCTACCTCAAATTTGAAAACCAAATTTCGAACCCTTTTCAAGTAAAGTCTATACTTTAGGCGTCTATGCATAATTGAAGACTCTCGGCTCAACACATTAATGACTCATTTCGTTCCTCCAAGGTGATACTAGATAACACCATTATAGTCTTGCCAAGATTCGATTCACGACACCGTTTCATATTCAACTTATTGGGTCTCAACTGGCGGGATGGTTACGCAACAATCTTCTCATGTTGTATCAATACGTTCCCAGTCCTCTGCAAGACACATCACTAAAGATTTCGTGCTTTCCAAAGGCAAATGAAAAGTTTAGAATAAGTGCGGTAGTCAGTTCTTACTTAAGCTCTGGAAACTATCCTCGTACTTGTTTATGCCGATGAATTTCTCTTCTTTCTTAAGAGGTCAAGCCCGCGATGATATTGATGCTGAAAATTCTCTTACAAACATTCTGTGTCTGTCCAATCCCCATGGCTTCGATCTCTCGACATTGTTGTTAGTTTCGGTCCATTAACAACTGATTCGATCTTGGATGGGTCCATGAAGATTTCTTTACCTGTAATCACATGACCATTCTTAGGGGCTCTCATGATCCTCAGTACTTAATGAATACCCTAGAATGTCGCTACACCACATGATCACCATTGATCTAGATATTCTTTGAACACTCGGTTTGTCAAATCTATAAAAGCTGTTAGGGTGCTTACCAGACCAACCGGTCTTCTAATACTCTCGTAAAGACCATCTCATGTACTAAATACTTAATTCAATATACACTTCCTTTTTTATCCTTGATTGATGATGCCCTGTCTCAAGTTGACCCTTAAAACATCTACACTTTTTATAACTAGTCACACCATTCATTGATCTTCGAAAATGAACATCCATCATTGATTGTCACCTAACTAAGTTGACAATGGTTGATGCATGATTGCAATGAACCATCTTCCTTTCTTTCTCATTATGAGGCTGATGTTTCCTCTAGGTAATGCACTGATATGCATGAATTCCTCATTCATCAATACTCACATCTGCACCATTGGTTCTATTAAATCACACAACAACAACCGGTAAGAAAGTTTAAAGAATGGTTACATTCCGGATGTTAGCTCGATCGTAATTCTTTCTCTTTCTCGGCGACGGTTTGACAATCCCTCGGCAACACTTCCAGGAATTCTTGGACTACTGAGAAGTCCTAAATTCTCAATTCTTCAATCTGTCTTATTTTTGACAATCGTCAAGTAACCTGGGCAACCTCCGTTTAACAAACGAATTGCATCAAGTGACGAGATTAAAGAAGTCGAGGACCCTTCTCAACTCTCAGTAAAACTCGACACTTCCACCTGCTCTTGGAATAAGCTGGGTTATTCCACTATAACCATTCATCACTACAAAATGCTCCAGAACCAATTCTTTCCACACTTGACGAGTAAGTTGTACACTCACAACTAATCAATTACAACTCTAGTCAGTGGTTCTTTTCCTCTGACCTTAACCAACAACTGAAATTCCACAATTGTATTCCCAACACTCTCGGCACCATTCGATGAAATCACCTCAAAATATTCTTCCATTGAATAAAGCATAGTCAATTCCATTCCTGTTCCTTTAGCCATCCTAATGGCGTCTTATCTGCGGTATCGGTATCAATGCTTCCTTGGACTCACATTGATAGTTTTTCACCTGACAGCCGTGCTGACTACCATCAAAGCACGTTCTAGTCATTCTCGGACACAGGATTAATCCATGCATTCCTTCCACAATTTAGACACCTATCTGGTGAGTCGTCTACCTCCTGACAAGTGCCAGCATGCACTATTTCTTGTACCAGAGACCTATCCTAAAATTCCACACTGCGTTCTATGGCACACTTCTTCTGATCTGTCCTATTAATGATGACAGCAATAACCATTATCGAGATTCCATCTACTTATGCGGATAACCCATAAATCACTGTCCGTGCTGGCGACGTTTAACACAAACTCCTGTCCTCAGAATACACGAGACTAATCCATACCGTCTTCCATGGAACGACATGTTCCATTGTTTGAATGCTGACCTGACTATTCCACCCTTCCCATTAGGGGATATAGAATACCGTTCCCTCAACATCAGTCTTTACCCTGACCGAATTCCAAGTCTGCTTGCACTGAATCTTGACTTAGATATCGAAATATATTCCCTGATTATCCTTCCAAGTTGGACCTCAGCAAGGGTAGCAACAACAACTTGATCCTGATCTTACTGGCTCATCCAGATCCCAAGGTACACTTGCATCAGAAAGATCTTAACGAACTTCGGATCAAACAACGCTGCTACACTAGCACCAAACTGCGGTGGCACTCTTACGCTCGAGCTGGCCAGAGTCAACACTTTGCCTTCCGAATCCATAATAATTAAAAGCAAGCAATTCACACCCGACAAACAATTCTACCAATCAGCTATCAAAGACATGCACCAGTCATGAATTTAAAGGCCTTTCCTACTACTATCCCATAGGTCATCGCACCTTATCACTCCAATACCTAACCATTGCTCTGATACCACAAAAAGGGGATGTCACGCCCCGACCCTCGGTCTCGTGACCATCCTTCAACGTTGGTCGATTTTAAAATGCGATATCCTAGGACTACATATCGCCGACCCTTTCATTTTTGATAGCACATGCGGAAGCAGTTATAAAAATCCCCAGACAATAAAGCAATGGGATATACAAGTAGGACTAGAAAATTTAACCTTAAAACCAACACCCTTATTTACAAATACAAGTCATGCTAAAAAGTTTGGTTTCTACTCAAATAGATTCTACAGCCAAAATCATCAGATAGGATTGACGACTCAATTCTCATCGGGGTCCTACTCGGATCATCCTCGTAGTTCTCCTCCGGATACTCCTCTTCGAGTTCTTTCTCCTCAGTTTCTTCATCAGGGTCCTGAAATGTTGTCCCCAAATCGGGATGAGACTATGTCTCAGCAAGTTCTACCCCATAAGACCCGATTAGTAAACTAATACACCTTAGGGTTGCCTATGCACAACATGAGTCGAGGGCTTACCTTGGCCTCAGATTCCCACCGCATATTAGCACATATCAAATAGGGATCCAAGCAATCACATCACCGATCGAAGCATCGATCAAATCAACCTAGTCGATTACGAGGCCAACAAGACCACTCACGGTCATTTCAATTCAATCAATCAATTCACAACATCGATCAAAGCAATGATCAATCGACCTAGTCGATTACACATCAATCGAACCATACTTTTCCCACAATATATATCTAGTTGTCGAGCACACGTGCATTCTCTTAGGCACTAGTTCACCAAAGTGATGCATCAATTCACCGAGCCCACATGCCCTTTTTACGATGCCTGGGCCCACGTCCCCTTTCAAGACCTGATGGATTTACGGTCCCACCCGACCCTCTCAAGAACTGATGGATTTACGGTCCCACCCGACCCTTTCAAGATCTAGTGGCTTTATGGTCCCACCCGACCCTTCAATTGCGGCCAACAATATTGCACCTCATAATTAAATTCCTCAATTTCATAATATCTTGGATTAATTTGTTGGTATCAAAGATACTCGATAAAATATCGTGTGTGGGTGCACGATCGGCCTTAGCCAAAATAGAATAGTTTCCTTTCTATAAATCCCACCATTTTCTATAGTCTACCAAAACATTTTTGGCACTTTGTCAACCGATGCCCGGTTATTTTTCAATTAATAACCAAAGATTATTCAATTTAGGAATAAATCCTAGAATCACCAATAAATCAATTTCTCACAAATTAAGGCTCGAATAAATAAACGGACTGCACCACGACAATCAGCACGAAATTCTGGTCACCGGCCATCCCGGTTGAATTTCCAGAAAAATACATAATTAAATAATGAATTTCGAAAATTAAATAAATAAACACAATAATTCCAATTTAGTACAATATAAAACTCAATTAAATAAACGGACTGCGCTACGATCATCGGCATAAAATCCCGGTCACTTTGGCCATCCCAGTTGAATTTCCGAAAAAATAAATAATTAAATAATTAATTTCGAAAATTAATATTTAATTCCTAAAAATTCCACTTAGGCCCGAATTGCCTAATTAACACCCGATAAGGGTCGGGAAAATCCCAAGAAGCATCCAATAAATAGTACGGGCCATTCTCTATCTAAGTACACTAACCACCTAACTAATATGCAATGCAATTAACTAATAATCCCTAATCCATTCTAATCTAACCACCTAATTGCACTTAACTAACACTAATCAGCCTTTAAGTATAATTAGCAAACTAAGAAGGCATTAGTGAGCAAAACTCACTCGGCAAAGCGAAGACCGGAATACTGCGATGGCGACGCGACGGCGGCCGAATCCCCAAAATTTCGGCGGCGTCGGCGGACACTCGGGCCGGCCAAAAAGCCTCGCGAGCCCACAGAGAACTATTGGGCTTGGACTGCTGAAGTCTCGGGCCAAATTGCTGAATTAACGGGCTGAACTTCAAAGCCAAAGGTGGACTTGAAACTTGATGGAGATCTTGGGCCAAACTTGTTGGATCCTTGGGCTTCATTTGGGAACCGGGATGAGCTGAAAACAATTGCGAACTGGGCTGAGTTGCTGAAGATGGGCTTGACAGATTCGTATGGGTTGAAGACAGGCTGGCTCTTTGGGCCGAAATGCTGTAAGCTTCACTGGGCCTGGGCCTGAATTTGCTTGGGTTGTGGGCCGAGATCAAAGAGATGGGCTCACGAGCATGAGGGGACTGAAGCTGCTGGATCCGTGGGCTTCGGTCTTCACTTGGGCTGAACGAAGGAGCAGCCACGGAGAAGAAGCAGCCTCGAGCTGGGCTTGCTGGCCGCGTGGAAGAAGGAATCGGCAGCAACTTCGGCGAGTGGAAATGCGGACAAAGAAGCAGCGACGGAGGAGATGGGGACGAAGGAGCAGCTTCGTGGAAATCTTCGGTGCGGTTGGTTGTGAGAGTATGCGGTCAATTGACCAGTGAAATGGACCGCAACGTGGCAGAGACGGGGAGCAGCATTTGGCGTCGATGGACGTGGGAAGAACACGCAACGTGGCTTCGCTGGGGTCTTCAATTCGCTGAAGTCCACGGACGTGAGTTTTCTTCAGTGGAAGGCCTCGCGCTGCTGAAGAAGAAGAGGCACGGATGAAGGGTCTTCGGTGGCAGCTGCAGCTTCATTGGACGTGGCTGCTTGAAGATCGTCGGTGGACGTGGCAGCGGCAGGAGTTGCTCGATCAACCAAGGAATTCGGTGACTTGCTGGTTGACCGAGAAAGCGCAGACGTTGGACGGGTGGCGAGGAGATTTCGGTGGAGATGTTGGGCTGTTCAATTGGAGGTCTGGCGTAGTGAAATGGAGAAACAATTGCTGGCGTGAGTGCGTTGATCCGCAAGAGAGAGAGAGAGGTCGTGGGGCTGAGCGGGTGGACAGAGAGAGATATGGGGCGGCTTCAATCGAGGGAAACGAAAGAAAAGCGGGGCTGAATTGTGGGAAGCAGCTGGCTTCTTCATTCAAAGGGATTGGAACAAAGAAAAAGGGAAACAAAGTCAAGGGTCTATCCCTTGCATTAACTTCTTGTCCCCCCTATTTCTTTCTTAAATTATAATCCTCAATTAATCAAGTTTTGAAGCCCATTTTTCTGCCCCAAAATCCAGCTCCGAATTCACTCTATTAATCCTCAATTTCTTCTCCGATTACCCAAATCGAGATCCGATTTCGCTGTAGAAAAATCCCAAATAATTTTCTGTAAGTCCTTGACACTCCATGGCTCGGTTTAGAAGTCCCAATTTCCATCGATTTAGCCCATCTGAATTTCCGCTAATTTTCCGTAAAAATCCCGGAATCTCCGAAAAAATCTTCGAGGCGAGTCGACGTTCCTAAAATTTATTGTGACATGACATAATCTTCAATTTCTGAAATCGGACTCGAATTGACGGTTAATTTCACTCGGACGCGTTTTTAGTATGACCTAGGCTACCGGTTAGTTTTCAGAACTTTTTAGGACAAATGACCCGTGGTCGATTTTCTTCGAGCCACGATGAACCCACTCGACCCATTGGCGACTCTCGGTTATCGTGAAAATCTCGAGAATTCAAATATGGACACAGGGCACCAAAACAATAAGAAAATCAAATTAGTGCCGGTCGATGAGAATTTTCCAATTTAGTGGAGTCACCCACGATCGGTCATTCATCTCGGTCGAATCGACCTATCTCTGATTTCAAATCGATTTTATACTGTGTCGAAATGATCTCTAAAGATGAGCACGGTCGAGAAGTCGATTCCTAGTCGAATTCTCAAGTCTAATTGCCCTAAAGTCCTTAATAGCTTACCCAGCTAGTCTAGTTATCTCATGAGTGGCCAACTCAGAGAACAACACTATAGCCACGTCGATGAAACGTCCAATTTATCGAATCGAAATCAAAACCCAAAAATCTGGATGTCACATATAACCCATTCAAATTACGGTGGCCAGAGAAGCTTTGCGCCCAATGACCCTCGACTTGGGCAACAGTGAACGTTGGGCGCTCGAGGACGGAGAGGTTTTGGTCGGCATCTCGGGGACTTGATTTCCAAGCATGGACATCAGATTTGCACTAGGGTGGTATGGAAGGACAATAATAACGGCTTTATATTGAGCAGGTTGGGTTCAATAAGAAGGATCTAATCAATGGATGACGGTTCCCTCAAGGGATGTTGTGCTTCTCTGTCAGACATTACTCGAAAGTAAATGAAAGAATGATACAAGACAAGGTCCATGTGCTAATGCACATGCATGGCAACTTAAGGCCGGTTTGATAACATGCCAAACAGTATCTGATTTTTTTTTTATTCCCGGAATAAAAGAAAAAGAATAAAAACCCGTTTGGTAACATCGTTATCCCCAAAAATAGATTTGGAATGGAATTAAGAAGCAAAAACAAGTTGTTTCTTTATTCCCGGGAATAACTCCAGAATAGAGCCTAAACCATTTTCTATTTTTTTTTCTTTCTTTTTCTCTTGTTTCTTTTTCCTTCTCTTCTTCTTCCTCTAGCCGGTGAGCCTTAGCCTCAAAGGAACCTCGCCCAACCGCCGACGAGGTCGATCTTGCCCTAACCTAGTGAGGTCAAGCCTCGTGGCAGTTGAGCAAGGACCTTGCCCAGCCAAGGTGAGGCCAGGCCTTTCTGGCTAGAGGAAGAAGCAGTGACAGAAAAAGAAAAAAGAGAAACAAAATAGAAAAATGTAATAAAATTATTTAAAAATTAAAAGAAAGTTCTAAGTCACAAAAAAATTTGACGGTCATATTAAATGCATTTTAATTATGAGAATATAAATTTTGAATAGTTATTAAATACCTTCAAATACTTAGAAACTTGTCCAAGGAATGAAATTAAAAAAATATATATTATGAATAGAAATTGTTCCTATAATAGAATTGTTGCCAAATAAACCCTTATTCACCAAGATTCCTATTTATAGGATTATTTAATATTTGAGTTAGTGGTGAGCATCGGCGACCCTAAACCGACCCGACCCTATTGGTCTTGGTCCGGTTCTCAAAAGGACTAGGTCGGTCCTTGATTCTAGGATTCTTAAACTAGCACTATGCGAATTGGTCATCGGTCTTGTGAGTTTAAAGTCAATCCAACGCGGACCAATCCTAACTATATATGTTATATATAATATATTATTATATATTATTATATATATGTTTTAAATAGAAAACCCTAAATCAAACAACGTCAACATCATTAAACGGCTTGTCACGGCATCCTCCTCCAATACTTATTCTCTCCTATCTTTTCTGTTCTCTTAGTGTTCAATTTGCCAAAATCGAAAGAAACAACTTTCTCATTCGCCGTTCGACACTCACCTCGCTCAACTTCCCCACTCGCCACTCAATTTCCCATCTTGTCTCATATCTCTATAAGCAGTATTAGTCGTTTTTATGATTTCTTGCTTTTAGCATGTGTGAAATTTCCATTGTTGTACCCATCACGTTGTGGCAAGTTGGTTCTGGCATATATTACCCCCGTTGGGCAGGGTTCGATTTCCCAGCTCATTCCATTTCACGATTTAAGTGGGACACTGTGGGAGGTGGGTCCCCGCGCTAATGCCTCCCATGGTTTACGCTAAGTGCTATTGGCTATGAGGCGGTTCTACGGTCACCCAAAAAAAAAAAATTCATTGTTGTCTTATCTTAAATTCGTCGAATATGTACTGGTATTTAAAGTTCGGTTGTATAATACTGCATTATTAATGGATATGTAATTTGAAATAGTAGGTTTGCCTTTTCAAAGAATATAAAAAATGAAATAAAAAAATTATCGATTGATCTTGGATTGACCTTAAAACCAAACCAAACTCATTGAATCGGTCTAGTCCTTGATCCCAAAATCAATAGGATCAGTCATCGGTTTAAAAAATGAGGACCAATATTGTACAGATTGATCCTAGGAATAGGGAGTGGACAGCCCCAAACCAGATCATGCTTACCCCTACTTTGAGTTGCCGTAGAAATTGGAGAACTCAAGATTCAATTTGGATGAAGCGCAGTCTCCTTTGGCCTCTCTTTCGTATCCCTTATCTAGTAGCACCGAGTCACTTACTTTTAATTGGATCCCATTTGATATTCCTTTTCTTACAATCGCCCCCTTTAGCTAACTGCCACAGAAGAATCGGCTCCACCTCACTGACCCAACTCCATCTCTTTCACCCCCTACACCTCAGCTCAACGCACCTCCAAGGACCAACACCACTTTTAGTCTCCCCGTTCCCCGCTCCTCCGCCCTCAAACTCCACCTCCGCCAACGCCCCAACCGCCTCAACCCACACGCATTCACCCTTATGCACCCGATTTCCTAAGCAATTTCTTCAAACCAAATCAAATCGATTACAACCCTTGAAGCCCATGTGTGTCAAGGAAGCCGTGAACATCCCAAGGGGCGACAAACCATGTCGAATAACTCCACGCTCTTCTCCGTCAAAACATGTGACACCAGCCCTTTGAATTCAACACAATGTACTGGGTTGCAAGTGGGTTTTTCGGCTCAAGAGGAAACCAAATGGAAACATAAATATTTACAAACCTTGATTAGTTGCCAAGGGTTTCTATCAACACCCCCAAATCAATTATAAGGATACTTTCAGTCCCGAGCTGAAATCAATAACCATGTCTGTTGCGATGGGGCGAGCGATCGAACAAAATATAGACAGAAAAAGAAAATAAATCGGACACCAGATTTACGTGGTTCGATCGTAAAGCACTCACATCCACGGGGAGAGCGGCGGCGAATTTCACTATAGATCAGCGATCAAGAAGATTACACACTGGCGAGTCCACTCAAACACTCTCTCTCCGGTGTTTCCCCAAGTGAACCCCAAACCCAACTCACGGCACAAAATTATCACACAAGCTCAAAACAAACGCTGAAAAAGAACTCCTTTTCTTGATCGCGCTTCAGCTTGAAGACATGCGGCTCCTCCTTTTCTCTCATATGGGTGCAGCAGCAACATACACCGAAAAAGACCTCTTTCGCGGCTCCCTTCTGCGACTTCTACGTAGGGTTTCGGCCAGCACTCTCCAGCAAAGAAGACACCCTTTTATACGTGTGCCCAAAGTCGAGGGCCCACCACCGTTGGCTTCTTACGCGTGAGGATTCTTTCCTCTTTTATTTGCGTGTGTGCGTGGGTGCCCAGAGTCAACACTTTGACTCTGGGCCCACCACTTCTTCAACGTGCAGAGAACTTCTTTCCCTTTTATTAATGTGTGCCCATTTGGGCCCCACCATGGCTCAATAAAATCTCGGCTCCTCCTTTGCAACGGAAAGAAAACTTTGCTGCACATATATTCTATTTTATTTTCTCTTTTCCAGCGAATCACGTTTTATAAACGCTCAAACTCGAGACATATTTTAACAATGTCCATCTTAGCTCGACGTTTGGCCAAGCCGCAATCGCTTCGCAAAATTTCAAACTCTACTTGCTACTTTCCCATAGCAATGGGGCTCAACCGCCATGTGAGATATTATCCAAGTCCAAGCCTCGCTTGAACTTCGCCATAATTGAGGACCTCATCGAATACCAACTCCACATGCACCTTTAAGCGCTCCGCAAGGATTTTCTGACACAACCTCCTCAACTGCAGATAAAGTAAAACCATTGTTACATCCATATCTGTCAGGAGATTGAATAATTTCAGCAGTTACAGCAACCGTTGGCTCTATAGGCTCCACCTCGCTATGAGCACCATCTGTGTCGATTACTTTGCTAGTACTCATACTCGCTACCTCAGGAGTTTATGGTCGCAACTCCACCTCAAGCTGAACACCGTCCAAATCTGTATTAACACTGCTATAATCACTCATAGCCAGAAGTACTTGAGACTCATCAAGGGTAACTTCTCTGCTGTTAACAGGTGAATGTATATCTGGGCACCACAACCAATCGCCCCACTCACCATGTGCATAGCCATGGAATATGCATCTTGCCCTCCCATCGAACTTACCATCACTCACTCGAAAATAACATGGGCAACCAAACATTCTAATAATAGAATAACCAGCAATGTTACCTGACCACACTTCTTTAGGAGTCCGCCACTCAATAGCAGTTGATGGGGGTCTATTCACCAGGCAGCTTATCGTACTAAGCACATTAGCTAGGATTCTCCTAGCAATACCAGCACTAGAGATAATTTTTCAGGCCATCTCTAGTAATGTTCTACTCATCAATTCTGCAAATTGTTGTGATTTACTGGCACTAGTACGATGTTTCACTATGCCCTCTTTCGTGCAGAATTTATTTACCAACTCCGAGCAGAACTCCATGCTATTGTCAATCTGCACATGCTTGATCAACTTACCAGTCTCCGTCTCGATCAAAGCTCTTGACTGCGTGATCCTGACATCAGCATCAAACTTGTGCCTTGGCACAAACACCCAGGTCTTCCTCGAGCAGTTAATAGACTCTCGAACAGATGCATCCAACGTCTCCGCAGCGAAATTTTTCACTGTCTCACCTTGAAGTTTATATAGGCCTCCATGCTTGATTCCTTTCATTATCACCAAGGCACCTCGAACAATCTTCAAAACTCCACCTTTTGAAGAATGCCTGCAACCAGCTGAATCTAGGGCACCCAAGGAAATTAAGTTCTTCTTCAATTTTGGAACATGCCTCACTCCAGTCAATGTCCTCACGATACCATCATGCATTCTGATTTTAACATCACCAACACCCACAACATCGCACTCAGCGTTGTTCCCTAACCTGGACTTTACTACTACCCGTGCACCGATAAGTGATAAACCAGTTTCCATTTGGTGTGACATGAAAAGAACAACCGAGAATCCATAATCCATCCATCAAACGATGAATAATCGGTGACGAGACAAGACATAATCAGCATTATCGGCCTACGGCTGCAACATTATCTGAGAATCAACTATAATTCCCTTACCCTTCTCATTCTTCAACTTAAGGCAATCCCTTCTAAGATGCCCTCTCTTGCCACAGCTCCAACAGACAACATTAGCAATTCTAGATTGACTAAGTCTGTTCATATTAGTACTACTATTACCCACACGTGTTATAGATCTTCCTCTATTTTCACCTACTAGAGCAGTAGATACGATTCGCGGATTCTCTTCTACGAATGTCCTCGCTCGAATCAAATCTCGAACCCCATCAAACGTCAAACTTGTTGACCCGGAGGAATTACTAACAGCGAAGAACGGTAGTATTCCAACTATCGGGCAATGAGGATAATAGAATCAAAGCACGTACCTCATCTTCAAAATCAATCTCAACCGAACTCAATTGACTAACAATCACATTGAATTCATTGATATGATCTGCAACTGACGCACCTTTTTTCATCTTTAAGTTAAACAGACGTCGCATCAAACAAACCTTGTTGATCGCAGAGGGCTTCTCGTACATATTCGACAGGGCTTGCATCAAATCAGCAGTGGTCTTCTCCTTCAGGATGTTAAATGCGACGTTACGAGCCAACGTCAACCGAATAACACCCATAGCTCGTCTATCCAGCAAATCCCAATCAGCTTGCTTCATAGTCTCTGGTTTCTCCCCAGATAAAGGCAAGTGCAGATTCATCTGGTAAAGATAATCTTCAATCTGCATATTTCATAAACTAAAATCATTCCCATCAAATCTGTTGATTCTCACTTTTACTTCTTCTGTCGCCATCGATTCGCTTCAACTTATCCAAGTTTGGCTCTGATACCACTTGTTGCGATGGGGCGAGCGATCGAACAAAATATAGACAGAAAAAGAAAATAAATCGGACACCAGATTTACGTGGTTCAGTCGTAAAGACCTACGTCCACGGGGAGAGCGGCGGCGGAATTTCACTATAGATCAGCGTCTGAGGAGATTACACACTCGAGTCACTCAAACACTCTCTCGGTGTTTCCCAAGCCCCAATTGAACCCCAAACCCAACTCACGGCACAAAATTATCATACAAGCTCAAAACAAACGCTGAAAAAGAATTCCTTTTCTTGATCGCGCTTCAGCTTGAAGACATGCGGCTCCTCCTTTTCTCTCGTATGGGTGCAGCAGCAACATACACCGAAAAAGACCTCTTTCGCGGCTCCCTTCTGCGACTTCTACGTAGGGTTTCGGCCAGCACTCTCCAGCAAAGAAGACACCCTTTTATACGTGTGCCCAAAGTCGAGGGCCCACCACCGTTGGCTTCTTACACGTGAGGATTCTTTCCTCTTTTATTTGCGTGCGTGCGTGTGCCCAGAGTCAACACTTTGACTCTGGGCCCACCACTTCTTCAACGTGCAGAGAACTTCTTTCCCTTTTATTAATGTGTGCCCATTTGGGCCCCACCATGGCTCAATAAAATCTCGACTCCTCCTTTGCAACGGAAAGAAAACTTTGCTGCACATATATTCTATTTTATTTTCTCTTTTCCAGCCAATTACGTTTTATAAACGCTCAAACTCAAGACATATTTTAACAATGTCTCATTCTCACCCTTGTGATTGTCATCAGCTGAAAAATTTTAGTACTTCGACATTAGTAAGTCCTTTCTTCATTGTACACTTGAGGAGGTAGTTTATAGGCATAAACCGCTAGGTTTTGTTGGTCATAAATTCCTGCATAATGTTTCTTGCCTGAAAAAGTCTATTTACAGTCTTAAGCAAGCACTATGGGCTTGCTATAGTGAGCTCATTTCCTTTCTCGTAAGTCTTGAGTTTACTCAATCGAATGTGATGGTTCACTATTTATCTATTGCAACAAAGATGTTCGAGTTTTCTCTCTTGTATATGTTAACTGTCAATGTTACAATCAATGATTATGTGCAGGTAACATAGTAATTGCCACTATAGCATCTCGAGTATTTAAGGATCTCAGGTCCTTTCATCACTTCCTTGGTTGAAGCTATCCAGTGGACACCAAAAAACAGGTGAAATGTCCTTGCAATACTCGAGGGATTTCGCTTTCGTGGCAAAAAATGCTTCATTGAAGAAGAAATCACCTTCCTTATTCATCAATACAACCGACAGTAAGTATAAAAATGGAACAGTGGGGTTGCTTGACGGATGATCATTATTGGCAAAGTATCCATCATATTGCTAAAAACCTACAAGAAATCCTTGAAGACTTCAAATCTTGTCGGGTCAACGGCGGAAGACCGGCACCTCTTCTATAAACGGTGGAGTAGTGCATCAGCACAGCTATCTCCTCACACAACTTTTTCAACCATTTTGACATTAAATTCAACCTTATTCTTATGTCCGTACGGAATTTCTCAACTTGTCCCTCTTGTGAATTATTTAGGACCTCCAACTCTTGATACCTGAGTGGGGGTGCATTTAATATTGCGCCCACCCAGTATTGTGGCAACATATAGCAAAACTGATGGAGACAATCTTGCCTACACTAATCAATGTAGGGGCACACATACTGCATGTGAAAAAAAAAAAAAATTCCCACTAAACAGGATTTAGCTATTGGACTAAACTCCAGACCAAGGAGATTTTTACGTTGGCATCGTTCAAGGTAAAACTGAAGAAATTATCGGAGATACAACTTATTGACAGCTCTCATTATTTTGGCAGCTACATTTAGGAATCCTGCGCAAATTTTAGCTTATTTAGTGGAAGAATTCATTGATGTGATTCCCTTTCTTCATCAACCCAGTAGCAGGTAACAACATAGTCCATGTTATTCATAGGGCTGGTCCATAAATCAAAACTTAAAAAGGCTCAAAAGTTAGCCGTCCATTATAGATGCACCAACGTTGCCCTTTTTATTTGTGCAACAACTTGCAATCTGTTGTGCGTTTTGTTGCAGAACGGGCCTGAACTGTAGTTGCGGACTTATCAACACATTGTGGAAAGCTAAAGGATTACACGGTAGCAAGACAAGAAAATGCAAGTGCGCACCAATTCCTTGCTTCATCATACTTCAATGGGTTTCTGGTATGCATCGTTTTCCTTGAAGAGCTCCCCCCGGCTCTAGACATCTCTGTATCATGTCTTGTTTGGTGCCTTCCCAGGTGGTTCGTCGCACTTGATGACTCGCCAGATAATACAGAAACGCAAACCAAGCAAATGGCCATCTTGGCACCATTGGCATGGATCTTGAGCCAGAAGAAATGTCTTCCAAACATCAGATATTCTTCCCTCCACGGTCGGCTCCCCAATTGCTTGACGATTTCCTTTGAGGATAAGGGTTTTGTCTGGGGAAGCATCTTGGTGAGGACTAGCTTGCAACGTCCGCCCTTGCAATTCCTCCCAATCATCAGGTCATTCTATCTCATCATTTGAATTCAACTAGTTGCTGGGGCGAAGCCAACACATATACATTGCTGTTGCGGAAATGACCAAACGAGTCCCATGTTTGTTGCATGATGAAGTCCGGTTTGACTCGGGATGATCGGAAACGGTTATTATTGTTGTTCTCTATTATGATATTTAGAACACGGTTAAATCCTTTTAAATAGAAAGAAAATTAATGAAAATAACAAGGTTTCAGAAAGCAAGAGCGTTAGGAAGTAATACATGACAACGGACTGAGGATTGGTGAAAAATGGAAGGACGCAATAGAGAAGACTTTTTTTCTCTCAACGGCCGGCCATTGGCTGTTCATCGGTGGTCACCGATCGAACTTTTGGGCCCGTTTCTTGTTAGACCATGTGGCTAGGCTTAAGAATTAGATTAGGGCTCATGGCCGAGTCAGGCACTAGTGCCAAGCCTATTGTTATCTAATGGTTCCAAAGAGAGTAGATGTGATATAGAATAGCTGGCAACCTGGTCACGCTCGTGTTGCCCTTGGGTTGAGAACCATATAATTTTATTAATGGTTCATGTCCATTTTAGTGCATGTAAAAACCTCACCTAATTCTCATTAAAAAAAAAAAAAAGAAGAGTCAATACTACAAAAAACCCAAATCTAACAAACCTATAGTAAATTTACCTCAAACTATTTTTTTTTTATCTAAAACAACCCGCAAACTAGTACACTATGATAAATTTATCCGTCATTAGTTTTACAATCAAATTGCTAATTTGTATAAAACGTGGCAATTATGGGCAACCAGTTTTGAGTTTTACCCTTAGTGTATCACATATATATACTAGTTTGTGATTTTTCATAATATTAATATAATTTAATGAAAACTAACAAAGAGTGAATTTATCACAAATATACCAAATTGATTTTTTGTAGTTAAAAAAATAATTTATAATAAATTTATCATAAATATACTAGTTTTGGATTTTTTATGGTAAAAAAAAAATTAGTTTTTGGTAAATTTGTCACATGTGTATTAGTATTAATCCTAAAAAAAATGCAAGGTCCAATTAATCAGGCAATGTTGGAGACAACCGTGGTAACAATTTGGCAAAAACTATACCCAATCTAGGATCAATTTCTCTCCCAAAACTAAACCGATTGAAATCATCTTGGCTCCGGTAATAACCAACCAATATAACCCCGCAAACGCCAAATTGATAAAGAAACAAAGCCAACAATACTACCAAGGATTTAATGTGGAATCCCAATTTAGGAAAAACCACAAACCTTCTAAAAAATTTCACTAATCACTAAAACTAGTAGGATATACAATGTGTTCTACTCAAAACTATACGCTCAACATTTACAATACAATCACATTTCCTCACCATAAAAATGGATTAACATGGATGGAGCAAGAAAACTCTAACTATGATTGAAAATTTTGGAAGAAGTTCTCAACAAACAAACCCGATCAATCCGTGGCCCTTGGTCTCACAAACAACATATTCAATTTTGAGTCAATTCTATTGACATTTATCCCCAAATCGGGATCACAAAGTTTCAATGCTTTCTTTTTTGTCTCCTTTGCTTGCTCTGTTTTCTCTCTCCCTCTCTCTTTTGCACTTTCAGGCTCCACTCATGCACAAAGCTATCTCCCTTTCTTTTTGACTTATTGAATTTTGCTTCTTCTTCTTTTCTTCTTTTTGTTTTGTGCTAGCTGGGCCCCACATGAAAGTGGACCCAGTCAACAGGCAACACATTTGAACAGATTAGGAGTGAGCATCAATCTAGGGTCAATCTTGGATTGACCATGGACCAGCCTAACCTTGTCGATCATTGTCTGATTCCTAAAGGGATTGAGTCGGTCCTTGGTCTTAAGATCCTTGGACCAACACTATGTAAGTTGGTCCTCGATCCTAAGAGCTTAGGGTCAGTCCAACCTTGACCAACCTTAACTATATATAATATATATTATATATCTAAAATATATAATATATAATATATATTTATTACAATTTTTATATAGAAAAACCCTATTCAACCACATTAAACGGCTCCTTACTAAGGAATCTAAGTAATTTTACATTATTTTTTAATAGCTTAGACTTTTAATGTCTTTTACAGCATCAACAAAGATAATTTACAAATGAGGAAAATGTCTCTGTGAGAAGTTCTTATAGCTTCCAAAACAACGTAAATAGCTTCTCACGGTATTCTTTGCCGGTACTTATTCTCTTCTATCTTCTTCGTTCTCTTAGTCCTCAATTTGTCAAAATTGAAAAAAAACAACCGCTCGCCGCTAAACACTCGTCTCGCTCGCTTCTCGTCCCTTGTGCCACTCGATGCTCGCCTGCTCCCCTCTCTTTACTAACCTCGGTCATCACCAAATCCATTCTCGGTTGCCTTTTCAAAGAGTACAAAAAATAAAATAAAATAAGTATCAAATGATCCTGAGTTAACCCTAAAACCAAATCGAATCCATTGTGTCGGTTCAGTTCTCAGTCCTAAGCTCAATATGACTGATCCTTGGTCTCAAAAATTGAGAATTAATACTATGGGGATTAGTCCTAGGATTAGGGAGTGGACTAACCCAATCCATATCATGGTCACCCCTATCATAGATCATTGATTCTGGACCATCCCGACTCTAGTTTACTTTTTTGTTTTGCAACCAGCACATTCCCAGGTGAAATGACCTACTTTTTGCTTTCCTCCCTTTTGGCCCAGATGAAAATTCAAAGCTGACCAGATTCATTGCAACTTCCCAATAGCAATTATTTCAAAATAGATTATTAAACAAGGTCTGATTCTACTGCAAACTGACATTTTATAATGTGGGACACAGCTGGGCAATTTTGATTCTTGCAGCGCACGAATCCGGTCAAAGGAGAAATCAAATCAAGCACGTCATTCGATGTGCACGGCAAGATCGCCGTGATAGCTATAAAGAGAGATGCAGTTGACACTCCGAAATAGCTTAAATAGATCAAAAGCACAGTTCCCAACCAAATTCAGAGAAAAATCGTTGGCAAAAAGAAGAGTGAGAGAGTCAAGGTTACATTTCAAATGGAGGAGATTGTGATCGTCGGAGCCGGCATCGCAGGCCTAGCGACGGCAGTGGCCCTGAAGAAGGTCGGCGTGCAAGCATTGGTGCTCGAGAGATCAGAGGGGCTGAGAGCCACTGGCGCGGCCTTAAGCCTCTTCCCCAATGCCTGGCATGCGCTCGACGCGCTCGGGGTTTCGGAGAAGCTCACCTCCCTTTACCCTCCGTTTTCCAAGTAAGGTTTTTCCGTTCTTGTATTTAATATTCATATTCCCAAGAAAAGTTTTCAAGTGCGTATTCCAACCTACTTTCAAGTTCCTTTTACTTAGTTAATTCTTATTAGATTAAACTTCTCATTAGGGGTTATGTAACCGATGTGAAGACCAAAGCCATTCAGGAAGTGCGTTTTGATGGAAGCAAAGGGTACTGCAACTCTCCACAATTCTGCATTGTCTTTTTATTTTTATTTTTTATGTGTAATGCTAAAAGTTTCAACATTTACACTGTTTTATATATTTTAGGGGTGGAGGCGAACAAAGAACGGTACACCGGAAGATCTTATTAGAGGCATTGGCGGAGGAATTGCCTCCAAATACCATCCGTTTCTCTTCAAAGCTCACTTCCATTGATACCCTAGTGGAGCAAGGCTCGTCAATTTGTATCCTCGCGCTGGAAGACGGAACTATCATCAAGTCCAAGGTTCGTAAATTCTCATACCTAAGATCTCTCTCTAAATTCTGTGGTCATAATACTATTTCAACACTCTTCGGAGGATTTGCAGTTGACCCATGAATTCATTGTTGTTTGAAAAAATATGCGCCACATGTTTAGGTTGTCATCGGATGTGATGGAGTGCATTCTAGGATAGCGCATTGGTTAGGACTCGGCGAGCCAGTTGATTCGGGCCGGTCCGCAATTCGTGGGGTGGCCGTGTACCCACAAGGCCATGGGTTGAACCATGAGGCTCAACAATTCGTGGATGTCTCGAAGAGGGGTGGTTTTCTTCCTCTCAACAACAAGGAGGTCTACTGGTTCTTGGCCTGCAAAGCTCCTCCAAAAGGTATTGCTACATGTCCTTTCTATAGTTGCACATGTGCCCCAAAAAAGGGTACATTTTTTTCATAGAACCTCCAACTACATGAATGTCTCGTCCTTTTGCATATCGGATGGTCCGAGACTCCTTCTGTAAGATCTAATAGCGATACTTAGATTGGTTTGCGAAGTGAAGAAATGATATTTTTGCACAAGAGCGTTTTCTAAAGTTTATAAAAAAGGCTCTCTCTTCCACATTTCAGGTGCGGACATGGGAGGAGATCCAAATTTACTCATAAGAGAAGTGGCTGACAACTTAGCCAAAGACTTTCCTCCCTTGTACCTCGACATCGTCGGCCACTCCGACTTTTCCACCGTGACGTGGGCTCCGATTATGTTTCGTTACCCATGGGACGTCGTCCTCGGGAACCTGACCCGCGCGAACATCACGGTGGCCGGAGACGCCATGCACCCCATGACGCCGGACTTGGGCCAAGGTGGGTGCTTGGCCCTCGAGGATGCTGTCGTGCTGGGCCGGCACATCGGAAGCTCGGTTTCCCAAAGAGGCGAACTCGAGACGCGTGATGTCGGGTTCGCCCTCGAGAGGTACGTCAGGGAGAGGAGGTGGAGGGCGGCGATGTTGATCGCGGCATCATATTTATCGGGGTGGGTTCAGCAGGATGGGTCTAGTTGGTGGATGAAGTTCCTGAGAGACGTCGTATTCTACAAGTTCCTGTTGGGAAAAGCCGTTAGTGCTAGTAGGTACGACTGCGGCAAACTTTGCTAATGTCTCTACTTTGCCTTTTATTCGTTCGAAAAACGCCGACAGCGACCGTCGACTAGGCAAAATATTATATGAAGTAGCAGATTGACCATTTCCGAAGTCTCACTGGAATCGTCGTACTTGATTGAGAGACGATTACAAACAAGAAAGGAACAAGAACTCGGCCCCAGCGTATGGGTTCATTATAAAGTGGACCCAGATATCACTAATGCAGCATTTATTTTGGAAATTAGTAAGATATTTAGCATATCTATGTGTATCTTGTACATCGCCGAATTTGTGTTCAGATTCGTGACATGATATATCATAGTGGAGGCTTTTTCTTTTTTGTGTGATTTGAGGCCAATAAATAGACCACGGTTGTTATATTGAAGTTAAGCAATTCAATTGTTGTATTTTTCTTATTTTTTGAGGGTTCATTTGTTCTGTTGAAAATATACCATTTCTCGAACATATTTTATGGGAAAATGACTTTATTTGGTGTTGTTTAACTAAAACCTCGAGCAGACCTTAAAAGTATGTTCCATCATTTGATAAAGAAAATTTGATGAGAAAAAAATCTAAAAAAATCGATTTTTAATTATTTTTCTTTTTTATTTTCCCTTTTGCTTGTTTCTTAGCCGGTCGCTAGCCACGGCAATGGATGGTGATCGACCACAGGCAAGCTATTGCCTGAGACTGGCGAGGCTCCACCTCACCAAACCCTACGAGGTCGAGCTCGCCTAAGGCTAGCCAGCCCAAGCCTCGCCAAATCGATGAACTTTGAGCTCGCCACGGGTTGACAAAGCTCGAGGCCTCGCCAAAACCTTCGGCGAGGCTCAAGCCCACTAAATCTATAGCTTGCCACAACTTGCCAACGCCTCCTCTAGCGAGTTCGACCCTACTGAACCTTTTGGAAAACGTTTTCTGGTCCTTTCAAAGAAGAAATCATTTCCCTATATTTAAGCTTTGGTAGAAAAACATTTTCCATTGACACATTTTCCCAAGAGGATCAAACACCAAAAAATAAGAAAAAATGCATTCCCGAAAAATATTTTCCAAAAAAAAAAAAAGAAGAATCTAAATTGGCATTAGAGTTACTCGATCTTGAGGAAATTTTGAGAGCACTAGCTGCAAATCGCCCATGTTGAGCACTCGAATACTCATTTGCTAACTCAATACACAACCGTCCATCTGTTTCCATGAGTTATCTCTACCTCGTCACTAATCTCCAACCGCCAACAGAGGGTCCTTCACAAATGGCGTCGCCACGTACTATTTCAAACCTTGTTCCTTATCATGCATCTGTCATCACAAAAAACCCTTCATTGCATGTTTTTTTTAAATAGTGTTTCTCATTTTTCCACCGTCTACGTAAATGCTAATTTGAATCTCGCTGCTTTAAAACGATGTAGAGGTGTACTAGCATCGATCAACTCGAAAGCAAAATTCAATAGTGCCGCCTTTTAAACAATGTTAATTATCACACATGCGCACTTTCTATAGAAAAGCTCATTTAAGCAGTGCTTGCTTTTTAAATGGCGTTATTACATAGTGACATCATTTACCGTAAAAGCTAATGTGATAGCATTAGCTATGATAACACATTTGTAGCTCTATCGAAAACTTTCTAATTTAGGTGAGTGTTTGGTGTTGCTTCCAAGCTAAATTTTATCCATACTACCCAACGTGAGTTTGAAGGAACATATTAAAGATATCTTGGAGATATTGCAGACACATTATATATTCTGCAAATTATTCAACTATTTAAAAACTATTTAAAAAATACTTCAATAGTTGCTTATTAGGGCGTGAAACCACAAGTCATTTTGGGTTTGGATTTTCTATTTAGATCGGGTTTATTTCATGGGCTCAAACTTAAGATGTATCTCAAACTGCATAGTAGAAGAGGAATTAGGAACATGCCTTGATACCACTGGATTGGCTTGGAATGTTGGTAGTTTATTGGACAATTTCAGCCTTGACAATGTTATTCACAGCATTGGGGACTATTTGCTTGAACACATGCGATGTGCAACTCACGATGTAATTACCCTTATCATTTCGTTGTTCTTTGAGCAATCTTTTCATGGCTGACATCATACTGGGATTTGGTGCAACTTCCCAATCGGTTCTTCACTAAGCCGCCTTAGAAGATTGACATCTCCATCTTGGTTACCCTTTGCCATTCATCCAATGGCCGAGGACTTAGAGTGCACACCGTCCTCATTACCAGTTTGTGGTAGTGGGTTGTCGCTATCAATATTTTTGGGCTATAGTTGATTTCTTGTTCTTGCCATTGTATTCTCCTCAAATCAACAAAATGTGTCCCATCAAGTGGGTCCAAAATATGTTTCACTAAAAAGTATATTTTGGTCATGAAAGTAAATGATAAGAAAATTAAAATTAAATTATATGGAAACTATATATAATCATGTCGAGCCATGTAAATTGCAAGAACATTGAGTTTTCTAATTGATTTTTTTTTTTTTGGGAGGCTTTAAAAGAGGTCACTTAAGGTATTTATAGCCAACAAGTAATAGTTACACATATGGTATTCAAAACAGTGTAAATAGTTACACATATGGTATTCAAAACAGCGAAAGTAGTTACACAGAGTTCACTTAAGGTATTTACACTATTAATGTCTTTTACAGCATCAACGATGATAATTTACAAATGAGGAAAATGTCTCTATAAGTAGTCCTCACAGCGTCCAAAATAACGTACATAGCTCCCCAAGGTATTCTCCTCCGGCACTCATTATCTTCTATCTTCTTCGTTCTCTTAGTTCTCAATTTGAAAAAATCAAAAGAAACAACTTCCTTGCTCGCCGCTAGACACTCATCTTGCTCGCTTCTCATCGCTCATGCCGCTCGACGCCTGCCCCACTCACCTCTCTTTGCTGACCTCACCCGTCGCCAAACCCATTGAATTGGTCCAATTCTCAATCGCCTTTTCAAGAAGTACAAAAAAAAAAATTATCAATTGGTATTGGGTTGACCCCAAAACCAAACAAAACCCATTGGATCGATGCGGTCCTCAGTCCTAAACTCAATAGGATTGAACCTCGGTCTAAAAAATTAAGAACCAATACTATGCGGGTTGGTCCTAGGGTTAGAGAGTGGACCGGCTCAATCCGTACCATACTCATCCCTACCACATATCACAGATTCTTTACCATTCTGACTCTGGTTTACTTTTTTATTTTGCAACCAGCATATTCCATGGTCAAATGACCTACTTTTTGCTTTCGCCGCTTTTGGCCCACATGAAAATTCAAAGCTGACCAGATTCTTTGCAACTTCCTAATAGCGATTATTTCAAAATAGATTATTAAACGTGGTCTAATTCCACTGCAAACTGACATTTTATAATGGGGCACACAGCTGGGCAATTTTGACTCTTGCAGCGCACGAATCGAGTCAAAGGAGAAATCAAATCAAGCACGTCATTACATGTGCAAGGCAAGATTCCCTGATAGCTATAAAGAGAGATGCAGTGGTCACTCTGAAATAGCTTAAATAGATCAAAAGCACAGTTTACAACCAAATTCCGAGAAAAATCATTGGCAAGAAGAAGAATAAGAGAGTCAAGATTACATTTCAAATGGAGGAGGTTGTGATCGTCGGAGCCGGCATCGCAGGCCTAGCGACGGCGGTGGCCCTAAAGAAAGTCGGCGTGCATGCATTGGTGCTCGAGAGATCGGAGGGGCTGAGAGCCACCGGTGCCGCCTTAAGCCTCTTCCCCAATGCCTGGCATGCGCTCGACGCGCTCGGGGTTTCGGAGAAGCTCACCTCCCTTTACCCTCCGTTTTCCAAGTAAGGTTTTTCCGTTCTTGTATTTAATATTTATATTCCCAAGAAAAGTTTTCACGTGGATATTCCAATCTACTTTCAAGTTCCTTTTACTTAGTTAATTCTTATTAGATTAAACTTCTCATTAGGGGTTACGTAACCGATGTGAAGACCAAAGCCATTCAGGAAGTGCGTTTTGATGCAAGCAAAGGGTACTGCAACTCTCCACAATTCTGCATTGTCTTTTTTTTTTTTTTTTTTTATGTGTAATGCTAAAAGTTTCTGACATTTACACTGTTTTATATATTTTAGGGGTGGAGGCGAACAAAGAACGGTACACCGGAAGATCTTATTAGAGGCATTGGCGGAGGATTTGCCTCCAAATACCATCCGTTTTGCTTCAAAGCTCACTTCCATTGATACCCTAGTGGAGCAAGGCTCGTCAATTTGTATCCTCGCGCTGGAAGACGGAACCATCATCAAGTCCAAGGTTCGTAAATTCTCATACCTAAGATCTCTCTCTAAATTCTCTGGTAATAATACTATTTCAACACTCCTCGGAGGATTTGCGGTTGATCGATGAATTCATTGTTGTTTGAAAAAATATGCGGCGCATGTTTAGGTTGTTATCGGATGTGATGGAGTGCATTCTAAGATAGCGCGTTGGTTAGGACTCGGCGAGCCAGTTGATTCGGGCCGGTCCGCAATTCGTGGGGTGGCCGTGTACCCACAAGGCCATGGGTTGAACCATGAGGCTCAGCAATTCGTGGATGTCTCGAAGAGGGGTGGTTTTCTTCCTCTCAACGACAAGGAGGTCTACTGGTTCTTGGCCTGCAAAGCTCCTCCAAAAGGTATTGCTCCATGTCCTTTCTATAGTTGCACATGTGCCCAAAAAAGGGTACATTTTTTTCATAGAACCTCCAACTACAAGAATGTCTCGTCCGCTTGCGTATCGGATGGTCCGAGACTCCTTTTGTAAGATCTAATAGTGATACTTAGATTGGTTTGCGAAGTGAAGAAATGTTTTTTTTTTTCTTTGCACAAGAACGTTTTCTAAAGTTTATAAAAAAGGCTCTCTCTTCTACATTTCAGGTGCGGACAAGGGAGGAGATCCAAATTTACTAGTAAGAGAAGTGGCTGACAACTTAGCCAAAGACTTTCCTCCCTTGTACCTCGACATCGTCGGCCACTCCGACTTTTCCACCGTGACGTGGGCTCCGATTATGTTTCGTTACCCATGGGACGTCGTCCTCGGGAACCTGACCCGCGCGAACATCACGGTGGCCGGAGACGCCATGCACCCCATGACGCCGGACTTGGGCCAAGGTGGGTGCTTGGCCCTCGAGGATGCTGTCGTGCTGGGCCGGCACATCGGAAGCTCGGTTTCCCAACGGGGCGAACTCGAGACGCGTGATGTCGGGTTCGCCCTCGAGAGGTACGTCAGGGAGAGGAGGTGGAGGCCGGCGATGTTGATCGCGGCATCATATTTATCGGGGTGGGTTCAGCAGGATGGGTCAAGTTGGTGGATGAAGTTCCTGAGAGACGTCGTATTCTACAAGTTTCTGTTGGGAAAAGCCGTTAGTGCCAGTAGGTACGACTGCGGCAAACTTTGCTAATGTCTCTACTTTGCCTTCTATTCGTTCGAAAAACGCCGACAGCGATCGTCGACTAGGAAAAATATTATATGAAGTAGCAGATTGACCATTTCCGAAGTCCCACTGCAATCGTCGTACTTGACTGTGAGACGATTACAAACAAGAAAGGAACAAGAACTCGGCTCCAGCGTATGGGTTCATTATAAAGTGGACCGAGATATCACTAATGCAGCATTTATTTTTGAAATTATTCAGATATTTAGCATATCTATGTGTATCTTGTACATCGCCGAATTTGTGTTCAGATTCGTGACATGATATATCATAGTGGAGGTTTTTTCTTTTTTGTGTGATTTGAGGCCAATAAATAGACCACGGTTGTCATATTGAAGTTAAGCAATTCAATTGTTTCATTTTTCTTATTTTTTAAGGATTCATTTGTTCGTTGAAAATATACCATTTCTCAAACATATTTTATGAGAAAATGAGTTTATTTTTCGTTGTTTAACTAAAACCTCGAGAAGACCTTAAAAGTATTTTCCATCATTTGATAAAGAAAATTTGATGAAAAAAATAATTAAAAAATCGATTTTTAATTATTATTATTTTTTATTTTAATTTTTTTCCTTTTTGCTTCTTCCTTGGCCGTTCGCCAGCCACAGCAAAGGTTGGTGGTCGCCACAGGCAAGCTATTGCCGAGGAACAACGAGGCTCCACCTCACCAAACCATACAAGGTCAAGCTCGTCTAAGGCTAGCAAGCCCAAGCCTCGCCAACTCAATGAGCTTTGAGCTCGCCACAAGTCGACAAAGCCCGAGGCCTCGCCAAGCCATTGGTGAGGCTCAAGCCCACTAGATCTATAGCTTGCCACAACTTGTCGACGCCTCCTCGAGCGAGTTCAACCCTACTGAATCTTTTGGAAAACGTTTTCCGATTCTTTCAAAGAGGAAATTATTTGAACTTTGGTAGGAAAACATTTTCCGTTGACACATTTTCCTAAGAGGATGAAACACCAAAAATGAGAAAAATGCATTCCCAAAAAATAATTTTCCCAAAAAAAATAGAATCTAAATTGGCATCAGAGTTACTTGATCTTGAGGAAATTTTGAGAGCACTAGCTGCAAATCGCCCACGTTGAGCACTTAAATACTTATTTGCTAACTCAATACAACACCGTCCATCTGTTTTCATAAGTCATCTCTACCTCGTCACTAATCTCCAACCGCCAACAGAGGGTCCTTCGTAAACGGCCTCCCTGCGTACTATATCAATTCTTGTTCCTTATCATGCATCTGTCATCGCAAAAAAACCCTTCATTGCATGTTTTTTCAAACAGTGTTTCGCATTTTTCTACCGTCTACCTAAATGCTAATTTGAATCTCGCTGCTTTGAAACGATGCAGAGGTGTACTAGCATCGATCAACTCGAAAGAAAAATTCAATGGTGCTGCCTTTTAAACGATGTTAATTATCACACATGGGCACTTTCTATAGAAAGGCTCATTTAAGCGGTGCTTGCTTTTTAAATGGTGTTATTACATAATGACATCATTTACTGCGAAAGCTAATGTGACAGCATTAGCTATGATAACACATTTGTAGCTCTTTCGAAAATTTTCTAATTTATGTGAGTGTTCGGTGTTGCTTCCAAGCTATATTTTATGCATACTACCCAACGTGAGTTTGAAGGAATATATTAAAGATATCTTGGAGATATCGCAGACACATTATATATACTGCAAATTATTCAACTGTTTAGCAACTACTTAGAAAATATTTCAATAATTGCTTATTAGGGCGTCAAACCACAAGTCATTTTGGGTTTGGATTTTCTATTTAGATCGGGTTTATTTCACGAGCTCAAACTTAAGATGTATCTCAAACTGCGTAGTAGAAGAGGAATTAGGAACATGCCTTGATACCACTGGATTGGCTTGGAATGTTGGTAGTTCATTGGACAATTTCAGCCTTGACAATGTTATTCACAGCATTGGGGACTATTTGCTTGAACACATCCGATGTGCAGCTCACGATGTAATTACCCTTATCATTTCGTTGTTCTTTGAGCAATCTTTTCATGGCTGACATCATACTGGGATTTGGTGCAACTTCCTGATCGGTTCTTCACTAAGCTGCCTTAGACGATTGACATCTCCCTCTTGGTTACCCTTTGCCATTCATCCAACGGCCGAGGACTTAGAGTGCATGCCGTCCTCATTACCAGTTTGTGGTAGTGGGTTGTTGTCGCTATCAATATTGTTGGGCTATAGTTGATTTATTGTTCTTGCCATTGTATTCTACTCAAATCAACAAAATGTGTCCCATCAAGTGGGTCAAAAATATGTTTCACTAAAAAGTCGATACAAAAATAATTTTTGGATACAAATCGGAGTGAATAGGAAAAGGTTGTGAATAGCTCTTGGTTGATTTTGGTCATGAAAGTAAATGATATGAAAAGTAAATTATATGGAAACTAGAGATAATCTTGTCCAGCCATGTAAATTGCAAGAACATTGAGTTTTGTAATTGATTTTTTTTTTTTGGGAGGCTTTAAAAGAGTTCACTTAAGGTATTCATAGCCCACAAGCAATAGTTACACAGATGGTATTCAAAACAGCGTAAATAGTTATACGGAGTTCACTTAAGGTATTTAGATTTTTAATGTATTTTACAACATCAACAACGATAATTTACAAATGAGGAAAATGTCTCTATGAGGAGTCCTCACAGCGTCCAAAACAGCGTAAATAGCTCCTCATGGTATTCTCCTCCAGAACTCATTCTCTTTTATCTTCTTCGTCCTCTTAGTCCTCAATTTGTCAAAATCGAAAGAAACAACTTCCCGCCCACTCGCTCACGCTTGCCCCGCGCCACTAGACACTGGGCCAAAACCCGGCCCTTAAATGAAGGGCCCATTCAGTTATTGTAGATAAAAGAATAAAGGGAAAATCTTGCTCGGTTCATAATTTGAAAAGGAGAGAATACGCTGCTCGTGCCGCTCAACCCTTGCCCCGCTTGCCTCTCTTTGTTGACCTCGCCCGTCGCCGAACATATTGGATTGGACCGGTCCTGGGTTTCTTTTTTAAGGAGTACAAAAAATGAAACAAAAAACTATCAATTGGTATTGGGTTGATCCTAAAACCAAACAAAACCCATTGGATCAATAAGATTGATCATCGATCTAAAAAATTAAGGACCAATACTATGCAAGTTCGTCCTAGACTCAATACCATGATTGAACCTCGGTCTAAAAATAAGGACCAATACTATGCGGGTTAGTCGTAGGGTTAGTTTATAAAGCTTGGATGCGTTTTAAAGCCACGAGAACTCAATTTGTACCATGATCGTTATGATCATCACTACCACATATCACAAATTCTGGACCATTCTGACTCTGGTTTACTTTTTTGTTTCGCAACCGGCATATTCCTTGGTCAAATGACCTACTTTTTGCTTTCGTCGCTTTTGGCCCACATGAAAATTCAAAGCTGACCAGATTCTTTGCAACTTCCTAATAGCGATTATTTCAAAATAGATTATTAAACGTGCTCTAATTCCACTGCAAACTGACATTTTATAATGTGGGACGCAGCTGGGCAATTTTGACTCTTGCAGCGCACGGATCGGGTGAAATGAGAAGTCAAATCAAGAACGTCATTAGATGTGCACGGCAAGATTGCCATAATAGCTATAAATAGAAATGCAGTGGTCACTCTGAAATAGCTTAAATAGATCAAAAGCACAGTTTCCAACCAAATTCAGAGAAAGATCGTTGCCAAGAAGAAGAATAAGAGAGTCAAGGTTACATTTCAAATGGAGGAGGTCGTGATAGTCGGAGCCGGCATCGCAGGCCTAGCGACAGCGGTGGCCCTGAAGAAAGTCGGCGTGCATGCATTGGTGCTCGAGAGATCAGAGGGGCTGAGAGCCACCGGCGCGGCCTTAAGCCTCTTCCCCAATGCCTGGCATGCGCTCGATGCGCTCGGGGTTTCGGAGAAGCTCACCTCCCTTTACCCTCCGTTTTCCAAGTAAGGTTTTTCCGTTCTTGTATTTAATATTTATATTCCCAAGAAAAGTTTTCACGTGCGTATTCCAACCTACTTTCAAGTTCCTTTTACTTAGTTAATTCTTATTAGATTAAACTTCTCATTAGGGGTTACGTAACCGATGTGAAGACCAAAGCCATTCAGGAAGTGCGTTTTGATGCAAGCAAAGGGTACTGCAACTCTCCACAATTCTGCATTGTCTATTTTTTTTTTTTTTTTATGTGTAATGCTAAAAGTTTCTGACATTTACACTGTTTTATATATTTTAGGGGTGGAGGCGAACAAAGAACGGTACACCGGAAGATCTTATTAGAGGCATTGGCGGAGGAATTGCCTCCAAATACCATCCGTTTCTCTTCAAAGCTCACTTCCATTGATACCCTAGTGGAGCAAGGCTCGTCAATTTGTATCCTCGCGCTGGAAGACGGAACTACCATCAAGTCCAAGGTTCGTAAATTCTCATACCTAAGATCTCTCTCTAAATTCTGTGGTAATAATACTATTTCAACACTCGGAGGAGGATTTGCAGTTGATCGATGAATTCATTGTTGTTTGAAAAAAATATGCGCCGCGTGTTTAGGTTGTCATCGGATGTGATGGAGTGCATTCTTGGATAGCGCGTTGGTTAGGACTCAGCGAGCCAGTTGATTCGGGCCGGTCCGCAATTCGTGGGGTGGCCGTGTACCCACAAGGCCATGGGTTGAACCATGAGGCTCAGCAATTCGTGGATGTCTCGAAGAGGGGTGGTTTTCTTCCTCTCAACGACAAGGAGGTCTACTGGTTCTTGGCCTGCAAAGCTCCTCCAAAAGGTATTGCTCCATGTCCTTTCTATAGTTGCACATGTGCCCCAAAAAAGGGTACATTTTTTTCATGGAACCTCCAACTACAAGAATGTCTCTTCCGCTTGTGTATCGGATGGTCCGAGACTCCTTCTGTAAGATCTACTAGTGATACTTAGATTGGTTTGCGAAGTGAAGAAATGTTTTTTTTTTCTTTGCACAAGAACGTTTTGTAAAGTTTATAAAAAAGGCTCTCTCTTCTACATTTCAGGTGCGGACAAGGGAGGAGATCCAAATTTACTAGTAAGAGAAGTGGCTGACAACTTAGCCAAAGACTTTCCTCCCTTGTACCTCGACATCGTCGGCCACTCCGACTTTTCCACCGTGACGTGGGCTCCGATTATGTTTCGTTACCCATGGGACGTCGTCCTCGGGAACCTGACCCGCGCGAACATCACGGTGGCCGGAGACGCCATGCACCCCATGACGCCGGACTTGGGCCAAGGTGGGTGCTTGGCCCTCGAGGATGCTGTCGTGCTGGGCCGGCACATCGGAAGCTCGGTTTCCCAAAGAGGCGAACTCGAGACGCGTGATGTCGGGTTCGCCCTCGAGAGGTACGTCAGGGAGAGGAGGTGGAGGGCGGCGATGTTGATCGCGGCATCATATTTATCGGGGTGGGTTCAGCAGGATGGGTCTAGTTGGTGGATGAAGTTCCTGAGAGACGTCGTATTCTACAAGTTCCTGTTGGGAAAAGCCGTTAGTGCTAGTAGGTACGACTGCGGCAAACTTTGCTAATGTCTCTTCTTTGCCTTTTATTCGTTCGAAAAACGCCGACAGCGATCGTCGACTAGGCAAAATATTATATGAAGTAGCAGATTGACCATTTCCGAAGTCTTACTACAACCAAGAAAGGAACAAGGACTCGGCTCCAACTTATGGGTTCATTACAAAGCAGACCAAGATATCACTAATACTGCATTTATTTTGCAAATTATTCAGATATTTAGCATATCTACGTGTATCTTGTACATCACCAAATTTGTGTTCAGATTTGTAACATGATATATCGTAGTGGAGGTTTTTTCTTTTTTGTTTGATTTGAGGTCAATAAATAGATCGTGGTTGTAATATTAAAGTTTAGCAATTCAATTGTTTCGTTTTTCTTATTTTTTAAGGATCCATTTGTTCCGCTGGAAATATACCATTTCTCGAACATATTTGATGGGAAAATGGCTTTATTTTGTGTTGTTTGACTAAAACCTGAAAGACCTTAAAATTATTTTCTATCGTTTGATAAAGAAAATCTGATGAGAAAAAATAAAAAAAAATTGATTTTTAATTGTTTTGTCCTTTTTTCTTTTCTTTTTGCTTCTTCCTTGGCTGGTTGCCAACCACAGCAACGATTGATGATCAGCCATAGCCAAGCTCTTGCTTGAGGCCAGCGAAGCTCCACCTCACCAAACCCAACAAGGTCGAGCTCGCCTAAGGGTAGTGAGCTCGAGCCTCACCAAATCAATGAGCTTTGAGCTCGCCACAAGTTGACAAAGCCCAAGGCCCTACCAAACCTTTGGTGAGGCTCAAGCCCGCTAGATCTATAGCTCACCATGCCTTGCCGACTCCTCCTTGAGAGAGTTCGATCCTACTGAATCCTTTGGAAAACGTTTTCTAGTCCTTTTAAAGAGGAAATCATTTCCCTATATTTAAGATTTGGTAGGAAAACATTTTCCGTTGACTCATTTTCTCAAGAGGGTCAAAACAACAAAAAATGAGAAAAATGCTTTCCCAAGAAATATTTTCCGTAAAAAAAAAAAAGAATCTAAATTGGCATTAGAGTTATTCAATCTTGAGGAAATTTTGAGAGCACTAGCTGCAAATTGCCCAGGTTAAACACTCCAATACTCCTCTACAAACGCAATACACAAACGTCCATCTGTTTTCATAAGTCATCTCTACCTCGTCACTAATCTCCAAACGCCAACAGAGGGTCCTTCACAAGTGGCCTCACCGTGTACTATGTCAACCTTGTTACTTATCATGTATATGTCGTCACAAGAAACCCTTCATTGCATGCTTTTTCAAACAGTGTTTTGTGTTTTTCTACCGTCGACCTAAATGCTAATTTGAATCTCGCTGCTTTAAAACGATGTAGGGGTGTACTAGCATCCATCAATTCGAAAGCAAAATTCAATGGTGCCGCCTTTTAAACGGTGTTAATTATCACACATACGCAATTTTTATAGAAAGCTTATTTGGATAGTGTTTTCTTGTTAAATGTTGTTATTGTATAGTGACATCGTTTACCGCAAAAGCTAATGCGACAACATTAGCTATACTAACATATTTGTAGCACTATCGAAAATTTTCTAATGTAGGTGAGTGTTTGGTGTTACATCCAAGCTCAATTTAATCCATACTACCGAACGTGAGTTTGAAGGAAACATATTAAAGATATCTTGGAGATATTGCAGACACATTATATATTCTACAAATTATCCAACTATTTAGAAAATATTTCAATAGTTCCTTGTTAGGGTGTCAAACCACAAGTCATTTTGGGTTTAGATTTTCTACTTAGATCGGGTTTATTTCACAAACTCAAACTCGAGATATATCTCAAACTGAGTAGTAGAAGAGAAATTAGGAACATACCTTGATACCATTGGATTGGCTTGGAATGTTGGTAGTTTATTGGACAATTTCAGCCTTGACAGTGTTATTCACAGCATTGGGGACTATTTGCATGATCACATCCAATGTGCAGCTCACGATGTAATTACCCATATCATTTTGATGTTCTTAAAGCAATCTTTTCATGGCCAACGTCATACTGAGATTTGGTGCAACTTCCCCAATCGGTTCTTCACTAAGCTGCCTTAGAAGATTGACATCTCCCTCATGGTTACCCTTTGCCATTCTTCCAACGGCTGAGGACTCAGAATGCATGCCATCCTCATTTCCAGTTTGTGGTAATGGGTTGTTGTCACTATCAGTATTCTTGGACTATAGTCAATTTCTCATTCTTGCTATTGTATTCTCCTCAAATCAACAAAATGTGTCCCATCAAGCATGTCAAAAATATGTTTCACTAAAAAGTCGACGATGAAATACTTTCGGATACAAACCGGAGTGAATAGAGAAAGGTTGTGAATGGCTCTTTGTTGATTTTGGTCGTGAAAGTGAATGATAAGAAAATTGAATTATATGGAAACTAGAGATAATTATGTCCAATCATGTAAATTGCAAGAAAATAAAGATAAAGCAAAAGAACATTGAGTTTTGTAATTGATTTTTTTGGGTTGGTTGGGGGGGGCTTTTAAAAGAGTTCACTTAAGGTATTTATAGCCCACAAGCAATGGTTACACAAATAGTTACATCGATTCTACTACCTTAATGGTTACTCGATGATTACATTGACTCCAATACATTGACTCCACCGTCTTGACAAATATCTCTTTGATAACTGCATCCAAGATTGTCAACTCCGCTACTTGACGGTTCTGTTACCTTCACTTTCTTATCAATTGCATTCGAGATTGTCAACTAAACAGTGGATATTTGTTTGTGTTTGCATTCGAGATTATCTACTAAACATTTGGAAAAAATTTTGCGTGAACGGAAGTACACGAATTGAAAGTACGCGACGGGAATTGAAAATTACATGGAAGGGAAAAGACCATGAAAACGAAATGCGAAGAAATGAAAAGACAAAAACTCGGGACGAGTGTGTTTATACGTGCCTGGCTTCTCCTTGACGAAAGACTAGTTTTTTTTTCCGGTAACCTATTAACTTCTTCCACTTTGCTCATATTCTCATGCACTTGTCCTCATTCATTGACTGTCCTTGTTTGTTGACTACTATCCTAATGGTTGGTCGTAGTGGGCAGTCACAGTTCTTCCATTTTGAGTCAAGTTGAGGACACCTTGATAGGCGGATTGATTCAAATTTGGGCTTCGTGATGTTCTATCGTCATGCTCCAAAGGCCAAAATTGGCTTGATTCTCCCCAAAAAAAAAAAAAAATCAACTTTAGATCAAATCTCAATTCTATCCTAAACCTTTTTCATCATAATCTCAAATCTACCCCCGCGTCAAAAAATCGCCACATAATTTCTTCAAAATTATCAACATCATGAGATTACTGTTGTTTCAAACAAAAGGGAGGGTGTTGGTGAAAACACAAGTTCTAATTATGAACTTCGAACTAGCGCTGATATTGATAATTTTGAAGAAACTAGTAGTAGTTTTTGGACATGGGGTAGATTTGGAATTAGACTAAGAGTTGGTGAATTTTTTAAACAAAAAAAAAAAGTTTGGGGTAAAGTTGGAATTGGACCTAATGTCGAAATGTTTTTTTGGGAAATAAGATGGAAGAAGATTGGACAAAACAGCGAGAATATTAGGTGTCGTAGTTGGTACAATCCAACGATCTAATAGCTCGAAGTCCTCACCCCCAAAATAAAAATAGTAGCTTGAGTCGTGAACAAAGTAATTCATAATAGGCAAAAAAAAAAAAAAAATGGTCCAACTAATAATTGTACTCAACATAATTTACTAACTTATATAGTGGGGAATCCTTAGCTCTCAAATGAGACAAACCGACACTCCAAAATATGTTTCAGAGCAACTCCCTAATCCAATTTATAAACCTTCTTAAGATCATGGTCTTTTACCAACTCCACAATCCACGAACTACCATAGCTAGTGCTTCTTACTCATGAGAATGCTCACCTCTAGTTTCTACTCAAAGACCATGCTCTTGATAATTATCATTCATCTCGTGACATGGCACAACAGCTTGGCTTGGGGACCTATTGACCCTAGTAAATTAATGTCTCGAGTTTGAATTCGAATAACGATTTGTTAGACTAAATTTGATGAGAAAGATTTCCCCAAGCAAATTACAAGTTGGATAAAAAAAAAGTTTCCTCTTGTTAGACCTTTTGGTGTACAAAAGAAAGGAAAACATAATCTACAACTATAAGACAAAAGAGGAAATAAAAATAAAGATATAGTAAAGGTTTTCTTTTCTTCTTTTGCAAACCGATTACGAATTTTCAAGGAAAGATCCCATGTGGGGCCCAGAGTCAAAGTTTTGACTATGAGCACATAATATAAAAAGGCCAGGTTTCTTTTATCAAAAGAAGCAGCCGCACGTAGAAGCCGCACGTTGAAGCTGCACGTCAAGCTGAAGAGAGCCGCGCATGAAGAGAGAAGAACGCGAACTTGTACGAAAAGAAGAGAACAAGCATACAAGTTCTTCGTTTCGGCATACGTGGAGCGTTTTACTTTGAGCTTGAACATGCGGTGATTTTGTGCCGTGAGTTTACATTCAAGTGAATTGTTTATTTATAAATACTTTAGGTTTGGATTTAATCTATGTGCGGGAAACACTCGAGCTTGTGAGCGATTATAAACTTTAATTATCTAATTATAGCAAATTATTTGCTACCGATTCTCCCCGTGGACGTAGGTACCAATATTCGAACTAAACCACGTAAATTTCTAGTGTCATTATTATTTCTTGTTTATTTCTCCGGTGATTTCTTGTTGACATAAATTGCAAGAACTTGTCATTTTCACGTATTATATTCCAACAATTGGTAACAGAGTTTGGGATCATATTTCTTGATTTGGAGCTTTTGTTTGTCTGATTATTATCTGGAAATGCTATTATTACAATTATGTTTGAGAGGAAATCTGAAATTGAGAAGTTTAACGAGAGGAACTATCACGCCCCCAACCTTGAGCGCGCGCGCATCCCTCGGTGGTCGATGAAATTGCGGCATCCCAAGACGCGTCGCTGACCCATTCATTTTATTGCACATGTGGAAGCAAAATAAAAACCCCTAACATCAAATAGCATGGGATAGAAAAGCAGGACAACAAATTCACAAAGTCACACTTTTATAAACAAACTGGGTTTAGGTACAAAAAGGTCGTTCTAAAAAGAAGCTGTCCTACGACCTACTAATCGAACACATTCGCCGATCCTACAAACTCCACTTCAACTGGCTCCAGGGGCTCCAGGTCTTCCACAACCCCATCAAGAGGGTCAGCTGCACCATCGCCTGGAGTGGCGTTGATCATCACGCGGGGATATCAAAACCCTGAAGGGGACCTACTATGTACCCATTGAGTCCATGGCGATACCACGCCCTAAATCGATGAGGTACCCTCTGAGGTAGGCCCTCATCGACCCAGATAGTGATCACAACGAGCTCATAAACCCAGTGACTCCGAGGATAGGGACATCTATACTCCACTCAGAAATCCCCTGGGGCTGTCCAAAACGAACTGGAGAGACCGCCACCTAAGGACCTAAAAAGTTAAGCCCACGACGGGGTGAGACAACGTCTCAGTAAGTTCACCCTCTAAACCCCTACTAGGAAAGAAATACGCCTAGAGACGGCTTAATCACACAATCAATGAGACTCACCTCGCCTCAGTTCCTCCTTGCACGTCAACACAGTTCATATACACAATGCATATAATCAATGCACACATCAATTGGAACGTCTCAATCATATTTCAATCAATCACATCTCAACCAATCACAGGGGGTCTCAATTATAAGGTCAAATCGTTATGACACGTCTCATCCCATGTCACACAACTTTGTCACATAATCAGGCGCGTTTATCTCAATCAATCATGTGTTCCAATTGATTACTGCCCGCACAAGCATGATCTACCGACACACATTGGTTCTCTGGTGTAGCCACACTTCATCTCCCCCTGAGCACGGCAACATCCATCGACGCACATCGAGGACGATATTCCCGAATGAGCATCGGTCCAAAATCTACTGCGACCAGCATCCGTTGTCCAGGGGCATCCCATATAAGGGCATCGTCCTATCGACGCATATCGGGACGGGTTCACTTAACCATCACACGATCAATCAATCCCGGTCAAGGACATTATGCTTTGCACTCAAATGCCTCAATTAAAATAACGAACTTGGCCTATTTTTTTCATATTAAAAGCACCTGGTAAAATAATCATGTGTGGGTACATGGTCAGTTTGAGCCAAAAATGCGATATCTTCCTTTTTAAAAATCTCACTATTTAATATAGTACCTAAAAACATTTTTGGCGCTAAAAACTGACGTTCGGTATTTTCTGATTAAATACCAAAATTTCACAATTTTAAAATATAAACTCAAAATCACAATCACCACTCAATTTGCACAAATTAACCATCAATTACATAAACTAAGCACACCACCGCAATCGGCCACGAAATTTTGGTCTCCGGCTATCTCGGTATAATTTTCGGAAAATATTAAATAATTAAATAAATTACAAAATTAATTAAATAAATGCAATTTAATCCAATAAATGCAAACTTAGGCCGGAAAACGCTAATTTAACCACCTAAACGGGCCTAGAAAATTAATGCACCTATCTACATAAATAGTACAATCTATTTAGCCCTTAATTAATCTAATCTAACCACCTAACAATCCTAATTAAGCAATTAAATCACTAATTACAACTAACCACTTAAACCATACTTAGCCTAATCTAATTATCTACTAAACGTCATTAACTCCCTAAGTAGAGTTTAGCAAGTAAACTCACCGGTGAGTTCACGGCGATGGCAATGCCAAAGCGGGCGAGACTCAAGCCTGGAGCGACGCCAACAGAGGTCCAGAAGGGCTTGGAAAAGCCTCACGACACCTCACGGCCCAACTAGAACTTTGGTCCCGCTCTAGGCCGAGAGAGCTGGACTGAAGGGGACCAAGGGGTTGGAATGGCGGGTTCAGGTGGCAAGGCGGTTGGACGGGTGGCGGAGGGGCTCGAGGGCGACAGTAGGCGGCTGGATCAACTCCAACGGTCGGCGAGCAAGGCACGGGTGACAAGCGCAGGCGGCAAGGACGTGCGGACAGGCACGCGAGTGGGATGGCGGGCGCAGGAGCTTGGGCGGTGCTCAGCGATGCTCGGACGGCCAAGAAGGGCAATCGACGGTGTAAGGGGCTGACTAGCTGTGACGACCTAGACCCGATGCAGTACGGAGGGATGGATTAAGATCACCTCGGCAGTACGCGGGCGAGGCTAAGGGCATATCTCCTGTCCCACATCGCTTAGGGGGAGTCCTGGGTCTTGTTTATAAAGGCTTAGGTCCCTTTAATCTCGCATAACGCGTTTCACATACGCTTCATTGCGCTGAAAACAAAGTCGTGAGGGAGGACGGGCGGTGGGGTGTGCCTCCAAAGTGGACAATATTATGGCTTGGGAGAGGAAGGCGAGGGATGGCCCTCTCGCTCCCGCATAACGCGTTTTAAAGCGGTGAGGACTCGGTGTCCAAAGCGGACAATATTATACGGTGGGGTGTTGACACCTAAATTTTGGCGATACGGTCATTTATTTATTGCATAGAAAATTAGGGGTTAATTTTATCCGAAAAAAAATATTAATTGCATAGCATATAGATTTAGATGCATTTGTTTTTTATTTGCATTTTTTACATTTGTTCTTGGACCGGTGGCGAATGGGTAAAATTAGTGGTTTTGAGTTAACGGGTCGGACTAAGCCCATGAAAAGTACAAATTGGCCCGAGCCCGTTTTTCGAAATTGAGATTTGAAATGAGGATTTTGAAATTTAAGAAAATCGGGTTGTGATTTTATCTTTAAAAATCAGTAGAAAATATTTAGGAGATAAAGAGAATAAAAAGATTTTTGTGATCAAGAGGTTATAGAAATCTTCGAAATATCCCACGAAGATTACATTTTTTCTTGCTTATAAAAGGGCTGTGTACGGAGTTCAATCGGAGGGCTTCTTCCGTTTTGTTCCTGGGGAGAAAATAAAAACACAAAAGAAAACTTTTCTTTTTGTTTCCTTCGGTAGAGGGGCTCAGAAAGGCCAAAAAGTCAGCAAAGGTTGCAGAAATTCTGAAGACAGCAGAGGGAGGGGACGTGCAGCAGCAGGAGAAAAAAATTAAAAAAATTAAAAAAGCAAAACACAGCAACTGTTCATCTTCTCCTCTGCGACTGCCGCTCGTCCGAGCCATCCACCGAGCCGCACCGGTCGCCGCACCAGCACCGCCTCACACCGGCCACCGCACCTCTGCACAACACCTCCGCGCCGCGCCTCGCTCTCTGCTCGCCCGGCGGCCGAAGCCCATTGCTCCTGACCGCGCCTCCGCCTCCGGTCCGACTCCTCAACCGTCCGCCGGTCCCCGAGTCCTCAGCCCCTGCAACACCTCCGAGTGCCAGACGCCCCGACACCGCACCAGCAACGCCACAGCCACCTGCGCTTGCACCGACGCCCTCCTTCGCCCAGATCTGCTCAGTGTCCCTGCTCCGACTCAACGCTAACCCTCGATCGCTGCCGTGTACTGCCGCGCCGCTGTGTCTTCGACCGAACCCCTCGACGATCTGCTGTCGCGCGAGATCCAGCCACACCGGTGCATCTGCTCGCCTCAGCCCCGACGACAGAAGGCCGGCAGATCTGAACTGCTCGCGAGCACCCGCGTCTGCTGACCCGCGACTGCTGCCCTTCCAACTCGACGCCTCTGCCCGAGCCCGAGCGAGGCTGCCCGCTGCTGCTCCTCGCGACGCCACCGCTCGCCGCCGATCTGCCAGTAGCCGGTCTTCGCCGGAGCTCTGAACGCCGGTGACGCAACCCCCGGCGATCCACCGAAGCTGCTCAGCCGTGTGTGAAGAAAGCAAGAAAAGGAAAAAGGGAAAATCAATTAGGTAGTTTTATTTTTATTATTCTTATTATTTTTATTTTCTTTTATCAAATTTACTTGTTATTATGTAATTTAGAGGAATGGGTGTTATTTTTTGGAATATTATAGGCATTATCCATAGGGAGTTATTCCTAAAATTATTGTAATTATTAATTTGATCCGTAAGATGTCGGGTCATTTTTTTAATTATATTAATAATTGGGATTTGTTGATAGTATTTTAATTGTTGAATCAATATAATTATTAATTTGATCCGTAAGACTTCGGATCGGACTTTTAATTATCTTGAACTTCTTGTCGTGATATTTAGGGTTAGCGTAATCGTTAATTTTGACCGTGAGATAACAGATTATTTTTTTCGATTATTTTAATCCTTTATTTGATTGAATGTCTTGATTAGTTTAAATAAAATGTTTATTTGATAATTGCTTGTTTTGGAAAACTACTAAAAAAATCAAAAAATATTTGAATTAGGATTCAGTTTGTTTTGGAATATTTCTTGTTATCTTGCATATCTAGAATAAGGATTTTATTTCGAATTTAGAAAAATATAAAAACAAAAAAAGTGCATTCATTTAGGTTGTTAGTTTTTTTTTTTTTTTTAAATTGCACGTTTAATTATTTGGCAATTGTGAATTTCGAATTTTATAAAAAAAATACAAAAGAATCATCATGCATATATCATGTAGAATTAGGGCATTCTTTGTACATCATGGCATCTTAGGATAAAATTGCAAGTTTCATTTTAAATTCACTTCATTATTTAGAATAGATTGCATTTTTAGGATAAAAAAAATCATATGCACGTCATATAGAATTAAGTTCATGAAATGCACGTCATTTAGTGATTGTTGTTAAGTTCATTATATTAGGAATTGCTCACCGTTAGACTAGGTCATTTAATAAATGTCGCATGACATATAGCTCGCATATTAAATTGCATGTTACATGTCATTTTAGTTGAAATAATTTTGTATGTCATTGCATTGCATTGAATGTCATTAGAATTAGGTCATTTAGATTGCATTTAATTATTGCATTTCTTCATGTCATATAGTTTAGGTCGTGGTGCCATGTCATATTAGGTTATTAGCATGCATCGCATGACTTTCATTAAATAAAGTGAAAACAAAAATTGAAATTGCGTATTAATTAGAAATCATATCTAGGATTATCGATGTGAATTATCATCTAACATCGCAAATGCTTTTGTGGCTATGATGTAAGTTTTACAATTTTTTTTATTGGCTTTCTTGAGTGTTAAATTAGTGGTTTGCGCACCCGTATGATCACCTTATATGTTAGGAAAGTGAATTAAAAATAAATCCAAGCTGTCTGCAAAAAACATTTTTGAAAAATAAAAAGAAATGGTACCGAAAGGGCGTTAAATCTAAGTGTAACCAAGTCTCCGTACCCATAGTCTACGGTTTGTAAGAGTAAAATAATCCTCCCATTATTTTACTTAGGTGTCTAATCGACCTACCATGAACCGATTAGTGGCGACTCCTAATTATTAATTATTCGTATGTTAGATAATTGAACTTTAAGTCGCGATTTGGTATGAGCTTGGGAGAGCCCGTGCTAAGCTTAAAAGACTTAGTAGTCTATTAACCTAGTTTTAGGTGGTGCACCCGAAAATTAGGTCGCGACATGGGGCCTAGGTCGTTACAAATGGTATCAGAGCCGACTCGCGACCGCGTGTGGGGCCACAGCGAGGGCGCTGTGCCTTAAGGGGGGAGAATGTGACGACCCAAACCCGAGACAGTATGGAGGGATGGATTAAGATCGCCTCGGCAGTACGCGGGCGAGGCTAAGGGCATATCTCCTATCTCACATTGCTTAGGGGGGCTCCTGGGCCTTATTTATAGAGGCTTAGGCCCCTTTAATCTACATAACGCGTTTCACATACGCTTCCAATACACTGAAAACAAAGCCGTGAGGGAAGACGGGTCGATGGGCTGTGCCTCCAAAGCGGACAATATTATGGCTTGGGAGAGGGAAGGCCCGAGGGATGGCCCTCTGCCCCTGCATAACGCGTTTTAAAGCAGTGAGGACTCAGTGTCCAAAGCGGACAATATTATACAATGGGGCCCGGGTCGTTGCACTAGCTGGTTCTCTTGTTTTCTTGAGCTCAAAACACAACACTAATGGAGAAAGGAAAGCCAAGGAAGAAGAAGAAGGCTGCAGCTTGAAGGGGGGGCTACCAAATGGCCACAAAGTCTTCACAAATATCCCATTCACTCATTGCTTGGCCCCCACTTGCTCAGCCCTATCCACAGCAGCAATTTCTACACCAAAGCTTCTCATAGAAGCCATCCAAAGGGTCCAAAAGTTGTTGTCCCCCTTGGCTACGAATTTGGACATTTCCCTCTTCAATTGCATTCAATTCCAACTCCCTTGGACTCAAATTGGTGTCTATAAATTCAGCCAAGGTGTCCACCTTAAATCCATGATTTTTCCTCATCAATTGAACCAACTTGACGGCCAAAGGTGCGCTAAAAAACGATCCTCGAATTTTCTCGGTCCAAAAGCACCCAACCTTAAATTTTCGCCGAAAATTTGGATTTGCCAAAAAATCTTCGAAAGATGAGTCGACGTTCCTAAAATAAATCGTGACATGACAGAATTTTATCGGGTTCAATTTCACGTTAATTTCAACCGACGCGATTTTAGCGTGACCTAACCTACTAGGTATAAATTTTTAGCACATTTGACTCATGATCGATTATTTTCGAGCCACATTATACATCTTCGACACATTAGTGACTCTCGGTTATCATGAAAATCTCGAGATTTCAAATACAGGCATAAGGTACAGAAATGACAGAAAAATCCGTTTAGTGTCGTTTGATAGAAATTTTGCAATCAAGTGGAATCACCCACACTTTAATCACATACCTCTATTGAATCGATATATCTCCGGTCTCTGATCAATTTTGACGGTGTCGTATTGACCCTTGCAGATTAGCACGGTCGAGAAGTTGATTTCTGATCGAATTCTCAAGTCTATTGTGTTTAGATTCCTTAACGACTTCACCTAATAGACTAATTATCCCGTGAGTAATCAGCTCAGGGAAAAGAACTATAGGCATGTCAATCAAAAGCCCAACTTATTTAATCGAAAACGGAATCAGAAAATCAGGATGTCATAAGAATAACTTTGGGTTACGGAGCATTAAAATGCGGGCTTATTGACAACCCAAGATTTGGCCAAGGCACTGGATGGTGAAGATGAGTTGCTAATTATAATGCAAGCCTCTGAGAGGGTAGAGCTAATGGAAATAGCAAAGAGTACTAGGGGTGTGCAAAAGAATCGGGATTCGCCCAGACCGCCCAGAACCGATGGTTCTTGAGGGAACCAGTCCTGTTCCTGGTTCCAATTTATGGGAACCGGTCCGATTCTCGGTTCCAATTTATGGGAACCGGTGGGTACCGGTCGATTCCCGGTTCCATGGGCGGATCTGTCCACCTGCCCACCCGGATCGGACCGATTAATTTTTAATATAAAAAAATTACTAAAACAAACCCTAGATAGCAGCCTGTCTCTCCACTTCTGTCTCTCTTCCGTCTGTCTCTGTCTCTCTCTCTCTGTCTCTTATTGAAGTGTTCTTTCAGTCCGAAGCTTCCGCAAACCGACCACCCTCGACGGTCGTCTTCTTCGTCCAGCGGCCTCCTCGAACCGGCCGCCGGACATCGCGGCAGCTCGCCCCTCGCTCACGAGGCTTTGCGGAGGCTCGCAATCTTGATCTCTTTGCTGCCGTTGCCGCTCGCGCTCACTTCACTACCGCGGTAGTCGGAGGCCGGGGAGAGGCGCAACCGGAAGGCCATCCCTCTCAAGGAATACGCCATGACCCGTGAGTCTCCCGAGCCCTCCCATTTGTTTTTTTTTCTCATTCCTCGGTTTCTCGTCGCGTCGAGAGCGTGAATTTGGTCGTGCTCTGCTGTTGCGCGTGCTAGGAGATGTTGCCAATTCCCTTGTTTGTAGTTGGACGCGATTGTTGAAAGCGAATGCACCACCAAAATCAAATTCGACGCAGATGGAGTGTTTGAAATACGTGCTTCATCCATCCTTGTGATTGAGTGAGCAAGTTGCTACGATGATGCAAGTGATGCAAGTATAATAGGCATTTGAGGAAGTAATTTGACTCGTGATGTTGTTAGGTACGTCAACTTTATGTTTCCGATTCGTGAGTGCGGAATGCATTTTCTTTCCCTACTAAATTCATGGGGTTCATTGCTTCTTAATGCTGAATTTGTTCCGCAAAGCAAGTGAAAGCGGTTTGTCGATATGAAGATGAACGGGTTCCCGGGTGGATCCATGCAACAAATGGGTGGATCTAGGTTCCAATTTTTTGGAACCGGTCCTTAGCGGGCGGTTCCCGGTTCTAGGTCGGGAACCACCCGCCCGGACCATGCACACCCCTAAAGAGTACAATCCTGTTGAATTTGTCGAATGAGTTATTAATAGAAGTGGCCGAGGAGAAGGATGCCACAACATCATGGGCAAAACTTCAAGCACTCTATGTGAAGAAAGGTTTGAATAATCGCTTGTACATGTTGAAAATGATGTTTCAATTTAGATATAGTGAAGGTACGTCTATCAGAACCCACTTGAATGAATTCTATAAACTCATGATGGATTTGAAAAATGTCGGTAAGATACTTGATGATGAAGAATAGGGCATGATGTTGTTAGCTTTTTTACCAAAGTCATGAGAGCACTTTACTGATTCATTATTGCGGAGGCATACTATAGTTACCTCGGAAGAGGTAAAGTCCGCCTTGCTCTCTAAAGAATGGTATAAAAAGTTGCGAGATGACGGTTTGGTGTAGGGAGTAGCACAAGCACTGACGATTTGAGGTAGAGAACAACATTGGGGGTTTAGTAGCAACAAAGGTAAAAGTAGATCGAAATCACATCATAACAAGTCCAAAGGATGCGTGAAGTGCTTTGAGTGTCACGAGGAGGGGCACATCAGGAGAGATTATCCAAAGTGGAGGAATAAAGGTGATAGGCAGAGTGCCACAAGTAGTGTGGCAAACGTTGCCGAGGAAAAACTATTTTATGTGTGACTACTACTTCGTCAGGAGATGAATGGGTGCTAGATTTGGGGTGTTCTTATCATATGATGCCTTATAAGAACCGGTTTACTACTTACCAGACTACAGATGGTGGTAGCATTCATATGGGAAATAATGTAGCTTGCAAGGCTGTAGGGATAGGGACAATTCGGATTGAATGCACGATAAGATTGTGCACACATTGGTAGATGTGAGGCATGTACCGGAGCAGAAAAAGAATCTTATTTCTCTTGGGACACTTGACGACATTGGGTGTAAGTGCATCGTTGAAAGTGGAGTACTGAAAATCTCTCGAGGTGTCATGACAATGATGAAGGGGAAGAAAGTGAATACTCCCTATCATCTACTAGGAGAGACCGTGACCGAAACCGCTGCAGTTTCATCAAGTGAGTCAGATTCTAACTTGACTCAATTATGGCATATGCATTTAGGGCACATGAGCGAGGTAGGTATGACGATGCTGAGTGATAGAGGGTTATTGAAAGGTCAAAAAATAGAAAAACTGGACATATGTGGGCGTTGCATCTTTGGGAAGCAGCACTAAGTTAAGTCTACTACAGTTGTTCATTTGACCAAACGACCAGTTGACTACATTCATTTATCTAGGGCCCGTATTCAGTTTCTTCTAAAAGAGTTGCCCGATATATGCTGACATTTATCGATGATTATTCGAGAAAGGTAAAGGTATACTTCCTAAAGCACAAATATGAAGTGTTCGATCGATTCAAGAAATTCAAGATATTTATTAAGAAATTGAAGTGCTTGAGAACCAAAAATGGCATAGAGTTTTGTGGTAAAGATTTTACCGAGTTCTGTGAGAAAGAATGGATTATGAGACACCGCACAATACTTGGGACACCACAGCTAAATAGTGTGGCAGAACGGAAGAACAAAACTGTGACGGCCCGAGCAGTGGTGCGCGGGGAGGAGGGATGGCGGTGCGTCCATGCCTTGGTCCCCGGACGTGCTCAAGGAAGGGGTCCTCTCCCTCTTGTCCCACATCGCTTAGGGGGGAGTCCTGGGCCAGTTTATAATGGCTTGGCCCCTTTAATCTGTGTGACGCGTTTTAAAGCCATGAGGACTCAGTGTCCAAAGCGAACAATATCACACAGTGGGACCCGGGTTGTTACAAATGGTATCAGAGCTGACTCCCAACCGCGTGTGGGGCCACAGTGAGGACGCTATTTTGCTAAGGGGGGAGAGTGTGACGGCCCGAGTGGCGGTGCGTGGGGAGGAGGGATGGCGGTGCGTCTGCGCCTCAGTCCCCGAACGTGCGCAAGGAAGGGGTCCTCTCCCTCTTGTCCCACATCACTTAGGGGGGAGTCCTGAGCCAGTTTATAATGGCTTGGGCCCTTTAATCTGTGTTACGCATTTTAAAGCCGTGATGACTCAGTGTCCAAAGCGGACAATATCACATAGTGAGGCCCGGGTCGTTACAAAAACTTTGCTTGAGCGAGCTCGATGCATGCTTTCGCATGCAGGACTTGGAAAGGAATTTTGGGCCGAAGTAGTAAACATAGTGTGTTACCTAGTTAATCAATCTCCATCATCTACTCTCAAGTGGAAAACTCCTGAGAAAGTACGGTCGGGGAAACTTGTTGATTACTCCGGATTACGTATATTCGAATGTCCTGCGTATGCTCATACGAGTGATGGTAAGCTTGAGCCAAGGGCAAAAAAGTGCATATTTCTAGGTTATGCACATGGGGTGAAAGGCCACTGGTTGTGGTGCACTGATCCCAAATCACCCGGTTTTCTAATTAGTAAAGACGTGATTTTTTACGAGACTGCAATGCTTCAATAGAGGATTTTGTAACACAACTAGCAGAGAGAAGACAGATCATGGTATCATCAGTGAGGTGGAGTTTCAGGTGGAGATTCCAAAGACCTCTAAGGTAATAGAAGTTGAGACTGCACATGAGTCCCCAATTCCTAAAGTCGGTGATAGTGAACAATCATCAAAGCTGTAGCACACTATAGCCGTAAATAGATAGAGAAGGCAAATTAAATCACCGGTACGTTATGGTTATACAAATATTATTATGCATTGACTTTAGGTGACGAGGTGGAGACAGATGAGCATACATCTTACTCTAAGGCGATGGCTAATTTAGAGTCGTCGCAATGGTTAAGAGCTACGAGTAAAGAGATGGAATCATTCCATCGGAATCAGACATAGGAGTTGGTCAAAGTACTCAAGAGCCAAAAGATTGTCAAAAGTAAATTGGTCTTAAACAAAAAGAGGACATTCCGGTGTCGAGGCAGCGAGGTATAAGATGAGACTTGTGGTGAAGGGATATACACAGCGTGAGGGCATTGACTACAATGAGGTGTTCTCTCCTATGGTAAGACATACTTCTATTCGTGTTTAACTTGCCTTAGTTGCTTCATAAGATCTTGAGTTAGAGCAACTAGATGTGAAAACTGCATTTCTTCATGGTGAGTTAGGAGAGCAAATTTATATGAGACAGCTAGAGGGATTTGCTACTTCAGGTAAGGAAGATCATGTTTGCTTGCCTTAGTTGCTTCATAAGATCTTGAGTTAGAGCAACTAGATGTGAAAACTGCGTTTCTTCATGGTGAGTTAGGAGAGCAAATTTATATGAGGCAGCCAGAGGGATTTGCTACTTCAGGTAAGGAAGATCATGTTTGCTTATTAAAGAAATCTTTGTATGGGCTAAAATAGTCTCCTAGGCAGCTGTATAAGCGTTTTAATGCTTTCATGACTAGTCAAGACTACTCAAAAAGTCAGATGAATAGTTGTGTTTACTTTAGGAGATTGAAGAATGGTTCTTTGATTTTTCTACTTTTATATGTTGATGATATGCTGATAGCAGCCAAGAATATGTCTGATCTTGATGTGCTGAAGAGGCGGTTAAATGCTAAATTTGAGATAAAAGATTTATGTGCTGCAAAGAAAATATTGGGTATGGAGATTTTGCGTGACAAGACTCTAGGAGTTTTACGTCTATCTCAGAAGAAATATGTTGAGAAGATCGCGGTATGTTTTAATATGCAATCGGCAAAATCTGTAAGTACACCTTTAGCGAAGCACTTTAAACTTTCAGATAAATTATCACCGCAGACTGAGGAAGATGAGAAGCATATATCCCGTGTTCCTTATTCTAGTGCCGTGGGTAGTATTATGTATGTTATAATGTGTACTAGGCCTAATATTTCACAAGCTATGAGCGTGGTTTGTCGCTACATGAAGCATCCTAATAAAGCTCATTGGGAAGCTATGAAATGGATCCTTAGATATTAGAAAGGGACAATAGACGTGGGTATAGTGTGTCGAAGGGATGGCAATGGCAAGTGAGATCACTAGTTTTGTGGATTTGGATCACACCGATGACTTGGATGATTGCAGGTCTTTAGTAGGGTACGTGTTTACGCTAGTAGGTGGTGCAATTAGTTGTAAAACGTCCTTAAAGGATCACGTTGCCTTATCCTCGACTGAGGTAGAGTACATGGCTTTAACCTTTATAGCGAAGGAGGCGATATGGTTAAGAAGTTTGCTCTCGGACTTTGAGTTAGATAATAAAAGTCCGAATATACATTGTGACAAACAAGATGCAATATATTTGGTGTATAATCCAGTTAATCACGAGCGAACAAAGCATATCAACATCAGGTACCACTTCATCCAAGATGTCTTAGCTAGATAATGTTATTGTCAAAAAGATTGATACAACAGATAACCCAACAGACATGATCACTAAGTCTGTTCCTTTGGCAAAGCTCAAATTCTACTTGAACTCTATTGGCGTCTGTGGAGAGTGAGCATCCGTCGGGACGTTCGGAGAGCAATATGGATTATGAGCATTATAACTTGGCTTTAAATATTGAGCCAAGGTGGAGAATTGTTAAATTAATGTTTCAAGTTTGAATTCGGATAACGATTTGTTAAACCGAATTTGATGAGAAAGATTTCCCCAAGTAGATTACAAGTCAGATGAAAAAAAAGTTTCCTCTTGTTAGACTTTCTTTTGGCGTACAAAAGAAAGGAAATAAGACAAAAGAGGAAATAAAAATAAAGATATAGCAAAGGTTTTCTTTTCTTCTTTGTGTAGAAGCCGAATACGAATTTTCAAGGAAAGATTCCATGTGGGGCCCAAAGTCAAAGTTTTGACTCTGAGCACGTAATATAAAAAGGCCAGGGTTTCTTTTATCAAAAGGGGCAGCCGTACGTCGAAGCTGCACGTTGAGCTGAAGAGAGCCACACATGAAGAGAGAAGAATGCGAACTTGTACGAAAAGAAGAGAACAAGCATACAAGTTCTTCGTTTCGGCATACGTAGAGCGTTTTACTTTGAGCTTGAACGAGCAGTGATTTTGTATCGTGAGTTTACATCCAAGTGAGAAACACTTTGGATTTGAGTTTAATTTAGGTGCAGGAAACACTAGAACATGTGAGTGATTGTAAACTTTGATTTTCCGATTATAATGGATTATTTGCTGATGTTCTCTCCATTGACGTAGGTACCAATATTCGGACCAAACCACGTAAATTTCTGGTGTCCTTATGATTTCTTGTTTATTTTTCTGGTGATTTCTCGTTAACGTAAATTGTCAAGATCCCGTCGTTTTCGCGTATTATATTCCAACAGGCCCAACCCTAGGCTTTATATCTCTGCCTTTGAATAGGTCATACTACAACATCCAGAAGCCATTCGACGTGCCGGAGGACCAGCGTTACTCCTGCGATGGCGTCCACAAGTGCAGGGTTTACTCCACCGACAAGCCGCACACGCCCACGAGCCTGACCAAGCCTCGTACCGAGATCGCCATACATCTACGTGTCCAGTAACAAAGGCTTGAACTGACCTGTGTTGGTTTTGTTTAAGTGCACAGTAGAGACAGACCATGATTACTCACATCACAAGCGAACCATTTGAGATTTTGAATGCTGTCACCGAGCTAAATTAATTAAAGATCACATCGAGGGATGACCTATTATCGTGTTAAAGTAGTTGTCTAGATTGAATTCATCATTGACGATGTTAGAGTCTTGCGCAAAATTCACATGATAAAATGGCTACATCTTTATTTTTCATTTTTAATTTTTCTGTTTGTCATCCTTGGTCCGTTATGATCGTAATGCGAACTCTTGTGGCGATAAGGCACATTTGCTTTTGTAGACTGCCACTGGTTTGTTCTTTTAATATGAGAAGTTGAGCTATTAGAACGAAAGGACGAAAACATTTTTAGGACTTGTTCTTCATGTCATGGGTCAAATTACACCCGTGAACCCACCCCATCCAGCTACATGCAGATTATTGAGGGTTTGGCATTTAAATTGCTTTTCACCATGGTCCAAGTGAAAATTAATGATATCATATGGACTTAAATTCGTAGCGCAATGGACAAAGTCAATCACAGTACAAGAATTATGTAAAATCTTATGTGTTTCTTTCTTTAATTAGTGTAAAATCCGTTGCTTTCAGACACGTGATTGTTTAGGTTGTCATAACAGTGATTAACGACTTATTGTATCTGAGTTTCATCTACCCTACATAAGTTCTTGTATTCTTTAACTGGAAATGCTAAGTCTACTAAGAAGTCTTACCAAAACTCCTTAATTGATGTGGTGACTTTTCATTGGGTGTGGAGAAGAGAGAGAATCATGGACTTAAGTAGATAAGTTTAGGCAACATGAAATCACCTTATATTGCTTCCGCATCCATCGGCTTTCCTAACATAGTATATGCCACCCCCGCCCCATTTCCCATCATGGTGATCATTTTGGATGAACCTTACTTAGGTTATGAATAACATCACAAGACCTCACCAGCCGGGAGGGGACTTACAGTGTCATAACATATCATTGCATTCCTCCGATGTGGGACTTGATGAATCATTTCATTCCCTAATAGCATATTTAAACCCTTTAAACCTTTTCTTATATGTTGTGCCCTCTTTAGGGATACAACTATTCTTCAGGAGTTTGGCAGTTCGAAGGATATGGATATGTCCCGGCCCGGACTTCCGGTGTGTGTATAATGCAAGTGTTTGAGCCACGAGCCCTCATGCATCCACGCTGATGCTAAGAGTGTACAATGGCACGCTCATGTACTACCGGAGCACGGTCCTCATCAACGAGATCTACAAGTGGTTCCGTGTGAACGTCGCGCACGATGCAGACGCCTCGAAAGTGAAGGTGTACATCGATGGGTATCTGAAATTAGAGGCTGATGGCCGTGGGTGGACTTCTCATGCCTTCAAGTGTGGTGTTTATGCCCAGGAGGGTGATTCTTTCTGCATGGAGTCGCGTTGGAGAGGCATTAAAGTTTTGAAAAAGCGTGATTGAAAAAGGAGCGATAGCGAAGATTTCGTTCTTCGTCTAATCCCTGCTTATGATGATGAATCCATAGCTACTTAAAAGAATATTATTTTAGACTTTCGAGAGTATCAATTACATATGTTTTAATTGAGTTTAGCATACGTTATTGTAATGGTTTAACATCTTGTTTCACCTTCCCAAAAGATGCCGCTCTCGTCCTATTTAAGGACAGGAAGATTTTACTTCACCATAAGCCTATTCAAAAAAAAATTCTCTAGAAATACATTGCACATGTTAGAGAAAATTACCTAATCAGTCCTAAACCTATTATTTCTCTAAAAATAGAAGACAATTGGCTGTATTAGTGAAAATTGCCTAATCATTCCTAGACTTATTTTTTCTCCCAAAATCAATAGTGTGTCAGTTCAGTCATCGCTAGCCATCCTACGCTGTCATGTTAGTGATTTGCAAAGCAAACCGGCCAGAAGGACTACATTAGACTTTCTTACAAAAGTATTATGATTGAATTGACATCCATACAATATATTTAAAACCAATTGAACAATTTCATCAGCAGTATTGTAAACCAAATTAGGCCTCGGCAATGTTTGACGCAAGGACAATTCGAGATTAATGTCCAACACATATTTCAACAATCTTGGGAAATAATCACAAGAAACCATCACATTATTAATTTATTATCAGCTCGCCAAACAGAGAGTCCTGAAATTTTCCAATTGGAAACTTGATGCAGTGCCAATCCTTTGCTGACAATCCTCACTGCTGATTGGGGTTAATGCCTTTGATTTTGTCACATAGCAATCTAAATCTTCCACTTGGTTCGCCTCCATATTTGTCTTTTCTCAGTTTGGTGTTGATTAGGTGGTGCCAGTCAAGCTTAAGCACGCCTCAGGAGAGTCAAAGGCAGATAAAGATACACTAAAGAAACAAATCAGGAGGTTTACTTAAGATGATCCGAATAAACTAATTAGCTTATTCTCCTGAGAGGACATTTTCTTTATCTCTTTCTTCGTATTTCTCTTGTACCCTTCTTCGTCGTCTCTATCGCCTCTATCGTGCACGGTGGCACGCCGGCTACCCACTACCGTGTCCACATCATCCGGAGTCGTGAGTTTCAATGTTGAAGTTGGTTGAGTTCAAGCACTTTTTGTTGTTATTTGCGGCCGGGGATGTCCCCCTTTCCCCAGTAAAAGCGAGTTAGGAAAAGAAAATGGACTTTCATCAAATTTAGAATATTGATTTAATGACTAATCGAGATCCTTGAAAATTGATCCAGACTGCACCGGACAGTTCAATCGAAAACAAAAAATTATTAAGTCCGCTTATTATGGCCATTAGGTATAAGGATTATCTTACAGTATTCACCAAAGTTGACATATTAAGATTAAAATAAGGATTAACAGTCGATACATGAGCTGTATTCTAGACGTTCGACGTCTCTCCTCGTTGAGTTGGTTACTTGCTAAAATTAAAAGTACATATATTAGTGGTGTTAGATATGGGATGCGTAAAAAAAAAAGGAGATATGATTTATGAATCTAATATTTATCCAATAAAAATTGTTGGGAAAATCTTCTACGTTATTTAGAAGATGACAAAAATAATCAAAGGTTATTAATATGTGTATTGATTGAGTAGTGCCATGTGATATACACACAAGCCATTACACATATGGCGTTTTATTAGGTGACTCTGACATGAGAAGTGCTCTACCACTGTCAAGAGTTCTCTTTTGATATGGAGGGATCATTGTCAATATGAAGGGTGAACAAGGTGTTGGGCGTTGAGATGTCTACAAGCTAGTATAAGATAAGTTGCACATTTGGAAAGACCTTGATCGAGGGTGAACAAATCAAGAACAACAAGGATATTCGTTATGACTTGGAGATATCAAGATCTAGTGAAAAGTTGGATGGACCTAGTGCTGATGAAAAAGCCTAGAATGAGGATATTCGATAAAGTTTGGTAATCGTCAATTTGCTTGGAAGAACCAAAAGATAGAAGATCTAATTGTTGTCAACAACAGCATATTTTCATTTTGAGCAACAAATTGTTAGCAGGAGCAGTTGTCAATATCATATGAGGTGGAAGACTATGTTGATACCGATGACTTTTGTGAGTTTAGCGAAGATTGAGAAAGAAATAGACGAGGAAAACAAGTCTAATATAGTGAGGGTTTCATGGAGAATTGGGGGTATCATGTTCAATCTTTAATCAACTAGATATCTTTGCACGCTGACATACTTAAAAGTATCATTTGATAATTGATCACAAATCATTCTATTTTGTTTGATTATGGACAGCACCAATAGACTGATTATAATGAATAATGAGCAATCCTGACTATGGGTAACGGAGTATGCTAGTATCAAGTCCTAGAAAGTTCTAGTTGCTTGCTCATCTGATTGGAGCATTGATCATAATGAAAATAGCCATTGACAAGGCTTGGAATTCTTATTAGGAGCACTGGAGTTGATCAAACGTAGTTTTGGATTTCTAAGTAGAAGACAAACTCTAACAAGAGCAAACTGGCTAGTTTGGGAATACTACCACAGTCAGAGAGCCGTTCTAGTACCAGTGAACAATAGAGATACATTTTGTTGCTGATATTGGTGTTGAGTTCCGAATGATTATCTAAGGTTTGATGGTTATATATTCAATCCAAGAGAAGTAATAGAGCAGAGTGGAAACAAACAAATTTATTGCTTTTAGTATTTTGTTTTTTTACTCTGTTTTTGTTGATAGTGACTATGTGCATCTGGTTATATCTCAATAAGATACTATTGAGCTGTAAACGTGGTAAAGTTAAGTGTGTAACTATAAGAGCAATGGTTGTGTACTAATAGAGTGATATATCAATTGATGGAGACAACACTTGCTGGTCATAATTTTCTTTGAAGACTAATAGTGGATTCCGGTCTTGTTTTTGGCAGTGGATGTACACTTGGGATAAAGCTAAACCATTATAAATCTTTGTGTGCTATCTTCTATCTCTTCACTATCAACAAAACCAGTTTGTTATTATCAATATCCATTCATCAGTGGTACCAAAACTGATATTGTTAAAGCTAAAGTTAGGAAAAAGAAAATGGATTTCAATGGAATTCCATACAAATTTGACCGAATATCGCTCAAATGTTTGGTTGATGAAGAAAATCTTATATGACCATGTGCGACCTGATTTTATGTCATTTCATACGGATAAAAAAGTCAATTTGTAGTAAAGTAGTTTATTTTGTAACAAAATAATATTAAGTACGAAATTGAAAACCCTCAATTCTTCCTTGATTGCCAAACTTTGAGAATAGGTAGATAACCCATATTATCCAAATTCCTAGGTGAGTAAAAATCAATGAAATTCCTTATACCATCGTCTTGGCCTATTGTTTTCTTCTAGCAAACTCCTATCAAATTATGCAATTCTAGAGTTCGAGTTGAAAAATAAATATATAAAGAAACTACAACGTATCATTAATGAAAAAACATTTGTAAGTTTTAAGCTGAAGTGTGTTTTGAACTAATGACCCTTTCTCCATCGTTATGTGTTAATCGATTACAAGTCCTTGAAATAATTGGACTTTCCAAATAGTAGATTTTCACACTCCTATTTTTCTGAGTTTTTAAATTTATTTTATTTGGAAACAATAAATACCTAATCTCCTCTTTGTCGAAGGAAATATCCACTATTTTGAAATTTACAATTGAATCCTTCATAAGTTACTCATCGTTTGAATATTATCATTTATTTCTTTAAATAAAAGAGAATTAGATCTCGTCTTGTCTCAATATTATCATTTGTTTCTTTAAATAAAACAGGAAAAAAAAATCTCATCTTCTGCCTTTTTAAACTTGGGGAAATCCCACCAAATCATGGGCAAAAAAATATGAAACCGTGAAAGCCTTCACTTTAAAACATGTGGCTGGCGATTGACCGTGCTTGTTGTAAAATAAACCGTTCTCTAATCATTTCCCAAGGAAAAAAAAAAAAAACTTAAACCAGACAAAGCAGTGTGCCAGCTTCCTCCATTAACAATTGTGGCTGGCATTATATCGTCAGAATTATAATCTTACGGTATAGTTAAGGTAGCCATCATAGTTTTTGAGCTGGAAATCAGGAACATGCTTAGAATATATTTCAGTGCAGGCACATTTCATAATTAAGTACATCAAGCTAAGTTTGTTTATTAAAATGACCACACAATGTTCGTATGTTTAAAATTTTAAGATGCGATGATAATGATTGGGTTATCTAGCAATCACAATTTCATAAATACCCCATTATTAATTGTATTCTTTTGAACTATGGGGGCAAACTAAAAAGGCAATCTTACATTTCGGTATATCTAAATAATCTCATTATAAATTTAGGGGCCACACTAAAAAATTCGTTCAAATATATTTTAAAAACAAAAACAAAAACCAAACTTTAGAAGACAATCTTAGAATATACACCGAATTTTAAAGAGTATATCTTTATCTTTTAAAATCTTTAATTTCCTTATTGGATTATATACATAACATTGAGATGAAAAAGAGAATATCTTTTTCTTCTAAAATCTTTCCTTTCCAACCATCTTAACCATAATCGTGGGACATTATTGAGTATCGACACAAAAGAGGTTTTGGTCGTTCCGCCTCATTGTCAATCGCCTTCAGTCTTTTATCGCCTGTGGCACTTTACGACGCTATGCCTCTACCTCCATTGCAGCATGCCCCCATCATCACCAGCCGCACAACGGAAGCGAATGGTTCTGTCTTGTAGCTAAGAAGCGCCAAGATATTAAATCCTTCTCGAAGCCCTTTGACTGACTCAATACTCATCAGAGTTATCCCCATACTCTCCTACTATAATGCCGTGTTTTGAAAAGCGAATGGCGAACATGTGTGCTTTTTTTTCCCAAAAAAAAAAAAAGAAAAAAAAAAAGAAAAAGGCGTAATCTGTTTTTTCGAACTCCTTCTCCTCGTATAAACATCCTATATTGAGTCTTTTTAAGCCTAGTTGTGAAACTCTATTTGAAATGTTTACAATGGACTTCTTTAAAACTGATGCATATAACCTGTTTGACAAATTTCCAATGAGACCGTGTGATAAATTAATCTCGGTCTTCATCCAAATCCGAGCATGTCTTGATCCGTTCTACATATTAATATTCTTTTGATATGTTGGTGTGTAGGAATTCTTTTAGTACGATTCCTGGTTACTGTGAATTTTTCTGAGCCATTTCTTTTCTCTGTTTTTATTTTTTCCAGCAAATCACGCATGAGCTGGTGGTCAAAGAAGGAGGTTCGTCAATGAAGCAAAGGCCTTGTGACCATCCCTGGATGACTCCATACCGATTTGTCTATTGAAATCCTTCTTATGTGCTGTCTGTTCCAGTCAGGTTGTGACCATAACGTGGGTGCTTGAATGGTTGATGGATGATAATGGCATCCGAAAATGGCGGCCGTGGCAGGCTGACAAAATGGTCTGGTGGTGGTCCAGCGACCGGAAGTGGTGGTTGTATTTATATTCCCGAGTGACATCTTGAAGAAGCTTGAGCAAGCGGAATTTAAATACCTCGGCAGTCCTGGAGAAGGTGGTAAATAGATAGAGCTCAAGCCTGGGTTTTTCATGGAGCAAGACGAGGATATTGGTGCTGTTGTGGTTGCATTGGATCAGTAGTTGAGTTACTACAAAATCCAACGCGCAGGAATGGCCAGGTTTGCTTTTACCCACATTTTTTATGATGACTGGTTGCATTGGTAAGTGATGAGGACATATGGCTTTACCATTATGAGGAAATGTTCTGTTAGCATGATAAAGAATATTCGGAAATGCATGTTCTGTTGTCTGTCTTGATACATGTCAGTCCATAGATATTTGTATGCAATTAAGGGGTGTTTGCAAATACTTAGACTTGTATGGTCTACTTGTATCACGGGGATAGGGATGCAATTTGTGTGCTTGGATACTAGACTATGATGAGCATCTGCTCATTCACTAATTTTTCAATCGAATGATTTCGTTGTGTTATGCTGGTGGTGCTACTTAGGGTGTCTGTCTATGTGTATGTCTTTGCAAACTGCTGTTTAGGATGCATCGCCAATGGGGATTTATGAGGATTTCATAATGCCGCTTTCATACATGTTTTAGCAAAGCAACGGATTTTCTACTGCTGCTATACCATTTAGTGTTGGTGAGTGCTTGGCATTTTGTTTGGTGGAGGCTATTTGTACTTACTAATGCTTACTCCTTCAAACTGTTTTTCTATTGGAATAAGAGCAGCCTAGCGAAATTTTTTCTTGGAATGGATGTGTGGGTATTATGCCATCATGAGTGAATTGGTAAGTCTGGCTGATTTGAGTAGAGGTCAGGGTGAAGGGACATATGTCCAAGACTCCATGACTGGAAATGAACACCTCAGCTGAGATCAATTTTCACGACAATGAAAAATAATTTCGTGAACCTTGCAACCATGTGAATATAAAAACAGGGCATTTTATAAGGTGGATTTCCCATTGTATTAGAAGAATACAATGATGTTAACTGGATTTCAGATTCATATGAGATAAAATCCACTATATGGCATGTGTTCATCTTTGGTGAAGATGCTGTACTTTGGAAATCAGACAAAAAAAAAATCTTGGGGGAAATGGCACCTGCTAAATCAATAAGTCGACTTGATTGAAGCAGATGATTTTGATAACATAACAGTGGCGGTCATTTTTCAAGCCAATATCATAGCTGATGTGTAAGAATGGATGGCAAACTCAAGTTCTACTAAGCACATATGTTTAAAACATAATGTTTTAACCTCCTATAATCTAGTAGGGGAAGGAGAATAGATATTTTCTTGATAATTTGAGAACTGCTTAAATTCTTGGGAAAAAGAATGAAACCAACACTTTTGGTGTCTTTGCATTGTCATTGCCAAGTGGCAATAGCCATTGTAAAGATTGAAACTATCAATGGTTAAAAAAGAGATATGTCCAGTCACCATTGATGTGGTAAAGCAATTGCTTGAAGATGGAATTATGCCTATCAATTATGTTAAGGCAGAAATGGACTTGGTTGGTCCTTTGATTATATATAGAGGGAAATGGACTTAAGCTAGTTGAAGAAAAATCAACAATTATGGTAGCCCAACCATGAATTAGGTTTATATGGATGATAATAAGTCAATCGCTAATGTAGTGATGCACTATTAAAATTTTCTATCCCTCTTAAGGTGAGAATGAAAAAGAGGTTGAGGTAAGCTCTTATTAAATTTCATACCATTATTGATGGTGAATTAACTGCAAAATACACTTAATGGAATCATCTATGTAAGTGTGAAGTGAGGTTGCTCCTATGAGAATGATTGGCGATAATCTCTAAAGCACTTATGAATATACAAAGCATGCGCATGGCCTAATAACGCAAAACCATGTTGAACAACAAATGTTGTGGGAGTATAATGTGATTGGTAAAAATGATAATTCATAAAAATAAATTCATAATTCATAGAAGTTTCAAAATTCACCAATGATTTCGTGAATTATATTTCATTCTTTCTAAGACCAGTTCATAGCCTAACAAGCATTTGTTCCAATGCATTACCTGCCAATAGCCCAGTATTATTTTTTCTTTTCAAAACCTTTTGAAATATGCAGGGGTTGTTGGATATTTCCATATGAAAAAGTTATGACAAAAATTATGGCCACAATGAAAGCAATCATCATTTTAATAGTTACATAACTGATTTTTCACGGTCATACAACCACTTTTTAATGACTTTGCAATGCTTGATTTCTTTTTTCATAAACCCTTCATTATTTTACAACAATGGTTTCTTAATAGCTCTTTTTCATTTGAATACAAAAATAAAACTCAAAAGATAATCTTAGAGTATACACCAAATTGAAAAGAGAATATCTTTTTCTTCTAAAAATTTTCCTTTCCTTTCTAAGTTATACACATAATGTTGTTCAAGTTCCTTTTATTATTATGTGTGGAATGAAGAAGAAGGCTTATTGTATCTTGGGAGGATGGAAGCTAGAGCCTATCGCACCAAGTTTCGTACTTCGAGGGGCGAAATTATCACTAAGGACAACACTTATACACTTTAGATAATCAACATTTTTTTGTAAAAATAATAGATAATATAAAAAAAAATAAGATATGTTGGAAATCTGTTGAAAAAGATTAGAAACATAAAATCAATTATCAGGATAATTCTGCTCCTTAGAATACGAAACTATATGCATGAGGCTCTAGCATCTATTTCCAAGATACAACAAACTTTCTTCATTACTCCGCATTGAATAATAGAATGAATAGAAACAACGTTATATGTATAACTCAACAAGAAAGAAAAGCATAAGGAAAGGAAATTCTTTTTTCTAATTCATTATGTTCAAGGGTTGTGGTTTGAAATTTTTATATTCAAAAGCAAAGAAGAGCCGTTAAAAGACTATTATAAATTTATTGATGAGTAATATGAAAAATATGGTCATTATATAACCCTTACAAAATGATGAAGGGTTTATCAAGAATAACACAAACGTTATAAAACTGTTACACAACCATTACAAAGATGTTACAAAACCCTTTTATGTTAATATTGGATAAAAACTATTACAAATTGATGATGATAAAAAAAATATTATAAAATTAATAACATTTAATATTTCAAAATTGTTAAAAATATAGGGTTAATACCCTAAAAAATACCAAACCGATACACCTGTGACAAATTGTGACATCCTGATTTTCCAATTCTGTATTTAATAAAATGAGACGGGCATTTCATCTTCACGCATATAGTTCTTTCCTTGAGTTGGCCACTCATGTGAAAACTAATCTAATTAGGTGAAGCCGGAAAGAGATTCTAATGCATCAGACTCGAGAATTTGACTAGGAAGCGACCTTTCGACCGAGTTAATCTGCAAGGGTCATTACGGCACAGTTAAAAATCGATTAGAGACCGGAGATAGGTCGACTCGATAGAGGCATGTGATCAAGTGTGGGTGATTCCACCAGATCGCACTATTCTTGTCTGGCCGGCACTAGACCGGCTTTTCTGTCGATTGGGTACCCTGAGTCCGTATTTGAAACCTTGAGATTACCACGACAATCGAGAGTCACCGATGTGTCAAAGATGTACATTGTGGCTTGATCAATCACAGGTCAAATGCATGAAAATTTCTAAAAGCTAACCGATAGATCAGGACGCGCTAATATCGTGCCAGAGTGAAATTAACCATGAATTGAGATCAAATTCAGAAATTGGAAGTCCTGGTATGTCACAAATCATTTTAGGAACATTGGCTCATATTCGGAAGATTTTTCATGCAAATCGAGTTTTTCAGCAAAATAATCAAATTATGGCTAATTTGGTTCGGAAAATTGGTAGGCCCGCTTTTGGTTGTACTTTTGAGATCTAAGAAGGTTCTATGGTCATGTGATTATGTGAATTGAAGTGTGGTGATATTTGATTAATTTTATGGACTTCAATTTGGTTCAATTAGAAGAGAATTGAAGAATGTGATGTACAAAGTTTAAAAATTTGTGTGCCACGGCAGAAAAGGAAATTGGACCTATTGAAAATAGTTGTGGAGGGTTGAGTTAGTGGAAGATGACATCATGTGATGTCATGGTGGTTGGGCCAAATTGAAGGAGATCTGGACAAGTGAATGGTGGGGATTGGCTCTTGGAAAGGTCAAACATCACTTCCACCTATCAACATCATCTTCAAGCTTGGGAAAGAGAGAGAGGAGAGAGAAAGCTGAAGGAAACCAGCCGTTCGAACCCCCCGCGCGACGCACGCCCGACCAGCCGCCTCCGTTTGCCCACTCGCCGCCGCCACCGCCATCTTCCGCGCGCCTCGCCTACGCGTCTCGCCCGCTCGCCCGACCGGCCGAAGACCGGGCCGCAAAGCACCGTCGAGCACCGTCGCCGCCGCCCACGCTTCTACTCGCCGCCGCCGGAGTCGCTGTCCGACACCGCCCCAAGCTGCCACCGTTTCTCCCCATCGTTCCTCCCCGTCGAGCTCGGATCCGCCCTCCTTCGGCCCCAAAACAAATTTCGCAAAAATGGGTATGGCAGCTCGGTCTTGGCCCGTTTTGGCCGGCTTCCCGACCCCGAAGGTTTAGTCCGCCTTCGAAAAAGTTGATCCCATCGACGCCCCGTCGTTTTGGTCCGCTCGGCTCGCTAATCGGGTGAGTTTAGCTCACTAAATCTTGATTAGACGGTTAATGATGTCCTAAGTGTGCTTAGTCTAAGTTAAGTAAGCTTAGGTGGTTAGTTTAGTTTATTTAATTGTGATTTAGATTAAGAGGTTGGTTTAATTTAAAGCATGTTTAATTAAGGCTAAGAGAGTTTATTTTATAATAAACCTTGATGGGACATAATAGGGTTTATTTTTTATTTACTTAAATGTTTCGAAATTCTGGAATTATTTAATAAAATATTATATTACGAAATTATTAAAATATTATTATTTAAAAAATTCGAAAAATTATTTCTGACCTCAATTGTTTAGAATTTCGTGCTGATCGTTGCTGTGCATTTAGAATTTGAATTTGATGAATGAATGTGGCAAATTGAGTGTTGATTGTGATAAATAGAGATTTTATTCATAAAAACTCAAGTGTCGGGTTTTGATGCAAAAATTGGATTTTAAGTATTATATTAAATAGTGGGGTTTGAAAAAGTGAGATATTGGTTTTCGGATCGAAATTAACGTGTCCCCACACACGCGGTTAATTTTTGGAATATTTTTAATATGAAGAAAAATGGCCGAGATCACTATTTTAAGTGGAAGCATTGAATGAAATGCAAAGTGTCCCGGGCCGATTATGAATTGTTGCGTGATAATTAAGAGGAGATCGTCCTGGGCTGTTGAGCCGGACTTGCCCCTATATGGGATGCCCCTTACAACGGATGCGGGTTGCAATAGATTCTGGGCCCATGCTCCTTTGGGAATGCCGGCGATATAGTGACGAAGTCGCGCTCCAAGAGAGGGAGGCAATGCCTGGCATTAATGTCAGTAGATAGCCGAACTGCAAGTAGGCTATGCCCTTGTGTGGCAGTGAATAATAATTGGAATGCGTGCTGAGTGCGATTGTGGTTTATATGAAAGTGATGGCATTCCAATTGTTTGAATTCTTATTACTACATGAGATTTTGTGATACAAATTGTGCTAACCTGCAGGAAGGAGTTAAGACGAGGTAAGTCTTCCGTGTGATGTGGTTAGGCCACCGGGGTGTATTTTCTTTCTAATAGGGGTTTAGGGGATTGAACTTGCTGAGACAATGTCTCACCCCGTTGTGGGCCAAAATTTCAAGACCGTAGATGGCGAAACCCCCGGAGGCTGATCAGTCAGAAGTGGGATCGAAGAACGAGTCCGACTAGTGGAGATAGGGCTGTTCTCTTTTTGTAGGTTGCCCATTTTTGGTATATGTGTAAACCCTAAGGTGATTACTTTTGAAAGCATGTTTGTTTATGAATGATTTGGTTTCCTACTTTCCTATCCCGTGAGTTTTTGTCAGGGGTTTTATAATACGCTTCCGCATGTGCATTAAAGAACTGATTGGGTCAGCGACTTAACCTGGGAACATCGCATTTGAATAACCATGGTGGGATGTTGGCGCGCTCGAGGTTCGGGGCGTGACACAAATTTACCATAAACTAATTTTTTAACCACCAAAGCCCCAAACTGATACACCTGTGATAAATTTACCCCAAGTGACGACGTATACTTGTGATAAATTTACTCCAAATTAATTTGTTCAACCACCACAAACCCCATACTGGTATATTTATAACAAATATACCCTTTGATAAATTAGATTAATAATACAAAAAAGTACAAAAATAGTACAACTGTGACAGACAAATAGTAAAATCCCAAACTAGTACATTAGTCCACTGTCACGTGTCATTTAATTCAGTAATTTGATTCTAAAATTTAACAGAAACTAACGGAGGATAAATTTGTCACAAATATATCAATTTAGAATAAATTTATCAAATGTGTATCAGTTTGGGGTTTTTGGTGGTCAAAAAATCAGTTTTGGGTAAATTTATCACAGGTGTACTAATTTGGGATTTTTAGGGTATTAACCCTAAAAAATACAACAACACCCACATTTTTCAAAAGGTTTTGAAAAGAAAAAAATAATGATGGGCTATTAGAAAGTAAAGCATCGGAACTGATTCTTGTTAGGCTATAAACCAGTCCTAGAAAGATTGAAATATAATTCACAAAACCATTAGTGAAGTTTGAAAATTCTATGAACCATGAATTTCATTTTGTAAATTATAATTTTCAGCAATCATATCACACTTCCACAAATTTTGGTATTCAACGCGGTCTTGCCCTAATAAGCCATGCACGTGCCTAGTTTATTTATAAGTACTCTAGAAGTGTATCACCAATAATTCTAATAGGAGCAGCCCCACTCCACACTTATATAGGTGAGATTCCACCAAGTGTTTTTTGCAGTTTTATACACCACCAATAATGATTATGAAATTCATTAAGAGCTTAGTTTAACCTCTTTTTCATTTCATTGTTCTACTTTTATCACCATAGGATGGACAAAAATTATGATAATGTATCACTAGATCAACAAGTGACTTGTTATTATATGACTCTAATTCATGGGATTGTCAATGACATGGGTTGAGTTATTATCACTGTTAATTTTCCTCAACTAGTTCAAGTCTCATTCCCCTCAATGTATTATAAGTTATCTTCTCGCATGTCTAGTACGAGTATCGACCAAATCCATTTCTGATTCATATAGCCAATGGACATAATTTCATCTACAAGCAATTGCTTCATGACATCACATCTCAACCGGATGTGTCTTTTTTTATCATTGAAAGTTTCATTCTTTGCAGTGGCTATTGTCGCTTTAAAATGGCTATTGCCGCTTGGCAATCATAATGCACAAATACAGAAGGTGTCAATTTCATTCCCTTTTTCAAGAACTTGAGCAATTCTCAAATTACCAAAAAATAATAAAATTTTATTCTCCTTCCCTATTAGAGTGTAGGAGGATAAAACATTTTCCTTGTACATCCATGCCTAGTAACACCTGATTTTACCATCCATTCTTTCACATTGGCCACAATATTGGCTTGAGAAATGACTGAGACAAATATTTTATCAGAATCATGTACTTCAACCAAATTGATTTTTGGTTTAACAGGATTATCATTTTTCCTGCAATATTGTCCGCCAATTTCCAAGTTACAACACATTCATCAAGCTACCCATCTTCGTTCTATAGTCCTTGGATATGATCCTTTGTATGGAATTAGAGCTAAGTCCTTCTCTCTCTCTTTTCTCTATTTTCGATTTCTCATCTAGTCAACGCACTGATCTACTCAGTTTTTTCATGAATTTCCACAGGCTTCTTCATTGACTTCTATTCACCAGCACCTTTCGCATGCTGCTCGCCGCTGCCAATCATTAGCATTGGCCATTTCCACGGCGACGCATTAAAGCTCTGTTCGCTTGTGTTCTTGGTTACCACAGCCGAGGAGCTTGAATCGTGGACACCGGTGCCTTTTTCGATGATTCCAATCCACGACATTGTTTCGATGACCGCATTATTCAGGTTTGATCATTAATCATGTGGGTACTCATCTTCTATTCAATCTAATTACATATGCTCTATTCTTAGCAAAATAGAGGCCGGGCACTATAGTTTTGTTTATGTGAAAATGGGTTACAATGGAACTTGTCTTGATGATATAATTTCATATTATTGTTGATTGTGAGGATTTGAGAAGAATCGATGCTTTAATTCTACATATGAACACCCTAGTTGATGCCTCTACCTTCGCCACTTCAGTTGTGCGATCACCATTACCGTGTATTTACTTTAATTGAGCTTTGGTCTGTTCTGTTTTGTTGTTATTCCGAATTCTCGTTTAATGATGCTGTGGATGTTTTTGTCATGTTAACTCAAAGTACGAAAATGGACTGATTTGAAGGACTTTGATGTGCTTGAAGAGTTAAGGTTACCTTAATTCTTAATGCCGAATATGAATTCGACACTTTAACCCATCTTTGTGTAGTTTGCGAATGGCATTATTCCCCTAGAGGTTTATGAGCAAGTTCCACCCAATGGTGTCATGAATGAGAGTAGAATTTGTTGATTGGCCCTGTTGGTTGAGCCAATGCGTGGATAAGCGTGCTCTCGAAGTTTCTGTTTGGTCCCTATTAAATTTGCACACCTTGTCATGACAATTCATTGCATTACGAGACGAAGTTGCCACCCTATCTCATCATCCATCAATTTTGATTTGTGTGCGATATTCAATTGTATAAAATTAGACTTACATATCGTGATGTTATTTAAGGAAGAAACGAGAAGAAACGTCGAATTTAACAAAGGGAGTTTGTCGAGGCTGGCTCTGAACATTTTGCGTTTTAGAGTGAAATTGTTAGATGATTTCCATTTTTCTCAGTCAGGCCACACCCGGTTCCTAATAGTGCTATCGAAAAATGTCTCAAACGTTCAAGACTCAACCGATATTGAAAACATCCGCATGCTTTTTGTAAAAATATTTAAATATTAAACTATGCATTCTTTTAATAGTTTAAGTTTTTTTAAAATAGTTAGTAACAATCACATCAAATCTTACATGGATAGTAGTCCCACAAAATTTCACATGTTATCAGAGTAAGATATCCTAAGTTCAAATTTTTAATACCCCTAATTGCCTCCCCGACTTCATATTTCCACACTTTAGCTACCCGTGAGGGAGAATATATAATATTTAAATATTAAACAACATATTCGTCTAACAACTTGAACTTTAAAAATAGTCGGCAGTGATTTCATAAAATCCCACTTTTCTCCTAAGTCACGAATGTCTAAAACCTAATCAGAGATCCAATACTTAATCATATTACTCAAATGACTCCTTAGGTCTGTAACCTACGGACACTAATGGATACAGAACCGTGCACTTAAGTCTCATTGATGACGAGCACGGTTCACATGCACCGTGCACCACATAGAACAAGAAGATATACACGCCGAAATTCCTCTACACATAGAAGAAACAACTGGCCGTATTGTAAATCTAGTAAGGCCCAAAAACTAAAATTTAAGGACAAAATTTAATTATATCTTTTCTCTTTCTTCGTTTTTATTCTTTTTCCCTTCTTCGTTGTCTTATATTATTGCTTTTGTCGTGCTCTGCCGTTCGCCAGATACCCTCCACCTAACCCTTCCCATCTTCATCCAAATATATATGATCTTGATTCTTGATCATCACAATACCTTCCACAGGCCAGTCCGAAGTCCTTTCCTTCACTTAAGATGTCTACCTTGTTCTTCTCAAAAGCAAAGTATACAAGTACCATCACCATTCATCTCATCATCCTAGTGCATCGGAGCTTGGCTTCATTGGGGCCCGTCGATCCAACCCAAGGCTTCGTGTCTCTGCCTTTTAACCGTTCATATTACCACATCCAAAAGCCATACGTCGTGCCGGAGGACCAGCGTTATTCCTTCAGCAACTGCATCCATAAATGCTGGGTTTACTCCACAGACAAGCCACATAGTCTGAGCAGCCGAACCGAGCCTCGTACTGAGATCGCGATACAGGTAACTTAACAAGGGGCCAAACAAGTTTGTTGGGAAAAGATAGCTTGCTTGTTATGTAGTGTCGGTGAAGTACATGGCAAACTGGTCTCACTGGTTTTACGGGGGGATGTCGTCACTTTGTAGCTAGTATCGGTTGATGATGACGAAGTTATGATGTTGGGTCATGGGTTGGGACCAGCTGACCTGTTGTTCGGTTTGAATACTTTCGCAAACCTGGTTTCCCCATCCAAAAAACAATCAAGAGTGCATTTCCATCTCGGTCCAACCTGATCATACCGAACAGGCCAATTCGTGTGGCACTCGAGGTGATTGGTCCGGTTTCTGATTCCAAAATTTTGGAACTCGGAATAACCAACCCAATTTACGGTTCTTAGGGAGAAATTGGACTGGTGGAAGCGGCCTAGAGTATGTTATTTTTTATTTAGCAAGGGCGAAACAAAACCCTCAATGAGCCTTTCTCTCTTTTGCGCCTCCCTCGGTCACTTTTGCGCCTGTCATCCTGAGAAGTCAGAACTTCGCTTCTCATACAGAGCAAATTATCCTCAACTTTAATGCCTAGTATAAATCAAGTAAACAACGTGTGCGTCTTCATTGTTTGGTTTTTGACTCCGAGGGATCATGAATTGTGGGTAAAGAAGAGAGAAGAGTTCTAAGCCCCGATGTGATTCAATACCTTGTTGATATAGTTACTTATGTTGGGATTCATTGGACCGGGACTGGTCTGGTCCGGTCCGGTCCAGTCATTTTGCTTGTTGGAGTTGTCTCGTTATGATAGGTTTCTCTTTCTTTTTCTTCTTCTGGCCTTTTTAGAATGATATAGATCAAATCGAATGCACAAGACCAAGAGATGCTTAATCAGAGTACGCCTAATCTACAATATATACACAATATTGTGCTGTTTTGTAGCTTTTTGAAACCACTCGTGTAGAATATCGTACCCACCTACACTTGATTTACTCTGATCGATTTGAACATCATTTTCCACCTTAGGGATACGGCTATTCCTCAGGCGTATGGCAATTCGAAGGGTACGGATATGTCCCGACCGGGACTTCAGGCGTGTGCATAATGCAAGTGTTTGGAGCGAGCCCTTACGCAACCACGCTCATGCTAAGAGTGTATAATGGCTCGCTCATGTACTACAAGAGTCAGGTCCTCATCGAAGAGATCTACGACGAGTGGTTCCGGCTGAATGTTATACACGACGTGGATGGTTCGAAAGTGAAGGTTTACATTGATGGGTATCCGGTATTAGAGGCAGATGGTCGAGGAGGGACTTCTCATGCCTTCAAATGTGGTGTTTATGCCCAAAACGACGACTCTTTCTACATGGAGTCTCGTTGGAGAGACATTAAAGTCTTAAGGAAGAGCGACTGAACGTGCAGTATATGTCAATGTACTATATTCCTCTATATGCTTAATGAAATAATCTTCATGATATGCACAAGAAACGTTGTTTAGATAGATATGCAAAGTATCAACACCTCTAGAAAGATTAGTTAAAAGAAAATGACACAGATAGTCGCTAAATTTTGGCTCAACCCTACGGAACTAAGGTCGGAAAGATTGAAAGAAAAAATCGGTCATGCACAACTACTGATGAAGGATTTCTTGAAAAGTTAAGGATTAGTAATCCTTTTTAGAAATGAATTATTGTCGATCCTTTTTTTAGCAAAAAAAGAAGCGCGGTTTTATATTTATAAAATTGGTAATGCATTTCTTCCATATTATTCTCAACATTTAAATTAAATTGTAAAAGTTGCGGTTGTTATTTTTTTCAATTTTGAACAAATTAAAACTTATAAAGCTTATATCGATTACACTAAAAGACTTTTCATATGTGTTCCTATCAAATAGCATTTTTTCTCAAAGTCACATTCAATGCATTTTTCAATAATAGTTTATCAAATGGTCTTTACTTTTCATGAAAACCTTTTAAAATATAAGTTCTCTGCGTTTACTCAAAGACCTTTTTCTAAATGTTTAACCAAACACAAGTATTAGCTTAATCACCAACATCAAAAGATCTCTCCGGTCTTTGAGAGTCAAGCTAGTTTCTTCACCCTATTTCGTGCCCGATACAAGTTTTTCAAAAGCTGAGTGATTACTTCTCGATCTCGTAATCTTTGATCAACAGCAGGGGGCACAACATCCCTAGGCACATGTGCAATGTGGATTGATGGTGTTCAGCCATTAACAATATCGTAAAGCATCATTCTAGAAGAAGCGTGATGACTAGTAGTGTTGTCCCACCACTATGCCAAGTAAAGCCAATTCCATCATCTGGTGGGACAATCATGAGTCATCCACCCAAGATAAGACTAATCATCTGTTGACGACCCAAGTTTGGCCATCACTTTGCGGATGATAAGCGGAAGAATGATGTAGGTCCCACCCTCAGAAGTTTGAAGCGTGCAATCCAAAATCTGCTGATGAAGACGATGTCTCTATCACTCGCGGCTCTGCTGGGAAGTCCTGGCTTGTTGCAGCCTTTACCTATTCCTGACATGCTTTCATCAGCAGCTCAGGTTGCCCAAGCTTAAATATCTGAAGAAATTGACATCCCAAACTATAGTAGGAAAAAAAAACTTATACAAGCTATATAAGAATCACCCACATATTGACTTTATTTTGATTAAGTTGAAATTCTGTAAAAACAAACCCTTGCCTTCTTTAAAATATCATAAACAATTCCTATAGGTTGAGCTCCTCTTTCAATTTATAAAAAAATAAAATAGTAGGAATATTTAAATACGTTTGAGAATTTGTTAAATCATAAAAACCCACTTTCCAAAGATCTCTCCCTTCTCTTTGGGATCGAACATCAATTGCAACGATTCAATAAACGGCTCATTGGGACAGACATAGATCAACTAGAACCCTTTCTAGGAATGTATACAAAGCTTTCTCCTTGTACAACTTGAGAAATTAGAAGATATGTCTATGTATACAATTCTAATGTCAAATCAATCTATAAAAGCATTAATTTAATAAATTAGACTATGATTATTTAATACTTTTTTATTCTTCTTTTTCTGTATAAAAAAAAAAAATCATTTGTATTCTTTGAACTCAAATTGAGTAATCCTTAAATATGAAATAGCTCAAAAGAAAACTCTTAGGCATTTGATTTTTTGAGGGGTCTGTAGCCCCTTTTCTTTGTCTCTCTTAGAATATATCTCAACTCCTCATTCTTGATCTAGTTGTTGATATAATTAAAAAAAGATATTTCCTTGTTCCAAGATATTTAAATTGAGAAAAAGTTCTCATCTTTTTCCTGGGATTTAGCAAGGCCACCAACCAAGTCCATGCTCAATTCATGCAATACCCCGTAAGGGACAGGTAAAGGCTTCAACAGCCCTGGAGTAGCAGCATTGTCTGACTTGTTCTTCAAGCACCTTAGAGTAAAAAGTGGACGCAACTCCCTTTATGTTGCTCGCACTCCAGAATGACCATCCATGGATTAGTTGGGGTAAAGAAGTATGATTTACTTTTCTAATTCTACGTTCTTGCCCGCTACCAGTCTGCCCTTCTTTGGTATCGTGCCCCTTATGCCATCCGTTGGAAGAGGCAGTAGAATGAGTAACTGCTGAGCAGTTGAATTGAGCGGCTGAGGTTTGGGATCCTCCTCCCTACCCTGCTTGATCTCTTGCAAAAGAGACGGCTCCACGAGCGTCAAAGTGATTGCCAAATGTTTAAGAATACTGGAGCCTCTACAGGGCATCAGCAGGCTACATTTTACTTCCCTTGCTTGAAACATATCTCTCATAATCCTAAGGCATAAGCTTGGCTAACCAATTCAGCGGCTGACGTTGCGGATTCTTTGGGTCATTAAGAACTTCACACTGAACTTTGGTGATAGAAAAAAAAGCCTCCCAATGAGAATACCATGCCATTTGGAGACAGCATGAACCAGTACCATCAATTTTCTGTCATAAACTGAAAGGACCCAGGCGTTCAGTTGACAAAGCTTTGCTTTGCTGATGAAAGCAGTGGGATGTCCCTCTTGCATTATAGATGCTCCTGTGCCGTCACCGGCAGATGCCTCGGTTTCAATGACAAATGGCTTACTGAAATCTGGCAAAGCTAAGGCCGGTGCTTGCAACATCAGTTCCTTCAGATATATGCCGGTATATGCTTTAGTAGCCGCCTCATCCCACACAAAAGAATCTCTCTTGAGAAGATTTTATTAAGGCCCACAAATCTGGCCATATTGCCAACAAATGCTTTTTATAATAAATCGCCTTAGTGATTCTTCCATTGTGTTTCTTTTCTTGCGACGATTTTTCCAGGGGGTTAAGATTAATTGATAAAAACAAGTCGAAGGCTTCCAAAGTTCCACATATTTTGATGAGAGTGAGTGGCATTTAGCAAAAACACATGGTCCAGAAGATTATGGAGCCACACTATAGTTCTGTCACATGACATAAATCAAAGTCTAATCAATAGTACTTTCTTTTTGGAACATCAATCAAGATATTTGGAATTATTTGAACATCGTACTAAACTTCATATAATCGTACATCCACTCTTTCATACTCATTCTCACTTTTTAAATTTTAACACGAATAAAGAAAATTTAATTGAACGAACATGAAATACCATAACAACCGACAGAAAGCATACCAAATCGATTCAAAATTTCATAAATTCCACAAATCAATTCCACGAAACTAACTTCACTAAACTCTGGACAAAAAATCAAAAACATTTTGGGGTACTGAGTTCAATCAAATAAGGTTTCCAAGAAGCGCGTTTGATCCCATGTTTCAACGTATTCGTTACTTCAAAGGCAAGCATTATGGCGACCAGCCGTCTAAAAAAGTTCACTTTTTTCACACCCACCAGCACCGCACAGGATAGCACCAAGAAGCAGACCGAATCGGTCCATCCCAAGAGCTAGCCTCTCCCTCCACCTCCCTAGGGCTCCCCGTCCCCCGCCGGCGCCGACCCACCTCCCCTGAACGGCGCCGCCCGCCGGATCCGGACCGCCGGCGATCTGGGATCCCCGGGACCTCGCGACCCAGATCGCGAATCGCCCCGCTGAGGACCGATCTCCGCGACCCTTTGGATCCCGCGTCGTCCGGAGACCATGTGGAGGTTCAAGGCGTTCGCGCAGAAGGAGCAGGCCGGGCTCGAGGGCCGCGCGATCGACATCGGGAACGTCAAGGTCCACGTCCGGAACGTCATCGCCGAGGGCGGGTTCTCGTGCGTGTACCTGGCCCGGGACGCGCAGCACGTGTCCAGGCAGTTCGCGCTGAAGCACATAATCTGCAACGACGAGGAGTCGCTGGGAGTCGCGATGAAGGAGATCGCGGTGATGAAGTCGCTGGCGGGGCACCCGAACGTGGTCGCGCTTCACGCTCACACTGTGCTGGACATGGGGCGGACCAAGGAAGTCCTGCTGCTGATGGATTTCTGCGAGAAGTCGCTGGTTCATGTGCTGGAGAGCAGGGGAGCTGCGCATTTTGAGGAGAAGCAGATATGGGTGATGTTCAGGGACGTCTGTAATGCTGTCTTCGCAATGCACTGCCAGTCGCCTCCCGTTGCTCATAGGTAATTATCGCCAATTCCCAGCTCCTGCCTTCTTTTTATTGCGTTTGACATGTCTGCCAGTGTAAGCTAGTCCCTGCTTATCGATGCTAGAGAAGGGAAAGACATGAAGCTTTTGGTGATCCATAAAAGGAAAGAAAGAAGCTTGTAATTTTTGCTCTCTCATTCCACATACTGCAATGATCCGACTCCTGCAATCTGTTTGCTACCGATCTTTGCTATGTGATCGATTAAATGAGTTGACACACTTGACAGCAGAAGATGTGATTTTTTTCAATCCTGTTAGCCTTCCGTGCATCCGTCCCACTTGGATTAGACCCAACAGCTGCAATTCGATGATCCTGCTCTTCTTTGATTGCTTATAGATTTGTGAGTTCTTGAGGATTTATTCAGATTTTGCCATTATGTGCTTAAATTAACGGCTGAATTTAGAAATTCTACAGCAAATACCTTGGTATTTAATAATTTTACTGTTGTACTTAAGAGTTGCTGAATATTACTCCTAATCATTGTATCTTCTGCATCATCTCTGTTTCATCTAGGAGTACTGGCATCTAGCAAAAGGTTGTAAATGCCACTTTTCTGTTCTAGCTTACTAGGAAGAAAGTTGTCTCAGAAAGATTAACAGGAGTCAATACATGAGTTGGTACTTATATGATCTTCATACTTGTTGTGGTCTCTCTATTGGATCAGGCTTATTGATACTCAGATTATATCGTATGGCATAACATGCCCCCTCTATTAGCAACTGAGACTCTAGGTTGTGTTATTGGTCGAAAGTAAGGAACCTGCTGACTGAGTTCAGTCTGGCCACTTTTGGGTCTGATGCATATTGATCATGAAAATGACTGATGAAAAGAATATCCAAAGATCAAATCTAAAGATTAGTGGATATAATTTGGGAGGATTACGAGGATAGTTTTCAGTCTTGGGAAAAATAAAACAATGGGGAGCAAAAAGAGCATCCTTGATGTGCTTTTTCAATAATTGGTGGAGGCAATCTTCATCTTGCATTCTCAAGCAGTCCTTGTTTAATTGCATAGGGACTTGAAGGCCGAGAATATTTTGTTGGGGACTGATGGCCTGTGGAAGTTGTGTGATTTCGGAAGCACCTCTACCAATCACAAACGGTTTGAGAAGCCTGAAGAAATGGGTATTGAAGAAGACAATATCAGGAAACACACAACACCTGCATACAGGGCTCCTGAGGTTGAATAAAAAGATTTGTGCATTTACATATATGTTTGTTGACTCTGGTGGTAAAAATGTCTGATCCCGTTTGTTGCCTTTCTGAGTTAGATGTGGGATTTATATCGGAAGGAGGTCCTAAACGAAAAAGTAGATATATGGGTATGTGAAGTTGGCATTCATATTCTTTTGGAAGTGAGGAATATAATAGTCAGTTGTAACTTATTTAATTTTTCATCCTAGGCTCTTGGATGCCTCCTCTTTCGGATTTGCTACTTGAAATCTGCATTTGATGGAGAGTCTAAGCTACAAATCCTGAACGGGAATTATCGTATTCCGGAGTTACCAAAATACAGCTCTTTCATCACGGATCTAATTAATGACATGCTTCAAGCTTCTCCAGATGCCAGACCAGACATCACGCAGGCAAGGGCTTTGCTTGATCGGCCACTGATCTTGATGAAATTAAACTAGTCATAGATCATAGTATGCATGCACTCAATGGAGTTTCAACAGTCTGTTTCGCTGATGTTGGCAATTTCTTCCCCTGGTGGCAGGTGTGGTTCCGTGCTAATGAGCAGTTACCTGTTGGACAGCAAAAGTCTTTGCCTGATCGGTCCCCAGAAATGCAATCAGCAGAGATTCATGCAGGTAGTACTTTATTTATTTATTTATTTTTGGCATAAGAAGTTAGTCCTGTTAGTTGACATTTGTTCTACTCAAACATGGAACTGATACCATTGACTGAATGACTTAATTCATATATATGAAACCCTTTTGAGATGCAGGTAGTTTGATTCACAGAATTACTTAATAATTTTTTGTAATTTTACAACTCAGTCACTCAAGTATTCAAGTGACAATTTTTCCTTTGACAATGTCTACTTCTCTGCTTTATTTAAGACTTAAAAAGGTGAGCGCCCTTATCCTCCAGGCATTCCAAAGTCCACAAATCGGGTGTCACCAGTGCCTCGTAGAAGTCCGCCACCCCCACCTTCACAGAGTGACTCAGTCAAATCGTCACCGCATATTAAAGCAGGTGGAGGTGGAGGGTCGCTTGGTGCTTTCTGGTCTAGTCAGCATGCAAGGGATTCAGTCGTTGCTGAGGATAATACTGGCCCAAGTTTCGATGAAGAACCAACAAGTCATAGAACGTCAAAACTTGATAGAGAGCATGCAGAGAATCATACTTTCTCCAAAAACACTTTTCCGAAGAAAGAGGTAAATGTACAGCCACAACCTACTCGGAGGAGTGTGCCTGGACAAAACTATCTTAGGCCTGAGGGCAATCATCATAAAGACTTCGAGATAAACTTCTTCCAAAAAGATTCAGACCAGCGTCATGAGAGACCTGGAGCATCAAAATCTGAGAATGCGGCCATTTTTCAAGATGAGAGTTTCAATTCCTTTGTTGCTGAATTTGATACCAAAAAATTTAGCTCCGGTATCAGTAATCACGGGATGCAAAAGGAAGAAGATTTGGAGGTTGAATTAGAGAGGCTAAAAGAGCAGCTGAAGCAGGCAAACCTAGAAAAGACTGAGATGACTTCTAAATATGAAAAGCTATCTGCTATTTGCCGATCTCAGAGGCAGGAAATACAGGAACTCAAACAAGCTCTTGCTGCTAGGGCTCCATCACCAAGCAGGGATGCTATGAGAAATCAAACCCCTACTAGAATCGAGTCATCTGCTGCTGCTATGGTAATTTTGTTCTCTTTTGTCTTATTTAATGCATCACATGCAATTTCTAGGTTGTGTTACATTCTATCTTGACAGACATTTCGATTAATACAGCCATCAGAGGAAACTAGAAAAGCCAACTGGGACACCCATCAGGAAAAAGTTGAGAAGAATTTTCAAAGCCCAGAACCCACATCATGGCAGGCTTTCGCCGATGATCCTAAGCCAAGGCAGCCTCTCTCAAGGGATACCACCTCCAGATCTGTTAGGACGAGAAATGGTCAACAAAGTAAGCAGGGGACTCAAGCAGCATCAAAAAATGAGACATGGGGCTTTGGGTCGGAGAGTTTTACTGCCATGCCCAATGCCAGTTCTCAGATATCAAAACCCATTCGAGAAGGAAGCACTTCCCAGCGGTTTGGCGATTCAAAGTTCAGGGAAAACAAATCATCTTCTCAACCTGCAGGATGGGCTGGTTTCTAAATCATTCCTGGACATGACCTTTGACATCTTTCATGAAGGACAGTTGTCTGAGCAGATGATTTACACCTGATGTACACGAAGTCCAGAGGTAAAAAAGCTTGTGGACTGGAGCCCGGCTTTGGAGAGCTTATGTTCTTGTAGATACTGTTACTGAACAAAGCACTCTTATTCTTCTATTTCAAATTGTCTGAGCAGCCAAATGCATGCTATGCATTTTGTATGCCATTGTGACTTATTGAAATTGAATTGCATGGCTGTTGGAAGTACTGGCTCAAGCCAAAAGTCAAGTCTGTTGGTCATGAACTGCACTTCCGTTCTATTAAGTGCAGATTGCAGAGAAATATCTGAAAAAGGGAAACGTTTGGGTCAACCTGCTGAAGAATAAACTTGGTTTTGATGAAGCTTATCTGTAAAGAGAGCCAGACTAGGATGTTTGAGAAGGTCAGTGCTATTAGTATTGCCCTTTTGACTTTTGAGGTGTATACGGATATTCCCCTAAGCGCTTGTCTTTGGTACTACCGAAGGACAAAGTTCCCTGTGAATGTTCGAATTAAAAGTTCTGATGAGTGAGGATGATTGTCGATAAGGTAATCTGTTATTGTCTTGCTTTTGTTGATTCTGGACAGGCAAACCATGGTTAGATTATCTTGATCATCTTTATTGGTTTACATTCTGGGAAAGATTATGCATATGCATATATATGCTCCATCTTGTTCTCTTAAGTGCTGCAAGTCTATGGTGCCTCATCTTTGTAGTCTTTTGCCATGTTCGAGTGTGCACGGGGATTTTGGGATGGGAAAAAGGATGGTCCAGAAAATGTTGTTCCCATTAATGCTTTTCTTTCAAATGTTGACGTACATTTGTGACCGTGGAAATCTGTGAGTTGCATGGACAAATTTGCGAGTCATCTTTTCTGATATGCCGTTCGGGAGAAGATTGTACATATAGATATCACTTAGTCCACATGTTGAACCGTACTTGAAGTTGTGCACCGGGGCTTGGGGATGAGTAGAAAATTCAAATTCTTGGAATTAGACCTTTGCGATTGCCTAGACATGAATCAAGATAAATCAAAGTGAAGGGGGTAAGGACTCAAAGGGGCTGGTTGGGATCGTCGCAGTCTGCCTAATTACTTGCTTGATTTACTTTTCATGGAACTTGTACTAACATTCTTTTGAAATTGAGTGTACAATCACCCCCGTTAAGAATTTCAAATGGACCAAATTATTGTCCTCATCCTCTCTATTCCCTAGTCGGACATAAACTTTACTAATATTGGAGGGGTCTGAAATTCAGAAGAAAGCATAAATGCAACAAAGAAAATGCTCACCACCTCAAAAAATTTCCTCAGGGCACAAGGCAAATTTGGGCTTTCCAACCATATATATTCATGATACCAGATTGGAGCATGAAATCATCCTCAAAATCTAGAAAAGGAAAAAAAAAAATGAGGAATAAAATTCTGCAAGCGTAGTTTGCAGTTAATCTTCAAGCAATTTGGATTACTTGTTGGGTGAGGCTTTATTTTCTTGGGATGATCCCTTCGTCACTACCAATTTGCGTGGTATACCGACCAAATCATGCAGTTTCCCATGTCGGCTCCATAAGATCGACTGTCCAGATGGGCTATGTATGATGATCTAAAAATAAATCTTTTCAACATTTTACCACCTATGGAAGTAAGTCTCGCAAGAATCGGTCGGTATATAACATGTTCTAGTAGCTTTTAGGGTATCAATTCGCTTCCAAAGGGTCCGACCACCGTGGAATTATCGCAACTGTAGGCGCAGAGTCTAAGGCCAACTTTGTCGGTGGTATCACTTTATAAGAATCTTATCACAACTGAAGCTCGATCCGCACCAGTTCACTCGTCTTAAGCAGTCCGACTACGACCGTGCAAACGAAGCATTACCAGAATCTGCATGCGGAAATCCAACAACCGCAAGAGCATGCAGTGACATATAGTGATTAGGAAAGCTACGACTATAGTTTCTCTTTGGTAACCCAGACACACAAGCACGGAGAACTGGCTAACTAAAGGTTCATGGAACACCCTGCAAGTCTCATGAACCAATTAAGTTTAGATATTTTGTATGTGCATGTAGATCAATTTATACAGATCCCTAGTTCTTGAGTCAAAAATCTCTCGACACTCCAACCAATTACATTAACCTTGAAGGGTTTATGACTAGGGTTTTTACTCAACTTTTGTATGCTTAACTACTATAATACATGGGAGGACATTAACAATTTTGTATTTCATATGATTAACTCATAGCATGGTAAAACCTAAGTGGTACAAAACTCATATGCTTCGTACCTAGTGACAACAGGATCATTAAACTATACATATTGGGGAGAAAGGGGTAATAATTCACCAAGAACTAACTCAATCCAAGGTTAATATCTTCCCAAAACTAAACCGATCGAAATCGACTTCACTCCAGCAACAACCAACAATAAATTCCAGTAACACAACCCCACGATACATACATATAATGACAAAATGATAAGAAATAATGGCAACAACACCAAGATTTTATGTGAAAAAATCTGTTAAATTATATCTTGAAATTGAACCTAATGCAAAAATCTAAATATTTCGAATTGAATATTTTGCAGATATCCAAAATGGAGCAAAGAATATCCAAAAGTGAACTCAATCCGTGTTGGAGAGTTTGGCAATAAATATATGGTCAAGGGGGCTGCATAATGGTGTGCCGTGAGTCCTCCAATTGAAGCCGCGTTTCGAGTGGGTTCCTCCGAAGTTGATTGTGAAGAAATATTGAAGCCCCGTTTTTAAGCGAGTGCTCGGCGCGGGTTATTTCGTTGGTTTCGTTCATGCTATTATATTAAGAGCTTTTATTTGTCGTCAATTAAATCTTCTGGTAAAATTTGCATTCGTGAGATTGAGAGATTCTTTCAAGAGAAATTTGGGGCTAAACACTACATGGATTATTAGGTATAATTGAGGTTTGAAAAACACTGTAAGTGTTTGAATAACTCGAGTGTGTAATCTCCATTATATCACTTGATCTTTGATAAATTCGTCGCTGCTTTTTTTGTGGACGTAGTTCTTTACGATCAAATCACGTAAATTTAGTATCCGATTTATTTTCTTGTTTTGTTTTTTTTTATTGTTCGATCACTTGCTTTCCGCAACAAAAACCGACGAAAGAAAAAGTCATGTCCACCTACAAACTTCCAATAATCTCCAAGAATAGTAGAATACATAAATGATTTTTCTCTAGTCACACACTAAAGGCTCAACATTAATAATTCAACACTATTTCATTACCGCGAATGTAGATAAACACAAATGGAACAAGACAATCCTAATCGCGATTGGAGAATTCGGTGAAGGCTCTTAATGAACAAAGTCGATCAACTCGTAGCCTTCAGTCTCACCAAAAACATGTTAAACTTTGAGCCAATTTTATCAACGTTTGGCCTGACAATAAGACCGCAGAGCCACGCCTCTTTTTTTCCTCCTTCTTCGCTCTCTAAGTACACGTTCTCTCTCCCCTCTTGCTCTCCACCAACCACGCATGAAGCAACCCCACTTTTCTTGTTTTTTGCTTTTAAGCCTCACCTAGGAGGTGCGGCTCTGACTCTACCGTCTCTCTCACGGGGCAAATCAGCTTTGAATTTCCAAGAAACAAAGATCATTTTGTATTCCATCTATGCTTGGATACTTATATATACACAATCAAACAATTACTTCATCAATCTCTTTCGCCCCTTGCTAGAACATTTAAACATGACAATCCTTGCAATTCTTTTGGGCTTGAGCCTAGGATATTTGGTGCCACACCAAGTTGATGCTCGGACGCAGACTGATCCCACAGAAGGGTTCACATCGCTTCCGCTGACTCAATCCAACTTCAACGTGCAAAGGCCGTACGACGTGCTGGTAGATCAGAGATACAGCTTCATAGATGGAGTTCACAAGATGTGGGTGTTCGACACCGACAAGCCTCACTCCGCCACAAGCGAAACCAAGCCGCGCACCGAAATCCGTATAAGGGTAAGCTACCTTCGTGACTAGTCTTAGCTCAACAGTGTTTCGTCCGGAGATTCGGGACCCCGGAGCCGAACCAGGGATGTGATAACCAGAAAGGAATCCTACATAGAAGTATTAGAAATCGGTATACCGGTGATAATTGTGCTTTTATATATGCTTCTCGATTCATGATCGCTCTGGTAAGTGCTCGACAACAAAGTCTAACTCTGTTTTAATCGTCTTTCGATAAGTACATCGTCATTCTTTCCAATCAAATGATGTGCTAGGTAATTACACTCGTGGAAAGATACTGCTCACGAAATACGAGTGGTCTTGGGCAAGCGAGGATCATGATCCTCGTCGAAAAATCCTCAGATTGGACTTACCTTAGTATTCCATGATCTAATTTTGAATACTCTTTCACCAACCACTGCATGCTGACGAAATAAAGACACCGAACAGGGATATGACTATACCTCCGGAGTGTGGCAATTCGAAGGGCAAGGATACGTGCCAGGCGGAACATCGGGTGTCAGCGTTATGCAAGTTTTTGGGGCCGTCAGTCACGCCACGACCTTCATGCTTCGCGTCTACAATGGCACATTGTATTACTACAATAGCCAAGTCTTGGTCGAGAACGCCTACGACAAATGGTTCAAGCTCAATGTGATACACGACGTCGACGCCTCCAATGTGGAGATCTACATCGATGATCAACTTAGGTTTTCAGCTCCAGGCCGTGGTACCGCTTCGCACCACTTTAAGTTTGGGGTTTATACTCAAGATAATTCCTCTCACTGCATGGAGTCACGGTGGAAGGATATTAAGGTTCTCAAGAAAAACTAATTGAAACGATGGCTTCGTGTAGCAAGTTTCGCTTGCTTGCTCTGTAATGGCTCGTATTACCTATACAGATCCAAGAATAAATCCAGTAGCTCATTTAACTTAGTACGACCACATAACTCTTTCTTCTTTCTCATATTCTCATGGATTCGGAGGCAGCGCCACGCCTGACCTCCTACCGTATAGCCATCACACATCGCTGCATATAAACTTGTAGAGTATGAGAACAAACAAGAACAAATTAACAATCGATCAATATGAAGAGAAAGTGAATCGAGAAGAGATTGTTAAGCAGTTGTTGATCACGAATAAACAGCGTATGCCAGTCGTGCAAAGAGCAAGAAAATTCATAAGATCAAGGATGGATTAGATGGAGATTTTGTGCTTTGACAACACCAGAGAATTTCGAACGTGCAGACGTACGACCCACAAGCAAACAGAGTATCGCATGGCCTCAATGGGCTTTGGTGTTAACAAGAGAGATGTCCAGCTAAATCGTATCCGACGTCGACGACTAGTAGACAAACAGAAGTGCACAAGCAATCCAGTGGCCAAACAATTTTGATGATTATGACGAGAGTTCCAATTTTTATTAGACCAAATCTAACCACGCTTAAAAACCTAGAGAGGTTATGCTGCTGCCGAATTGCATGTACTTGTGGGATCTTTCGAGAGGAATTTCGGACAGAATGGATTTTCTTGGCCTATGAAATGCTCGGTTAATGCAAAACATAACCACAATACCTGTCTAAGGTCAAAATCAATGGAGAACCTCTAAGAGTGCGTTTGATAACGTTTCTGTTAAAAATTGTTCCAAGGAACACTATTTCTGTTCCGGAGAACAATTTTTTAATAGAAGAACACGTTTGGTAAACTTGTTCCTGTAATAGAAAAAGAAAAAGAACACGTATGGTAAACTTGTACAATTTTTTTTTTTTAATTTTTTAATATTTTTTTTTATTTTTCCTTTTTCCTTTTTCTTTTCCCTTTTTTATTTTCCCTTTTTTTTTTTTCTTTTTCCTTCCTTTTGGCCGTCGCCGGCCTCGGCCATGGCCGGCGACCGGCTGACGAGGGCCGGTGGCCTCGCCCAGCCACAGCGAGGCTCGGCCTCGCCAGGCCACCGCCAAGCGACACAGACCTAGCGGTGGCCCGACGACGCCAAGCCTCGCCGGTGGCTGGGCGAGCTCGGCCTTGCCGGATCTGGGCGAGCACCGGCGAGGCTGACCTCGTGCCAACCAGTGAGGCTCGGTCTCGCCAGGGGCCAACAACACTCCGGCGAGGTCGTAGGCTAAAGAAAAAAGAAGAAAAGAAAGAGAAGAAAAAAAATAAGAGATAAAATTTATTTCTCGAAAGTATTCCAAGAACAAGAAACAAGTTTTTTTTTTTTCTTATTTCTGTTTCAAATTTGCTCCTGAGAACAAAAAAATAGATTTAGAACAAAAATGCAAATAAATGCATTTCTGTTCTATTTTTGTTTTTCGAAATAAATAAACAGAAATTGTATTCATGAAAAAGAAAATAACACAAACAAGCATACCCTAAAATACTTCCGACCAGCAGATGGACAAGGCAAGGGGTCCTCTTTCTCCCTGTCAATAAATGTTGGTGGCGAATATCCTCTCCTCTCTGCTGATACCTAAGGTTGTAAATGGTCACATCAAGTGCATTAATCTAGCAGCATGCCCCACTCCGTCCCACGTTTTTTTTTTTTGGCCGATGATTATGTCTTATTCCGATGCCGTCTTGCAAATGGCAAAATGGAACTCTTGTCCTCTTCGAAAAGCAGGTATAAGAGACTGATGCTGATGGATTTGACTCACTAATTAACACGCACCACGTGTCACTTATACACAATAGATATGCGTTTATACCGAACGCATCTCAAGTCGTCGATTCCCAGCGTACGACCTCCCGTCAAGACCTCCACTATCCAGAAGCTCAACAACTTAGGCCTGGAAACGCAGTTTCGACCATGTGTTAAAGATCATTGTCATTTGTCATGACATGCATCTGCTCATCATTTCATTTTGCCTTCTGTCGATATCAAATCACCACTTGTCGACCAAGACCGGATAGCATGGATCACTTCCTTCTGTAAAGACTCAGCAATTCAGGAAGTGTCTTACCCCAATATTTCCACGCTCTAATACATATATACTTTCCTCAATTGCTGAGTCTTTCCACACTCTAATCTTTAAAGACTTAGCAATTCAGGAAGTGTCTAATACATATACTTTCCACACCAATACATACACCGCATGGACCTACACCAATGTTCGAGATGGACCTACACCAACGAATACGATATCTTTCCAGATTTGATCATGTAGGTTTTTCAATCATAAATAATTATGTCGGCATGAATATTACCTGAAATATAAACACTTCAAATGCAAGAATAGGCAAAGGGTGCGGATATTCAACAGCTTAAGGAGTCTTTGCAGAAACTTGAAGACACTGTCAAGTCCATGGGGGATTTCCAGCTAGTTCGTATCCCCAAGCGTCCTAATTTTATCCAACTCTTTTCAATCGTTTTCCTCCACTTTTTGCTGATGCCAAAAAGGGGGAGAGTTTGAGTGAAGATTTGCATTTTGGTTTTATTGACTTGGAACTTTATTTTATATGGACTTTTTGATTGTGGTTTGCTTTTGACATTTGACTTTGGATACTGTTTGTTTTTGAACCTTTTGATGCTTGCTTGCAGTGATTAATGTTTGCAATATTGGTTATGACTGGATTGTCATTTGTCCTTATGGATTAACATGTGTTCTGTGGTTGCAGAATTAAAATTCCCAAGTCACAATCAACTTCTTTCAAGATATTATGTATTGCATAAGTACTGTTTTGCAGGTCAAAAGTTTTCCAAATCTGCAGGAAAGTTTTGTCACCATAAAAAAAGAGGGAGATTATTAGAGAAAACTCATTTATTGTTTTGAAGTTGACAAAACCTTTCCACGTCTATATCTGAAGATCTAAAGACTTTATCGTCAAAGTCTGAAGACCGACAGACCATCAGATTTAAGTCTCAAAGTCTATCATCTCTGACAATTCCAGACTAAAGTATGAAGACTTATCCAAATGCAGGATTGTTATCCAGATGCAAGATTATCTTCAAAGTTTCGAATTGTATGGTTATTGGAAGATCTTATAGCTAGATTTCACATACACTTGATTGATTATTCTTATTGAAAACTACTCCGATATCAAGATCTTTGAAAGGCGAGCTAAACTTGGAAGGTTCTACTTATGGAAACTCAAGATCCTGATTTGTATGGGCGAACAAGATTGACGGGCTTTCAACACAAATCATCTAACGACTCAAGATCACCTTAATTGATTCTCTCCAACGGGTGGATTGGAAGAATTTCTTTGGAAAGTGCCAACGGTCGAGAAGGCATAAAGGAATATTTAAGGATTGACTCTTTGGTTGTTCGATACGGTGCTTGAGAGAGAATTCCAAAGTCTGAAGCTTTCTAGTCTCTTGCTTTGTCATTCATCGAGATAAAAATTGTGTACAAAAGAGAGAAACTTTTAGTGAGACTGTGTGAGAGTTCGATAGAGACTCATCATTGTGAAAGTCGAGATCACAAGCTGTAACATCTTTTGATCCTTAGTGGAATCTAGTCAATAGGCTGTCAACGAGGAGAGTGGACGTAGGCTTGATCTAAACCGAACCACTATAAATTCTGTGTTCATATTCTCTTTTCCCTGAACTCCTTACTTTTATTTACTGATTGTCTATTTGCTTAAAATTGAAATATGCTTAATGTCTAACATCTTCTAAAAGGAAAATTATTTTCATTAAGTCCTGCGAAAATTTTTTATTTACACCTATTCACCCCCTCTAGGTGTACTCTCTAGCCCTTTCAATTGGTATCAGAGCATGTATGCTTATTTATTGAAGTGTTTTATTTCTTAAGCTAAAGATCTATGGCTAGTATTTTAGCTCCAGGACTGGTTGAAGGTCAAAGCAACACCAAACCTCCTTACTTTGATGGGAAGGAATATAACGTATGGAAGAATTGTAAATGCTAGTACGAGCACCTGGAGGGGGTGAATAGGTGCGAAAACAATTTTTGCCAAGTAAACCAGAAATTATAATTTCAAATCTGTTTAGCAATAGACTTTAAAATGGAAATTAGACTCAAACAATTAAATAGAGTTACGATCAAGGTAAAAGGATTTAAGGAAGAGAATAAGAACACAAGGTTTATAGTGGTTCGGCTTAATCCAAGCCTACGTTCACTCTCCTGCACTGACAGCCCACCGGCTGGATTCTACTATGAATCAAAAGAGTCGCTACAGTATCACTTCCTTGATTCCACAGTGTAGAGACTCTACTACACTTCCTCAAGGCTTCATAGAATTATAAACTTTCTTTTGAGTACAAGTTTGCGCTCAACAATTGAATTGACAAAGAACAAGAAGCTTCAGACTTTGGAATTTATCTATCTCGCACACACTCAAATAACCAGAGCGTCTTCCTTATATACTCCTCCATGCCTTCATAACCGTTGGCACCTTCCAAAGGAGTTCTTCCAATCTACCCGTTGGACAGAATCAATTAGGGAGATCTCGAGTTACTTAAGGAATGTGAAGATAGCCCACCAATCCCGCTCGCCCATACAATCAGGATCTAGGTTTCCATAAGTAGAACCTTCCAAGTATACTTCGCCAATCAACGAATCCAATTTATTCAAATTTGAATCAAATCGAATAATCGATCTTTGAGGTGCTATCTCCAGCCGTAAGATCTTCTATAACCGCTCGAATCAAATCCCTAAAGAAATACTTGAATCTGGATAAATCTTCTTCGTCGGTCTAGAAACTGTCAATGAGGGCAGACTTTACATCTTGAGTCCGGTGGTGGCGATCTTCGACTTTGACGATCTTCGACTTTGACGGAAGAGTCTGCGAGTCTTCAGACTTTGTTGAGTGAGTCTGCAAGTCTTCAGACTAGACTGAAAATGTTTTGTCGACATCAAAACAAGTAAGGAAGTTTTCTCCAACAATCTCCCCCTTTTTGATGGTGACAAAACTTTTTCGCAGATTTGGATATTTTAACCCGCAAGACAATACTTAAGCAAACATGGATATCTCATAAATGAATAAAGATAGTATTGAATCTGCATCCACGAAAATGTGTTAGTCCAAAGCATAAACAACTATCTTTGACAACACTTAAAGTACTTGCAAGCAAGCATTAAACAATTTTAAACAAGTCAATCCAAATTCAAACATTAATCTAAATTCAAATCGGTCACAACCAGACAAAAGTAAAGTTTAAAACAGAAGTCGAAATAAGTCAAATTTAAAACAAATCTCTTCGCACTCGGCTTCTCCCCCTTTTTGTCATCATTAAAAAGGAAGAAATGAAAAGAGAATGAAATTAGGATTGTCTTGGAATGCGAACAAGTTGGAAATCTCCAATCGGCGGGGGTGTCTTCCAACTTTTTCAAATCCTCCTTCAGCTTTTCTATTTCATGACTCTTGGCAAAGATGGCTTGAACTTGAAGAGTAAGAGTCCGGATTTGATCATTCAACGAAACCGAAGAGGCTTGACCGGCATTCCGCATTTCGAACTCCATATCCCGCAGCGTAGATCTGACCTCGCATCTCCATAAGAATATCAAGCACTCGTCGAAGGTCTGCTGAGTTATCAATCTGAGTGCTTGCCCCAGCATGGTCAAATTGAGGAGTATTTGCAGAAGATGGCATTTGAGCATGAGTATCCAAATTTGGAGAAGAAGCCTCATGACCTTCCTCAGGAAATTGAGAGGCATAGACATCTTACGGATCTCGCAGTGAGCGGCTCACATCTTCACTAGCAAAAGCAATTGAAGAAGTATCTCTTTTGTCGCAACTCCCCCTGTTTCAAAGTGCCTTCGGGTGGAGAGAAGTACTCTTCATGCTCGTCTCCTCGTCGGTGTCATGATGCTGCGGTTCTTCTTGCTCCTCGTCCTCGAAGTTCTTTCTTCCTCCGCCTCTTTCCTTATCGATCCCCTCTCTTCTTCCCTTTGTTCTTCCTCTTCTCTATCTTGATCCTCTTTCTCCTCCTCGTCGTCGTGGAACGAGAATGCTGAAGATTGCTTAAAGCAAGAGCGATAAGGTTACATCTTCCTCATCCTCTTCATCCTCCAAGATGAGTACTCTTCTTTTCTTGGATGGAGCTATCATGGGCTCCTTTCCCTTTCTTTTTGCAGCGAAGAGACTTGATGAGTCTTGGTAGGAGTCTTCTCCTTGAATCGCTCCAAAGCTTTGTTTAGCTCTTTCGGACGCATCTTGGAGACCATCTTCGTCCCACCACCATCGATCACACGATCGAACACAAAGAGTATTGGGAGGCTGAATGTGAAGGTGTCCGAACACTTGGAAACAAGTGCCGAGTAAGGAAGTTGGCCTTTGTCCTTCACCACCGATCCGTACATGTGAAACATTATAAGTGTGTGGTAGGGAGAACTTCTTGCCGGCGTTGATGGCATACATCGCATTGCTTCTAAATTTGAAACATCGAGTCTTTGAAGTCGATTTTGGTCTCGCACAGGTTGATCACTATCTTGTGAAGAAGAACATTTGAGGCATTCAACCTCACGTACGAGATTCGTCCTTCGGCCATCCCATCTCGAACGAGTTCCACCGTTGCCCGGCCAATGGACACGCCGATCGATTGAAATTCCCCTCTTTCAACCCCAATCACATCGGCCAGGGTGTCCATGTCAACCACATAATCCCGATCTCTAACGCTGAATGAAAATCTATTCGCATCCTAAAAGCTTAGATTTGAATAGAAGTAAGGAGTAAGTTCTGGATGTGCTACTGTTGTATCAGAGCAGAATTTATCAAGTTGAAGAAAGGCGAATTTCTCCCGCAAGTTCACCTTCGAGAGTCTAGAAAATCAAAGTCTACACTCCTTGGGTTCATCACCCCTCTCTTCAAAGAACTTAGTATAATGTCGTTTGTGTTCCTCAGAATGAAACAAATCTGTGCTGTTGCTTCTAACATTCGCAGCAATACCCATTATAGACTTAAAATTTGTGAACATTTTCTCATCATCATTTCCTTCGGGTTGATTATGTCCACTTACATGTGGATCACTTGGAATATTCGCAAAAGCTCTATTTGCTGAGCCCGTAGGGGCAATACCCAAGCGTTCCATTGTGCGCAAAAAATGGGTTTCATTCCTATACCCCTTTTCTACCAAAAACTCGTCAATGAAACTCAAAGCGGAGCCTCCTTCTTTTAAAGCGATGTACAGTTTGTAGGTAAAAGCGGGCTTTTGAGACCTTACAGGTGCGGCATCCTCGACGGTTTCTCCCTACGCTTGCTGTTGTGATCTAGCCTGAGAAGAGCGGCGCGATTGAGAATGTTGTGGGCTATGCTGTTGTCTCGGAGAATCTTCTTCCTCGGTGAGGTCAAAATGCATAGGACCCTCACGCAATGGCGGTGGTCCCCTGTTTACGATTCTTGAGGACTTTCTTTGAGAAGCCATTATCACAGTCTTTAGGAGATTCCAAACTCGATTCGCGAGAAAGGTGAAGACTTTAAGATTTAACTAGAGAGAAAAGGTGAGAAAGTGAAGTTCTGTGCTTCTAGGGTTTGTGAGGAAGACAATCGGTATATAAAGCAATCAAAACAGGTTATACGAATCGTCGCAAAAAGGAAAATAGAAAATACCTTTTCAAAAATAACTGCCTTTTTGAAAAAATGTATAACTGTCAAAAAGATAACTTCTTTTTCGAAAAGGAATGATTGCTATAATTCCGAAAATTTATAAAGATAACATCAATCAATTATAGATTAATAGATGAACGTACATTTTCGAGATTTTGTCCAAAAGATAAATTTCCAAAATAGAAATAACTTACAGTAGTAGATCTTGATCTCTTGAGTCTGAGCCTTCTTAGACTTTAGTCCCTAAGTCTGAACTTCTTCAGACTTTAAGATATTAAGTCTGGAGCGAATAGACTCAAATTGGCTTTTCTCCAGTGGCTTAGTAAAGATGTCCGCTAGCTGATTCTTTGAGTCGATGAAATGAATCAATACTTCTCCGTTTTGAACATGGTCTCTAATAAAATGATGTTGAATCTCTATATGCTTTGCTCTTGAATGAAGAATTGGATTCTTGGTGAGATTAATTGCGCTGGTATTGTCACATTTGATCTCAGTGCATGAGTCTTCGATTCCAAAGTCTCTTAGCTGTTGTTTTATCCATAAGATTTGAGAACAACAACTTCCAAGAGCCACGTATTCGCTTCGCTGTTGAAAGAGCTACGGTACTTTGCTTCTAGAAAACCAAGATACTTTGTTCTATTCCCAAGCAATTGACGGGTGCCCGAGGTGCTCTTCCTATCAACTCGCATCCCGCTAGGTCTCGCGTCTCGAGTAACCAAGGATAGTAAGATCTCCTTCTTTAGGATACCGAGACCAAACTTTGAGGTTGTTGCAACGTATTTGATGATGCGTTTTGCAGCACTTAGATGAGATTCTTTTGGATCAGATTGGAATCGGCACAAATACATACACTAAACAAAATGTCGAGGTCTAGATGCAGTAAGATAAAGAAGTGAACCAATGATACCCTGTATAGCTTCGGTCAATCTTCTTTCCTCCTTCATCTTTGTCCGGCTTCGAAGAACTAGACATTGGTATATCAGTCTTTTGCAATTCTTCAAACCGAACTTTTTAACAAGATCTTTAGCATATTTTTCTTGATGAATGAAAGTCCCTTCCTTCAATTGTTTTACTTGTAGTCCAAGGAAGAAGGAAAGTTCACCCATCATGCTCATCTCAAATTCATCCCGCATAGACTTAGAAAATTTCTTGCCTGATTTTCGTTAGGTGATCCAAAGATAATATCATCAACATAGATTTGTACAAGTAAAAAGTTTTTATTTTCTCTTTTAATAAACAAGGTGGTGTCTACCTTACCTTTAACAAAATCATTTTGGATTAAAAACTTACTTAATCTGTTGTACCAAGGTCGAGGTGCTTGCTTTAATCCATATAGCGCCTTTTCAGTCTGAATACAGAGTCTGGCTTCCTTGGGTCTTCAAATCCAGGAGGTTGTTCCACATAGACTTCCTCTTGGATAAATCCATTTAAGAATGCGCTTTTGACGTCCATTTGGAATAACCTGAAATTCTTATAACAAGCAAAGGCAAGTAATAGTCTAATTGCCTCTAACCTTGCCACTGGTGCGTAAGTCTCATCATAGTCTATCCCTTCTTCTTGCATATATCCTTTGGCCACGAGTCTTGCTTTGTTCCTTATAACTTTTCATTTTTCATCCATCTTGTTTCTGAAAACCCATTTAGCTCCAACAACAGATTTACCTTTTGGTTTAGGAGTCAATTCCCAGACCTTGTTAATGTCGAATTGCCTTAGTTCCTCTTGCATAGCTTCAATCCAACTTTCATCAGTTAAGGCTTCTTCTATGCTCTTGGGTTCTATTTCAGAAATAAGTGCCACAGCACTAGACTCTTCATGCCTTTTGGATCTCGTACGGATTCCTTCATCAATGTTGCCAATTATGAGTTCTTTGGGGTGACTAGACTTGTGCTTCCGTTGCTGGTTGGTTTAATGACCGATCTTTCTCTTCATCCGGTTCTTCAATGTTTGTTCTTTGTTGATCTTGAAGTCCGAGCGCTTCGGGGGTTTAGACTTTGTAGAGTCTGGAGCAGTTCAGATTTTTCGGGTTGAGTCTCGGATCGATTGAATTTGTGTGAAGTCTTGAAATTTAACATTCATTGATTCCTCCTTTGTTTGAGTCTTTTTGTTGTAAACTCGTAAGCTTTTTTGGTGGTTGAATATCCAAGGAAAATACCTTCATCGATTTTTCTTCAAACTTACCAATTCGATCATTTGCATTTTTCAATATAAAACATTTGCAACCAAACACATGAAAATAGGAAACAATTGGTTTCTTACCTTTGAACAATTCATAGGGAGTTTTCTCCAAAATAGGTCTTAAGAAAACTCTATTAATAATATAACAAGGTGTAGAAACCGCTTCAGCCCAAAAGCGAGAAGAAATGTTGCTTTCAATTAAAAGAGTTCTAGCCATTTCTTGCAGTGATCTATTCTTCCTTTCCACAACTCCATTATGTTCTGGAGTGTACGGAGAGGAGAACACATGCTGAAAACCAGATTCATCACGAGAATTTAGCAAAATCTTGATTTTCAAACTCACCTCCATGATCCGTTCGTATACAAGAAATAACATACCCCTTCTCATTCTGTACTTTCTTTGCAAACTTTATAAAATAAGAAAAAGTTTCAGACTTACTTGCCAAGAAATATACCCAAGTAAATCGTGAGTAATCATCTACTATTACTAGGCAATATTTCTTACCACCAATACTCGGGTTCCGGTTGGTCCAAAGAGATCCATATGCAAGAGTTGCAGCACACGATTAGTGGAAACTTGATTTATTGGTTTGAAAGAACTTCGACTGTTTTCCCAAGACGCATGGGGTGCATAGATCGGATCTTTCATATGTCAGATTTGGTAGTCCACGAACAAGCTTCTTTACAGAGATCTTGGCTATTTGCCTCATGTTGATGTGGCCAAGTTTCCTATGCCATAGATTAGCTTCCTCTTGTATTGAGATTAGACATTGGGATTTTTCTGGTTTGATGTCCAGAAGATAGATGTTCCCATGTCTTCGTCCTATGAAAGTCTGAGAGGAATCTTTGCTGGTTCCTGAACATATTCCTTCTTGAAAGTTAATTTTGAAACCTGTATCGTACGGTTGGCGATACTTAACAAGTTGTAGCTAAGTCCTTCTACTAAAAAACGTTGTTGATTGTGAGACTTCCAATCTTTCTTGTTCCGAGTCCGACAATTCTGCCTTTACTATTTCCTCCAAATGAAACTTTTTCACCATTAACTTGCATAAGCTTTATGAAACAACTTGAGTCTCCTGTCATATGTCTTGAGCATCCACTATCCAAGTACCATTTGACATTTTTCTTGATAGTGACCAGCATTTAAAAGGAAAACTCAAGCCTTTTTTGGTACCCATATTTTCTTGGGTCCAATGGTGTTAGTACAATATACGGTCTTTGCCCAAACCTTCTTAACAGGTTTCCAAACCATAGGACATTCTTTCTCAAAATGTTCTGAACTATTACACTTAGAACATTTAAGAGCATTGCGGCCTGCGGGTTTTACAAAAGACTTTTTGAAAATGAGTTTTATAAAAGTCTTTTGTAGGTTTTTGTTTGATTCTTTCCTTCACTTTTGGAAAATCAATTAGAGGAATGGTTTCAGCAGTCATTCCTAAGCCCGATTTGTTAAAGTAAGGTCTTTGTGCTAAAAGAATCTTTTCCAATTTCTCGAGATCCTACGAAAACCTTTTTGAGATGCTTGAAATATCATTTTTCAAAACTTCATTTTCTTTAGAAAGAGAGTCTGCATTTTCTTTCAAGGTAATGACACTTTTATCTAAATTTTCGACCTTTTCTTTCCAAACAGTTTCTGTTGCTTCAATGCAGAATTTTCCCTTTTCGGTTCGGAAATCCTCTTGAGAGAGGTTTTGAGACTAAGACACGTTCATCAATATATTTAGAAACTTTAGTAGGAATCTTAAAATTGCTTACCTTGATTTCACCGTCTCGAGTCCGAGTCTGAGTCTGAGTCTGAGTCTGAGTCTGAGTCTGTCTCAGAGTCTGAGTCTGATTGTGCCATTAGACAAATATTGGCATAGTCATCATCACTCTCTTCGCATTCGGTATCACTCCAATTTTCTACTTTGAGAGCCTTTCTGTATTTCTCAGCTTTTCCTTTCTTTTTCTTTAGTAAGGGACAGTTAGGTCTGATGTGTCCCTTTTTCTTGCATTCAAAACAAATCACATCTTTATTGGATTCATCATCCTCTGCTGATTTGTTTTGAAACTTTTGAGAGCTTTGTTTCTTCCAATTGAATCTTCTTCCCTTTTTGTTCAGTTTTCTGAACTTTCTTATCATGAGAGCAAGCTCTTCATCGTCCATATCATCTTTAGAATCTGTAACATTAGAGTCATCGTTAGATTTTAAAGCAATAGATGTTTTACCTTTGGGATCTTCATCTTCGTTGTTTTGCTCCACTTCATAAGACGAAGAGTGCCAACCAATTCGTCAACGAGAAAGTGGCATGATTCTTTGTGTCTCCCTTATTGAGGTCTTTACGTGATTCCAATCTTTGGAAAGTCCACGCAGTAGTTTGTTGAACTTCATAGGTCCAGAGATTGGTTGACCTTGATACTCAAGACCATTCACGATTTCGTAAAACGACTAAACATGTCGGTGATAGATTCTCCTTGTTTCATCTTGAAGGCTTCATATTGACGAGCAGAATATTGATTATGGTTTCTTTCACTCGATCAGTTCCTTCATAGGTGATGTTCAACCTATCCCAGACTTCTTTAGCTGTTTCACAAGAAGATATTCTGTTATATTCAGTAGGAGATAATGCACAATATAAGGAATAAATTGCTTTTGCATCGAGAGCTTGTCTCTTGGTTATCTCTTCTTGAGTCATCCCATTTGGACTCAATAGCTTCCTTTCCCCTTTTGAGACTGTTGTAGCTTTAGGAGTGATTCCTTTGTCTACCACGTTCCATTCCATAGGATCTTTAGATCTTAGGAATGCCTTCATCTTGTTTTTCCATATGCTGTAATCTTTTCCATCAAAATAAGGCGGTCTTGTGTTGCTTTGCCCTTCAACCAGACCTGGAGCTAACATACTAGCCATGGATCGTTAACTCTGAAGTAAAAACACTTCAATTTAAATGAGTACACGGGCTCTGATACCAATTGTAAATGCTAGTACGAGCACCTAGAGGGGGTGAATAGGTGCGAAAACAATTTTTGTCAAGTAAACCAGAAATTATAATTTCAAATCTGTTTAGCAATAGACTTTAAAATGGAAATTAGACTCGAACAATTAAATAGAGTTACGTTCAAGGTAAAAGGGTTTAAGGAAGAGAAAAAGAACACAAGGTTTATAGTGGTTCGGCTTAATCCAAGCCTACGTCCACTCTCCTGCACTGACAGCCCACCGGCTGGATTCCACTATGAATCAAAAGAGTCACTACAGTATCACTTCCTTGATTCCACAGTGTAGAGACTCTACTACACTTCCTCAAGGCTTCACAGAATTATAAACCCTCTTTTGAGTACAAGTTTGCACTCAACAATTGAATTGACAAAGAACAAGAAGTTTCAGACTTTGGAATTTATCTATCTCTCACACACTCAAATAACCAGAGCGTCTTCCTTATATACTCCTCCATGCCTTCATAACCGTTGGCACCTTCCAAAGGAGTTCTTCCAATCTACCCGTTGGACAGAATCAATTAGGGAGATCTCGAGTTACTTAAGGAATGTGAAGATAGCCCACCAATCCCTGCTCGCCCATACAATCAGGATCTAGGTTTCCATAAGTAGAACCTTCCAAGTATACTTCGCCAATCAACGAATCCAATTTATTCAAATTTGAATCAAACCGAATAATCGATCTTTGAGGTGCTATCTCCAGCCGTAAGATCTTCTATAACCGTTCGAATCAAATCCCTAAAGAAATACTTGAATCTGGATAAATCTTCTTCGTCGGTCTAGAAACTGTCAATGAGGGCAGACTTTACATCTTGAGTCTGGTGGTCCGGCGATCTTCGGACTTTGACGATCTTCGAGACTTTGACGGAAGAGTCTGCGAGTCTTCGAGACTTTGTTGAGTGAGTCTGCAAGTCTTCAGACTAGACTGAAAATGTTTTGTCGACATCAAAACAAGTAAGGAAGTTTTCTCCAACAAGAATAAGATGAAGGCATTCCTAAGATCGAAAGATCTCCTGAAAGGGGATGTGGTAGAAAAAGGGATTATTCCTAAAGTCACATCGACTTCCGAAAGATGAAAAGAAGTTGAGGATGCTGGCGAAATGACATAAACAGAAATAACCAAGAGACAAGCTCTTGATGCTAAAGTTATTTATTCCTTATGTTGTGCTTTATCTCCTACTGAATATAATAGAATCTCATCTTGTGAAACAACAAAAGAAGTTTGGGACAAGTTGTACGTTACCTACGAAGGAACTGATCGAGTTAAAGAAACTAAGATCAATATTCTACTCGGACAGTATGAAGCCTTCAAAATGAAGCTAGGAGAATCCATCACTGATATGTTGAGTCGTTTTATAGAAATTGTAAACGGTCTAACATATCATGGACAGCCAATTTCTAGACAAATGAAAGTCAACAAATTGCTGTGAGGACTCTCCAAAGACTAGAATCACATAAAGACTTCAGTAAGAGAAACCCAAAGGATTATGCCTCTTTCAGTGGACGAACTAGTGGGCACACTTCAATCATATGAAGTAGAATAAATCAATGAGGAAGAAGATCCCAAAGGTAAGAAGTCAATTGCTCTAAAATCTAATGCTAATTCTGATGATACAGATTCAGAACATGACCTGGATGATGAAGAGCTAGCACTCATGATTAGGAAGTTCAGAAAGCTAAACAGAAAAGGAAGAAAGTTCAACTGGAGGAAGCAGAGTACTCAAAGATTTCAGAATAAATCAACCGAAGACAATGAGACCAACAAAGATGTGATTTGCTTCGAATGTAAGAAAAAAGGACACATCAGACCCAACTGTCCTCTCATCGAAGAAAAAGAAGGAAAATACGAGAGAAATTCAAAAAGGCTTCGGAGCGAGACATGGAGCGACACCGAATGTGAAGAGAGCGATGAAGAATATTGCCAATATCTGTTTAATGACAAATTCAGAATCAGACTCTGACTCTGAAACTGATTCAGACTCAGATTCAGACAAGGAAATCGAGGTTAGTAATTTTAAAATTCTTGCTAAAGTTTCAAAGTATATTGATGAAATCTATTTTAGTCTCAAGGTATCTCTTAAAAGAATTTCCGAACTAAAGAATGAAAATTCCAAACTGAAGTAATAGGAAATTTCTTGGAAAGAAAATTTTGAAAATTTAAATAAAAACTTTGTTGTCTTGAAAGAAAATGCAGATTCTCTTTCGAAGAAAAACATCTTTTTAAAAGAAGATATTTCAAATATCTCAAAGAAATTTTCAAAAGGATCGAAAAGCTTTATATACAAAGAACTTATTTCAACAAATCTGGTTTAGGAATGACACCAGAAACTATTCCCTTAATTGACTTTCCAAAAGTAAAATATAGAATCAAACAAAGACTTATAAAAACCTTTTACAAAAATCATTTTCAAAAAGTTTTATAAAACCTGTTAGCCAAAGTGCTCTCAAATGTTCAAAGTGTGACAACTTAGAACATTTCGAGAAGGATTGTCCTAAAGTTTGGATACCTATTAAGAGAGATTGAGCAAAGATTGTTTTTGATACTAACTCCCCTAAACCCAAGAAAATATGGGTACCAAAGAAAACTTGAAATCTTCTTATAAGCGTAGGTCACTATCAAGAAAAAGATCAAATGGTATTTGGATAGTGGCTGTTCGAGACATATTACAGGAGATTCAAGTTGCTTTATAAAGCTTATTCAATTAAATGGTGGAAAAGTCTCTTTTGGTGGAAATAGCAAAGGAAGAATTGTTGGATGTGGAACTGTGAAGATTGGAAGTCTTACAATCTACAACGTCTCCTTGGTGGAAGGTTTGAACTATAATCTGCTTAGCATAAGTCAACTATGCAATACTGGATTCAAAATCAATTTTCAAGAAGGCATTTGCTCAGGAACTAGTAAAGATTTGTCTCAACCTTTTACTAGATAAAGACATGGAAATATCTACCTACTTGATATAAAACCAGAAACCTCTCAGTGTTTAAGATCTATTCAAGATGAAGAAAATTTTTGGCATCGAAAGCTTAGTCATGTCAATATGAAGCAGATAGCCAAAATTTCCTCCAAGAAACTTGTTCGTGGACTGCCCAACTTGAATTTTCAAAAGTCTGAATTATGCACACCATGTGTTTTGAGAAAATAGGTTAGAAGTTCTTTTAAACCCATAAATCAAGTGTCTACTAATCGAGTTTTGCAGCTTCTGCATATGGATCTTTTTGGACCAACCAGAACTCAAAGTATTGGTGGAAAGAAATACTATTTAGTAATCGTGGATGATTATTCTCGCTTTACATGGGTATTCGTATTGGCAAGTAAGTCTGAAGCATTTTCTTATTTTTCAAAATTCGCTAAGAAAATTCAGAATGAGAAAGGATATGCTATTACAAGCATACAAATAGACCATGAAGGTGAGTTTGAAGATCAAGACTTTGCAAATTTTTGTGATGAATTTGATTTACAGCATATTTTCTCATCGCCATATACTCCAGAGCAAAATGGGGTTGTGGAAAGAAAGAGTAAATCGTTGCAGGAAATGGCAAGAACTCTTTTAATTAAAAGCAACATTTCTTCTCGTTTTTGGGCTGAAGCAGTTTCTACAGCGTGTTATATCATTAACAGAGTATTTTTTAGGCCTATTTTAGAGAAAACTCCTTTGTAGTGTTTAAAGGAAAGAAACCAAATATTTCTTATTTTCATGTGTTTGGTTGTAAGTGTTTTATTTTGAAAAATGCAAATGATCGAACTGGTAAGTTTGAAGAAAAGTCAGATGAGGGGATTTTTCTCGGTTACTCAACATCAAGCAAAGCCTACAGAGTATTCACAAAAAGACTCAGTCTGTTGAAGAATCTATGAACGTCAAGTTGCAAGATTCTACACAGATTCAAGTGACTCAACTTAAAGAGACTGAACCTGCTCAAGATGTTACGAAGTCTACTTCTCCCGCAGAAGTTTAGACTTCTGAAATCCAACAACAGAAAGAACCAGAAGATTCTACTAAAGCAGAGGATGAGCAGACTTAAATACCAACTAGCAATTGGAAGTATAAGTCTAGTCACCCCAAAGAACTCATCATTGGCAACATTGATGAAGGAATTTGTACCAAATCCAAAAGGCGAGAAGAGTCTAGTGCTTTGGCACTTATTTCTGAAGTTGAACCCAAAAGTATAAAAGAAGCCTTAGTTGATGAAAGATGGATTGAAGCTATGTAAGAAGAACTGAGACAGTTCATCATCAACGATGTTTGGGAGCTAATTCCTAAACCAAAAGGTAAATCTATTATTGGAACTAAATGGGTTTTCATGAATAAAGTGGACGCGAAAGGAAAAGTGATCAGGAACAAAGCAAGACTCGTGGACAAAGGATATACACAAGAAGAAGTGATAGACTATGATGAGACCTATGCACCAGGAGCGAGGTTAGAAGCAATTAGATTACTTCTTGCTTTTGCTTGCTATAAAAGTTTCAAGTTATTCCAAATGGATGTAAAGAGCGCATTTCTAAATGGATTTATCCAAGAAGAAGTCTATGTGGAACAATCACCTGGTTTTGAAAATCCAAGAAAGCCAAACTCAGTCTACATACTGAAAAAAGCTCTGTATGGACTAAAGTAAGCACCTCAAGCCTGGTATGAAAGGTTAAGCAATTTCTTAACTCAAAATGAATTTGTTAAAGGAAAAGTAGATACTACATTATTCATTAAAAAGGAAGGTAAAGATTTTCTACTTGTTCAAATTTATGTTGATGACATTATTTTTAGATCACCTAATGAAAGTCTATGCAAGAAGTTTTCTAGATGCATGCATGATGAATTTGAAATGAGTATGATGGGTGAGCTAAATTTCTTTCTAGGATTACAAGTAAAACAGTCAAAGGAATGAATTTTCATTCATCAAGAGAAGTATGCGAAAGATCTCATCAAAAAGTTTGGATTGAAAAACTGCAAAAAGACAGAGACACCTATGTCAAGTTCTTTAAAGCTGGATAAAGATGAAGAAGGAAAGAATGTGGACCAGAAGCTATACATGAGTATTATTGGATCACTTCTTTATCTTATTGCATCTAGACCTGACATTTTATTTAGTGCTTGTATTTGTGCTAGATTCCAATCAAATCCCAAAAAATCTCATCTCAGTGCAGTAAAGCGAATCATAAAATACGTTGCAACTACTCCAAAGCTAGGACTGTGGTACCCCAAAGATTGAAACTTTACTCTCCTTGGATATTCAGATGCAGATCTTGCAGGATGCAAAGTGGATAGAAAAAGTACTTTTGGTATATGTCAACTGCTTGGCAACAAGCTAGCATCATGGTTTTCAAGAAAATATAGTACCGTAACTCTTTCAATAGCTGAAGTAGAATATGTGGCACTTGGTAATTGCTGTTCTCAAATCTTATGGATGAGGCAATCACTAAGAGACTTTGGAATTGAAGAATCATGTACCGAAGTCAAATGCGACAACACAAGCGCCATCAATCTCACAAAAAATCCAATTCTTCATTCAAGGGCAAAGCATATAGAAATACGTCATCATTTTATTAGAGATCACGTTCAGAATGGAAAAGTTTTGATTCAATTCATTGACTCGAAGAATCAACTAGCAAACATATTTACAAAGCCACTGGAGAAAAACTTATTTGAGTCTATTCGTGCAAGACTGAACATTCTATCTTCTGCCGAGTAAAGTCTGAAGGTGTTCGAGACTTAGGATTTCCAGTTGTTATGACCGTAAGTAAATTTCTTCTAATTTAATGTGAAGTTATTCTTGGACAAAATTTTAAAAATGTACGTTATCCTTTAATTTCTTTTTGCCTATTTTTTTTTTAGAAATTATCTTTATTGACGATTGTTCATTTTCAAAAAGGCAGTTATTATTTTTGAAAAAGGCAGTTTATCATTTTTAAAAAATGCAGTTTTTACTTTTTCCTTGTGATGTTTCATATACCTGCTTTATATACTATCGAAACTCTTATTCTCCAGTTATGCTTCTTTTTGAAACCCTAGAATATTGTGATCTTACTCTTTCTCATCTTTCCTTTTTTTTCATCTAAAAAGTTTTAACCTTTTCGAAAGAGCGAGTTCGAGAAATTCTACTAGACTTTGACAATATCTTCCCAAAGAAAGTCTTTGAGAATTGCAAGTCGGGGACCACAGCATATGCGTGAGGGACCTACGCATTTCGATTTGACCGAGGAAGAAGATTCTCCTCAACAACAACAACAGCGACAACCAAGACAACATCCTCAACAGCGTCAACAAGAAGCACAAGATCCTCCTCCACATCAAGAATAAGAAGAGGTTATAGAAGACGTTGAACCTGTAAGGACTCAAAAACCCCAATTTATCTATAGACTGTACTCCAACTTAAAAAAGGGAGGCTTTGCTATGAATTTGATCGATGAGTTCTTAAAAGCACACAGTTACAAAAATGAGACCTTTTTCTTGAACACTATGGAAAGAAAAGGTGTTGTGCCTCAGGGGTTGGGACAATGGTCGTTTGAAAATTTTCCTAGTGATCCGAGATTCGGTCAGCCAGAGGAGAAGGATGATGATGAAAAAATGTTTATTCATTTCCAGCATAGGATGGCAGTTGCTGCAAAGGTTCGTGGTGAAGGGACAAATTTATTTCATTCTAAGGACCACAAGAAAACTTATTTGAGTTTGCTAAAAAGAGGGGTTATGAACCTCAGGAGCGTGGATTTCAATTTTCTTGACTCTTTGAAGGCTAATTTAAGGGAGAAACTTGGTTTGTTTCAACTTGAACGTTTTTGCACCAAGACGACCGTCACATACCCCGAACTTCCTGCCTACTTTTATTCAAATCTGTCATTTATATATGCGAATAAATTTAGTTTTACTGTGAGGGACAAAGAGTTTGTAGTTGATATATACACTTTGGCTGATAATTGGTGTGGAAAAAGGACGATTCCAACCAATTGGTGTGTCTTATGCCCATGCTACCTTATCCATTATTAATGACAGAATGGTTGAAGGCAAGATTTCTTATTCAATAATGAATGCCTCTAATATTCTTCTTCACAAGGTGGTAATTAATTGCATTAGGCCAAAGTCTACCTCAAAGACGGATGTTTCTCGTTCCGAAGCGAAGCTCATGTACGCGATCAACACTGGTCGTAAGTCCTCTCTGCCTCACACAATTCTTATGCACATGTACAAAATTGTGGTGAAAGACAAGGGACAACTTCCCTACTCGACGCTTATCTCACAACTCTTCAAGCATTTCAAGATCAAACTTCCTGCTCCTCTTTGTGTTAGAACCATTGCTCCAATGGTTATTAGTCTTAAAATGGTTTCTAAGATGAGGCTGAAGGATCTGAGTAAGGAGCTAGAGCGCTTTAAGGAGAAGTCCCCTGTGAAGGTGAAGCAAGACTCTGCTGCAAAGAAAATGAAAGGCAAGGAACCCATGACATAACCAGTGAAGAAAATGAGATCTCTTATTTTAGAAGACAAAGAAGAAGATGATGATGATCTCACTATCTCAGCTCTTGCTTTGTGAAATCTACAGTGAGTCATACAGAAAACAAAAATCGAGAAGGAACAGAAGAAGAATGAGGAGAAAGAGAAGAATGAGAAGGAAGAAGATGTGAAGAAGAAAGGAGTCGCGATGACTCTTTTGAACCAACACTGGCTGCATCATTGTCAAATGATTCAGAGAAGATAAGGAGTGGAAAGACTAGAGAACAACATCGCTACAGTGCTGAAGCAAAGCATGAAGAAGAACATATTTCTCCATCTTAAGGCATGAAAACAGAGGGAGTTGGTGAAAAACGAGGTACTTCCTCACCCATCTTTGCTAGGGAAGTTAGTCGATCTCTACCAGACCTAGAAAAGGTCTATGCCTCTCAATTTCCTGAAACAGATTTCGAGGTATACACTCCTAGTCATGGTGATAGAACAACTGATGTTCCCCCTCATTTTCAAACTCCTGTAACTGATTCGGCTGGACCTAGCATTACTATAGATCACTCAGCAGATTTTCAGAGAGTGATGGAGCTTCTTTTGAAATTAAATGGACAACAATATGCTTTTGAGTTTGAAATAAAGTACATGATGATTGTCTTCAAGAAATCTACAAACTCTCTTCAAGAACAGATTCAAGCCCTAAAACTTCAAATGCAAGAACAGGCAAAGGGTACGGATATTCAACAGCTTAAGGAGTCTTTGCAGAAACTTGAAGACACTGTCAAGTCCATGGGGGATTTCCAGCTCGTTCATATCCCCAAGCAGTCCTGATTTTATCCAACTCTTTTCAATCGTTTTCCTCCACTTTTTGCTGATGCCAAAAAGGGGGAGAGTTTGAGTGCAGATTTGCATTTTGGTTTTATTGACTTGGAACTTTATTTTCTGTGGACTTTTTGATTGTGGTTTGATTTTGACATTTGACTTTGGATACTGTTTGTTTTTTAACCTTTTGATGCTTGCTTGCAGTGACTAATGTTTGCAATATTGGTTATGACTAGATTGTCATTTATCGTTATGGATTAACATGTGTTCTGTGGTTAAAATTCCCAAGTCATAATTAACTTATTTCAAGATATTATTTATTGCATAAGTACTGTTTTGCAGGTCAAAAGTTTTCCAAATCTGCAGAAAAGTTTTGTCACCATCAAAAAAGGGGGAGATTATTAGAGAAAACTCATTTATTGTTTTGAAGTTGACAAAACATTTTCAAGTCTATATCTGAAGATCTAAAGACTTTATCGTCAAAGTCTGAAGACCGACAGACCATTAGATTTTAAGTTTCAAAGTCTATCATCTCTGACAATTCCAGACTAAAGTATGAAGACTTATCCAAATGCAGGATTGTTATCCAGATGCAAGATTATCTTCAAAGTTTCGAATTGTATGGTTATTGGAAGATCTTATAGCTGGATTTCACATATACTTGATTGATTATTCTTATTGAAAACTACTCCGATATCAAGATCTTTGAAAGGCGAGCTAAACTTGGAAGGTTCTACTTATGGAAACTCAAGATCCTGATTTGTATGGGCGAACAAGATTGACAGACTTTCAACACAAATCATCTAACGACTCGAGATCACCTTAATTGATTCTGTCCAACGGGTAGATTTGAAGAATTCCTTTGGAAAGCGCCAACGGTCGAGAAGGCATGAAGGAGTATTTAAGGATTGACTATTTGGTTGTTCGATACCGTGTTTGAGAGAGAATTCCAAAGTCTGAAGCTTTCTAGTCTCTTGCTTTGTCATTCATCGAGATAAACATTGTGTACAAAAGAGAGAAACTCTCAGTGAGACTGTGTGAGAGTTCGATAGAGACTCACCACTGTGAAAGTCGAGATCACAAGCTATAACATCTCTTTTGATCCTTAGTGGAATCTAGCCAATAGGCTGTCAGCGAGGAGAGTGGACGTAGGGTTGACCTAAGCCGAACCACTATAAACTTTGTGTTCATATTCTCTTTTCCCTGAACTTTTACTTTTATTTACTGATTGTTTATTTGCTTAAAGTTGAAATATGCTTAATGTCTAACATCTTCTAAAAGGAAAATTATTTTCATTAAGTCCTGCGCATTTTTTATTTACACCTATTCATCCCCCTCTAGGTGTACTCTCTAGCCTTTTCACATGGGTTATCAAATATAATTGAGGCTTGAAAAACACCATGAGTGTTTGAATAATTCGAGTGTGTAATCTCCATTGTATCACTTGATCTATGATAAATTCGTCGTTGTTTTTTTTGTAGATGTAGGTCTTTACGATCAAATCACGTAAATCTAATGTCAAATTTATTTTCTTGTTTTGTTTTTTTTTTATTGTTCAATCACTCACTTTCCGCAACAAAAACCAACGAAAGAAAAAGTCACGTCCGCCTACAAACTTCAAATAATCACCAAGAATAGTAGAATATACAAAGGATTTTTCTCTAGTCACATACTAAAGGCTCAACATTAATAATTCAACACTATTTCATTACCACGAATGTAGATAAACACAAATGGAACAAGACAACCCTAATCGCGATTGGAGAATTCGGTGAAGGCTCTTAATGAACAAAGTCAATTAACTCATAGCCTTCAGCCTCACCAAAAACGTGTTAAACTTTGAGCCAATTTTATCAACGTTTTGCCTGAGAATCAAGACCGCAGAGCCACGCCTCTTTTTTTCCTTTTCCTTCGCTCTCTAAGTACACGTTCTCTCTCCCCTCTTGCTCTCCACCAACCACGCATGAAGCAACCTCACTTTTCTTGTTTTTTGCTTTTAAGCCTCACCTAGGAGGTGCGGCTATGAGCGTCCTTATCCTCCAGGCATTCCAAAGTCCACAAATCGGGTGTCACCGGTGCCTCGTAGAAGTCCACCACCCCCACCTTCACAGAGTGACTCAGTCAAATCGTCACCGCATATTAAAGCAGGTGGAGGTGGAGGGTCGCTTGGTGCTTTCTGGTCTAGTCAGCATGCAAGGGATTCAGTTGTTGCTGAGGATAATACTGGCCCAAGTTTCGATGAAGAACCAACAAGTCATAGAACGTCAAAACTTGATAGAGAGCATGCAGAGAATCATACTTTCTCCAAAAACACTTTTCCAAAGAAAGAGGTAAATGTACAGCCACAACCTACTCGGAGGAGTGTGCCTGGACAAACCTTAGTCCTGAGGGCAATCATCATAAAGACTTCGAGATAAACTTCTTCCAAAAAGATTCAGACCAGCATCATGAGAGACCTGGAGCATCAAAACCTGAAAGTGCGGCCATTTTTCAAGATGAGAGTTTCAATACCTTTGTTGCTGAATTTGATACCAAAAAATTTAGCTCTGGTATCAGTAATCACGGGACGCAAAAGGAAGAAGATTTGGAGGTTGAATTAGAGAGGCTAAAAGAGCAGCTGAAGCAGGCAAACCTAGAAAAGACTGAGATGACTTCTAAATATGAAAAGCTATCTGCCATTTGCCGATCTCAGAGGCAAGAAATACAGGAACTCAAACAAGCTCTTGCCACTAGAGCTCCATCACCAAGCAGGGATGCTATGAGAAATCAAACCCCTACTAGAATCGAGTCATCTGCTGCTGCTATGGTAATTTTGTTCTCTTTTTGTCTTATTTAATGCATCACATGCAATTTCTAGGTTGTGTTACATTGTATCTTGACAGACATTTCGGTTAATACAGCCATCAGAGGAAATTTCGAAAAACCAACTGGGACACCCATCAGGAAAAAGTCGAGAAGAATTTTCAAAGCCCAGAACCCACATCATGGCAGGCTTTCGCCGATGATCCTAAGCCAAGGCAGCCTCTTTCAAGGGATACCACCTCCAGATCTGTTAGGACGAGAAATGGTCAACAAAGTAAGCAGGGCACTCAAGCAGCATCTAAAAATGAGACATGGGGCTTTGGGTCGGAGAGTTTTACTGCCATGCCCAATGCCAGTTCTCAGATATCAAAACCCATTCGAGAAGGAAGCACTTCCCAGCGGTTTGGCGATTCAAAGTTCAGGGAAAACAAATCATCTTCTCAACCTGCAGGATGGGCTGGTTTCTAAATCATTCCTGGACATCACCTTTGACATCTTTCATGAAGGACAGTTGTCTGAGCAGATGATTTACATCTGATGTACACGAAGTCCAGAGGTAAAAAAGCTCTTGGACTGGAGCCCGGCTTTGGAGAGCTTATGTTCTTGTAGATACTGTTACTGAACAAAGCACTCTTATTCTTCTATTTCAAATTGTCTGAGCAGCCAAATGCATGCTATGCATTTTGTATGCCATTTGTGACTTATTGAAATTGAATTGCATGGCTGTTGGAAGTACTGGCTCAAGCCAAAAGTCAAGTCTGTTGGTCATGAACTGCACTTCCGTTCTATTAAGTGCAGATTGCAGAGAAATATCTGAAAAAGGGAAACGTTTGGGTCAACCTGCTGAAGAATAAACTTGGATTTGATGAAGCTTATCTGTAAAGAGAGCCAGACCTGGATGTTTGAGAAGGTCAGTGCTATTAGTATTGCCCTTTTGACTTTTGACTTGTATACGGTTATTCCCTTAAGCGCTTGTCATTGGTACTACCGAAGGACAAAGTTCCCCGTGAATGTTCGAATTAAAAGTTCTGATGAGTGAAGATGACTGTCGATAAGGTAATCTGTTATTGCCTTGCTTTTGTTGATTCTGGACAGGCAAACCATGGTTAGATTATCTTGATCATCTTTATTGGTTTACATTCTGGAAAATATTATGCATATGCATATATATGCTCCATCATGTTCTCTTAAGTGCTGCAAGTCTATGGTGCCTCATCTATGTAGTCTTTTGCCATGCTCGAGTGTGCACGGGGATTTTGGGATGGGAAAAGGATGGTCCAGAAAATGTTGTTCCCATATATCCTTTTCTTTCGAATGTTACGTACATTTGTGACCGTGGAAATCTGTGAGTTACATGGACAAATTTGCGAGTCATCTTTTCTGATATGCCGTTTGGGAGAAGATTGTACATATAGATATCACTTCGTCCATATGTTGAACCGTACTTGAAGTTGTGCACCGGGGCTTGGGGATGGGTAGAAAATTCAAATTCTTGGAATTAGACCTATGCGATTGCCCTATACATGAATCAAGACAAATCAAAGTAAAGGGGGTAAGGACTCAAAGGGGCTGGTTGGGGTCGTCGCCGTCAGCCTAATTACTTGCTTGATTTACTTTTCATCGAACTTGTACTAACATTCTTTTGAAATTGAGTGTACAATCACCCCCGTTAAGTATTTCAAAGAGACCAAATTATTGTCCTCATCCTCTCCATTCCCTAGTCGGACATAAATTTTACTAATATTGGAGGGGTCCGAGATTCAGAAGAAAGCATAAATGCAACAAAGAAAATGCTCACCACCTAAAAAATTTTCCTCAGGGCACAAGGCAAATTTGGGCTTTCCAACCATATATATTCATGATACCGGATTGGAGCATAAAATCATCCTCAAAATCTAGAAAAGGAAAAAAAAAGAGTAAGGATTAACATTCTGCAAGCGTAGTTTGCAGTTAATCTTCAAGCAATTTGCATTACTTGTTGGGTGAGGCTTTATTTTCTTGGGATGATCCCTTCGTCCCTACCAATTTGCGTGGTATACCGACCATTGTGCCTAGGCCATATAGGCTATTAATCATGCAGTTTCCCATGTCGGCTCCATACGATCGACTGTCCAGATGGGCTATGTATGATGATCTAAAAATAAATCTTTTCAACATTTTACCACCTATGGAAGTAAGTCTCGCAAGAATCGGTCGGTATATAACATGTTTTAGTAGCTTTTAGGGTATCAATTCGCTTCCAAAGGGTCCGACCACCGTGGAATTATCGCAACCGTAGGCGCATAGTCTAAGGCCAACTCTGTCGGTGGTATCACTTTATAAGAATCTTGTCACAACTGAAGCTCGATCCGCCCTAGTTCACTCGTCTTAAGCAGTCCGACTGCGACCGTGCAAACGAAGCATTACCAGAATCTGCATGCCGAAATCCAACATACCGCAAGAGCATGCAGTGAGATATAGTGATTAGGAAAGCTATGACTATAGTTTCTCTTTGGTAACCCAGATACACAAGGAGAACTGGCTAACTAAAGGTTCATGGAACACCCTGCAGGTCTCGTGAACCAATTAAGTTTAGATATTTTGTATGTGCATGTAGATCAATTTATACAGATCCCTAGTTCTTGAGTCAAAATTCTCCCGACACTCCAACCAATTACGTTAACCTTGAAGGGTTTATGACTAAGGTTTTTACTCAACTTTTGTATGCTTAACTACTATAAAACATGGGAGGACATTAATAATTTTGTATTTCATATGATTAACTCATAGCACGGTAAAAACTAAGTGGTACAAAACTCATATGCTTCATATCTAATGACAACAGGATCAGTAAATTATACATATTGGGGAGAAAGGGGTAATAATTCATCAAGAACTAAATCCAGATCAATATCTTCCCAATACTAAACCGATTGAAATCGACTTCACTCCAACAACAACCAACAATAAATTCCAGTAATACAACCCCACAATACATAAATATAATGACAAAATGATAAGAAGACAAAGGCAACAATACCAAGATTTTATGTGAGAAAATCTGTTAAAATATATCTTGAGTTTGAGCCTAATGCAATAGTCTAAAAATTCCAAATTGAATTTTTTGCGGACGTCCTGAATCGAGCAAGGAAGATCCGAGAGTCAAACCCTCAAAAGTCCAAATTCGCGTCGGAGAGTTTGGCCACTGAAATAGAAAAGTCCAACATTGACTTGACTTGGATTTTGTTTAAAATATACAGACATATATTTTGGTTGAAATCAACAAGATTTAAGAAAAGAAAGTCCAACTTGGACTTGGATTGACCGAGGCACATGGATTTCCTATTCCATGTTGATTCGGTCTCTACAGGTTTATATTTTGGTAATAAATATATGGTCAAGGGGGCTGCATAATGGTGTGCCGCGAGTGCTCCAATTGAAGCCCCGTTTCAAGTGCTTGGGTGACCACCTATCTTTGTGGGTTGCTCCGAAGTCGATTGTGAAGAAATATTGACGCCCCGTTTTTAAGCAAGTGAGTGGCGTCGGTTATTTAGTTGGTTTCGCACATGCTATTACATCAAGAGCTTTTATTTGTTTGTAGCCAATTAAATCTTCTAGTAAGATTTGCATGTAATTCCTTCGTGAAAATGAAAGATTATTTCACAAGGAATTTTGGGACTAAACACTACGTGCGTTATTAGGTATAATTAATGCTTGAAAAACACCATGAATGTTTGACTGACTCGAGTTGTAATCTCCGTTATATCGCTTGATCTATAATAAATTCGTCTCTGCTTTTCCCATGAACATAAGTCTTTACGACCGAACCTTGTAAATTTGTTATTCGATTTTTTTTCTTTTGTTTTATCTATTTTATTGTTTGATAACTTGCTTTTCGTAACAAAACCTAATGAAGGAAAAAATCATGGACTGCTCTCACAAATTTTATGACATCTCAGATTTTCAACCCTGTCTTCTACTGAATAAATCGGGCATTTCATTGACGAGTCTATAGGGCTGTTCTCAGAGCCGGTCACTAGATAACTAGACTATCTGGGGAAACCATTAAGGATTTTAAGGCAAATAGGCTTGAGAATTCGACCAAGAATCGACTGACTGTGCTCATCTTTAGAGGCCATTACGGCACAGTATAAAATCGATTTGGAATTAGAAATAGGTTGGTTCGACTGAGATGTGTGGCTAATCGTGGGTGACACCACTAAATTGGAAAATTCTCGTCGACCGGCACTAGACTGATTTTCTTATTGTTTTGGTACCCTATGTCCGTATTTGAATCCTCAAGATTTTCACGACAACCGAGAGTCGCCAATGAGTCGAGTGGGTTCATAGTGGCTCAAAGAAAATCGACCACGGGTCATTTGCACTAAAAATATCTGAAAGTTATCCGGTAGCCTAGGTCACGCTAAAAACGCGTCGAATAGAAATTAACCGTCAATTCGAGTCCAATTTCAGAAATTTAAGATCTTGTCATGTCATAATAAATTCTAGGAGTGTCGACTCAGTCTCAGAAGATTTTTTTGAAACCTGAGACTTTTTGGGAAAAAGTCGTCGCCGGATCGTTTTTGTGCAGAAAAGGCCGAAGATTGTTTCAGATGACAAAATTGGAAAGCATGAAGGATATGTGAGTGAGGAAAAATGCCGAGATGATCGATGGATGACCAATTGAAATTGTGGAGGCCAATTGAGATTTAATCAAGTAAGTTGAAGTGTCCAATCGGAGCCATATGCTTGCAAATTCGTAACTCCCCCATGCCCTAGCATTTTGGACCATTTGAGAAGTTGTGGAGAGTGCTTTGGCGGCTCATTTGCAGCCATGGAACCTTGGCTTGATGGACAAGCTTGAAGGGGACAATTTGGTGGAAATATTGGCTATATGGATCCCATGTCTCCTCCTCATCTCTATCTTCTCTCTCTCCCTCTTTCCACCAGCCAAAAATCTCCTCTCCCCTCCATTTGCATGCCACTAGCAATCGAAGGAGGAGCCGCAGCCACCTGGACGCCCGAGAGCCACCCGCCGCCCCTCACCCTCCTCGCGCGCACGCGGGCAACCGCGCCTAGCCGCACCTCCTCACCGTCCTAGCTACCTCTGCCTTGCGTCACAGCCTCTGGCCGAACACAGCTAGAGTTGTGTTTCGCACTTTTGTCGCCGATAAACCTCCGGCAAGGATTGGTTTGGCCTATTTCCTGTTTCCCGTGAAATTCCCGCTTTGAATCAAGTTGTTTGGCTTTTGTTTCCAGCCAAGAACAGCAAGGGTTTTTGTGGGTTTCCAACAGCCTTGCGAGGCCGTTTTGAGGTGTCTATGGGCCTTGGTCCCTAGTCGCGCTTTGGAGTAAAACGTCCCCCGTGACATTCCCGACGTTTCAATCTAAGCGGATTGTTAAACGTGTGAGTTTAACTCACTAAACCTTGCTTAGTTTGCTAATGATGCTTAGGGATTGATTAGTGTTAATTAAGCATGATTAGGAGGTTAGATTAGTTTAGAATAATTTAATTAGTGGCTTATTAATGCATGTTAAGTTGTTAGACATAGTCATTAGCGAGTAAATAGGCTCAAGTAATTATTGAACGAACCTCGGGAATTTTCCGGGTCTGTTCCGGCCTCCAATTAGGAATTACAAGCCTAAGTTGGATTTTTAGTATGTATTTAATTAATTTTCGAATTTATTTAATTAATTATTATTTTTCGGAAATTAAACCGAGATGGTCGACGACCAGAATTTTATGTTGATCATCGTGGTGCAGTCCGTTTATTTATTTGAGCTTTATTTTGTGCTAAATTGATTTATGAGTGATTTTAGGATTTATTCCTAAATTGAATAATTTTTTGTTATTGATTGGAAAATAACCGGGCATCGGTTGACAGTGCCAAAAATATTTTGGTGAACTACAGAAAATGGTGGGATTTGTGGAAAAGAAATTATAATATTTTGGCTAAGGCCGACAATGTGCCCACACACGTTATTTTATCTAGTATGATGAAAGGTGAGAAAGAATACTATATTACGTGGCTCGGTGACTAAGTATGTCGCCTTAGAGAATGCACGTAACTCGGTGACTAGATATATTATCTATATAGCTCGAGTGAGCAATCCTGGACTACGGTCAAACTTATAGATAGTATTGATTGAGAAGATTATTGAAAGATGAAATAATGTATGTTGGGCGTGTGACAGTGTGGAGTAGGGCATGGAAACCACCGAACTTGGGATTGGTTGTACCTACTGGGCCGTAATTAACTACCTAATCTAGGTTGTGCCTACTGGGCCGTTATCCACCACCGAACATTTAGTAGGCCATGCTCGTTACGCCGTAATTTAGCATTACCACCTTATAGAGGTTGTGCTCGCTGAGCCATAATTCACATTACCACCTTATAGAGGTTGTGCTCGATGAGCCGTAATTCAGCATTTCCACCAAAGTATGGTTGTGTCCATTGGACTGTAATCTACCACCGAGTTTGGAATTGGTTGTGCTCGCTGAGCCGTAATTCAGCATTACCGCCGAATTTTTAGTAGGTCGTGCTCATTGAGTCGTAATTCAGCGTTGAGTTTGAGTATTTGAGATGACCGAGAAATGGTCTGATTGACATGTAATCGACCAAGTCGATTGATTGAGATATCGGTCCGTGATAATGTGATTAGGTGCCTATTTGAACTGTGCTAATATGCAGGTGGAATCTGAGGCCAAGGTAAGTCCTCTGACCCGTGCATGCATAGGCAGCCCATAGTGTATTGGTTTACTAATCGGGTCTTAAGGGGTAGAACTCGCTGAGACGTTGTCTCACTGGTTATTAAATAACCATTTCAAGCCCTTAGATGGCAGCACCTCCACCTCCTCGTCCTCCCATGCATTTTGGTATTCCTGAAGAGATCACCGAAGTAGGATAGCACTTCCCGATACACCACCACCCAGAAGGGCTAGAGTATGTGTTGATAGAATCCAAGGTCTAGGTTGAGGTGAATAGAATCATCTTGGTACCCCACGAGTATCGATCATGGTATCGTCACTACCATGATGGGCGAAGAGAAGGTCCCATCCCAGAAGGTGATGTGCCTCTATACGTTTTAGAGGCAGCATTCGGGCTAGGGACGGCAGACCCTAAGGATGGGTCGGTAGTGGATGCCAAGGATCCCAAATCTTGAGGGCGATCCTAAATCACCAGTATACTCAGTCGGGGGTGCTAACTGGAGTAAAGAGGAAGGAGAAATCGTTGAGCAGAATGAGCCATGGGAGGAAGAAGACGAGGAACCCGAGGCGGAACTTGATGAGGAGGAGCTCGAGGAAGACCCTGAAGAAGAAGAGGAAGAAGAAGAAGAAGAACCTGAAGAGGAATCGGAGGATCCAGAGGAGGATCCAGAGTATGACCCAGATGAGAACTGAGATCCCATCCTATTTGGCAAACCCTGAGTTGGGATCTAATGTGTGATGGATCTAACTTGTTAATAGTATTGTATTATATACTATAAGGTTTGTTTGTGTAAAAGTGCAGTTGTGATTTTTCAATAGTGAAAAATATGGCCCTACTTTTCTATCCCATTGTTTTATTGTCTAGGGATTTTATTATATGCTTCCGCATGCGCATATTAAATGAAAGGGTCGGCGATGCGTCCTGGGACGTCGCTATAAATCGACCAGGTGAGGGATGGGCACGCGTTCGAGGATCGGGACGTGACATCCCATTTAAGTGGTATCAGAGCGAAGTTCAAGATTGGAGTGATAAGGAGCGATGGTTCATAGGATAGTAGTAGGAAGGCTTTTAAATTCATGCTAGTGCATGTCTGTGTTAGTTGAGTGCTAGAATTGATTCTTGTTTTAGATCGCGTTGTTTCTAATTGGGTGTGGAATTGGAAGCAGGTATCAGTTGATAAAGTTGAGTTATGAGTGATCAGGAGCTAAGAACTCCTACAAAGAGGACCGTTCGTGTCGTGACTCGGGAAGAACGCCGACCAAGGTCGGTACCCCAGGAGGTCGAGGTCGAGCGCTAGCCCAGGCTAGCGCGAGTAGAATGGCACCACCTGTGGTGGATGCTGGGGTAGCAGCCCCTGGTGATCCCAGGATATAAGGGATCATGCAAGCGCTAGAGACCTTGAGAGATGTGGTGACACAGCAGGCACAGAATCAAGCTGCTGCTACTGCTGCACCTGCCGCTGCACCTGCTGCCGTACCTGCAAAAGTTCTACCTGAGAACTTGGTGGCACAGAGGGAAAGACCGATCCACAAACTAGTGGAGCAGTTCCTGAAGTTAAGCCCTCCAAGGTTTACGGGTAATGGAGACCTCGAGACTGCTTCATTATGGATTCAGGATTTGGAGAAAACCGTTGCACTCTTGATATGCAATGAAGCTAAGAAGGTAACCCTGGCTGTCTACCAGTTGCATGGAAGTGCTAATATCTTGTGGAGAGCCACCAAGGACACGATATTTTCTGAAGGTGTAATCCGGTGTGGGACGCCTTCCTTATAGCCTTCAACGATCAATATTTTTCAAGTATGGCTAGAGAGTAAAAGATGGAGGAGTTCCAACGCCTTTGCCAGGGACCGATGTCTATTGACCAGTATGGGGTCAAATTTACTAAGCTTTCACAGTATGCCCTAAGGTTAGTCGAGGACCCAGAAGAGAGGGCTCGAAGATTCAGAAATGGTCTTTATTCTGAGCTAAAGCAGCCTCTGCTGCCTTTGGATTTGACAAATTACCGAGAGGTCTATCGTCGAGCTCAGGTGATAGAACGAGGTTTGAATGAGCAAGTTGCCTCATCTGGATCAAGGTTCAAGCTCCCATAAGGATAGCATCCGCCAAGGAAAGAGGCCTATGCCTGGAAACAGATTTTGGATTCCGCCCAACAGGGAGGGTGGAATCGGAAAGGCAGAGTCTAGCCAGAATGGCGTGTGTCGCCTTTGTGGAAGGCGACACGGATCCACCCCATGCCATTCTAGACCAGGTACTTGTTTTGGGTGTGGCCATCCAAGTCACATAGCCAGGGACTGTCCTAGAAGACAGGGGAGATCACATCAGTTGCCACCACCGCCGTAGATAGGCCAGATCAAAGGGTATGCCCCTCAGAACGTGCCACAAGGAGGACAGTTGAGACCTCCAGCTCAGAGCACCGTCTATGTAATTACACAGGGTCAGGCCGAAGCTATGCCTGACGTGATCGCAGGTATAGTTATGTTGAATGGACCACCAGCTCAGAGATAAATCGAGTATGCACTGAGTAGGAAGGGCAATGTCCCCAGAACAATTTTATCAGAGTGGCGCAGCAGAATTTTGGTTAAGTTTATAGAACTTCAGTTGTTGTAATGAAGTCATATAAAGCATAATCACTGGTTACAGTTGTACCTGAATCCTTTGCCTATGTATAACTTTGATACCGTATATAAAAAGGTTTGGCTCGAGGAGCTTTTGTTGTAATGAAGTGTTGTTGCAATGTGATATAGTTTAATCCATCGAAGGAGGAAAGCTTCAAATTTATCAGAAGTTGAGGAGGACCCTCGATTTCCCTAAATCTCGTTGCGAGAGGCAACCTGTTTGTTAGACGGAGGTTGCCCAGGATTACGTGACGATTGTTATAGATAAAATAGATTGGAGAACTAAAGGTTGAGGACATCTCAGTAGTCCAAGAATTTATAGATGTGTTGTCACAGTAATTGTCAGACCGGTCGTTAGAAAAAGAGATAGAACTTGTGATGGAATTAACACCCGGGACAGAGCCACTCTCTAAGGTTTCTTATCAGATGTTGTTGTATGAATTGATAGAACCGAGGGTGCAGAGGTGAGGATTGTTGAATAAAGAATTCATGCATATTAGTGCATTACTTTGGGGAAACATTAGTTTTGTTTGTGAGAAAAAGAAAGACGGTTCGTTACGAGTATGCATCGACTATCGTTAACTCGATCGAGTAACAATCAAGAACAAGTGTTCGTTGTCGAAAATTAACAAAATGTGTGATCAGTTACAAAAGGTGTCGATACTTTCAAGGGTCGACTTGAGAATAGGATGTCATTAGTTGAGAATCAGGAAGGAAGTTATATCGAAGACAGTGTTATGAGTTAGAATTTTAGAAGAACTCTGATTGAGATGTCTTGTGTCACTCTGGAAAGATGCATTAAGTCGTAGGTGCACTGAGTCGGAAGTCTGCAGTTGCATAGATGGTGATCAGGGAGTGAAATTTACTCGAGAGAGCTCGTGATTTGGTTTTCAAGTTTGAGGTGGGCCACCCTTAGAACTAAACCAGAAGTCCAGTTTAGGGTTAACACGTTTCAGTCGACAGACCAAGATGTTCAAAAGATCCTACAAGAGGATACTGGTAAGAAAGAGTCTGACTCTCAGATTTCTGAGGATGGGACACTCACGTTCTGAGAGTAATTAGGTGTAACTGACGATGTAACAGCTACAGAAGTTGACCAGACAGTACAAGGTAGGTCAGAATCGACATCAACTAGGTTGGTAGATCGATATAAAAATAGATATCGCTGGACAAGTTGCAAGTGTCAGATGTGCTAGTAAGTGGGAACTCAGTAATGCAAGCCGGGAGGACTTTTACAGTCACTCGAGAGTTCCGAGTGGGAATGGAAGTATATCACGATGAACCTTGTGACTAGCTTGTCAGGGAATCAAAGAAGCAATGATCCCATTTGGATAGGGGTTGATAGACTGATGAAGTCGACTCACTTCAGTGCAGGATTGTTGACACCCAATATTTTATAAACCAATAAAAAAAATAAAAAAATTCGGTTTTGAAAATCTTTCTTGTTAAAAAATATTTCTTGTTAAAAAATATACTCATTTCAAAATTCAAAAAAATTCAGTCATGTGATTTAGGAGCCACTTTTTTGTTGAGAAGTTGAGCGAATATTAGGAAATCTTCACTTGTTTGTTGAATTTTTTCTCTATAAATAGAGAGTACGAAGCCTTGAATAAAGGGGGCTTTTCTCTTGGTTAAAAAAAAAGAAAAGTCAAAAAGTGAAGTGAGGGAGAAGACCTACAGCAGAGAGAAGCGGCGTGCAGCAGAGGAGAAAGGAAAAAGAAGAAAACAAAAGCAGTACTATTCATTTTCTTCTTCATCCGCCCTCCTTCTGCTACGACCCAGCTACGACGCCACTCCTGTTGTCCCTCCCGTCCATCTGCTCCGCCCGCATCTGGTCGCCAGTCACCGCCGTGATCCGCTTGCTCGCGATTCCGTCTCCCTCGTCGCGGCCCACCATCGTCGCGCCCGTGCCTCCGCAATCCATCCGTCTCCGATGCCTCCACGCTCTATCCGAGCATCTCTGTTCCGCCCGTGCGCCAGACACCGCGCCAATTCCTGCTGTCGCCGACCACCCGAGCATCTCTATTCGCCTGCCTTCTGCAACAACCCGACTCCACCATTGCAGCAACCCGGGACACCAACGCCCGAGCTCCCTATTGCCGAGCCATGCTGCCCGAGCGACGCCTTTGCTCTGTTCGGGATTCGGCCCAGCCCCCTCGTCGACACATGCTGAAGCCGCGCCAATCCTTGCTGCCCTCACCGGCCGCGACACCAGCTGCCCGTCGAAGCTGCCGCTGTGCCGATCCGCGTCTACCTGTTCCGCGTCATTGTTCCCTTTCGCCCCGACAACGTTGTTGCTATCCTTGCTTTGTCCGTGTTTGCAGATCTCCGCCCGGTCGCCCAACGCCCCTGCAGCACCTCCGTCCGCGATCGCCCGATGTCCAACACCTGCTGCCGCCCCTCACCGGAACGCCGACGACCAACTCCTTGGCGACCCATCATCCCCGGCGACCACCATAAGCTGCCAAGCCCCATTTGGAAGAAAAAGAACAAAAATAAAGGAAATCAAATTAGGTAGTTTATTTATTATAATATTTTATTGTTATTTTTCACTTATTTTCATGTTATCTTATTATATTCTATTTATTTTGTTATTATTGTTCAAATCAGGATATTAGAATGTGATGCTCATTTTATGTATATTTTAGATATTATTCACAGGTTTTTACCCAAAATTATTATAATTATTAATTTGATCCGTAAGATGTCAGATCATTTTTTTAGTTATATTAATTTTTGGGTATTTTGATAGTATTTAATTGTTAAATCATGGTAATTATTAATTTGATCCGTAAGACCACGGATCAGATTTTTAATTATCTTGAACTCTATGTCGTGATGTGTAGGGTTAGAATAATTGTTAATTTAACTGTGAGACAACGGGTTATTTTTTCGATTATTTTAATCCTTTATTTGTTGAATATCTTGATTGCTTATATTTAATATTTAATTGATAATTGCTTGTCTTGAAAAAACACTAAAAAATCATAAAAAAAAAAAAAAATAAAAATTGCATGTAGGTTTAGTAAATCAAAACATATAGGTTTAGTAAATTAGATTTTTTTTTTTAGAATTATATTTTTAGGATTGCATTTTTTTTTATTTTTTTAATAGGTTAGGGTTAGACCTAAATAACATTTTTTTAGAAAATAAGATCTTAGACATAGTTTGCATATTTTAATAATTTTTTAAATAAAAAAATAGTTTTTTTTTCTATGATAGGATATAGGTTAAATCAAATTAATTCTTAAAATAGATTAGAAAATTATTCACTTTAGACACTTTAATTAGTTTTTTTATTAATTTCGAATAAAAAAATCATAAAAAGAACATGCATATAGAATTATTATGTTATTCATCCCATATCATGAAACGCATGCATATTTAGGACTTTATAAATTAGATTGCATACATATAGTGATAGTTCAAGTTATATCATATGAATTGCATCTCACATATCATTAAAGTAAAATTCATGCATATTAAGTTTAGATTAAGATTGCATAATAATAAAAATTAGATGTCATGTCGTTTAGAAAAATCATGTTTAGGGCATGCATTTTTATTAGCATTTTTGTAAATATTTTTTCTAGGGGATAAACCTTAATAAAGTTGTAGTTTATAATTTCATACGAATCTAGCATTTCGGTTTATTGAATGTTATTTCATTGATTGTGCACCCGCATGACCAACATTTGCATGTTAGTAGCTTAGGTTAAAATTAATCAATACTGCCTACAAAATATTTTTGAAATTAAAATAAAATGGTACCAAAAGGGCATTAGAAAATTCTAGTGTAACCAAGTCCCCATACCCTTAGTCTCTGGTTCGTAGGAGTAAAATAATCCTCCCATTATTTTACTTAGGTATCTAATCGACCTACCATAAACCGATTAGTGGCGACTCCTAGTTAATAATCTTTTGCATGTTTAAAAATTTAGACTTAAGTCGCGATTTGGTATGGGCTTGGGAGAGCCCGAGTCAAGTTTAAAAACTTGACAGTCCATTAACCTAGTTTTAGGTGGTGTACCAAAAAAATAAGCCGCGACAGTTTGGCAACTCCGCTGGGGACTTGTGTTGAAGCACTTAGTGGACTTAGGCCAATTTTTCTTCTTCTTTTAAAAATATTTTGTTTGGCAGCGAGGACACCAAGTATGTACCTAACATTTCTAAGGTGTTAAATGTTCTTGCAGATAGGAGGTATAAGGGGAGTAGTCTTTGCTAACCCTTGTCTTACAGGTTGGAGTTAAGGATGAATGTTTGAATTTAAACTATAGAAGTGTTGTTTGCATTTAAACTGTTGTGCATGTTTTATTGTTTTAGCACTACATTATTGCACACACAACCTGTGGCCGGACCTAGGCTGCGATAGGATTTTTAGGATGGTGTTGAGAAGGATACTTCCTCCAAAGCGAGACTATTATGTAGAGGTTGACCTTCTCTTTCCTGAAATTTCTTTCATGGTGTCAAATGTGTTTGTCCATATCCGCGAGATTGCGTGATTATTAGGCATTCCATTCGACTGAGCCGGAGTTAGGAGGACCTGACACGTTAATGCGAGACTGCAACGGTCAGATCATCCTCTTAGCTCCACTTTGTTAAGCCATCTAGATAGAAATCGAGCCTCACATTTCATGTGCGTGTCTATGTGATTGTCATCCCTTTCCGGTGAAAGTAAGTTATCTAAATTCTTTGCAATTTACTTACCTTATTTTGTCGGTCCATGACAATAGGTTTCATTGTCAATCTTATTTTATATGCAATGGGGAAAACCGACGTACAATTCATTTCCATTCCCAAAAAAGAGCTCAAAATGTGGCTGGACCAGTTAGATCAAGATGGCCTGAGATATGTGAAAGCCAGGATCGCCCGACTTCTCCCATTGTTAGATATCAGAATCCACTCTGGTGTTATACAGGCGCTGCCCCATTTCTGGTGTCCACAAACCTCAACCTTCATGTTTGGTGAGTATGAGCTTACCCCAACACTAGAGGAATATAGTGTTGCCATTGGAATGCCCCTAGAGAAAGAACTTATTAGGTCGCCTATCGGTATTGATTCCATTTCTGAATTATCACAATTTTTAAAAATCGAGGCCGAAGCGGTAAGGAAGGTTGTTAAGGCCAATTGCTATGCATGCCCATTTTCATTTTTGAAAGAGTATTTTGCAAACCAACCAATGATTTCAAAGGCTAGGATTTTCATGCTAGCATTTTTTGGACCGATCATTTTTCCTCATCGAAAAAATGCCATTAATCCTTCAATTTCATGGGTGGTTAATCGTGTTTGCGATGGGTTAAATTATGTCAATATGGTTTTAGCTGAAATATTTTTGTCATTAACTCGTTTCAAACAAAATGAGGAAAAGACCGTGTGTGCCCTCCCTAAACTTTTGCAAATATGGTTTTTCTCACACATGAGAGGTTTTGGGCATCTTATGAAACAATTTAAGATTGATGATTTAAGGCACCCCATACAAAAATTTGCGGTCCTGGAACGTTTTTCCCCAAATAAACAGTATGCCCGTTGAATTAATTTTTTGAAAAAACCTGATCCTAAGGCATTCCTATGGCATACTAAATGGCTCCATGTTGAGGAGGCTCGTTTCTCTCACAAGCATGATAAGCCAATCCCGTTGCTAGGCCTTTCTGGTGCTACTTCCTATTACCCATATAGGGTAGCCCGTCAGTACAGAGCTCTTCAAGAAGTTCCTCTGCCCCTCAAGACAGAATTGTTCCAAGTTCGTTTTATTCGTAAAGATTATGACTACTTCAATGAGATCCTGATGGTCATTGCTGGGTGGAGTGAATGCCATCTAGAGAAGATTTTGGTGCCCAAGAGACTGAAAGGCGAAAAGGAGATTCACCATGCATCGACGTTCTACATCCAGCAACACCGGATTCCTGTCGCCTTACGTCCAGTGGTCCCTGATGTGACCGAGAAGCCTACTCAAAGAGCACAAATTGAGCATCTTAAGCAGAAAGTGGAAATGATCGAAGCTGAAAATAACAAGCTTCGCAAGGCGTTAGGTTCCCGAAAGCATATAAAATGAGGTGTTTTGGTTTCTTAGTTCAATGTCTAGGGACCTCGTTTTCAATTCAGTGTTTTCAATTTTTAGTTCAGTGTTTAGGGATTTGAATTTCGATTCTTAGTTCAATGTTAAGGAACTTGGTTCAAATTTCAAATAAAATGAGGCGATTAGACCATTGTCATGGGCCATTTTCCTATGTTGTCATCGTTTCTTACATTATCTCTTTTTTCCCTTAGGTAACAATACGGCTCACCCAAGATCGCCAATCCGTACTCGTTCTAGAGCAACGATGGTCGATGACACCGAACAAGTGCGTGTTGCTGAACAAGCTCGCGTGGCCGCCCTCGAAACGGAAATGAAGCAAGTCCTGAATGTTCTTGAGCAACTCTCTAAACAAATCAATTCTCTCCAAGCAAACACCGCCCCACTAGCTCCGCAAGTTGAAGTAGTGTTACCACAACATGCTCCCCTAGCTGATTCGAGAGATAAAGGCAAGAATGTCTCTATAAATGGGCCATCAACCTCTAATGATCCCTCCAGTGTCAAAATTACTGACTCGCCTCAAATCGTTGTTGATGATGAGGTGCAAGTGATACATCCGGCTGTATCGAAAATCGAGCAAGAAAAACGCTTGGCGAAAATCGAGGAGAAACTTAAGCAGCTGCAGGGTGCGTTTAGCCGAGACCCAACTGATCTGTCCCATTATGCAAAGATCAAGATACCAAAGAAGTTCAAAATGCCAGACTTTGAAAAGTATGATGGCACCTCTTGCCCGAAGATCCATTTGTAGACTTATGTGGTTAGGATGACCCCATATGTTGATAACATCCCCTTGATGATTCAACAATTTCAAGCAAGCCTGACAGGACCGGCGCTTCAATGGTACATTATGAAGAAAATTAATCTGCTAGAGACTTGGGAGGATTTGACTGATGCCTTCTTCAAGCAATATAAGTATAATATCGATGTCACTCCATCTCGAGAGGATTTACTTCGCACTAAGAAGAAGAGGACCGAATCTTTCAAGGCATATGTCACGAGATGGAGGACCGTAGCTGCTCATATTACTCCAGAGCCGACGGAAAAGGAGCTGATGGATTTGTTCATGAAGACACTCCCGCCTGAATATCGAAATCGGATGTTAGGATCGACTGCCGAGTCGTTCAATCAGCTAATCCCTGTTGGCGAGCGAATTGAAGTAGCATTGCGTGATGGATGAGCGTCTGATCAAACCAGCTCGTATAGGAGAATCTCAACTAAGAGGGATAAGGAGCCTGTAGCGGAAGTTAATGCAGCTTATGTTTAACCACCCCACCCAACTCCGAACACCCAACAGGGAGGAGCACGACCATTCTTTGGCCAGCAGAGAAACTTTTCCAGGCGTCAATTTACGCCACTTCCTAAGCCCTTGTCCAAGATCTTGCCAACCCTTCAGAAGAAAGGATTACTCGCTAAGGAGCCTAAGCGATCTAATCCCGAGTGTTTCCCCAACTATGATCCATCCAAGACATGTGCTTATCATATGGGGGAGGTAGGGCATTCTGTTGATGATTGCTATACGCTGCGAAATAAAATCCAAAATCTTTTGGATGCCAAGGTGGTCTCATTCCGCGATGCACAACCAAACATCCAGAATAACCCACTTCCTGACCACCCAGAAACTGTGAATGCCATTTTAGTTTTGATGCCGGTAGAAAGAAGAGCTTGAAAGTGCGTGTAGACGATGTTTACAATGGTTTAGTTCGAGCTGAATACTACTCAAACGTAGAAGAGCCTACCATGTCTCAGAAGGTGCAAAGAGTTAAGGCAATGTCCAAAAAGGGGATGATTGTTTATGCAGATCATGCTGACACAGTTTCGACTATCACTCCAATCATTATTGATCTGGTGGAGGAGTTTTCTGATTTAGAGGATGAGTTTACTGGGTTGAACATTGGAGCTAACGATCCTCTATCTTTTGACATGCCACCGTTGGAAGATGCGTCGGATGAAGATGGGTTAATCATCAACAATGAGGAATTAATTCTCGATGTTACGCAACCCTATGCATATACGAATGATAAGGCGGTACCATGGTGTTATGATACAGAGATAGATGTGGTGACTCGGTCTGGACGCACTTACGCTCAGGCCAACTCACAACCTGTCAAGCCAGTCACTGATGATGAGGCTAAAGAATTCTTGGCTGTAATTAAGGCAAGTGAGTATAACGTAGTGGACCAACTTTGTAAAATGCCGGCACAAGTCTCCATATTAGAGTTGCTTTTGACATCGGAGAAACATCAAAAGGCCTTGATGAAAGTCCTTAACGAAGTACATGTCCCAGAGTCCATTGAACTTGAGAAGTTGGGGGAATTCGTGGGGACCATTTTGTTAAATGACTAGATTGCTTTCTCAGATGATGAAATCCCAGATGAAGGAAGAGAACATGGCAAAGCCCTTTATATTTCAGCCAAGTGTTGAAATACCTTGGTGTCTCATGTACTCATTGATAATGGATCGGCTTTAAACATATGCCCTCTAGCAACTTTAAAGTGTCTTGGGTATGATTTGGGAAAAATTCGCCCAGCTAAAACTTCCGTTCGAGCATTTGACGGAACCAAAAAAGAAGCAATTGGGGAAGTTGATTTAGACTTGCAAATAGGGCCAGTACTATTTAATGGAGTTTTCCAGGTCCTGGACATATCTACAGCATTCAACTTTTTGTTAGGTCGTCCATGGATTCATGCAACTAGGGCAGTTCCTTCAAGCCTTCACCAAAAAGTGAAATTTGTGACAAAAGGGAAGCTTATTATGGTCCGAGGAGAGGATGAGTTCAAGATTTATCACGAGACGGCTATTCCTTATGTTGAACCAGATTGTAAAGAAGAATCCAGTTTTCAAGCATTTGAGTTGGTTTCAACCATTCACATTTCTCAAGGCACTACCCTACCCACTCCAAAATTATCAAAATCGGCAATCATGGTAGGCAAGGTTATGGTGGGGAGTGGCTTTGTCCCAGGAAATGGTTTAGGTCGACATGGTCAGGGCACTCGCCAACCAATTGAGGCCGGGCAAAATTCATATACGACTGAATTGGGCTATCATGGTAGAGGTGGACGATCCTATAGAGGAAGAGGACGAGGATGAACTGGCTTCATTGTACCCCATATTAGGTCCACATTCCCTGGGCCTGCGAAGATGATGCATGAGGAAGAAGGGGCAATCGATACCTGTGTTCGATACTCAAAGCCTCCAGGTGCTGATATCAATGTCGGATGGGTAGAGGTAGACAAGCCGATTGCAGACACCATTCAATCCACTGGAAAGGATGACACACTCGAAGGAATGACTGAATTGTTCGAAGAAAATTTAGTGTTTGCCATCGACGAAGCTCAAGAGTAGGAGAATTTTAATTATTCGCACATTCCCCTGCGCGGGAATTTTTATTGCTTTCTAGGAATTGTTTTTTTCTTTTTCTTTTTCGCTTTCTTCTTAGGACTTGAATCGCATTTTCCATTCAATAAATTGTAATTGATTGATGAATTTCAATAAAATTACAAGTCTTATTTTGAGGGCATGATGAGGTACACCAAACCAGCCCGGTGATGATATCAAGCCGATAAAAGAAAAAATCCAAGGAGAATTCTGAGGCCTGGGCTTCATCATGCTTCCTCATGTCAAAATGTCTCAAAAAGTGTCTTTGCCAAAGAGTTTCGAAAAAAAAGAGACAAAAAAAATGTAAATTACTCTATTTGTCTTTCTAATTTATCTACTTCGTGTTTCAGGAACAATCTTGTGGCATGCAAAGGCGTGGAGATGGTCCAATCCAATGCAACAAGTGCTGATAATGACGAACCTGAAGACTCGATTGAAGATCCCATTGAGGTGCAGCGAAGCTGGGAACAACATGAAAAAGCCAAGGCTCTCACATCCAAGCAGACCGTCACTATTAATTTAAGTGACACTGAAGAAGCCAAAGAGGTGAAAATTGGGGCAAGTCTCCCCAAAGATGAGGCCGAGCCCCTAATTCAACTACTGAGGGAATATCAAGACATCTTTGCATGGACCTATGCTGACATGCCTGGTTAAGACCCGTCAATTGTGGAGCATTGCCTACCTATTAATTCGGACGTGCCACCTAAAAAGCAGAGATTGCGGAGAACTAAGCCTGAACTCTCAAAGAAGATAGAGGAGGAAGTGATGAAGCTATTGAAGGTGGGATTCATTGAAGTCTCACAATACCCCGAATGGGTGGCCAACATTGTACCGGTAATGAAGAAGGACGGTTGGGTTCGAGTTTGTGTTGATTATCGGGATCTGAACAAGGCTAGTCCGAAAGATGATTTTCCGTTACCACACATAGACGTCCTTGTGGATAGTACCGCTGGTTTTGAACTATTCTCATTTATGGATGGTTTTTCCGGGTACAATCAGATAAGGATGAAGGAGGAAGACAAGGAGAAGACTGCCTACATCACCCCATGGGGAACCTTTCATTATAAGGTTATGCCCTTCAGACTAAAAAATGTCGGGGCAACTTACCAGCGAGCCATGATAGCACTGTTTCATGACATGATGCATCAAGAGATTGAGGTCTATGTTGATGATATGATTGCAAAGACTCGACCTAGAAAAAGCCACGTCAAGACCTTGAAGAAGCTGTTTGATCGACTCCATGAGTTCAAGCTTCGACTAAATCCCACTAAGTGCGTGTTCGGAGCAACATCCGGTAAATTACTTAGATTCATTGTGAGTAGTAAAGGGATTGACATCGACCCAGCTAAAGTTAAGGCCATTTGTGAGCTGTGACCTTCGTCAACGGTGAAAGAAGTCCGAAGCCTTTTGGGGAGGTTGAATTACATTGCTCGATTCATTTCCCAACTTTCTGAAACCGCCAAGCCATTCTTCAAGCTCCTAAAGAAGAATGCACGAGTCAACTGGGATGATGAATGTCGAGAAGCGTTCGACAAGTTGAAGTGTTACTTGATGAATCCACCAATGCTTGTCCCGCCATCACCGAGGCATCCTTTAATTCTCTACCTCACCATTCATAGTGAGTCACTAGGTGCAATGTTGGCTCAAGAAAGTCCCATTGACAGAAAAGAACGAGCCATTTATTACCTGAGCAAGAAGTTCACTGTATCAGAGCTGAAGTATCCTGATGTCAAAAAGACTTGTGTGGCTTTGGTGTGGGTATTGCATAGATTGCGACAATACACACTTTGCATTACGGACATTCCTCGTGGATCGAGAACGACCCCATCAAGTACTTACTTGATCGACCAGCTTTGGTGGGTAAGTTGGCCAAATGGCAAATTTTAATTTCCGAATTTGATGTGCAATTCATGCCACAAAAGTCGGTTAAGGGACAAAGGATTGCTGACCTATTGGCCGAGAATTCAGGAGTCTATAATGACGATGACAGTTTCCTTGATGACCGTGTCTTGAGTGTAAATGAAGACTCGTGGAAGATGTTCTTTGATGGAGCTGTAAACTTGTCTGGTTCTAGTACTAGGGCAGTTCTGATATCCCCAGATGGACAACACCATCCAGTGGCTGCAAAATTGATATTCCCATGCACTAACAATGTGGCTGAGTATGAAGCTTGCATCCTCGGGCTTCAGGCCGCAATTGCGATAGGTGTGGCCAAGTTAAAAGTGTTCGGAGATTCCACACTAATCATAATGCAGAACGTAGGTAAATGGAAGACCAAGGAGGCCAAGTTGCTCCCATACCACAAGTATTTAGAAGATCTAGTGGAAAAGTTCGAAGAAGTTTCGTTTGAGTACTTGCGAAGGTCTCATAATCAATTTGCAGACGCACTTGCGATGTTGTCTTCTATGCTGCAAGTCACTGATGGGTTAGAGGTCGAGCCTCTGAAAATAGAGGTTTTGCCGAAGCCAGCTTATTGCATGGTAGTGATAGAGGAACCGGATGGAAAACCATGGTACCATGACATCATGACCTATATTCAAAAGCGAGAGTTCCCAGAAGGTAGCAATACAGCTGACCGGAAACATCTTATGAAACTTGCCTCCAAGTTCTTTAATTAGTGGGGGTACACTATACAAACGGTCCTTCGACTCCGTCCTACTTAGATGCATCAATGCTAAGGAAGCCAATCAGTTGATGGAGGAAATGCATGAAGGAGTGTGTGGTCCTCACATGAGCGGCCACATGTTAGCAAAGAAAATCATGAGGTTGGGTTACTTCTGGCTGACCTTGGAAAGTGATTGCATTCAACATGTCCGGAGTTGCCACCGTTATCAGATTTATGGAGACAAGATAAATGTTCCTCCAAATGAGCTGCATCAACTATCAGAATCATGGCCTTTTTCAATGTGGGGCATCGATGTAATCGGCCCAATTAATCCAAAAGCCTCGAATGGTCATCGTTTCATCCTTGTCGCTATCAATTATTTCACAAAATGGATAGAGGCAGCATCCTATGCAGTTGTTACCGCAAAAAATGTCGTGAAGTTCGTGCGAGGAGATATTATTGCCCGTTATGGCGTGCATGAAGCCATCATCATAGATAACGGGACAAACTTAAACAACAAGCTTGTCAATGATTTGTTCAAGGAGTTCAAAATTCGTCATTTGAATTCATCGCCTTATTGCCCTCAGATGAACGGTGCGGTTGAAGCAGCGAATAAGAACATTAAGAAAATTCTGGCAAAGACAGCTGATAACTATCACAACTGGCATAAAAGGCTTCCTTACGCTCTGATTGCGTATAGGACTTCAGTTCGCACTTCTACTGGGGCAACTCCTTTTTCTCTAGTGTATGGCATGGAAGCAGTCCTGCCAGTTGAAGTAGAAATCCCTTCTCTAAGAGTATTGTCTCAGTCTAAGCTAACGGAAGCTGAATGGGCACAACAGAGGTATGACCAACTCAATTTGATTGATGAAAAAAGACTAAAGGCCGTATGTCATGGTCAATGTTATCAACAGCGGGTGGCCAAGTCTTTCAATCAGAAGGTTCGCCCAAGGCATTTCAAAGTCCATGATTTGGTGCTACGCAAGATGCTGCCGATTAACTTTGATCCTCGTGGCAAGATCACTCCAAATTACAATGGGCCATACATCGTGAAGAAAGTACTTCCTAGAGGTGCTTTAATCTTAGCAGAAATGGATGGGCGGGAATTCATGAATCCTGTAAACTCTGATGTTGTAAAGAAATATTATCCATGAATAAAAAAGGCTCGTGAAAGCCTTTCCCTCGCTCAAAGTTGATCAAATCTCAAGTGTATAATGATGCATGTTTTATTTTTGCAGGGGCAAAGAACGGATGTGAACGACGGTGTCTTATTTTTGTAAGGAACCTCTATGAGCTCCCTTACAAAGAGACGGCAAGACATGGACACCTAATAGTTTTGACTTTATGAGCATGCCCTCTTTATCATTATAGGATGCTTTCACATGATATTGTGCAATTCAGCAATTCCACTTGAAATTTATCAAAATGGATGATTCAGTGAAGGATGTTGAGTTACTTGAACATGCTAAATGATGCTAAATGGGGCGTGAAAGGCAAGCCTTATCCCATACATAGTCCTTTGTCTATACATTGTGAGGTGAGTGTAGAAACATTTTGTGTTTCAAGGTGAAGAGTTTTCTTGCAAAAAGTACGACAACTAAAATGACGAGGGGCAATCCATTTCTCTACTAATGAACCCTTGTTTAACCATTCTTTGAGCCTAAATATTCGAAGATTTTCTTTCATATTACCCCTGTCAAGAACCACCCCACATCGGGGCAAATGGAGGTAAGTTGACATTGAAGGAGAGGGAAATGAATAGAAATTTTCTTGCTCTCACTTGCATCAATCTTCAAGTCGTGCTATTACATTGAATTCATGTGGTAATTTAAGTGCCTTAGGATGACGAAGAGCATTTCTTTCACTATCCTATACACTATATCCTTTGCATAGCCCACTTGAGCCATATAATTTCATTTCTTTAAACCCAGTTGGTGATCATCCCCCACACTGGGGCAAGGCAAAATGCAGTTAAAGACTCTCGAAAAGTTCGAGTGTAATTCCTTGACGCATGCATTGTGGGCGAGAATTGAAATCAAAATAGAACTAAGGGGCATAAAAAAGCAGTGTGCCTGGTAAAAGCAAGGCCAATGCCCATGAAAAAGAAATAAAAAAATGCATGAAAACTAGAGGCATAAAAAACAAAAAGAAGTGATGTGCCTAGTAGAAGCAAGGCCAATAAAAAAGAAGAAGAAGAAGAAGAAAGAGTCATGATAGGTGACTATCGGTTGCAAAATGTGGTATCTCAATGGAGCAGTACTCAAAAAGTCAAGATCAATGGCGTATCCCTGTCGAAAGAGAAGACCGGCAAAATGCCTAGATGATCATCAACTTTGACCCCTATACACATCTTTGAGCTTAACGATCCTTTCGTTTCTCAACCCATGAACCCAACATATGTTACGTCCCTTACAAAGTCTCTTCAGATTAGGGCATTTGAATTAACATAGGAATTCACATGTTTTAAGCATTGCTCGAAGAAGTGCGAGCAAGATTATTTTTTTCTCATTTTGCAGGGTTCTTGACTTGTAAACCCGGAGATGATTACAGAAATTATTCTTTCAATTCCCTTGACTCAAAGAGTCCCATTGTTAAGCCGTTGACCAAGCTCACATTACGATCCTGGCAAAGACCCCTCAGATTGGTAGATCGTACTGCTTGCAAGAAAATTCGGACTCTTGTCGACAAGATGATGATAAGATTGAGTGATATATTCCCGCATCAATGGTCGGGACAAATAACCCCTCTTAAATGAGAGCAAGTGAAAAAGCCTTTTCACACCAAAAGTGTCTCATTTAGCATGTTCAAGAGATTCACTCTATAACTGAAAATTGTCCTAGTGATAATTTTTCCCGATGGAAGTTCGATAAAGCCATCATGCATGGGCCTTCATTGAATTTTTCCTTAAAGACCAAAAGATGCGTCTTTGAAGCCCTGAGTTTGTTCAATCATCTTTGTACTTGATGAGAATTCCAAGTACCCATTTATAAAATGTTTTCAAATGTCTAGTGTGAATTCTAGATATTTGAACCTTTAAACGCTTGATGTGACTTCCAAGTGTTTGTATTTTCAAACATCTGATGTGATTTCCAGATGTTTAGTAAAATTTCAAATGTCTGAAATGAATTTTTCCTCAAAGACAAAAAAAAAAAAAAATTGTCTTTAAAACCCTGAGTTTGTTCAATCATCTTTGTACTTGATGGGAATTCCAAGTACCCATTTAAAAAACATTTTCAAATGTCTAGCGTGAGTTCCAGATGTTTGAACCTGTAAATGCTTGATATGACTTCCAAGTGTTTGTCTTTTCAAACATCTGATGTGATTTCCAGATGTTCAATAAATGTTTTCAAATGTCTGACATAAGAATCAGATCTTTGAAATTTCAAGTACTTGATGTAATTTCCAAGTGCTTAGAATCTGATGAGAATTCCAGATCCTTGAAGACTTTGAGCCTTTCAATTATCTGAAGGGAGTTCTAGATGTTTGTCAAGTTTCATAAAAATCATTTCACACCTAAATCCCCAGACAGGTACGACAGGTACGAGTTCTTCTTTGCATTTGCATTTCATTGGTCATAGACATATAGAGATCTATGTTCCTGACCGAATCATTGCATTTACATTGCATCCTTTATTCTTAAAAAAGAAAAAAGAAAAAAAGAAGCCATTAACATTTGCATATTCATATTGCATGATTTAAATTTAGGTGTCATTTATCTTTGAAGGAAACCTCTATGAGCTTCCCTTCAAAGAGGGGCAGCTGTTGACACCCAATATTTTATAAACCAATAAATAAAATAAAAAAATTCGGTTTTGAAAATCTTTCTTGTTAAAAAATATATTCTCATTTCAAAATTCAAAAAAATTCAGTCTTGTGATTTCGGAGCCACTTTTTTGTTGGGAAGTTGAGCGAATATTGGGAAATCTTCACCTGTTTGTTGAATTTTTTCTCTATACATAGAGTACGAAGCCTTGAATAAAAGGGGGCTTTTCTCTTGGTTCGGAAAAAAGAAAAGTCAAAAAGTGAAGTGAGAGAGAAGACCTACAGTAGAGAGAAGCGACGTGCAGCAGAGGAGAAAGGAAAAAGAAGAAAACAAAAGCAGTACTATTCATTTTCTTCTTCATCCGCCCTCCTTCTGCTGCGACCCAGCTACGACGCCACTCCTGTTGTCCCTCCCGTCCGTCTGCGCCGCCCGCGTCTGGTCGCCAGTCACCGCTGCGATCCGCTTGCTCGCGATTCCGTCTCCCTCATCGCGGCCCACCATCGCCGCTCCCGTGCCTCCACAATCCATCCGTCTCCGGTGCCTCCGCGCTCTGTCCGAGCGTCTCTGTTCCGCCTGTGCGCCAGACACCGCGCCAATTCCCGCTGTCGCCGAGCACCCGAGCATCTCTGTTCGCCTGCCTTCTGCAACAACCCGACTCCACCATTGTAGCAACCCACGACGCCAACGCCCGAGCTCCCCTATTGCCGAGCCACCACTGCCCGAGCGACGCCTTTGCTCTATTCGGGATCTGGTCCAGCCCCCTCGCCAACACTTGCTGAAGCCGCGCCAATCCTTGCTGCCCTCACCAGCCGCGACACCAGCTGCCCGTCGAAGCTGCTGCTGTGCCGATCCGCGTCTACCTGTTCCGCGTCATTGTTCCCTTTCGCCCCGACGACGTTGTTGCTGCCCTTGCTATGTCCGTGTTTGCAAATCTCCGCCCGGTCGCACAATGCCCCTGCAGCACCTCCGTCCGCGCTCGCCCGGTGTCCGACACCTGCTGCCCCCCCTCACCGGAATGCCGATGACCAACTCCTTGGTGACCCATCATCCCCGATGACCACCACAAGTTGCCAAGCCCCATTTGGAAGAAAAAGAACAAAAATAAAGGAAATCAAATTAGGTAGTTTATTTATTATTATATTTTATTCTTATTTTTCACTTATTTTCATGTTATCTTATTATATTCTATTTATTTTGTTATTATTATTCAAATCAAGATATTAGAATGTGATGCTCATTTTATGTATATTTTAGATATTATTCACAGGTTTTTACCCAAAATTATTATAATTATTAATTTGATCCGTAAGACCACGGATCAGATTTTAATTATCTTGAATTCTATGTCGTGATGTGTAGGGTTAGAATAATTGTTAATTTAACCTGTGAGACAACAGGTTATTTTTTCGATTATTTTAATCCTTTATTTGTTGAATATCTTGATTGCTTAGATTTAATATTTAATTGATAATTACTTGTCTTGAAAAAACACTAAAAAATCATAAAAATAAAAAAATAAAAATTGCATGTAGGTTTAGTAAATCAGAACATATAGGTTTAGTAAATTAGAAATTTTTTTTTTAGAATTATATTTTTAGGATTGCATTTTTTAATTTTTTTTTTTTTAATAGGTTAGGGTTAGACCTAAATAACATTTTTTTAGAAAATAAGATCTTAGACATAGTTTGCATATTTTAATAATTTTTTTAAATAAAAAATATTTTTTTCTAAGATAGGATATAGGTTAAATCAAATTAATTCTTAAAATAGATTAGAAAATTATTCACTTTAGACACTTTAATTATTTTTTTTATTAATTTCGAATAAAAAATCGTAAAAAGAACATGCATATAGAATTATTATGTCATTCATCCCATATCATGAAACGCATGCATATTTAGGACTTTATAAATTAGATTGCATACATATAGTGATAGTTCAAGTTATATCATATGAATTGCATCTCACATATCATTAAAGTAAAATTCATGCATATTAAGTTTAGATTAAGATTGCATAATAATAAAAATTAGGTGTCATGTCGTTTAGAAAAATCATGTTTAGGGCATGTATTTTTATTAGCATTTTTGTAAATATTTTTTCTAGGGGATAAACCTTAATAAAGTTGTAGTTTATAATTTCATACGAATCTAGCATTTTGGTTTATTGAATGTTATTTCATTGATTGTGCACCCGCATGACCAACATTTGCATGTTAGTAGCTTAGGTTAAAATTAATCAATACTGCCTACAAAATATTTTTGAAATTAAAATAAAATGGTACCGAAAGGGCATTAGAAAATTCTAGTGTAACCAAGTCCCCGTACCCTTAGTCTCTGGTTCGTAGGAGTAAAATAATCCTCCCATTATTTTACTTAGGTGTCTAATCAACCTACCATAAACCGATTAGTGGCGACTCCTAGTTAATAATCTTTTGCATGTTTAAAAATTTAGACTTAAGTCGCGATTTGGTATGGGCTTGGGAGAGCCCGAGTCAAGTTTAAAAACTTGACAGTCCATTAACCTAGTTTTAGGTGGTGTACCAAAAAAATAAGCCGCGACAAGGATGAAAAGATCTCAATTTGAATGGGCATATAGAAGTGTATGTGTGTCAGATGGTTCCTTTTGAAGCAATGCATAACAAAGTATGTAGAACTTCAGTTGCTCGAGATAAAGTCAGGGAAAGAAAGACCATAGGCCCAGAGTCGACTCAGTAAGCAGTGATTACGGATGCTGTGATCAGTGCCAGAGTACAGACCGCTCAAAACCGCCAGAATAATTGAATCGTTGAGCATTGAAGGCCCTTAGAGTTCTAAATTGGTGATTGCATCTTTCTAAATGTGTCACTAAAGAGGAATACCTTGCATTTTGGCAAGGAGGGAAAACTGGAACCGAAGTACGTAGGTCCCTTTAAGATTCTAGATAGAGAATCAAGATCCTAATGTATCGTCTAGCATTGTCGCCAAGGTTGGGGTAAGTGCATGACGTCTTTTACGTGTTGATGTTGAGGACATACGAGCCTAACACGACGCACGTGCTAAATCTTGAAGAATTAGACTTGGACGACAGAGTGTCGTACATGAAAAGTTCGGTTCAAACTGTGAATCAGAAAGATTGGATTTTGTGAACCAAGAAGGTCCCCTTGGTCAAAGTGGTCTGACAACACCACGAGACTGAAGGAGCAACATGGGAGACTGAATAGTCGATGAGACATTTGTACCCCCACCATTTTGTTTAAGAGTTTGTAAGGTTTAAATTTCGAGGACGAAATTTTTATAAGGGGGAAGAGTTGTGACATCCCAAATTTTCAACCCTGTCTTCAACTAAATAAATCGGGCATTTCATTGACGCGCCTATAGGGTTGTTCTCAGAGCTGATCACTCTCGAGATAACTAGAATATCTGGGGAAACCATTAAGGATTTTAAAGCAAACAAGCTTGAGAATTCGACCAGAAATCGGCTTCTCGACCGTGCTCATCTTTAGAGGCCATTACGGCACAATATAAAATCGATTTGAAATTAGAAATAGATTGGTTAGACTGAGATGTGTGGCTAATCGTGGGTAACACCACTAAATTGAAAAATTCTCGTCGACCGGCACTAGATTGATTTTCTTGCTGTTTTGGTACCCTATGTCCATATTTGAATCCTCGAGATTTTCACGACAACCGAGAGTCGCCAATGAGTCGAGTGGGTTCATAGTGGCTCGAAGAAATCGACCACGGGTCATTTACACTAAAAATATCTAAAAGTTACCCGGTAGCCTAGGTCACACTAAAAATACGTCAAATAGAAATTAACCGCCAATTTGAGTCCAATTTCAGAAATTGAAGATCCTGTCATGTCACAATAAATTCTAGGAGTGTGCAAAAGATTTTTCTTAAACCCGAGACTTTTTGGGAAAAAGTCGTCGCCAAATCGTTTTTGTGCAGAAAAGGCCGAGGATTGTTTCAGGTGGAAAAATTGGAAAGCATGAAGGATATGTGAGTGAGGAAAAATGCCGAGATGGTCGATGGATGACCAATTGAAATTGTGGAGGCCAATTGAGATTTAATCAAGTAAGTTGAAGTGTCCAATCGGAGCCATATGCTTGCAAATTCGTAACTCCCCATGCCCTAGCATTTTGGACCATTTGAGAAGTTGTGGAGAGTGCTTTGGCGGCTCATTTGTAGCCATGGAACCTTGGCTTGATGGACAAGCTTGAAGGAGACAATTTGGTGGAAATATTGGCCATATGGACCCCATGTGTCCTCATCTCTATCTTCTCCCTCTCTCTCTCTTTCAACTGGCCAAAACTCTCCTCTCCCCTCCATTTGCGACGCCACTAGCAACCGAAGGAGGTGCTGCAGCCGCCTGGACGCCGGAAAGCCACACGCCGCCGCCTCACGCCGCCGCTCACCCTCCTCGCGCGCACGTGGGTAGCCGTGCCTAGCCGCACCTCCTCACCATCCTAGCCACCTCTGCCTTGCATCACAACCTCTGGCTGAACATAGCTAGAGCTATGTTTCGCTATTTCGTCACCGCTAAACCTCCGACAAGGCCCGGTTTGGCCTATTTCCTCTTTGCCGTGCAATTCCCGCTTTGAATCAAAATGTTTGGCTTCTATTTCCAGCCAAGAACAGCAAGGGTTTTTGTGGGTTTCTAGCAGCCTTGCGAGGCCGTTTTGAGGTGTCTACGGGCCTTGGACCCTAGGCCCGCTTTGGAGTAAAACGTCCCCCGCGACATTCCCGACGTTTCAATCCGAACGAATTGTTAAACGGATGAGTTTAACTCACTAAACCCCGCTTAGTTTGCTAATGATTCTTAGGAGTTGATTAGTGTTAATTAAGCATGATTAGGAGGTTAGATTAGTTTAGAATAATTTAATTAGTGGCTTATGAATGCATGTTAGGTGGTTAAACATTGTCATTAGCGAGTAAATAGGCTCGAGTAATTATTGAACGAACCTCAGGAATTTTCCGGGTCCATTTCGGTCTCCAATTAGGCATTACGGGCCTAAGTTGGATTTTTAGTATTTATTTAATTAATTTTCGAATTTATTTATTTATTTATTTATTTTTCGGAAATTAGACTAGGATGGTTGACAACCGGAATTTTATGCTAATCATCATGGTGTAGACTGTTTATTTATTTGAGCTTTATTTTGTGCTAAATATATTTATGAGTGATTTTAGGATTTATTCCTAAATTGAATAATTTTTTGTTATTGATTAGAAAATAACTGGGCATCGGTTGACAACGCCAAAAATATTTTGGTGAACTACAAAAAATGGTGGGATTTGTAGAAAAGAAATTATAATATTTTGGCTAAGGCCGACCGTGTGCCCACACACGATATTTTATCTGGTATGATGAAAGGTGAGAAAGAATATTGTATTATGTGGCTCGGTGACTAAGTATGTCGCCTTAGAGAATGCACGTAACTCGGTGACTAGATATATTATCTATATATCGGCTCGAGTGAGCAGTCCTGGACTATGGTCAAACTTATAGATAGTATTGATTGAGAAGATTATTGAAAAATGAAATAATGTATGTTGGGCGTGTGACAGTGTGGAGTAGTGCATGGAAACCATCGAACTTGGGATTGGTTGTACCTACTGGGCCGTAATTAACCACCTAATCTAGGTTGTGCCCACTGGGCCGTAATCCACTGCCGAAGATTTAGTAGGTCGTGCTCGCTGAACCGTAATTCAGCATTACCACCTTATAGAGGTTGTGCTCGTTGAGCCATAATTCAGCATTTCCGCCAAAGTATGGTTGTGTCCACTGGACCGTAATCTACCATCGAGCTTGGAATCAGTTGTGCTCGCTGAGTCGTAATTCAGCATTACCACCAAAGTTTTAGTAGGCCGTGCTTGCTAAGCCATAATTCAGCGTTGAGTTTGAGTATTTGAGATGACCGGGAAATGGTCTGATTGACATGTAATCGACTAAGTCCATTGATCTAGATATCGATCCGTGATAATGTGATTCGGCGCCTATTTGAACTGTGCTAATATGCAAGTGGAATCTGAGGCCAAGGTATGTCCTCTGACCCGTGCGTGCATAGGCAGCCCATAATGTATTAGTTTACTAATCGGGTCTTAGGGGGAATAACCATTTCAAGCCCCTAGATGGCAGCACCTCCACCTCCTCGTCATCTCATGCATTTTGGTATTCCTGAAGAGATCACCTAAGTAGGATACCACTTTCCAATACACCACCACCCAGGAGGGCTAGAGTATGTGTTGATAGAATCCAAGGTCTGGGTTGAGGTGAATAGAATCGACCTGGTACCCCACGAGTATCGATCATGGTATCGTCACTACCATGATGGGCGAAGAGAAGGTCCCATCCCAGAAGGTGATGTGCCTTTGTATGTTCTGGAGGCAGCATTCGGGCTGGGGATGGCAGACCCTAAGGATGGGTCGGTAGTGGATGCCAACGATCCCAAATCTTGAGGGCGATCTTAAGTCACCAGTATACTCAGCCGGGGGTGCTAACTGGAGTGAAGAGGAAGGAGAAATCGTTGAGCAGAATGAGCCATGGGAGGAAGAAGACAAGGAACCTGAGGCGGAACTTGATGAGGAGGAGCTCGAGGAAGACCCTGAAGAAGAAGAGGAAGAAGAAGAAGAAGAACCTAAAAAGGAACTGGAGAATCCAGAGGAGGATCCAGAGTATGACCCAGATGAGGATTAAGATCTCATCCTGTTTGGCAAACACTGAGTTGGGATCTAATGTGTGATGGATCTAACTTGTTAATAGTATTGTATTATATACTATAAGGTTTGCTCGTGTAAAAGTATGGTTGTGGTTTTTCAGTAGTGAAAAATATGGCCCTACTTTTTATCACATTGTTTTATTGTCTGGAGATTTTATTATATGCTTCCGCAGGCGTATACTAAATGAAAGGGTCGACGATGCGTCCTAGGAAGTTGCTATAAATCGACCAGGTGAGGGATAGGCACGCGTTCGAGGATCGGGGCGTGGCAAATTTCCATTAATCTCCAAGAATAGTAGAATACACAAATGATTTCTCTCTAGTCACACACTAAAGGCTCGACATTAATAATACAATACCATTTCATTACCACAAAGATGGATAAACATAAATAGAACAAGAAAAGAATTCGATGAAGGGTCTTAATGAACGAAGTCGATCAACTTGTAGCCTTTTGTCTTACAAACAACGTACAAAAATTTGAACTAATTTCGTCAACGTTTGGCCTCTAAATCAGGACCACAAAGCGGCGCCTCCTTTTTTCCTTCTTCGCTCTCTCTAAGTGCACCCTCTCTCTCCCCTCCTACTCTCCACCAATCACGCAAGAAGCAACCCCACCTTTTCTTGTTTTTTGCTTTTTAAGCCCCACGCAGGATGTGCGGCGATGACTCTATCGTCTCTCTTACGGTGCAAGTCAGCTTTGAATTTCCAAGAAACGAAGGTCATTTTATATTCCACCTATGCTTGGATACTTATATATACACAATCAAACAATTATCTTCATCAATCTCCTTCGCCCCTTGCTAGAACATTTAAACATGACAATCCTTGCAATTCTTTTGGGCTTGAGCCTAAGTTATTTGGTGCCATGCCAAGTTGATGCATTAAAGCTCTGTTCGCTTGCGTTCTTGGTTACCACTGCCGAGGAGCTTGAATCGTGGACACTACTGCCTTTTTCGATGATTCCAATCCGCGGCATTATTTCGATGACCGCATTATTCAGGTTTGATCATTAATCATGTGGGTTCTCATCTTCTATTCAATCTAATTATATGCTCTATTCCTAGCAAAATAGAGGCCGGGCACTATAGTTTTGTCTACGTGAAAATGGGTTACAATGGAGCTTGTCTTGACGATATAATTTCATATTATTGTTGATTGTGAGGATTTGAGAAGAATCGATGCTTTAATTCTACATGGAACACCCTAGTTGATGCCTCTACCTTCGCCACTTCAGTTGTGCGATCACCATTACCATGTATTTGTGAATGCTAGTACATGCACCTAGAGGGGGTGAATAGGTGCGAAAACAAATTTTTGTAGAGTAAAGTATAAAATTTTACTTTTAACTCCAGTCTGTTTAGTAATAGACTTTGAAAAGGAAATTAGACTCTAACAATCAAATAGAGTTACGATCAAAGTAAAAGAGTTTAGGGCAGAGAATAAGAACACAAGGTTTATAGTGGTTCGGCTTAATCCAAGCCTACGTCCACTCTCCCGCACTGACAACCCATCGGCTGGATTCCACTATGAATCAAAAGAGTTGCTACAGTATCACTTCCTTGATTCCACATTGTAGAGACTCTGCTACACTTCCTCAAGGCTTCACAAATGTATAAACTCTCTTTTGAGTACAAGTTTACGCTCAACAATTGAATCAACAAAGAACAAGGAGTTTCAGACTTTTGAATTTATCTATCGCGCACACACTCAAATAACCAGAGCATCTTCTTTATATACTCCTCCATGCCTTCATAACCGTTGGCACCTTCCAAAGGAGTTCTTCCAATCTACCCATTGGACAGAATCAATGAGGGAGATCTCGAGTTACTTAAGGAATGTGAAGATAGCCCACCAATCCTGCTCGCCCATACAATCAGGATCTAGGTTTCCATAAGTAGAACCTTCTAAGTATACTTCACCAATCAACGGATCCAAATTACTTGAATTCAAAACGAATAATAGATCTTGAGATGCTATCTCTAGCCATGAGATCTTCTTTAACCGCTCGAATCAAATCCTTAAAGAAATACTCGATTTTGGATAAATCTTCTTCGACGGTCTAGAAACTGTCAATGAGGGCAGACTTTATATCTTGAGTCGGCGGTGCGGCGGTCTTCGGACATTGTCGAAAGAGTCTGCAAGTCTTCAGACTAGACTGATGAAAACGTTTTGTCAGCATCAAAACAAATAAGGAAGTTTTCTCCAACAATCTCCCCCTTTTTGATGGTGACAAAACTTTCCTACAAGTTTGGATATTTTTGACCTACAAGACAATACTTAAGCAAACAAGTATATCTCATAAAAGATAAATGGATTAGGATAAAGATAGTATTGAATCTGCATCCACAAGAAATGTGTTAGTCCTGTAAAAACAACTATCTTCGCCATGAATACCATCAACGCTTAAAATACTACAAGCAAGCATTAAACAATCCAAATCCAAACCAGTCACAACCAAACAAAAGTAATGTCAAACAAAAATCAAACGAAGTCAAATCGCACCCGACTTCTCCCCCTTTTTGTCAACATTAAAAAGGTAGAGATGAAAAGAGAATAAAATTATGATTGTTTTGGAATACGAACAAGCTGGAAATCTCCCATCGACTAGACAGTCTCTTCCAGCTTTTTCAAATCCTCCTTCAGTTGTTCTACTTCTTTACCCTTGGCAGTTGCTTGAACTTGAAGATTAAGGGCCTAAATTTTATCATGCAAAGAAACTGAAGAGGCGTGAGTGGCATTATGCAAATTCTAAACTTCGTATCCCAGGGCATAAATCTGGTCTCGCATCTCCATAAGAACATCAAGCACTCTTCGAAAGTCTGCCGAGTTGTCAGTCTGAGTGCTTGCTTCAGCATGATTAGTGTGAGGAGTATTGGCAGATGAAGGCATTTCCGCATGAACACCCAGATTTGGAGGTAAAACCTCATGACCTTCCTCAGGAAATTGAGATGCATATACATCTTCTGGATCTGCAGGTGAACAGCTAACATCTTCACTAGAAAAAGTAATTGAAAAGGTACCTCTTTTCTCAGCAGCTCCCCCTGTTTCAGTGCCTTCAGGTGGAGAGAAGTACTCTTCACGCTCTGTCTCATCTTCAGTGACATGATGCTCCTATTCTCTTCGTTCCTCTTCTTCTGGAGTTCTTTCTTCCTCTGCTTCTTTCCTCATTGATTCCCTCTCTTCATTCCTCTGCTCTTTCTCTTCTCTGTCTTGATCCTCTCTCTCCTCTGTCTCTAGAACAAAATGCTGAAGATTCCTTAAAGCAAGAGTTGAAATGGTGACATCTTCCTCATCTTCTTCATCCTGCAAGATGAGTGCTCTTCTTTTCTTGGATGGAGCTATCATGGGCTCCTTTCCTTTTCAATTTGCAGCCATAGAAACTTGGTGAGTTTTGACAGGGGTTTTCACCTTAAATCGCTCCAAAGCCTTGTTCAGCTCCTTCAGACGCATTTTGGAAACCATCTTCAGTCCCACCACCATTTGATCACAGGTTTGAACACACAGAATTTTGGGAGGCTGAATATTAAGATGTCTGAACAGCTTAGTAACAAGTGCTGAATAAGGAAGTTGACCCTTGTCCTTCACCATCGATCTGTACATATGAAACATGATAGTGTGTGGCAGAGAGAACTTTTTGCCATCATTGATAGCATACATCAGCTTTGCTTCTGAATTGGAGACGTCAGTTTTCGAAGTCAATTTGGGTCTAAGACAATTGATCACAATCTTGTGAAGCAAGACATTTGAGGCATTCATCCTCAAGTACGAAATTCGACCTTCTCCCATCCCATCCCGAACAAGCTCCACTGTTGCACGACCAATAGACACACCAATTGATTGAAACTCCCCTCTCTTTACTCCAATCACATCAGCCAGAGTGTCCATATCAACTATATAGTCCTAATCTCTAACACTGAAAGAGAATCTATTCGCATCCAAAAAGCTCAGATTTGAATAGAAATATGCAGTAAGTTCTAGATGAGTCACAGTCGTCTCAGAGCAAAATCGATCAAGTTGAAGTAAAGCAAATTTCTCTCGCAAATTCACATTCAGAGAGTCGAGAAAATCAAAATCCACACTTCTTAGGTTCATCACCCCTCACTTCAGCAACTTAGAGTAAAGTCGCTTGTGTTCCTCAGAATGAAACAGATCTGCCCTTTTGCTTTGAATATTCGCAGCAACATCCATTCTAGGCTTAAAATTAGTGAACATCTTTTCATCATAATTTCCATCAGGTTGACTAAATCCTCCAACACGTGGATCGCTTGGGATATTTGCAAAGGCTCTTTCTGCTGAGCCCACAGGAGCGATTCCCAAACGTTCCATCGTTCATAAAAAGTGGGTTTCATTTCAGTACCCCTTTTCTATCAAAAATTCATCAATGAAGCTCAATGCAGAACCTCCTTCCTTTAAGGTAGAGTAGAGTTTGAAGGTAAAAGCAGGCTTTTGAGACCTTACAGGTTCGGCATCCACGATGATTTCTTCCTCCGCTTGTTGTTGCTGAACATTACGTGGTCTAGCCACGGGAAGAATAGCGCAGTTGAGAATGTTGTGGGCTCTGCTGTTGCCTTAGAGATTTTTCTTCCTCAGTGAGGTCAAAATGCGTAGGACCCTCACGCATAAGCGGTGGTCCCCTGCTTGCAATCCTTGAAGACTTTCTTTGGGAAGCCATTATCACAGTCTTTAAGAGATTCCAAACTCGATTCGCGAGAAAGATGAAAACTTTGAAGATTAAACTAGAGAGTAAAAATGAGAAAGTGATGTTCTGTGCTTCTAGGGTTTGTGAAGAAGACAATCAGTATATAAGGCGATCGAAATTGGGTATACGAATCGCCGTAAAAGGAAAAATAGAAAATGCCTTTTAAAAAATAACTGCTTTTTTGAAAAATATATAACTGTCAAAAAGATAACTTCTTTTTCGAAAAGGAATGATTGCTATAATTATGAAAACTTGGAAAGATAACATCAATCAATTACATATTAATAGATGAACGTACCTTTTCGAAATTTTATCCGAAAGATAAATTTCTAAAAATAGAAATAACTTACAGTGGCTTAGTAAAAATGTCCGCCGGATGATTCTTTGAGTCAATGAATTGAATCAATACTTCTCCATTTTGAACATGGTCTCTAATAAAATGATGTCGAATCTCTATATGCTTTGCTCTTGAATGAAGAATTGGATTCTTGGTGAGATTAATTATTTGGTGTTGTCACATTTGATCTCAGTACATGAATCTTCGATTCCAAAGTCTCTTAGCTGTTGTTTTATCCACAGGATTTGAGAACAACAACTTTCAAGAGCCACATACTCTGCTTCTGCTATTGAAAGAGCTACAGTGCTTTGCTTCCTCGAAAACCAAGATACTGTCCTGTTACCAAGCAATTGACAAGTGCCCGAGGTGCTCTTTCTATCAACTCTGCATCCTACTAGGTCTGCGTCTGAGTATCTAAAGAGGGTAAGATCTCCTTCTTTAGGATACCAAAGACCCAAATTAGAGGTTGTTGCAACGTATTGGATGATGCGTTTTGCAGCACTTAGATGAGATTCTTTGGGATCTGATTAAAATCTGGCACAAATACAAACACTAAACAAAATATCAGGTCTAGAGGCAGTAAGATAAAGAAGTGACCAATGATACTCCTGTATAGCTTCTGGTCAACTTTCTTTCCTCCTTCATCTTTATCCAGCTTCGAAGAACTTGACATTGGTATATCAGTCTTTTTGCAATTCTCCAAACCGAATTTTTTAACAAGTTCTTTAGCATATTTTTCTTGGTGAATGAAAGTCCCTTCTTTCAATTGTTTTACTTGTAGTTTAAGAAAGAAGGATAGTTCACCCATCATGCTCATCTCAAATTCATCCTGCATTGACTTAGAGAATTTCTTGCATAGATTTTCGTTAAGTGATCCAAAAATAATATCATCAGCATAGATTTGTACAAGTAAAAGTTTTTACTTTCTCTTTTAATAAACAAGGTAGTGTCTACCTTACCTTTAACAAAGCCATTTTGAATTAAAAACTTACTTAACCTGTCGTATCAAGCTCGAGGTGCTTGCTTTAAACCATATAGCGCATTTTTCAGTCTAAATACAGAGTCTGGTTTCCTTAGGTCTTCAAATCCGGGAGGTTGTTCCACATAGACTTCCTCTTGGATAAATCCATTTAAGAATGCGCTTTTGACGTCCATTTGGAATAACCTGAAATTCTTATGACAAGCAAAAGCAAGTAATAATCTAATTGCTTCTAACCTTGCTACTAGTGCATAAGTCTCATCATCGTCTATCCCTTCTTCTTGCGTATATACTTTGGCCACGAGTCTTGCTTTGTTCCTTATAACTTTTCCTTTTTCGTCCATCTTGTTCTTAAAAACCCATTTAGCTCCAATAACAGATTTACCTTTTGGTTTAAGAGACGATTCCCAGACATCATTAATACTGAATTGCCCGAGTTCTTCTTGCATAGCTTCAATCCAACTTTCATCAGTTAAAGCTTCTTCTATGCTCTTGGGTTATATTTCAGAAATAAGAGCCACAGCACTAGACTCTTCATGCCTTTTGGATCTTGTACGAATGCCTTCATCAATGTTGTCAATTATGAGTTCTTTGGGATGACTAGATTTGTGCTTCCAGTTGCTGGTTGGTCTGACAGACTGATCTTTTTCTTCATTTGATTCTTCAACGATCGTTCGTTGTTGGTCTTCTGAAGTCTGAGCTGTTTCTGGGGATTTAGACTTTGTAGAGTCTGGAGCAAGTTCATATTCTTCAGATTGAGTCTGGATCGATTGAATTCGTATGAAGTCTTGAAATTTAACATTCATTGATTCCTCCACTGATTGAGTCTTTTTGTTGTAAACTCTGTAATCTTTGCTGGTGGTTGAATATCCAAGGAAGATACCTTCGTCTGATTTTTCTTCAAACTTACCAATTCAATCATTTGCATTTTTCAATATATAACATTTGCAACCAAACACATGAAAATAGGAAACAATTGGCTTCTTACCTTTGAACAATTCATAGGGAGTTTTCTCCAGAATAGGCCTTAAGAAGACTCTATTAATGATATAACATGCTGTAGAAACTGCTTCAGCCCAAAAACGAGAAGAAATGTTGCTTTCAATTAAAAGAGTTCTAACCATTTCTTGCAACGATCTATTCTTCCTTTCCACAACTCCATTATGTTATGGAGTGTATGGAGAGGAGAACACATGCTGAAAACCAGATTCATCACAAAATTTAGCAAAATCTTGATTTTCAAACTCACCTCCATGATCTATCCGTATACAAGAAATAACATACCCTTTCTCATTATGTACTTTCTTAGCAAACTTTATGAAATAAGAAAAAGTTTCAGACTTACTTGCCAAGAAATATACCCAAGTAAATCGTGAGTAATCATCCACTGTTACTAGACAATATTTCTTACCACCAATGCTCTGGGTTCTGGTTGGTCCAAAGAGATCCATATGCAAGAGTTGCAGCACACGATTAGTGGAAACTTGATTTATTGGTTTGAAAGAACTTCTAACCTGTTTTTCCAACACGCATGGTGTGCATAGATCGGATTTTTGGTATGTTAGATTGGATAGTCCACGAACAAGCTTCTTTGCAGACATCTTGACTATTTGCTTCATGTTGATGTGGCCAAGTTTTCTATGCCAGAGATTAGCTTCCTCTTGAATTGAAATTAGACATTGGAATTTTTCTGGTTTGATGTCCAGAAGATAGATGTTCCCATGTCTTCGTCCCGTGAAAGTCTGAGAGGAGTCTTTACTAGTTCCTGAACATATTCCTTCTTGAAAGTTAATCTTGAAACATATGTCGCACAGTTGACTAATACTTAGCAAGTTATAGTTGAGCCTTCCACTGAGGAAACGTTGCTAATTGTGAGACTTCTAATCTTTACTGTTTTGCATCCGACAATTTTGCCTTTACTATTTCCTCCAAATGAAACTTTTCCACCATTAACTTGCATAAGCTTTATGAAACAACTTGAGTCTCCTGTCATATGTCTTGAGCATCTACTATCCAAATACCATTTGACCTTTTTCTTGATAGTGACCTGCATTTAAAAAGAAAACTCAAGTTTTCTTTGGTACCCATACTTTCTTAGGTTCAATGGAGTTAGTGCAATATACGGTTTTTGCCCAAGCCTTCTTAATAGGTTTCCAAACCATAGGACATTCTTTCTCTAAATGTTCTTAGCTATTACACTTAGAACATTTAAGAGCACTACGACCTACAGGTTTTACAAAGACTTTTTGAAAATGATTTCTATAAAAATCTTTTGTAGATTTTTGTTTGATTCTTTCCTTTACTTTTGGAAAATCAATTAGAGAAATGATTTCAACAGTCATTCCCAAGCCTGATTTGTTAAAGTAAGGTCTTTGCGCTAAAAGAATCTTTTCCAATTTCTTAGATCCTATAGAAAACCTTTTTGAGATGCTTGAAATATCATTTTTCAAAAGTGCATTTTCTTTAGAAAGAGAGTCTGCATTTTCTTTCAAGGTAATAACACTTTTATCTAAATTTTCGATCTTCTCTTTCTAGACAATCTCCTGTTGCTTCAGTGCAAAATTTTCCCTTTTTAGTTCGGAAATCCTCTTGAGAGAGGTTTTGAGACTAAGACACAGTTCATCAATATATTTAGAGACTTTAGTAGGAATTTTTGAATTACTTACCTTGATTTCACTGTCTCGAGTTAAAGTCTCGAGTCTGTCTCGAGTCCGAATCGATTTGTGCCATTAGACAAATATTGGCATAATCATCATCACTCTCTTCGCATTCAGTATCACTCCAAGTTTCTGCTTTGAGAGCCTTTCTGTATTTCTCAGCTTTTCATTTCTTTTTCTTTAGTAAGGGAAAGTTGGGTCTGATGTGTCCCTTTTTCTTGCATTCAAAACAAATCACATTTTTATTGAATTCATCGTCCTCTGCTAATTTGTTTTGAAACTTTTGGGAACTTTATTTCTTCCAATTGAATCTTCTTCCCCTTTTGTTCAGTTTTCTGAACTTTCTTATCATGAGAGCAAGCTCTTCATCGTCCATATCATCTTCAGAATCTGTAATTTCAGAGTCATCGTTACATTTTAAAGCAATAGATTTTTTACCTTTGGGATCTTCATCTTCATTGATTTGCTCCACTTCATAAGACTAAAGAGTGCCAACCAATTCGTCAACAGAGAGTGGCATGATCGTTTGTGTCTCCCTTATTGAGGTCTTTACGTGATTTCAATCTTTGGAAAGTCCACGCAGCAGTTTTTTAACCTTCATGGGTCCAGAGATTGGTTTACCTTGATACTCAAGACCATTCACGATTTCTGTAAAACGACTAAACATGTCAGTGATAGATTCTCTTGGTTTCATTTTGAAGGCTTCGTATTGACCGAGCAGAATATTAATTCTGGTTTCTTTCACCTGATCAGTTCCTTCATAGGTGATGTGCAACCTATCCCAGACTTCTTTAGCTGTTTCACAAGAAGATATTTTGTTATATTCAGTAGGAGATAATGCACAATATAAGGAATAAATTGCTTTTCCATCGAGAGCTTGTCTCTTGGTTATTTCTTCTTGAGTCATCTCATTGGACTCAACAGCTTCTTTTCCTCTTTCTAAGACTGTTGTAGCTTTAGGAATGATTCATTTGTCTACAACGTTCCATTCCAGAGGATCTTTTGATCTTAGGAATGCCTTCATCTTGTTTTTCCATATGATGTATTCATTTCCATCAAAATAAGGCGCTCTTGTGTTGCTTTGCCCTTCAACCAGACCTGAAGCCAACATACTAGCCATAGATCGTTAACTCTGAAGTAAAAACACTTCAATTTAAATGAGTACACAGGCTCTGATACCAATTGTGAATGCTAGTACGTGCACCTAGAGGGGGTGAATAGGTGCGAAAACAAATTTTTGTAGAGTAAAGTATAAAATTTTACTTTTAACTCGAGTCTGTTTAGCAATAGCCTTTGAAAAGGAAATTAGACTCTAACGATCAAATAGAGTTACGATCAAAGTAAAAGAGTTTAGGGAAGAGAATAAGAACACAAGGTTTATAGTAGTTCAGCTTAATCCAAGCCTACGTCCACTCTCCCTTACTGACAACCCACCGGCCGGATTCCACTATGAATCAAAAGAGTCGTTACAATATCACTTCCTTGATTCCACAGTGTAGAGACTCTGCTACACTTCCTCAAGGCTTCACAAATGTATAAACTCTCTTTTGAGTACAAGTTTACGCTTAACAATTGAATCAACAACGAACAAGGAGTTTCAGACTTTGGAATTTATCTATCGCGCACTTACTCAAATAACTAGAGCATCTTCCTTATATACTCCTCCATGCCTTCATAACCGTTGGCACCTTCCAAAGGAGTTCTTCCAATCTACCCGTTGGACAGAATCAATTAGGGAGATATTGAGTTACTTAAGGAATGTAAAGATAGCCCATCAATCCTACTTGCCCAAATAATCAAGATCTAGGTTTCCATAAGTAGAACCTTCCAAGTATACTTCGCCAATCAACGGATCCAAATTACTTGAATTCAAAACGAATAATAGATCTTGAGATGCTATCTCCAACCGTGAGATCTTCTTCAACCGCTCGAATCAAATCCTTAAAAAAAATCTCGATTCTGGATAAATCTTCTTCGACGGTCTAGAAACTGTCAATGAGGGCAGACTTTATATCTTGAGTCTGGCGGTCTGGTGGTCTTCAGACATTGTCGAAAGAGTCTGCAAGTCTTCAAACTAGACTGATGAAAATGTTTTGTCAGCATCAAAACAAATAAGGAAGTTTTCTCCAACAGTATTTACTTTAATTGAGCTTTGGTTTGTTCTGTTTTGTTGTTATTCTGAATTCTCATTTATGCTAGTAGACCATGCTTTAATGATGCTGTGGATGTTTTTGTCATGTTAACTTAAAGAATGAAAATGGACTGATTTGAAGGACTTTGATGTGCTTGAAGAGTTAAGATTACCTTAATTCTTAATGCCGAATATGAGTTCGACACTTTAACCCATCTGTGTGTAGTTTGCGAATGGCATTATTCCCCTAGAGGTTTATGAGCAAGTTCCACCCTAAGGTGTCATGAATGAGCGTAGAATTTGTTGATTGGCCCTGTTGGTTGAGCCAATGCGTGGATAAGCATGCTCTCGGAATTTGCGTTGTAGAATTTGTTGATTGGCCCCCTTGGTTGAGCCAATGCGTGGATAAGCGTGCTCTCGGAGTTTTCTGTTTGGTCCCTATTAAATCTGCACACCTTGTCATGACAATTCATTGCATCACGAGACGAAGTTGCCGCCCTATCTCATCATCCATCAATTTTGATTTGTGTGCGATATTCAAATGTATAAAAGTAGACTTACATGTCATGATGTTATTTAAGGAAGAAACAAGAAGAAACGTCGAATTTAACAAAGGGAGTTTGTCGAGGCTGGCTCTTAACATTTTGCGTTTTGGAGTGAAATTGTTAGATGATTTCCATTTTTCTCAGTCACGGCCACACCTGGTTCCTAATAGTGCTATCGAAAAATGTCCCAATTAAATCTTCTAGTAAGATTTGCATGTAATTCCTTCGTGAAATTGAAAGATTATTTCACGGGGAATTTTGGGACTAAACACTACATGCGTTATTAGGTATAATTAAGGCTTGAAAAACACCATGAGTGTTTGACTGACTCGAGTTTATCTCCGTTGTATCGCTTGATCTATAATAAATTCGTCTCTGCTTTTCCCGTGGACATAAGTCTTTACGACCGATGTAACGACCTAGACCCGGGGCAATACGGAGGGATGGACTGAGATCGCCTTGGCAGTACGCGGGCAAGGCTAAGGGCATGTCTCCCGTCCCACATCGCTTAGGGGGGAGTCCTGGGCTAGTTTATAAGGCTTTAGTCCATCTAATCTATGTAACGCATTTTAAAGCCGTAAGGACTCAGTATCCAAAGCGAATAATATTACACAGTGGGGCCCGGGTCGTTACAAATGGTATTAGAGCCGACTCCCGACAGCATGTGGGGCCACAGCGAGGGCGCTGTGCCTTAAGGGGGGGAGAATGTGACGACCCAGATCCGGGGCAGTATGGAGGGATGGACTGAGATTGCCTTGGCAGTACGCGGGCAAGGCTAAGGGCATGTCTCCCGTCCCACATCGCTTAGGGGGGAGTCTTGGGCTAGTTTATAAGGGTTGGGTTTCTCTAATCTGTGTAACGCGTTTTAAAGCCGTGACGACTCAATGTCCAAAGCAGACAATATTACACAGTGGAGCCCGGGTCGTTACAACCGAACCTTGTAAATCTGTTATTCGATTATTTCTTTTGTTCTATCTATTTTATTGTTTGATCGCTTGCTTTTCGGAACAAAACCTAATGAAGGAAAAAATCATGGACCGCTCTAACAAATTTCCACTAATCACCAAGAATAGTAGAATGCACAAATGATTTCTTTCTAGTCACACACTAAAGGCTCAACATTAATAATACAATACCATTTCATTACCACGAAGATGGATAAACATAAATAGAACAAGAAAAGAATTCGATGAAGGGTCTTAATGAACGAAGTAGATCAACTTGTAGCCTTTTGTCTTACAAACAACGTACAAAAATTTGAACTAATTTCGTCGACGTTTGGCCTCCAAATCAGGACCACAAAGCGGCGCCTCCTTTTTTCCTTCTTTGCTCTCTCTCCCCTTCCGGCTCTCCACCAATCACGCAAGAAGCAACCCTACCTTTTCTTGTTTTTCGCTTTTTAAGCCCCACGATGTGCGGCGATGACTCTATCGTCTCTCTTATGGTGCAAGTCAGCTTTGAATTTCCAAGAAACGAAGGTCATTTTATATTCCACCTATGCTTGGATACTTATATATACACAATCAAACAATTATCTTAATCAATCTCCTTCGCCCCTTGCTAGAACATTTAAACATGACAATCCTTGCAATTCTTTTGGTTTTGAGCCTAGGTTATTTGGTGCCACGCCAAGTTGATGCTCAGACGCAGACTGATCCCACAGAAGGGTTCAAATCGCTTCCGCTGACTCAATCCAACTTCACCGTGCAAAGACCGTACGACGTGCCGGTAGATCAGAGATACAGCTTCAAAGATGGAGTTCACAAGCTGTGGGTGTTCGACACCGACAAGCCTCACTCCCGCACAAGCAAAACCAAGCCGCGCACCGAAATCCGAATAAGGGTAAGCTACCTTTGTGACTAGTCTTAGCTCAACAGTGTTTCATCCCAAGATTTGGGACCCCAGGGCCGGACCAGGGATGTGATAACCAGAAAGAAATCCTACATAGAAGTATTAGAAATCGGTATTCTGAAGATAATTGTGCTTTTATATATGCTTCTTGATTCATGATCGCTCTGGTGAGTGTTCGACAACAATTTCTAACTGTTTAATCGTGTGTAGATAAGTACGTCGTCATTCTTTCCAATAAAATGATGTGCTAGGTAATTACACTCGTGGAATGACACTACTCACGAAATACGAGTGGTCTTGTGCAAGTGAGGATCATGATCTTCGTCGAAAGCTCCTCAGATTGGACTTGCCTTAGTATTCCATGATCTAATTTTGAATATTCTTTCACCAACCGCTGCATGCTGACGAAATAAAGACACCGAACAGGGATATGACTACTCCTCCGGAGTGTGGCAATTCGAAGGGCAAGGATACGTGCCAGGCGGAACATCGGGTGTCTGCGTTATGCAAGTTTTTGGGGCCGTCGGTCACGCCACGACCTTCATGCTCCGCGTCTACAACGGCACATTGTATTACTACAGAAGCAAAGTCTTGGTTGAGAACGTCTACGACAAATGCTTCAAGCTCAACGTGATACATGACGCTGATGCCTCCAATGTGAAGATCTACATCGATGATCAACTTAGGTTTTCAGCTCCGGGTCATGGTAGCGGGGCTTCGCACTTCTTTAAGTTTGGGGTTTATACTCAAGATGATTCCTCTCACCGCATGGAGTCACGGTGGAAGGATGTTAAGGTTCTCAAGAAAAACTAATTGAAACGATGGCTTCGTGTAGCAAGTTTCACTTGCTTGCTCTGTAATGGCTCCTCGTATCACCTATACAGATCCAAGAATAAATCCAGTGGCTCATTTAAATTAGTACGACCACATAACTCTTTCTTTTTTCTCATATTCTCATGGATTCAGAGGCAGCGCCACGCCTCACCTCCTACTGTATAGCCACCAGACATCGCTGCATATAAACTTGTAGAGTATGAGAACAAACAAGAACAAATTAACAATTGATCGATATGAAGAGAAAGTGAATCGAGGAGAGATTGTTAAGCTGTTGTTGATCACGAATGAACAGCATACGCCAGTCGTGCAAAGAACAAGAAAATTCATAAGATCAAGGATGGATTAGATGGAGATTTTGTGCTTTGACAACACTAGAGAATTTCGAACGTGCAGATGTACGACCTACGAGCAAACAGAGTATCGCATGGCCTCTTTCGGCTTTGGTGTTAACAAGAGAGATGTCCAGCTAAATCGTATCCGACGTAGACGACTAGTAGACAAACAGAAGTGCACAAGCAATCCAGTGGCCAAACATTTTTGATGATTATGACGAGAGTTCCAATTTTTGTTAGACCAAATCTAACCACGCTTAAAAACCTAGAGAGGTTATGCTGCTGCCGAATTGCATCTACTTGTGGGATCTTTCGAGAGGAATTTCGGACAGAATGGATTTTCTTGGCCGATGAAAAGCTCGGTTAATGCAAAACATAACCACGATACCTGTCTAAGGTCAAAATCAATGGAGAACCTCTAAAATACTTCCGACCAGCAGATGGACAAGGCAAGGGGTCCTCTTTCTCCCTGTCAATAAATGTTGGTGGCGAATATTTTCTCCTCTCTGCTGATACCTAAGGCTGTAAATGATCACATCAAGTGCATTAATTTAGCAGCATGCCCCCACTCCGTCCCACGTTTTTCTTTTTGGCCGATGATTATGTCTACTTCCGATGCTCTCTTACAAATGGCAAAATGGAACTCTTGTCCTCTTCGAAAAGCAGGTATAAGAGACTGATGCTGATGGATTTGACTCACTAATTAACACGCACCACGTGTCACTTATACACGATAGATATACGTTTATACCGAACGCGTGTTACACGGAAATCGCAAGTCGTCGATTCCCAGCGTACGACCTCCCGTCAAGACCTCCACTATCCAGAAGCTCAACAACTTAGGCCTGGAAACGCAGTTTCGACCATGCGTTAAAGATCATTGTCATTTGTCATGACATGCCTCTGCTCATCATTTCATTTTGCCTTCTGTCGATATCAAATCACCACTTGTCGACCAAGACCGGATAGCATGGATCACTTCCTTCTATAAAGACTCAGCAATTCAGGAAGTGTCTTACCCCAATATTTCCACGCTCTAATACATATATACTTTCCTCAATTGCTGAGTCTTTCCACACTCTAATGCATATACTTTCCACACTCTAATCTTTAAAGACTTAGCAATTCAGGAAGTGTCTAATACATATACTTTCCACACCAATACATACACTGCATGGACCTACACCAATGTTCAAAATGGACCTACACCAACGAATACAATTTCTTTCCAAACTTGCTCGTGTAGGTTTTTCAGTCATAAAGAATTCTTTCGACATGAATATTACCTGAAACATAAACACTTCTCCCATATATCAAAATCAATATAAATTATGGATAGTTTTGTTATCTTTGAAATATATTATGAGGTTTTTTCAACAGTTTTGCTGCACCACCATGATTGCTCAAACCCCACCATCGTCGATCCATTACTACTCATCCCCAAACAATACCATGAGTGAGCCTACCATCCAAGTATAAGATTGCATTTTATTTAGCTAATGGGGTTAGCGCGGTATGTGATTGGTCAGACGTCTACCAATCTAAAAGTTAAGAAAGTTGTTTTTACATCAATTTGATGCACTACAAAGTGTTCAATAGATGCCAAAGCAAGAAGAATTCTTATAATTGATAGATGACACACAGGTGAAGAGACATCAAAATAGTCTATTCCACTCTGTTGTTTATAGCCTTTAGCTACTAAACATGCTTTGTATCTGGCTATTGATCCATCACTATTCAGTTTCTTCTTCAATACCCATTTACAGCCTATAGCCTCAGCCCCTTTTGGTAGATTTACTAGTTGCCAAGTGTGGTTCTGCAGCAGAGAACTCATTTCATCATCTATGGCTTCTGTGCACAGTAGGGATTCCCTAGATCTCATTGCTTCATGATAGGAGAATGGATCATCCTCAAGATGGTAAGTAACAAAGCCCTCACCAAAATTTTTGGGAACTCTCTCTCTTGTAGATACTCTAACTGGAAATGCTTCAACAGCCAACTGTGTGGAATTAGTGTCAGAAGGGCTTGCTTCAGATTCTGCAGGAGATTCTGAAATCATATCTGTAAATCCAGAAACTTTCAAGTCTTGATCTTTGGGAAACTTGTTTTCGAAGAACACTGCATCTCTAGATTCTATCACTGTGTTAGTAGATAGATCTAAAAACCTATTTGCAGCACTATCTTCTACACTACCTAGGTATACACAAGTAATGGTTCTAGACCCCACCTTAGGTTTTTTAGGATCTGGTATGCTTACATAAGTAATACAGCCCCAAGTCTTAAGAGTACCATATCTACAAGGGCGCTTATGCCATATCTCATAAGGTGTCATGGACAACTTAGAGTGCGGCAACCTGTTCAAGATGTGATTAGCAGTTAGAACTGCTTCTCCCTAGTAGGAGGAAGGCATGCCAACTGTAAGTAACATAGAGTTTAACATTTCAGTTAACGTTCTATTCTTACGCTCTGCAACACCATTTGATTGGGGTGAATAAGGAGCACTGGTTTCAAGTATTATACCTTCTGAAGCACAAAATTCCTTGAACCTTGACATGGTATATTCTCCTCCTCTATCACTCCTAAACCTCTTAATTTTCAAGTTGAGTTGATTTTCTACTCTAGACTTAAAAATCTTAAATTTTTCAAAAGCCTCATCTTTCGATTTCAACAAATAAACATGACAATATTTAGAAAAATCGTCTATAAATGTTATTAGATACTTCCGACCACCTCTAGTAATGTAATTTCTAAAGTCACAAATGTCAGAATGTATCAACTCAAGAAGTTGTGTGCTTTTAGAAACCAACTTAAAGGGTTTTCTAGTGATTTTAGCCTGTGCACACACTTCACACTTGTCAAATCGAATAGAAGTATCTAATGGAATGTTGTGAGTTTTAACTAGATGTTACATTTTCCTGTAATTCACATGTCCAAGTCTATTTGTATAGCAACTTTGGATCAATCAAAGAAGAATTCACATTATTTATGCTATCAGTATTTAAACTCAACCTATACATACCATTAACCATGAATGCACAACTGAAATAATATGCGTTAACAGATAAAGTAACTCTACCATTTAGTTGAAAAAGACATACCAGCTTTATCAAGTAAACTCATAGATATCAAATTCTTTTTAAGTAAAGGTACTACTCTAACATGTTTTAGAGTTAGTAACTTACCTGAAGAAAGCACTAAATTTGCAGTTCCAGCATAAGTCACCTTTGCCTCACCACCATTGCAATTTTCCACAGTGTCTTTCACTTCTGTGACCTCAATGAGTAAGTTCTTGTCATTTGTAGCATGACAAGTAGCGCCACTGTCCAACCACCACTCAGAAGAAACGCTGGCCTTTCCATTCTATATCATTCTAATGAAAGCTCGAGGCTCAGATCCTCTAATTAACATATTGGCCTCATTTTGTAGTGTGTCATTCTTTGGCTTCTTCAGCAACTTACACTCTGCTGCCCAGTGACCCCACTTTCCACAGTTATGGCACTTGCCCTTCTTCTTCTTTTTGAAGATAGTCTTTTTGGCCTCTAACTGTAAAGAGGATTCACCTTTTGGTGACTTGGACTTTTTCTGAGGTTTATCGGAGTATGAAACTAAGTTGGCAACTGACTTTTGTTGTCCTACTTGTTCCAAACTCTTTCCAATAATGTTTTGATCCTCAATGTGAATATACATCTTTAATTCATCCAGTCCCATCTGTACCTTCAGTCTGTGCATTTCAGTCTTGAAAGAACTCCATTCAGTTGGTAGTTTGCTTAAAACAAGACCGACAAAGAGATTATCAGACATATCAGAGTTATCATCTTTCAGCTTATTCCTCATGTTCTCAAATTCAACTAACTGAGAGGTGATGCTTGAATTCATAGTGAATTTAAAGTCAAAAAATTTCTCCGCTAGGAGAGTTTTAGAGAGCCCATCTTGTTTTTGAAATTGAGCGTTCAAGTGATCTCATATCTCTTTCGTTGTCTCATACTCACTATAGGTCATAGCCAAATTAGGATTTAGAGAGTTCAACGAGTAATCTCCACAAAAATCCTCATCTTTATTCCATAGATATTCATCCACATCTTCAGTGGTAGATGCAAAATCACTTAACACAGTATAGAATATGTCACGTTCTTTCATGCCAAATTGAACATGTAATTTCCAGCTATGAAATTCAGTAACATCAAATGATTACAACTTTATAATATCATAGGAACTATGCTTTGCCATTTTAATCAGAGCAAAGTGTTAGAAAGAGTGCACCTTGGAGTCCTCGGAGCCACAAAGTCGAATAACTCCCCTAACCTTGATCAAACCGCTTTGTAGAGATGGAATATGCCAAAACAAACCCCATAAACAGATTTGGAGAGCCCAAAAACCTTAAGATGGACTAGCCTTGTCACTGAAACTCGCTGGAAATTTTCGCCACCGAAATTCGCTGGAAATTTCATCCCCGAAATTCGCTAGAAATTCATATGGAAACTTCAGGGTGTCGTAACTTCTCCGTCCGACCTCCGATCGACGCGAGTAACCACTCAAAACATTCGTATCAACGAGTAGAACAAAGCTCAAGTGGTTTCACCCTCTAAAATTGACTATAATTTTTGGGTTTTTGAATCAAAGATTTTGGTTACCCGAATCTTCAAACTCAGATCTCAACCAATACCACCGTCGAAATCGAAAGTAAATTACACCTCTGAGTTTGTCTTGATGAAATCTTCAAGAAGGCACCTTACTCGCTCAAATCCAACACACAAACATAATACTTCAAGATTGTTGGAGGTTATAGGTTTGAGAGAGAATAAACGGTTGCTTGAAGTATTATACTAAGAGACGTCAAGTTTGGAACGCTTAACAGCGTTACCTCCAGCATAGGGAAACCCTAGAGTTTTTATATACAAATTATTGGGCTCCAGCCCATATGGACCCAAATAACCGTGCTTTTACCTATTGGGCTTGTATATGAACATATTATTTTGGACTATATTAGCAATATATCCAACATAAACAGCGTATGCCAGTCGTGCAAAGAACAAGAAAATTCATGAGATCAAGGATGGATTAGATGGAGATTTTGTGCTTTGACAACACCAGAGAATTTCGAACGTGCGGACGTACGACCTACGAGCAAACAGAGTATCCCATGGCCTCATTCGGCTTTGGTGTTAACAAGAGAGATGTCCAGCTAAATCGTATCCGACGTAGACGACTAGTAGACAAACAGAAGTGCACAAGCAATCCAGTGGCCAAACATTTTTGATGATTATGACGAGAGTTCCAATTTTTGTTAGACCAAATCTAACCACGCTTAAAAACCTAGAGAGGTTATGCTGCTGCCGAATTGCATCTACTTGTGGGATCTCTCGAGAGGAATTTCGGACAGAATGGATTTTCTTGGCCGATGAAAAGCTCGGTTAATGCAAAACATAACCACGATACCTGTCTAAGGTCAAAATCAATGGAGAATCTCTAAAATACTTCCGACCAGCAGATGGACAAGGCAAGGGGTCCTCTTTCTCCCCGTCAGTAAACGTTGGTGGCGAATATTTTCTCCTCTCTGCTGATACCTAAGGCTGTAAATGGTCACATCAGGTGCATTAATCTCGCAGCATGCCCCACTCCGTCCCCCGGTTTTTTTTTTTTTTTTTTTTTTGGCCGATGATTATGTCTTCTTCTGATGCTGTCTTACAAATGGCAAAATGGAACTCTTGTCCTCTTCGAAAAGCAGGTATGAGAGACTGATGCTGATGGATTTGACTCACTAATTAACACGCACCACGTGTCACTTATACACGATAGATATGCGTTTATACCGAACGCGTGTTACACGGAAATCTCAAGTTGTCGATTCCCAGCGTACGACCTTCCGTCAAGACCTCCACTATCCAGATGCTCAACAATTAGGCTGGAAACGCGGTTTTGACCAAGTGTTAAAGATCATTGTCATTTGTCATGACATGCATCTGCTCATCATTTCATTTTGCCTTCTGTCGATATCAAATCACCACTTGTCGACCAAGACCGGATGGCATGGATCATTTCCTTCTATAAAGACTCAGCAATTCAGGAACTGTCTTTACCCCAATATTTCCACGCTCTAATACATATATACTTTCCTCAATTGCTGAGTCTTTCCACACTCTAATGCATATACTTTCCACACTCTAATCTTTAAAGACTTAGCAATTCAGGAAGTGTCTAATACATATACTTTCCACACCAATACATACACTGCATGGACCTACACCAATGTTCAAGATGGACCTACACCAACGAATACAATTTCTTTCCAAACTTGCTCATGTAGGTTTTTCAGTCATAAAGAATTCTTTCATCATGAATATTACCTTAAACATAAACACTTCTCCCATATATCAAAATCAATATAAATTATGGATAGTTTTGTCATCTTTGAAATATATTATGAGGTTTTTTCAACAGTTTTGCTGCACCACCATGATTGCTCAAACCCCACCATCGTCGATCCATTACTGCTCATCCCCAAACAATACCATGAGTGAGCCTACCATCCAAGTATAAGATTGCATTTTATTTAGCTAATGGGGTTAGCGCGGTATGCGATTGGTCAGACGTCTACCAATCTAACATAGACTTCCTCATCTTTAAAAACAGGCCCAAAAAAGAAAAAAACAACAAACAAAAGTGATAGTACCTCTAATTATTGAAAGGACATTGCTAATATAATTGTATGGTTATTTTAATTTAATAATGGTGCAAGGGCAGCCACACGTTTAAGTTTAGACGGAAAGGACAACCGGCATTTCACCGAAAACAGAAATTAATTATGGTCTGCAACAATGGTAGATCGTGAACCTTCACTTCTTTCTTCTTCTTTTTTTTTTTCTGTGTATGCACAAAAACAAAAGTTCTTTCATTTACACATTAAATTCAAATTAATCTTTCTTTCTAAAAAGAAATGTACCAATGTCTATTAATTTTCTCGAACAAAAATAAAAGTTATCTAACTTAGGATTAGTTGTAGTCTGTCGATGCCCTATCTTCCTCAAGAATATTACGACGAATGGTTCGAGCTCAACACCATACACAACGTCAGCGCCTCCAATGTGAACATCTACAAACGTTGGAAGGATGTTAAGGTTCTCAAGAGAAAATGTAATTGGAAATGATGGTTTCGTATGGAAAGCTTCACTTGATTGCTTTGTAACAACGATTTCGTACCTTCTACATTGAACGCGATGTTGTCGTTGATCACGTGAGAAACTAATTATCCCATCGGGTAAGCATGGATTTAAAATAGATGGACGGAGATTTCATGATTTGACATCACCAAAGTATGTCACCATGCGGAAGTATGACCTATGAGCAAACAAAACATGATATGGCCTTATTCTTGCTTTGGTGTCATATAGGAGACATCCTATTAAATTATATCCAACAAAGACGAATATAGACAATCAAAAGTGCAAAAGGAATTTAGCATGGTGGCTTGATAATTGCGATGATCATCACGAGAGGAGCCAAAACTGGCTCCACCATACTAAATGGGCCAAATCTGGCCTCGACGTTCTCGACAACACTAGATCTAGCTCTGTCAAGGGTGGCAGCGACAGCAAATTTGGCCCGGTTGGGTTTGCAAGAATAATAAATCAAGTTTGCAAGACTAATATCTATTTTCGCAATTTTCTATACTAAAGTCACATTACTGTACTCTAATGAAATTTTAAAAAGGTGAAAAAAAAATCGAGTACTTAATTTTAACTGAAAGTTTTCAAAAAAAAAACTTAATTTATTGCACTTGTCAATTCAATGTCAAACCTTTAAATTTGACTAATTTAATTGTAAACTTTTTGATAATTTGCCAATTTAAACCTAAACATTTTAACGATTCACCAATTTAATCCTATATCTTTTGATGATTTGCCAATTTAGTCTTTCTAGCAAATTTTATCCGAAAGTCACTAACATGGTGGTATAGTTAGCTATAGTTGTGACATCCTGATTTTCCAATTCTGTATTTAATAAAATGAGACGGGCATTTCATCTTCACGCATATAGTTATTTTCCTTAAGTTAGCCACTCATGTGAAAACTAATCTATCAGGTGAAGCGGGTAAAAGATTCTAATGCATCAGACTCGAGAATTTGATCAGGAAGTGACCTTTCGACCGAGCTAATCTGCAAGGGTCATTACGGCACAGTTAAAAAATCAATTTGAGACTGGAGATAGGTCGACTCGACAGAGGCATGTGATCGAGTGTGGGTGATTCCACTAGATCGCACTATTCTTGTCGGTCGGCACTGGACCGACTTTTTATCAATTGGGTACCCTGTGTCCGTATTTGAAACCTTGAGATTACCCCGACAACCGAGAGTCGCCAGTGTGTCAAAGATGTACATTGTAGCGTGTCAACCACAGGTCAAATGCACGAAAATTTCTAAAAGCTACCCAGTAAATTGGGACGCGCTAATATCGTGCCAGAGTAAAATTAACCGTGAGTTGAGATCGAATTCAGAAATTGAAAGTCAGGGTGTGTCACAAATCATTTTTGGAACATTGACTCATCTTCGGAAGATTTTTCATGCAAACTGAGTTTTTCAGCAAAATAATCAAATTATGGCTAATTTGGTTCGGAAAATTGGTAGGCCCGCTTTTGGTTGTATTTTTGAGATCAAGATGGTTCTATGGTCAAGTGATTATGTGAATTGAAGTGTGGTGACATTGGATTAATTTTATGGACTTCAATTTGGTTCAATTAGAAGAGAATTGAAGAATGTGATGTACAAAGTTTAAAAATCGTGTGCCTCGGCGGAAAAATAAATTGCAACCATTGGAAGATGTTGTGGAAGAATTTGGATAGTGGAGTATGACATCATGTGATGTCATGGTGGTTGGGCCAAATTGAAGAAGATCTTGACAAGTGGAGGGTGGGGATTTGCCCTCAAAAAGGTGACCCATCACCATTATCTTCTTCCTTGAATCAAGCGACCTTGTTGGATTTTGAAAAGAGGAGAGAGAGGGGGCATTCCGACCGGACCAGTAAGCTGACGCCACCCCTTCGCCCGCTCGGCCGCTTGCTTCGTTGCCGTCACCGCTTGTCCACGCCCGCTTGCCGCGCGACCGACCAGCTCGCCACTCCGCCGCCCGCCCGCCGGCCAACACGTAGCTCCGCCTCCGTCCGTCGCTACTCTAGGTTGCCAGCCACCGTTGGAACCAGTGAAGACCCGCCGGAGGTCCCGTCCAGCTCGCCGGAGACCCGTGCAAGCCGCAACTGCCGTCCGCTGGTCCTCCTCCGCCCAACCAACCGCCGTTCGGCCCTCCTCCGTCCATGAGCAGTAGCCGGAGTTCCAAGCTAGATCCCGAACTTCGAGGCCCGTTTCGGGTGCCTTCCGATCCTCCTTTGGTGTCGCCTCGAGGAGATTTGTCAACGGCCTCGCCGTTGTCTTCGCCGGGGACTCATCGGAAAGCGATTCCGGTGAGTTTAGCTCACTAAACCTTGATTAGCGAGTTAATTATGCTTAGGGTGTTCTTATTTTAAGCTAAGTAAGCTTAGGTGGTTAGTTTAGTTTATTTAATTGTGAATTAGATTAAAAGGTTGGTTTAATTTAAATCATGTTTAGTTAAGGTTAAATTGAGGTTTATATTAGTATAATGGTGATTTGACATAAATGAATTACTTTTGGATTAAATAAATATTTTGAAATTGTTTAATAATTTAATAATATTTTATTACTAGAAATTATTAAAATATTATTATTTAATTAATTTCGGAATAAAATTAATTATTTAATAAATTCCAAAAAAAATTTCGAGACCTTATTTTCTCAGAATTTCGTGCTAATCATTGCTGTGTACTCAGATTTTCAATTTAATGATTGGATATTGCAAATTGAGTATTGATTGTAAAAAATATGGATTTATTCAGAAAAATCCCGGGTGTTGGGTTTGGCACCGAAATTGGATTTTTAAGGATTACTATTGTAATGGGAGTATTTGAGTGAAATGCAAAGTGTCCAAGGGTCAGTATTGAATTGTCGTGTGCTGGTTGAAAGACTCGGTCGCAGTAGTGGCTAAGCCAACTGGACCTATATTCATTTAGAATCGCCGTCAACATAGTGACAAGGCTCGGGTCACAGTAGAGGCTAGGCCAACTGGACCTATGCTCCTTCGGGAACGCCGTCGACGTAGTGACAAAGTCGCGCTCCAAGGTGGGGAGGCGATGCCTGGCATTAATGTCAGTAGATAGCCGAACTGCGAGTAGGCTATGTTCTTGTGTGGTGGTAAATGAAAATTGGATCGTGTGCTGAGTGTGGTTACCGATTATATGAAATTGTTGGCATTCCAGTTGTTTAAGTTCTTATTATTACCTGTGATTGAGTGATTTGAGTGGTGCTAACCTGCAGGATGGAACTGAGGCGAGATAAGTCTTCTGTGTGGTATGGCTAGGCCATCCTTGGGCGTATTTTCTTTCTAATAGGGGTTTAAGGGGTTAAACTTGCTGAGACAATGTCTCACCCCGTTGTGGGCTTACATTTTCAGGTCCCTAGTGGATGGAGCGGCCAGATCGTTTTGGTTGGCCTTGTGGAGTTGCAAAGGTGAAGTCTGTTGGATTGGAGATTGTGTTCGACTAGTTTGTCGTAGGACAGCCTCTTTTTGAGAGTCGACTTGTTGTAGACTTTTGGTTGTAGACCTCTGTTTGTAAACTTCGTTGGTTTTTGTAAGTGACTAGTATTCGAAATTGTTTCCTGCTTTCTTATCCCGTACTTTATTGTCAGGGGTTTTATAATACGCTTCCGCATGTGCAGATATAATGAATGGGTCGGCGGCGAGTGCCTAGGAACGTCGCATATCTGATCGACCACAGTGGGATCTGCGCGGGCCCGAGGTTCGGGGCGTGACAATAGTCAACACTGACCATCCTATATGACATGGCCAACGCTAACGTGAACAATTTTTTGCAATTTTTAATTTTTTTTTTAAATTTTCATTCTTTTTTTTTTCCAACCATAGATGAGTCAAGCCTCACCTAGATCTAGGTGAGGAAAACCAGTTGAGGATTGCCGACTCAAATTTGAAAAAAAAAAAAAAAAAAAGAAACAATAATAAAATATGCAAAACAATTAAAAAAAAAAAATAGGAGCAATAGAATTCCTAAAAAGAGAATGGCAAGCTTGCCAATGGGATGCGAGCGCTACCGCCGCCATCACCCATCATCGAAGGGACTAACGGAGGTCGCTAGTCCCTGGTGAGGCTAGCCAACCCTTGCTTAGCCAAAGCGAGGCCTCACCAGCCCTAGGTGAGGGCTGACGACCCTCACCAAGCCTGAGCAAGGACACCTAGATCTAAGCAATGCTAACCCTCACCTAGGGCTGGCGACCATCACCCACTGTAGGCGATGGTCGACACCCCTCACTAGGCGTGGGCTAGGCCTTATTAGCCCTCACCTGGGGCCTTCGAGGCTCACCTAGATCTAGGCAAGGCCGACCTTCGCTAGGCCCAACTAGCACTAGTGTCACCCTCATCTAGGCCTAGCAAGGGTTGCCCCAAGTGAGGGCCAGCGTGACCCAAATCTAAGCACCCTTGCTTGAGCCTAGCGAGGTTGGTCAACCTCGCCTAGGGCCAAGCGAGGGTCAATCCCGTTGCTTGCCTACCGTTCTCTTTCTTTATTTTTTGTTTTGTTTTTTAAAATAAAATTTCAATTTTATTTTTTAGTTTTTAATCTAATTTAAAAAATATTTCAATAAATAATAATGATGATGATGATAATGACAATAATATGTCATGTAGGAGAGAGAAATTAATTTAAAAGTACCACATTAACATTTTTCGTTAACCAAATTGATGGTATTGAGTCTATTGACAAATTAACTTGATTGCACCAATTCAACAAATTCTAAAACTCAATTACATTTTCGCGACAAATTTTAGGACTTATAGTATATTTATCCATAAAAATGTAAAAAATTACAAAAATTATCCAAATTAGTGTCACGTCAATAATATTCGGTCAAAATTAGCCAAATGGACTAAATTATCAAATCGTTAAAAAATTTATGACCAAATTCACTAAATTACAAGGTTTATGGTTGAATTGACACAAGTCCAATAGATTTAAGATTTTTTTGTAATTTTTTATAAATTTAATTGTATATTATGATAATAAAATATTGAAAGATATTTTATAGTTAAAACATATCAAATAGATTGGCCAAAAAGAATTTTTAATTGGGTAGTAGAAAAAGTTATAGATAGAATAGACAAGCTTCTAATGATCATTCACAATTTCATATATGTTAAATATATACATAGAGAAAGTACCAGAAAAAATTCTTACTTTGGTGTCAAAAAAGAAAAAAAGGAAGAAAGAGGTCAGTGACTATTTTTTTTCTCACATAATTAGAATTTTTAAAAGGATTACAATAGCGAGTGCTTTTCGACAACTTATTAAGAAACTAATTAATGACACCATTTCAATTTTTATGCATTGATTATTTTCATATTATGCACAATCAATATCTTGAAAATGGAAGAGAGGTAGTACCAGAAAAAATTCTTCCTTTGGTGTTAATAAAAAAAAAGGGGCAGTGACTATTTTTTTTCTCAGATAATTAAAATTTTTAAAAGGATTACAATAACAATTGCTTCTGGACAACTTATTAAGAAACTAATTAATGACACCATTTCAATTTTTATGCATTGACTACTTTCATATTATGCACAATTAATATCTTAAAAAATCGAAGAGAGACAAAGAGAGTACCAGAAAAAATTCTTAGTTTTGTCTCAAAAAAAAACAAAGAGGGCAGTGACTTTTTTTCTCAGATAATTAAAATTTTCAAAAGGATTATAATAACGAGTGCTTCTAGACAACTTATTAAAAAACTAATTAATGATGCCATTTCAATTTTTATGCATTGATTACTTTCATAGCATGAACAATTATTACTCTGCTGTCAAAAAAAAAAAAAAGAGGGCAGTGACTATATTTTCTCAGGTAATTAGAATTTTTATAAGGTTTACAATAACAAGTGCTTCTAGAGAACTTATTAAGAAACTAATTAATGACACCATTTCAATTTTTATGTATTGATTACTTTCATATTATACCCGATTAATATCTTGAAAATCGAATTGATGAAAACAAGATAAATTTAACAAGTATCCGGAGACACTCATTAACATGAACATTAACAAAAAGATAAGAATCCTAATAAGGTTAAGAAACTTGTTCAAGTGACTTAACAAGTTTTCACATAAGCAATGTCAACATAAGCCAGGAATTTCATATGCTTACATAAGCTCACTGGGGCATTGAGTCGCGGGCGCCTAATGACAAGCACAAGTATCCAAGTACAAAGGGACAATGAGTACAGCACCTTGAAAATTCCATAGCCACCTACTTCTCTTCTCCCATTGAAGCCTGGACCTCCTCGCCTATCTACTCGAGCTTTTGACTTCGACTCGCTTCCATAATTTCTCTTGCTTGCCTCACAGAAAATGGCACGCCTTCTCCTTTCGATTTCTCTGTGCCTAGGCCTTGTCCACCTCGTCGCCTCTTCGAGGCCCGTCGATCCAACGAAAGGGTTCGTGTCTCTTCCATTGAACCAATCCAACTTCCATGTCCAACGACCCTACGACGTGCGTGAGGACGAGCGGTATTCCTTCCGACATGGAGTTCACAAGCTTTGGGTGTATTCCAGTGACAAGCCTCACACTCCCACGAGCCGAACAAAGCCTCGCACTGAGATTCGCATCAGTGTAAGCTTTCAATGATCCTGAACTGGCAACGTGATCAAAATCGCCAGATACCCAATGGACCAGGAATTATAAACCCGGGTTAGGATGGCGAGTATTGATGTTTAGAGGCGATATATTTGTTACTGATTTCATTCATAAGGCCACGTCTCTAGTCCGAGCCCCGGCTTTGAAAAGCGTGACGCGCAGGGAATTATTCATGTGCTATTGTATTAGCCATTACTTTCAGTTATCCATTACAATAAAAGCTGCATAGTTCAGATAATTTGCAACGAAATTTCAAAAGAGACAATTGTTGAAGATCACTATGACATCCAGATTTTTGGGTTCTAATTTAGATTAGATAAATTGGACGTTTCATCGACGTGGCTATAGTGTTGTTCTCTGAGTTGGCCACTCACGAGATAACTAGACTAGCTGGGTAAGCTATTAAGGACTTTAGGGCAATTAGACTTGAGAATTCGACCAGAAATCGACTTCTCGACCGTGCTCATCTTTAGAGATCATTGCAGTACAGTATAAAATCGATTTGAAATCAGAGATAGGTCGGTTCAATTGAGATGAATGACCAATCGTGGGTGACTCCACTAAATTGGAAAATTCTCATCGACCGGCACTAATTTGATTTTCTTATTGTTTTGGTATCCTATGTTCGTATTTGAATCTCGAGATTTTCACGACAACCGAGAGTCGCCAATGTGTCGAGTGGGTTCATTGTGGCTCGAAGAAAATCGACCACGGGTCATTTGTCCTAAAAAGTTCTGAAAACTAACCGGTAGCCTAGGTTACACTAAAAACGCGTCCGAGTGAAATTAACAGCCAATCTAAGTCCAATTTCGAAAATTGAAAAGTCTGTCATGTCACAATAAATTTTAGGAACGTCAACTCGGTCTCAGAAGATTTTTCTGAGAATCGAGACTTTTTGGGAAAAAGTTGAGATAAGGCCGTTTTTAATCGGAAATTGCAGAGGACCGTTCTTATTGTAAAATTGGGATGCAAGTGGGCTACATTGGTAAGGAGAAATACCAATTTGATTGATGAGGTGTTGAATGAATTAATGGGGTCAATTTGAATTAATTCAAGTGGGACTAAGGTCCAATTGGAGGGAAAAACCTAGCAAAATTCGTATGCCACATGTGCCCCACATTTTGGCCTATCTAAAGGCTTCTAGAAGGGGGTATTTCTGCCAAGGAAAAGTGAGTGGAAGCCGACATCATATGAAGTCATGGTGGGCCAAGTTGTGATGACCTAAGAGAGAGAGAGTGTGAGAGAAAAAGGGGAAATTGGTTTCTTCTTCCTCCCCTCTCTCCTCCGTCGACCGACCTCTCCCTTCTTCTTCTCAGTTGGTTCGAACAAGCAGAAGCAGCAGCCATGGCTGCTTGGTCCGGAGCTGTCGTCGTCTTCGCGCCGGGGCGCCGCCGCCGCCCGCGCATCACCCGCGCGCTCCACGGCCGCCCGCGCGCCCTCCGTCTTCCTTCCCCCTTCTACCGGCGTCGATTTCGCTTCTCCTTGGTCTGCTCGAGGTCCCAGCAGATTTGGGATGGACGCCCGAGCAGACAGCAGCAACCGGCGACTTCTAAGGGAACCGCCGTCCGTCGTTCCGCCATTCACGCGTCCACCACCACCGAGCTGCCGTCCGTCTCCCCTCACACCAGTCCAGCATTGTCCAGCCCCTGTTTCGCCTCTGCCCAGCCCCTGTCCAGCTCGATTCGGCCACCACAGGCCGCAGCCCGATCTCCTCCAGCCACCTCCGGCCACCGTGAAGCTCCGCCTTGCCCTCCACACCCTTGGCCGCCTCAACCGACACCGGAACTGCCTCAACCAACAACGCACAGAGAAGGCAGAAAATGGGTATGACAGTGGGGTTTTGGCCCGTTTTGGCCACCTTCCCGAGCCCGGATGCTCGGCCCGCCTTGAGGAAAGTCGATCCTCGCGTCGACCCCGTCGTTTTGTGTGAGTTTTTCTCACTAATGCCTTCTTAGTTTGCTAATTATACTTAAAGGTTGATTAGTGTTAGTTAAGTGTAATTAGGTGGTTGGATTAAAATGGATTAGTGTTTGTTAGTTAGTTGCTTTGCATATTAGTTAGGTGGTTAGTGTACTTAGATAGAGAATTGCCTATAGTATTTATTGGATGCTTCTTGGGATTTTTCCCGACCCTTATCGGGTGTTAATTAGGCAATTCGGGCTTAAATGAAATTTTTAGGAATTAAATATTAATTTTCGAAATTAATTATTTATTTATTTTCCGGAAATTCAACTGGGATGGCCAGTGATCGAGATTTTATGCTGATGATCGTGGCGCAGTCCGTTTATTTAATTGAGCTTTATATTGTGCTAAATTGAATTTATTGTATTTATTTATTTAATTTTCGAAATTAATTATTTATTTATTTATTTTCCGGAAATTCAACCGGAATGGCCGGTGACCAGAATTTCGTGATGATTGTCGTGGTGTAGTCCGTTTACTTAATTGAGTTTTACGTTGTGCTGAATTAATTTTAATTGTGGATTTTAGGGATTATTCCTAAATTTGATTAATTTGAGTAATTGACTGGTGAATAATTGAGTATCAGTTGCCAGTGACAAAGGTATTGTGGTAGACTACCAACCATACTAGAAATTGTGGAAATGAAAGTGAGTATGTAAGATGTATGTTGACTCGATGACTAGGCATGTCATCTAGGAATTTGGTCATGTGTATAGTGGATTCATGATAGGTTATATATCACTTTGGAGAAGGCACGTGTACTCAGTGAGCTGGTCTATCACCTGGGAGAACGTACGTGGACTTGGTGATTAAGTTTGGCATCTTGAAAGAGACACGTGGGCTCGGTAATTTGATGCATTACCTCGAAGAATGCACGTGGTCTCAATGAGTACATTTGGCATCTTGAAGAGACACGTGGACTCGGTGACTTGATGCATCGCCTTGGAGCATGCACATGAGCTCGCTGATTCAGAATGGCATTTTAAAGGGCACGTGGGCTCAGTAAATTAATGCATTACCTCGGAGAATGCACGTGGCTCGGTGATCGGTTCCATCACCTCGGAGAATGCACGTGGCTCGGTGATAAGGGATATCGCCTCGGAGAATGCACGTGGCTCGGTGATAAGGGATATCGCCTCGGAGAATGCACGTGGCTCGGTGATTGGTTTTATCAGTTGAGACTGTAGAGCAATGACTAGAATGACCCGGGAAATGGTTAGAGTGTCATGTAATCGACTAAGTCGATTAGTCTTTGCTTTGATTTGATGCTATGAAATGATTGATTAAATGGAATGATCGGTGAATGGTTGAGTGAGATGTAATCGACAAGGTCGATTGATCATTGCTTTGATATGATGTTGTGAATTGATTGATTGAATTGAAATGACCGTGAGTGGTCTTGTTGGCATGTAATCGACTAGGTCGATTTGATCGATGCTTCGATCAGTGATGTGATTGCTTGGATGCCTATTTGATATGTGCTAATATGTAGGTGGAATCTGAGGCCAAGGTAAGTCCTCTGGCTCATGTTGTGCATAGGCAACCCTAAGATGTATTAGTTTACTAATCGGGTCTTAGGGGATAGAACTTGCTGAGACGTAGTCTCATCTCGGTTGTGGGATAACATTTCAGGACCCTGATGAAGAACCCGAGGAGAAAGAACTCGAAGAGGAGTATCTGGAGGAGAACCCTGAGGATGATCCAGAGTAGGACCCTGATGAGAATTGAGTCGCCAATCCTATCTGAAGATTTTGGCTATAGAATCTATTTGAGTAGAAACCAACCTTTTTAGCATGGCTTGTATATGTACATAAGGGTGTTGGTTTTCTGGTTCAAATTTCTAGTTTTACTTGTATATCCCATTGCTTTATTGTCTGGAGATTTTTATAACTGTTTCCGCATGTGCTATTAAAAAGGAAAGGGTCGGCGATATGTAGTCCTGGGATATCGCATTTTAAAATCGACCAAAGTTGAAGGATGGTCACGAGACCGAGGGTCGGGGCATGACAATCACCACCTCTCTCTCTCCTGGAGTTCTCTATATCTCTCTCTCTCTCTAGAGTTCTCCATATCTCTCTTTACTCCTCTAGATTTCTCTTTCTCTGGATTTCTCTAGATCTCTCCCTTCTCCAGAATGTCCTAGCATAATCCATCAGCTGCGCCACTTCTAGACTTCTCCAAAGAAATCTAGTTGTGAGGCTAAAATAATAATACTTCTAGAATAGTGTAGAAAGCTAGGAAAGTCACCAACTTTCCATCCTATAAATAGGAGCAACTTGCTCCTCATTTGAGCGTCCAACTAAGAGTGTGTGACTAATAAGTCCAAGAGGGTGTGCGTGGGCGTAGTGGGCGGCGTGATTGTAGAGTGTGGTGTGTGTAGGGGTCTTGAGAGTGTGTTGTAGAGTGTGCTATGTATGCATATGAGTGTGAGAGAAATTGTGTAGAGTTGTCCGAGTATTGTACGTGGTATGAGAAAATATTGTAATAGTTAAAGTCATATTTCGTGAGTTATATTTGTACCACGTTTCCGCTAGATTCAACAAGTGGTATCAGAGCAGGTTGTTGGAGACCGTGCGAAGACAGTGGTCGGGGACCATTGTAAGTGAGTAGGCGGTCAAGGATCGTCAAGCCAAGAAACGGAGTACGTCGAAGTCCTGCCAATGCACAATCTGGGATTGTGAAGTCGGTTGGTCCGGGACCAGGCTTATTTGGTATAGTGCGGGGCATTATACTCAAGTCATGATGGCGGATTTCTCAAGTTCGGTGAACGGCATGGAGAAGCTCAACAATTTCAATTATAATAATTGGAGTACCCGCATGCAGTATTATTTGCTTGGACAAGATTTATGGGATATCGTTGGCGGCAACAACACCACACCACCCACAAATGATAGTGATTTAAAAAAGTGGAACGTCAAATCAGGTAAGGCTCTTTACGTTCTTGCCATGACTGTTGAAGATGAATTATTGCAACACATAAAGAGTGCGAAGACCCCAAAGGAGGCCTGGGATAACTTGGCGACGTTGTTTGCGAGGACAAACGATGCCAAGTTACAATGTCTGGAGAACGAGCTCCTCTCAATCTCGCAACAAAGTATGACGGTAAGTCAATACTTTTCTAAAATTAAATCTATTTGCGAAGAAATTTCAAAATTAGATCCTGAGAATGCCATCTTTGAGACAAGAATGAGAAGAATAATAATTCATGGATTAAGGCCGGAGTATAACGGTATTGTTACGGCCACCCGTGGATGGGCAAACGAGCCAACTCTAACAGAGTTGGAAAATATATTGGCCAATCAAGAGACCTTAGATAAACAAATCCCTAAGGTCACAATTAAGGAGGATGAAAGTGCCCTTTTCAATAATAAAAGAGGGTTCAAAGGCCAGAATAGAAATAAAGCAAGTGCAAAAGATGGTAAACTATGGAAAGATCATGGAGATTGGCGGAGGCAACCATACGAGAAGGGTTATCAGCCAGGGGGAGTTCGTCAAGATCGCGACGATGACGACGATGAAGACAAGGGCAACAAAAGTCGTAGTAAAGGGTGCTACGTCTGTGGCAAGGTAGGACATATTGCTAGATTCTGTTGGTACAGGCAGGAAGAAGGAAATGTCGTCACTTCCTGCAAGAAGGACATTGAAAGCAAAGAAGAATGGGACTTTCAAGCGCCTGTTGCAGTGAAGGAACAAGAAGAGCTTGCAACTGCTTGTATAATTTAGTTGGATAATTCGACAGGTTCTATCACGACCCCAAATAAGAGCAAGCCAAGGGAGAACTCGAAGAAACAACTAACAATGCCAACAAGAAGTCATGAAAAGAAACTGCAAGAGATGCAGGAGATGATAAAGAAACTGAAAGTTGAGAAGGCAAAGATGGAGAATATGTTGAAAAAGAGGGATGAGATGATAAGGCAGAAGGATCGAGAGCTCAAGGCAAAAGAAAGAGAGCTAAAGAAGTTCCAATGTGAGTTCAAGAAGCTGCAGAAGCTTCAGGACCTCAAGCCCACTATGACGTTTCGAATTAATCATATCGGAAGAGACAACGAACAAATGAAGGAGAAAAAGAAAGTTTTCTTTGAGAAAGGAGACCATCTACACCCTACATCCCATGGTGTAAGGATCGGTGGAGTAAGATCAAGGGAAAGAGATTTAATGAGGAAAAGGATCAAGAGGCCTACACTGAAGTGCTTCGGATGGGATTGAATCGGTTGAAGCATGAAATGAAAGTCACAAATGAGAGGGTTGACAGGATGAGTTCCAATCTCAAAATTCTTAGAGGAGATATGTCGAATACGAAGACCGAATCTAGTGAGAAGAAGGAAAAGGAGACTAAAGGGCAGAATGAATTGACACTACGAAACCCAAGCTTCAAAAAGTCCGATGGAAAGTCGCAGCGGGGAGAAGCAAGCGAAGATGGAGCCATAGAGCCATCCACATCTGAGGAAGCTTCGCAATATGTTGAATGGAGGAAGACAGTTGAAGAGTCCAAAAGCAATATCGGCACGGCTACTATATTGATAGAGAGTAGTCGGTGAGGGGGAGTGTTGAAGATCACCGCCTCTCTCTCTCCTGGAGTTCTCTACATCTCTCTCTCTCTAGAGTTCTCCATATCTCTCTTTATTCCTCTAGATTTCTCTTTCTCTGGATTTCTCTAGATCTCTCCCTTCTCCAGAATGTCCTAGCATAATCCATCAGTTGCGCCACTTCTAGACTTCTCCAAAGAAATCAATTGTGAGGCTATAATAAAATAATAATACTTCTAAAATAGTGTAGAAAGCTAGGAAAGTCACCGACTTTCCATCCTATAAATAGGAGCAATTTGCTCCTCATTTGAGCGTCCAACTAAGAGTGTGTGAGTAAGAAGTCCAAGAGGGTGTGCATGGGTGTAGTGGGCGGCGTGAGTGTAGAGTGTGGTGTGTGTAGGGGTCTTGAGAGTGTGTTGTAGAGTGTGCTATGTATGCATATGCGTGTGAGAGAAATTGTGTAGAGTTATCCGAGTATTATACGTGGTGTGAGAAAATACTATAATAGTTAAAGTCATATTTCGTGAGTTATATTTGTACCACGTTTCCGCTAGATTCAACAACAATCTGCGATTTTATTTTAGTCGTCGTATACTCATCATATCTGATTTTCATCTGTTGGGATATAATATGCGGAATTACCAGGATCTTGCAATTTACGTCAACGAGAAATCACTAGAGAAATTAACGAGAAAAATAAGGACACCAGAAATTTACGTGGTTCGGTCCGAGTATCGGTACCTACGTCCACGGGAAGAGCCAGCAGCAAATAATCCACTAAAATCGGAGAATCAGAGTTTACAATCACTCAATCGTTCAAGTGTTTCCCACACTTAGATTTAACCACAAACCCTAAGTGTTTATAAATACCAACTCAATTGGGTATAAACTCACGGCACAAAAATACCGCGCGTTCAAGCTCGAACGAAACGCTCTACGTACGTCAAACAAGAACAGCGTCTTCACGTATGTATCCTTTTCATAGGGCTTCTACAAGCGGCGCGGACGTGCGGCTCCTTTCTTCGTTGAACATGCGGCGTTATTCGTAGGGTTTTATTTTCCCTTTTATACGTGTGCCCCAAAAGTCAAATTATTGACTTGGGCCCACCATCCACGTATTTAGCTGTGCGCGTGGATTTCCTCTTCACGCAAGTAAGGTGCAGAGGAGTCCTCATAAGTCGTGTGCCCAGAGTCAACATTGACTCTGGGCCCCACGATTTTAGTTGCCTTTTTCCGAATTCCTGTCTTCCGCAGCAATGAAGAACCTTGCTCCCTTTTTTTTTTATTATTTCAAGAGTCCAGCGAAGCCTTTTGATTTTTCATCTAATCTTCAAATTTGAGACATTAATTTAAAAATTCTCCACCTTGGCTCGATGTTTGAAGCCAAGTTATAGTGCTCATCATCCATGCTGCTCTCCCAACGCCCCAACCGGCGCACTTACTCTCCATAGACGCCAATAGAGCTCAAGCAGAGCTTGAGCTTCGCCAAAGGAACAGACTTAGTCATCATGTCTGCTAGGTTATCTGCTGTAGCAATCTTTTTAACAGTAACAATAACCTTAGTTAAGACATCTCGGATGAAGTGGTACCTGATGTTGATATGCTTCGTTCGCTCGTGATAAACTGGATTATACGCCAAATATATCGCACCTTGGTTATCACAGTGTATATCAACACTTTTCTGTTCTAGCCCAAAATCCGAGAGCAAACTTTGTAACCATATCGCCTCTTTCACTACAAAGGTTAGTGCCATGTACTCTGCCTCAGTCGAAGATAAGGCAATGTGATCCTGTAAGGACGCTTTCCAACTAACTGCACCACCCACTAGCGTAAACACGTACCCTGCTAAAGACCTCCAATCATCCAAGTCACCGGCGTGATCCGAATCCACAAAATCAGTGGTCTCACTGCCATTACTGTCCCTTCGGTATACTATACCCACGTCTGTTGTCCCCTTCAAATATCTGAGGATCCACTTCACAGCTTCCCAATGAGCTTTACCAGAACGCTTCATATAGTGACTAACCACGCTCACAGCTTGTGAAATATCAGGCCTAGTGCACACCATAGCATACATAATACTACCCACGGCACTAGAATAAGGAACACGGGACATATGCTCCTCCTCCTCCTCAGTCTACGGTGATAATTTATCTGAAAGTTTAAAGTGCTTCGCTAAAGGTGTACTTACAGATTTTGCCGACTGCATATTAAAATGTGCTACGATCTTCTTAATGTATTTCTTTTGAGATAGACGTAAAACTCCTGCAGCCCTGTCACGCAAAATCTCCATACCCAAAATTTTCTTTGCAGCACCTAAATCTTTCATCTCAAATTCAACATTTAACTGCCTCTTCAGCACATCAATATCAAACATATTCTTAGCTGCTATCAGCATATCATCAACATATAAGAGTAGATAAATCAAAGAACCATTCTCCAATCTCCTATAGTAAACGCAGCTATCCATCTGACTTTTCAAGTAGTCTTGACTAGTCATAAAGCATCAAAACGTTTATCCACTGTTTAGGGGATTGTTTCAGCCCATACAAAGATTTCTTTAACAAGCAAACATGATCTTCCTTACCCGGAATAGCAAATCCCTCTGGTTGCCTCATGTAAATCCACTCCTCCAACTCACCGTGAAGAAACGCAGTTTTCACATCTAGTTGCTCTAACTCAAGATCCTGCAAAGCAACTAAAGCAAGTAAAACACGAATAGAAGTATGTCTTACCACAGGAGAGAACACCTCATTATAGTCAATGCCCTCACGCTGTGTATACCCCTTCGCCACAAATCTCACCTTATATCTCGCTGCCTCAACACCTGGAATGCCCTCTTTCCGTTTGAAGACCCATTTACTTCTGACAATCTTTTGGCTCTTAGGTACTTTGACCAGCTCCCATGTCTGATTTCGATGGAGTGATTCCATCTCTTCACTCATAGCCCCTAGCCACTGCGATGTCTCCGAACTAGCCATCGCCTCAGAATAAGACGAAGGTTCATTTGTCTCCACCTCATCACCTACAGTGAATGCATAAGCAATATCTGTATAACCATAACGTACCGGTGATTTAATGTGCCTTCTCTGTCTATCTGCGACTATAGTCTACTGCGGCTTTGCTGGTTGTTCACTATCACCGACTTCAGGAACTGCGGCTTCATCTGCAATCTCAACTTCTGTTACCTTCGAGGTCTCTAGAGTCTCCACCTGAGACTCCACCTCACTCATGACACCATGATCTATCTTCTCTGCTGGTTGTATCTTAGAACTCCTCTGTTGAAGTATTGTAGTCTCGTCGAAGATCACATCTCTGCTGATTAGAAAACCGGGTGATTTGGGATCAGTGCATCATAGCCGGTAGCCTTTCACCCCATGTGCATAACCCAGAAATATGCACTTCTTCGACCTCGGCTCAAGCTTACCATCACTCGCATGAGCATATGCAGGACATCGGAATATACGTAATCCGGAATAATCAACAGGTTTCCCCGACCATACTTCCTCAAGAGTCTTCCACTCGATAGCAGATGATGGAGATCGATTTACCAGGTAACACGACATGTTTACTGCTTCGGCCCAAAATTCCTTGCCAAGTCCTGCATGCGAAAGCATGCATCGAGCTCGCTCAAGCAAAGTTCTGTTCTTTCGTTCTGCCACGCCATTCTGCTGTGGTGTCCCGGGTACTGTGCGGTGTCTCACAATACCTTCTTTCTCGCAGAACTCGGTAAAATCTTTACCATAGAACTCCATGCCATTATCGGTTCTCAGGCACTTGATTTGTTTATCTGACTGCTTCTCAATCAATGCCTTAAATTTCTTGAACCGATCAAACACATCATATTTGTGCTTCAGAAAGTAAACCCATACCTTTCTCGAATAGTCATCGATAAATGTCAGCATATATCGGGCACCTCCTTTCGAAGGAATCGAAGACGGGCCCCAGACGTCTGAATGAATATATTCAATAGGTCGCTTGGTCGAATGAATAGCTGTCGTAAACTTAACTCGGTACTGCTTCCCATAGATGCAATGCTCACATAAGTCCAGCTTTCCTGTCTTCTGACCCTTCAACAACCCCCTTTCACTCAGCATCGTCATACCTGCCTCACTGATGTGCCCCAAACGCATATGCCATAATTGGGTCAAGTCAGAATCTAACTCACCTGATGAAACTACAGTGGTTCCGGTCACGGTCTCTCCCAGTAGATGATAGAGAGTATTCACTTTCTTCCCTTTCATCACTGTCATGGCACCTCGAGAAATCTTCAGTACTCCACCTTCAGCGGTGTACCTACACCCGATGTCATCGAGTGTCCCCAAAGAAATAAGGTTCTTCTTGAGCTTTGGTACATGCCTCACATCTGTCAATGTGCGAACCACCCCATCATGCATCCGGATCCGAATTGTCCCTATTCCCACAGCCTTATAGACTGCATTATTCCCCAAAAGAACTCTACCACCATCTCGCAGCCCGGTAAGTAGTAAACTAGTTCTTATGAGGCGTCATGTGATAAGAACACCCCGAATCTAGCACCCATTCGTCTCTCGACGAAGTAGCGCCACACATAAGACAGCTTCAAAGATCACTATTGCTCCCCTCGGCAACGTTTGCCACACTGCTTGTGGCATTCTGCCTATCAACTTTATTTCTCCGATTATGACAGTCTCTCCTGATGTGCCCCTCCTCGTGACACTCAAAGCACTTCATGCGTCCCTTGGACTTTCTATGGCGTGATTTTGATCTGCTTTTACCTCTGCTGCTACTAGGCCCTCGATGTTGTTCTCTACCCCGAACCGTCAGTGCTTGCGCTGCTCTTTGCGCCGAACTGTCATCTCGCAACTTTCTCTGCCACTCCTTAGAGAATAAGGCGGACTTTACCTCTTCTGAGGTAATAGTAGTACGCCCCTGCAACAGTGAATCAGTAAAGTGCTCCCATGACTCTAGTAAAGAGGCTAACAACATCATGCCTTGCTCTTCATCATCAAGTAACTTACCAACGTTCTTCAGATCCAACATGAGTTTATTAAATTCATCTAGGTGGGTTCTGATAGACGTACCTTCAGTATATCTAAATTGAAACATCTTCTTCAGTATGTACAAGCGATTGTTCAAACCTTTCTTTACATAGAGTGTTTGAAGTTTTGCCCATAATGCTGCGGTATCCTTCTCTTCAGCAACCTCCAGTAAGATCTCATCCGTCAAATTTAATAGGATTATACTCTTTTCTTTTTCCATCAGCTCTACCCTCTCTGAGGCTTTCATTATAATCGGCAACTCATCTTCACCATCCAGTACCTTGGCCAAACCTTGTGTTGTCAATAAAGCTCGCATCTTGATGCTCCATAACACAAAGTTGTTACTCCCGTTAAACTTCTCAATTTCAGATTTCCTCTTAGACATAATTGCAGTAACAGAATTTCTAGATAATAATCAGACAAGCAAAAGCTCCAAATCACAATCAAGAAATCTAACCCCAAGCTCTGATACCAATTGTTGGGATATAATATGCGGAATTACCAGGATCTTGCAATTTACGTCAACGAGAAATCACCAGAGAAATTAACGAGAAAAATAAGGACACCAGAAATTTACGTGATCCGGTCCGAGTATCAGTATCTACGTCCACGGGAAGAGCCAGCAGCAAATAATCCACTAAAATCGGAGAATCAGAGTTTACAATCACTCAATCGCTCAAGTGTTTCCCACACTTAGATTTAACCACAAACCCTAAGTGTTTATAAATACCAACTCAATTGGGTATAAACTCACGACACAAAAATACCACGCGTTCAAGCTCGAACGAAACGCTCTACGTACGTCAAACAAGAACAGCATCTTCACGTACGTATCCTTTTCGTAGGGCTTCTGCAAGCGGCGCGGACGTGCGGCTCCTTTCTTTGTTGAACGTGCGGCGTTATTCGTAGGGTTTTATTTTCCCTTTTATACGTGTGCCCCAAAAGTCAAATTATTGACTTGGGCCCACCATCCACGTATTTAGCTGCGCGCATGGATTTCCTCTTCACGCAAGCAAGGTGCAGAGGAGTCCTCATACGTCGTGTGCCCAGAGTCAACAATTTGACTCTGGGCCCCACGATTTTAGTTGCCTTTTTCCGAATTCCTGTCTTCCGCAGCAATGAAGAACTTTGCTCCTTTTTTTTTATTATTTCAAGAGTCCAGCGAAACCTTTTGATTTTTCATCTAATCTTCAAATTCGAGATATTAATTTAACATTACCGACTGATAATGCTTAATCATACTGAATTACAGGGATATGATTATTCCTCCGGAGTGTGGCAATTTGAAGGATACGCGTACGTGCCACGTGGAATGTCCGGCGTGTATATTATGCAAGTCTTTGGGGCGAGCCCGCATGCCACAACCGCAGCGCTCGTAGTCTACAATGGTTCATTGTCTTACTACACAAACACAGTCTTGCTGGAGAACGTTTACGACAGATGGTTCCAGGTGAATGTGATACATGACGCGAATGCCTCCACCGTGAAAATCTACATAGACGACCAGCTCAAGATGGTGGCTCCTGGTCGTGGTGAGGCCACACATTACTTCAAGTGCGGGGTTTATGCTCAACGTTATAGTTCCTACTATATGGAGTCGCGTTGGAAGGGAATCAAGGTTCTTAAGATGAGTGATTGATGGACCTTTTTTCTCAATAATCGTGTCGACTTAGTCGTCACTACTTTTGTAATAACAACCGAGTCGATTCCAAAAAAGTCGACTTATCCTTAGGTGGCTAGCCAAAGGGTTTCTCTTTGGTCGTTCATCAACTTTAGGAGAACCTCGCTTGCCGGTAGTCTCCATAAACATCTTCCAAAAAGTGTACTATTGAAAGTTTCAAAGCCTTAATATATTATGCGATCAAGTCCTAAACTTTTTCATTCATAGATACAAAATTTATACTTTTACTCAAAACTGCCATTTGAGTAGAGAACATTTCGGTCAATGCAATCAAGTGCTAAAATATTTGCAGAAAATTGCGAGCATCTACTAAACTTATATTGCAAATAAATTAAAGGCCACGTATGCAATCTTAGAGTCTCACGTAGGCAACTTCGATACTGTGTTTAAAAACTACTCGATCGCAGTTTTTGAAGAGATATAGAACTTGAATCTTCTAATTAAAAGATTTAATACTCGAGTACATTCTTTACACAAGGTTTAGGACTTCATACTTCCTACTTATTAGGACGACAAAGGTGAGCGGAGTCCATAGTCTTTCTATTCTATTGAATGGAAATAGAAACGGGCAGCATTGTCAAATACAGTTAGCTAGAAAAGTTCCTCGTGACTCTACGGAAGGCACTATACTATTACCAAGGATGAGTTTCATGTGGGTGAATGTGAGTTTCATACTAGCCCTACCAAAATTAAAGACTTTTTGATACGACTAACACAGAAACGCAAAAAAACGAAAGGATTTAAGTAAGAAATAAACTGTAGAAATTGATCCTGGATATGGCAATTCATGAGATTGACGTTGTACCTCCTCTACAGGAGATGATTTCGCTATAATCAAGGTAAAGGAGATTATAATTGCTTGAAGCACTCATGCTCAAGTAGTTGCCCTATCCTAAATACACCAAAATCGACAATAATTAATCAATAAAAAATGAGTTTGCTTACACACTCAACTACGGCTCTCATAGTTTATTGATTTTTGCAAGTTTTTCTATACAAAATAAACTAGGAGATGAGGCTTTAAATTATTTGGATCAATTTACGTCGAGAGTCGGTCTACTAGCAAACTAGGCCAAGTAACATACCACAATCGTACAACTTGAGCACTCTCGATCACTTGGCCAATCAACCCACTAGTGTTGCACCGGCGACCGGGGTTGATTGGCCTCCTACTTGGTAACTCCAACCCCGTTTTAAGTCACATACGTATCTCAAGAGCAAAATTTCTATCAATTCCGATCGAAAGAGAAACTTAGAGCCATAATCAAACAACTATCCGCTTTGCCATAATTTCGGGAGAAGGGATGCCTCCTCACTTCATCCTCATCCTTTTCGTCTCTCCCTAGCCCTGCTGAGCTCTTCACCTGCTGCAGATGTTGCCAGAATCCAATTACTAATGGAATTTGATCAATGGGACAAGCTTCATCAGCATATATACTGTAGTATCTATCATGTGCACTTCCCAACAGATGCAGTTTCGTGTGACACAATATCTCGAATAAAATGGTACCTAATGTCTATGTCTTTCATCCACTCATGATATGTCAAATGTTTAGTAAAATGTATAGCACTCTGACTATCATAATAAGCAATAATTCTCTCTTGCTACGACCCAAGTTCTCTTAGCAAACGTCTAAGCCAAATAGCATCCTTGATCATCTCAACCGAGGCTATATACTCTACTCCAATTTTCGACAAAGAAATTACTGACAGTAATCACCTTTTCCAATAAGGAATAATTGTCCAAAAAATCATAAATCTGTTGTAGATGATCAATTTGGTGTTTAACCTTTCAATTTGGCAAATTTAGTATAAACCTTATGAAGATTTACTAATATAATTCTTCTGGTAATCGGTCTAGCCTCATTGGCAACGTCGTATGTTGAGGGCATTTCCGAAATTTGAAATTTTCGCAAGAGCAAAGTTGGAAGAAAAAATGTATTAGCATTTCGAAAATACTCAAAGCTCAAAGTACCTAAACCTTTGTTGGGTTAAAAGTCCTTACAGGACTTTGGAAATGCAATTGCATCTCTCCAAAACTTTTAAAAAAAAAAATTGTGAAAAGGTATTTACTGCCTTTAGAGTGACAGAGGTTCTGGCAAAATTTTGCCAAGTGCAGCTGAAAGCACCAACTTTTGCAGTGAGACAACTTATGGCGTGTTTGGTAACGTTTCTGTTCCTAGGAACAATTTCTTATCAAAAATGATTCTTTTTTATTCTGTTCCCGAGAACAATTTCTAAGCATTTTAAGCCATTTGGTAACTGGTCAAAATTTCAATTCTCGGAATAGAATTGTGTTTGGTACCGTACTCAAAATTTCTACTCCAAATCATTTTCTTTTAATTTTTAAATAATTTTATTACTTTTTTCCTTTTTTTTCTTTTTTCTTATTTTCTTTTTTCCCTTTCTTTATCATATTCTTCTTCTTCAAGTGGTCGATCGCCGACAAGCTAGCTAGACGAGGGCCGGCGACCTCACCGAGCATCGCCGGCCTTCATTGGCCGAGCCTCACCAGCAGCTGGGCGAGAAGGCGACGCCGACCTCACGATGGCCCGACGAGGTCGAGCCCCACCGGCAGCTGAGCGAGCTCAGCCTTGGCAAATCTGGGCCAAGCCGCTCACTCAGTCATGGCTCGGCCGAGCCTCGGTAGGGCTGGCCGAGCCTCACCAATGGCTAAGGGAGGCCTGGGCGAGGCCCGCCTGGCCACCAGCGAGGTCGAGCCTCGCCAATGGCTGGGCTTGCCTCCAACGAGCTCGTCGGACCTTGCCCTAGCCTGGCAAGCTCGCCAGACCTAGCGACCGACGGTGGTGGGCGACAGATGGCAACCGTGGCGATGGCAGCAGATGAAGAAGAAGAAAATGGAAGAAGAAAAAGAAAAAGAAAAAATAGGTTCTTGATTCTAGAATTGTTCCCAGGAACAAGAATCAATTTTTTTTTTTTTTTGATTCTGTTCCAAATCTACTTCCGGGAACAAAAAAATAGAAATTTGTTCCTGGGAACAAAAATATTACCAAACGCATTTCTGTTCCAAATATACTTCCGGAAACAAAAGAACATAATCAAGCACAGTTTGGCAAGTTGCCAAACATGCCCTTATTCAATACAATGGAGATCAAATTTTCAATCTTTTTAGCTTGCTCTGGTATCTTTCTCTCACGTTCAGTTCAGTTTGGGCTTTCTTTTCCACCTCCAACTCCAGCTATTCGCTCCCTCTCTAATTCAGTCTATTAAAGAAGTTGGAGCGATTTCCAAAATACACTCCCAATTTTACAATGACATATAATACGACATAACTAGCAACAAAGAACCACCAATAATCCTATTTTAAACGCTCGAAATGCTCTGAAGATGGATTTCCAGATCATCATAAAATCGAAGTGTATATGATCTTATCCATCTTAGTTATGAGAAATAAGTAAATCTGTAATTTGGCTTGCTCCTCAATTTCCTTCTTCTACGCGAAGCGGCATCAGTAAAATCTGTCTCATAAAAAATTAACAAAATAAGTAACAGTCACCATTCTTTTGGTTCTTCTATAGGGGAGTTCGGAGAGAAAATATGACATAGCACGTCAAAAGGAAAACAATCCCAATTTCAAAATAATTGCAGAGACAAAAGGGCTATAAGTGGAAGGGAAGCCAATGACATATAGGATAACGATCTAATTCACATGGGCACGACTCGTAATACGAAGTGCTCTACTTGCAAACTGGAGATTGCTCTAGTTTTAACTAGATGAATCTGCAACTATGAAATAGCAAGGATGTGTACAAGTTGCCGGTGAACTAAAGCGATTCCCACCAAAAAACTATATGCAGCAAGTACTGTTTAGAAATTAGACTTGTGTTCATGTAAGAGTCCATTTAGTTGCCACATAGTAAAAATATCACCTTGTGTATCTACTAATATTATTAAAAAACATGGGAATTGAGTTGGATAAAGAATGCCATTATATGGGACTAGTATAAGGAATTCAATTGATGACTTGCATGGTACCTATGCACGAGATGAAAACTTATGTTCTAGGTTATAGATACCTCAGCATGAAAAGGCTGAAGAAGGTCCCAGGAAACTTGACGGAGTTAATTAAAAAAAAAAAAAAAAATCATCCAGTTCACTGCAGGAGTCAAGTGAATTTAATAAGAGAAATGAGTAGAGAACAGTGTTAAAGATGGAAAATGGGACTCATTTGACCCGTGAATAAAAGATTTAAGGTGAATATCTATTGGATATTGATCCATAAGTTTTGGTGAATATCCATTGGATATTTAAATAGACTCAAAAGTTTTAAATTGCAACATTTTAAAATAATGAATATTATTATCTAGCCAAAGAAAAGATTTGGGGGATATTGTTCCCAAATAAAAGAAACTTAATAACACAAAAAGAATCTTAATATGGAATTCGATTGAAAATCTTTTCTTTTTTATTTTAACTTTAGCTTTAATTCATGTGATCTTAAAATTAATCTTGTAATGTTTTAGGTCCTTGTGCATCCTCGGGTAATATTTTCATCTACTAATTTATTATTAATGATTTCTTTTTAGTTAGTAATTATATTTTTCTATTTGTGATTTGTAGTTATCTATATTTCAGTATTTAATTTTTTTTTTTTCTCCTTCATATTAAAAAATTTCCACTTTATGAGATTTGTGAGAGTTTCCCTTTCAAACTAGTGCTTCTTGGGCCTTTTTAAATTCTCTATAATCTAATCCCAAATTAAGCCAAGAAAATAGGAAGCAATGGGACGTCAAAAGAAAAATTGAAACAAGTGGAACCCATCTTGCAACTCCCTCCATGAAAATGCGTGGCTAAAATTTGACAGTTCCTACCGTCACAAAAGCCCCATCGTTAGGGTAGCTAAGCTTTTTTAATAATTTAGATGCAATAGTAGCTACATCACAGGGAATAGTTTCGCTTGAGCATTCTTCATCTTGTAGCATGCCCACGCCAACAACACTCGAATCCACGAGTGTTTTCTTTCTCTTAGATTGTCTTTAGTGTCAGACCTGAGCATGTCATTAAAAGGCTCAAGGGTCTTCTAGACAGGCAGGAGATCCACCCTAGGGTGGGAGACCCCACTTGGCTGTGGCCCATATTTCCTATTAATCCGGGAAGAAAAATATCAGATTAGCTGCAGAGAGGAGTCAGGAGTGACATTTCTCTTATCCAAAACAATTTATATTCAAAAATAATTTTTTTTATTTTTATTTCTGAATGAGTTTTTGAGCAAAAGAACGTATTTGACAATTTGCACGAAACTTTTATTCTCAAAATAGAAAAAGAACGAGAATATATTTAGTACGACCCTCAAATTTTTTTATAATGTAGAAATTTAGTTTTTAATAATTTTTAAAATTTTAATAATTCTTTTGACTTCTTTCTTGTTTTTTCTTCTTCTTTTTTCCTCCCTTCTTCTTCCTCCCCTAGCTAGTCACCAAGCCTCAATAGTCGACGACTGGCCAAAGATGAGAGCCAGGGAGGCTTGACCTTGCCTAGCCATCGTGAGATCAACTTCGCCTGGCCATGGCGAGGCCGACCTCACCTAGTCATGGCAAAGCTCCCCAGCCCTTGTCTCTGGCTAGTCGCTAGCTATCACCAAGGTCTAGCGACCAACTAGAAGAGGAAGAAAATGATTTTGTTTCAAAATTTGTTCTTGGGAATAAAAAAAGGATATTTTTTCTACTTCTTATTTCTATTTCAAATCTATTCATTGGTCACTAAGGGCCTGTTTGGTAACCATCCAAATAGTGCCAGATTCTGATTTTTGTTCCGAGAATAGTTTTGGAACAAAATCGTGCTTGGTAAAAATTTTATTCCCGAAAATAGATTTGGAGTAGAATCAAAAATAATTAAAAAAATAGTTGATTCTTTGTTCCCAGGAACAATTCTAGAATCAAGTCTACCTGATTTTTTTTCTTTTTCCTCCTCTTTCTTTTGTTTGTCTTCCCTTTATGTTGTTCTTCAAGTGTTGTTGCCGCCACCATTGTCGTCTGCCACCGCCGCCGCCCCCCACCGAATGTCGCCCACCGCCGCCGGTGGCTAGCGAGCTCGGCAGAGGCTAGCCCAGCGGCCAGCAAGGCCTGGCGAGCTCGCCGGTGACTAGGTGGGCCTCCCCTAGCCACCGGCGAGCCTCGCCCGGCCGGGCAAGGCTGGCCGACGAGGCACGGCCCTCATCTATCCGATCACCGATCATCCCAAGGCTGGTGACTGGTCACCTTGAAGAAGAAGAAGAAGAAGAAGAAGAAGAAGAAGAAGAAGGGTCACCAGTCATCTCATCATCCCAAGGCCGATGACTGGCCACCTTGAAGAAGAAGAAGAAGAAGAAGGATCACCGGTCATCCCATCATCCCAAGGCCGGTGACTGGCCACCTTGAAGAAGAAGGAGGAGAAGGAGGAGGAGGAGGCCGGTGACTGGCCACCTTGAAGAAGAAGAAGAAGAAGAAAAAGAAAAAGAAGAAGGAGGAGGAGGAGGAGAAGCAAGAGGAGAAGAAGGAGAAGCAGAAGCAGGAGAAGGAGGAGAAGAAGAAGGAGAAGCAGGAGGAGCAGAAGAAGAAGGAGAAGGAGGAGCAGAAGAAGGAGGAGGAGGAGCAAAAGAAGAAGAAGGAGGAGGAGGAGGAGGAGGAGGAGAAGAAGAAGGAGAAGCTGAAGGAGAAGGAGGAGAAGCAATAAGAGAAGCAGCAGGAGAAGGAGGAGGAGGAGGAGGAGAAGAAGTAGAAGCAGCAGGAGAAGAAGAAGAAGAAGAATGAAGAAGAAGAAGGAGGAGGAGGAGGAGAAGGAGAAGTAGGAAGAAGAAGAAGTAGAAGGAAGCAGGAGAAGAAGGAAGAAGAAAGGAGGAGGAGGAGGAGGAGGAAGAAGAAGAAAGAAGAAGAAGTAGAAGAAGTAGGAGGAGAAGAGGAAGAAGGAGGAGGAGAAGAAGAAGGAAGAAGAAGAAGAAGAAGAAGAGGAAGAAAGAAGAAGAAGTAGAAGAAGGAAGAAGAAGGAGGAAGAAGAAGGAGGAAGAAGGAGAAGGAGCAGAAGTAGAAGCAGAAGAAGAAGAAGAAGAAGGAGAAGAAGTAGAAGCAGAAGAAGTAAGAAGTAGAAGAAGAAGAAGGAGAAGAAGAAAGAAGAAGAAGAAGAAGTAGAAGGAGAAGAAGGAGGAAGAAGGCAGAAGGAGAAGAAGAAAAAGGAGAAGGAGAAGAAGGAAGAAGGAGAAGAAGGAGGAGGAGGAAGAAGCAGGAGGAAGAAGGAGGAAGAAGAAGAAGAAGAAAGAAGAAGAAGAAGAGAAGGAAGAAGAGGAAGAAGAAGAAGGAAGGAGGAGAAGAAGAAAGGAAGAAGAAAGAAGGAAGAAGGAAGAAGAAGAAAGGAGGAGAAGGAGAAGGAGAAGAAGAAGAAGAAGAAGAAGAAGGGGAGGAAGAAAGGAAAAGACGAAGAAGGAGGAGGAGGAGGAGGAGGAAGAAGGAGAAGGAAGAAGAAGAAGAAGGAGAAGGAGAAGGGGAAGGGGAGGAAGAAAGGAAAAGAAGAAGAAGAAGAAGAAGAAGAAGAAGGGGAGGAAGAAAGGAAAAAAAGAAGAAGAAAGGAGGAGGAGGAGGAGGAGGAGAAGGGGAGGAAGAAAGGAAAAAAAAAAAAAATTAAAAAATAAAAAACAATGATTTGAAGTAGTAATTGAAATTTTGTTATATATAGTACATATTTAATTTTTTATTTTGATTTATTATTTAGTATTTATATTTATAGTTTATTATTTACTATTTAATAAAAATTTGATTAGTATAAATATAATTAATCAATAATATTTATATGATTTGATAAAATTTTAGAATTGGAATAGAAATTTTATGTAGTTACCAAATACATTTATATTCTTTTTCTATTACAGAATTAGAAATTTTGTGCAATTACCAAACGCATTTTTTTTGCTCAGAAATTATTCCCGGAAATATAATGGTTACCAAACACGCCCTAATCTATTCTGAGGAATAAAAGAATTAGCTAATGTTATTAAACAAATTTCTATTCTTTTTCTATTCTAGGAAACAAAATAGCAAAAAATTAAAAAATAGAGGAATAGAATGGTTACCAAATGGGGCCTAAGAGACATTCACCAACAACTCTCTTTTCTTCCACAGAGTAAATATTATATATCAAGATTAGGAGCCCCATAATATAAAGTTCCCGAATTAACAAAGAAAAAGAATTTTGACCTGGAAGCAAATCCCTTTGATATTCCTTGATTTCAGCCAAGAGTGAAGAAGTTTCTTTCATGTTTTCGCGAACCAAAGGTGGCAACAATCCAGATTTTCCAAATTAATTTCGACTGAGGTTTCCTTTAGTGGCTCCAACTCCAGACATAATTTGATAGTTTGTATCCCTTCAAAAAATAAGTCAATAAGAAATGTTTCGTTACCAACAATAATTTATATCTAAACATATTCATATCCACTCCTTAGGCTATGATAGCCTTTAGTCCAAGGGTCGCCACTGGTGGAAGGTTACCACTACCACACCTAGGGATGTATCTTGAGAAAGAACTTCAATAAACATTAAAACTAGTTTGTCATCAAAGTATAATTAAGTTTTTAAACTTATAAAAAAAGTGTAATCAAGTTTTAAAATTTGTCAAATCAATATAATCAGTCCTTCTATTAGCTCCTTCCAATTGGACTAACAAAAAATGTTGACGTGACTTTTTTAAAAAATTTCTCTCCTATGTGGATTTTTTTTTAATATTTTGTCCATCCTACGTGGCATTGACCCTACTAAAACATGAAAATAAAACTAAAACAATGTTGTTTTGACCTAAATCCTAATTTTTAAACCAAAATTTTAAATAAAGAAACATATAGAAAAACACAATACAGAGAAGGAAAAAAAAAAAAAAAAAAAAGGTTAGCCATTGCCAAGGCCCAGGCGATGATAGGGCAGCAATGGCCCTCGGCCCTTGCTCTTGCCTTTTTTTTTCTTTTTCTTTTTGTGTTTTTTAAAAGCTTTTTTTTCATTTTTATTCTAATTTAATTAAGATTTAGGTTAAATAATTATATTTGGACCAAAACGAAGTCATTTTAGCATTATCCTTCACATTTTACCCATGTTAGTGCCACGTTGGTGAAAAGAAAAAATAATTAAAAAAAAATCACGCTGACATTTTTCCATTAGACAAGTTGGACGAACTTACTGGAAGGACTCAATTACACGCACTTGACAAATTATAGAACTTGAGCACTTTCTTAAAATTTTAAAACTCAATTACACTTTGAAATGTTTTTTGGACTTCCAATACACTTATCTCAAGATATTTCGATGCTATATTCCATATAAGTAATTTTCAATTAAATTTTGAGGAATAAATTGAGTGAAGATAGATTTCTCCAAATAATGTTTTCTAGATCTCATAATCATTGTATTTCTAACGATAATTCAAAAAAATAAAAAGTTGAATGCTAATTTTTTACTTTATATTATGAGAACAAAATAATCAGATCACTTTTCAATTAAAGTATATTGAATAGGTTGGCCGAGAAAACCTAGCCCCTTTACCATTATGTGTAAATGGGTCATTCTATTTATAATATGGGAGAGGGACCCCATTCAAGCTTTTTTCTTGTTTGTTTATTAGGGCCTCCTTCTTATCTTCATCACGGGGTAGAGCAACTTGGTAGCTCGCCAAGCTCATAAGGTCACAGGTTCAGATCGTGTCTCCTATAGAATTGGATAGCAAACAAATCTTAGATAGAGTACACTTGCTTATAGTTTATCATTTTTTTTTTTTGCACATAGAGAGAGATTTCTAGAAAACAACTTGAAACCAAAAAAGAGGAGAACAACTAATTTTTGTCAATTATTTCGAAATATTTATGAGGATTATGTTAATTAGAGCCTTAGAGTGCATTTGGTAACTATTCTATTCTCGAGAACAATTTTTACTGAAAAAATTATTTTTTTATTATATTTCCAAGAACAATTTCTGAGTTTTCGAAGATGCTTGTTAACTACCCAGATGTTTATTCCCGAAATAGAAATGTGTTTGGTACGAATCCCAAATTTTGTTTGTTTCTCTTAATTTTTTATGCTTTTGTTATATTTTTTCTTCTTCTTTTCTTTTTCTTTTTTCTTTTTTCTTTTTCCTTTTCTCTTCTTCTCCCTCCTTCTTTGTGGTTGGACACCGGCTGTGGCAATGGCTAATGACCAGCTTGGTGAGGTTCGGGGAGCTCGCTCGAAGCTCACTTGGTCATTGCAAACGTCAGCCTCGCAAATCTAGGCAAGGCCGAGCCTTGCCCGGCAAGGCTTGCCTGGCCACCGGTGAGGCTCAACCTCACCCAGGTGGCGCGAGGTTGGCCTTGCCCTAGCCTGGCAAGGCCCAACCTCACGATAGCTAGGTGAGGCTTGCCTCGTTAGATCTGGGGAGCAGAGCCTTGCCCAACCACCAGCAAGGCTCAACCTCGCCAATCGTCGCAAGGTTGGCCCTCGCCAGGGCAAGGCAAGGCTTGTCCTCATGTAGATATGCAAGGTTTTTTTTTTTTTTGTCAGTGATATGCGAGGTTGAGGCTCACAGTGGCCAAGCAAACGTTTGGCGAGCTTGCCAGTTGTCACCACCATCAGCGATGGCCGCCGATTGGTTAGGAAGAAGAAGAAGAAGAAGAGAGAAGAAGAAAAGAAAATAGAAAAAAGAAAAAGTTGGTCTTGATTCTAAAATTATTCTCAAGAACAAGAAGCAACTTTTTTTCTATTTCTTGATTTTGTTCCAATCTAATCCTGGAAAAAAAAAAAAAACAAGTTTTTGTTCCCAAGAACAATAAATTTACCAAACGCATTTATGATCTTTTTTTATTCCGAAAAACAAAATAATAGAATTAGACACTATTTGAAGTGTTACCAAACAAGGCCTTAGAGGTACTTTTTTTTTTTTTTTCATTAGAAAAAAATTCCATTCATTACTAAAATAATATATGAAAAGATCATAGCATTTCATAAGGTATCCATAAGAAGGCAAGGCCATAGAGCTTCAAAACAAACTAAAAACCAAAAATTAAGATATATCATCATAGCATTGGAAAAGATAATGATGCGCCTTTCAATCATGAACAAATCTATAAGTGCGTCCAAGTGAAAAGATCAACGGTCGATCACCGAATCATACATTATCATTAGTAATGAGCACTCACAAAGGGCTCTTTAACTATAGTTATGGCTTTGCCTTTTGGCAATGTGCGTCTAAGTTCGGCATTCCCAACACCATCATTGTATGAAGACCAAATAAGCTCAAATCTAACACCTATGAGAGTAAGCCTTTTAACAGATGTGAAACGCCAAGATTCTTAACAAAAACACATCGAATGAGTAGAGATTTTATACTAAAGTTGTTGTGAAAACCATTGAAACTAGAGGCGGACTTTTTTATTTATTAAAACTTATAAATATAAAATTAGATCAGAGAGAAAAGCTCCCAGATATAAAATCAGAAGAGCGAAGCTCCCAGATCTAAAACTCCATCGAAGAGTAAGGAAAAATAGGAAGAAATAAAAGGAAAAACGATGCGGGAGGGGAGGGAGAGATCTAAGTCAAATCCCTCTTGTCCAAGAGTTGAAGAGACAAAAAAGAGCTAAATCTCAAAGAAGGAGGGAGAGGAAGAGGGAGGGGGAATGGAGCGGTTAGAGATTTAGAAAGCAACAAAAATGTGGTAAAATAAATCTTGGAGGCCCTTGTTAAATAACCAACAAATGAAACTTCACAGTTTTACACGCATTAATTGTCCTCCTATTATACTCGGTCAATGACTTGAAAATCAAATTATCTCGAATAAAATATACCTAGTAAGTGCTTGAAGCACTCATAAACACGACCCTTATAGTAATACGGTAAGATATCTTAATATGGTCAATGACTTGCTCATGTGACTAACAGAGTTTTCGTTTAAGAAAGGTAAACTATGAGCCATGAATTTCATTCATCGCTACGTCAGCTCACTAGGAGCATTGACCGGCGAGCATTAAATGACGAGCACAAAGTCCACCGTCATAAAGTATCCAATTGCAGAAGGACAATGAATAGAGTCCATTTTAAAACACCATAGCCCTCTGCTTCTGCTCCCACGAAAATCGAGACCGTCTCGTCGTTCTCGCCAATCTTCCCAGAAGCAAAATATCGAACACCTTCAACTTCGACTCGCTCCCCAACAGAAAATGACCCACCTTCTTTTTTTGATCTCTCTGTTCTTAGGCCTCGTCCACCGCATTGGCTCTTGGGGACCCTTCGATCCATCGAAAGGGTTCGTGTCTCTTCCATTGAATCAGTCCAACTTCAATGTTCAACGACCCTACGACGTACCTGAAGACGAGCGATACTCCTTCGAGCATGGAGTTCACAAGCTTTGGGTGTATTCCAGTGACAAGCCTTACGCGCCTACCAGCCAAACCGACCCTCGCACAGAGATTCGCATCCGCGTAAGCTTTCACTGCTCCCGAACCTGCAACGTTACTGAAATCAGCAGAAACCCCAAGAACTCGAGAATTATAAACCTGTGTTAGGACGGTGATTATTGATGTTTTGAGGTGATTCAATGGTTAACGATTTCGCTTAGGAGTCCACGTCCCCTGTCCGAGCTCCGGTTTTGAAAAGCATGACAAAAGCACAGATTCACAAGGTCATTATTCAAGTGTTATTATATTAGCCTTTAATTTCAGTGATCCATTGCATCACAAGCTGCATAGTGACATAGGGATCAGACAATTGGCAACGACAATCCAAGACAGACAAACTACGATTTTGTTTGGCCGTGGTCAAATCACTATCCTATCGTATCGAAAACACTTAAATCCATCCAAATACTATAGTCACACTCACTCTAAGAAAACGTTGTAATATATGCATTTCACCAACTGATAATGCTTTCTAAAACTGAATTATAGGGATATGATTATTCCTCCGGAGTGTGGCAATTCGAAGGATACGGGTACGTGCCATGCGGAACATCGGGCGTGTGCATCATGCAAGTCTTCGGGGCGAGCCCTCAAGCCACAACCCTAATGGTCCGAGTCTATAATGGTTCATTGTACTATTACAGAAACCCCATTCTACTCGAGAACATTTACGACAGATGGTTCAAACTAAATGTGATACACAATGTGAATGCTTCCACCGTGAAGATCTACATAGACGGACAGCTCAAGATGGTGGCTCCTGGACGCGGAGGGGCTTCACATTACTTCAAGTTCGGGGTTTATGAGCAAGACAATGCTTCCTACTATATGGAGTCGCGGTGGAAGGGAATCAAGGTTCTCAAGATATGTGATTGACAGACCTCCTCTTTTCCATTAGCCACATCAACTTAGTCGTCACTACTTTTGTAATAATAACTAAGTCTAAAATTTGATGAGCTAGGCGGCGCGCTTTCTTCATAGTAACATGTGCCTTGACCCCTGTACTTTAGGTACATTGGAAAGGCTCTATACTATTACCAAGAAGAGATCTTAGTGGCATCCTTGAGCCAAAACAAAGAGTAAGGCTTGCTTAGACCCGGATCATGAATCAAGTCAATCAGAGCTACTAATCATGTGAGGTTAACGTGGGTTTCATGTGAGTCCTACAAAGACCCTATGTTATAATTAACACAAATGCGGAAGCGTAAACAAACGAAACAATTCAAGCAAGATAAAAATTGCAGAAATTAAACCTAAATATCGGCGTTTTATATGATTCCGCAATATGCCTAGTCCACGGTAGATTCTAAAACAATTCTCTCTACTTTGTAATTACCATAAATTGTCGATGTTTGTTTTATAAAATAAAAATATGAAAAATTCGCATTTAGTGCGGCCTATTTAACTATAATGTATGGACGTGGTGAACTGTGGATGCACTAAATTGACTTCAAACGATTTCCCCATTTACAAGAGGATTTTTTCTCCACCACAAAAACTATTTCTTAATCCCAATTGTCCAACTTTGAACACTTATTTACCCTCAACCTTCCTCCAAGAGCCAATAAGAATATCCACCAATTTTCGCACACCTATATATTACGTGACAGTATATTCAATGATTTTCGTAATCTCTTTGTACTTTTCCTTTTTCGGAATTTAGCTGCCGATCGTCCATGATTCCCAATTAACAAACGTACAAAAAGGAAGAAACCTCTGAGCTCACGTTGAAAATTTCATGACCCAAAGTTGATTCCATGCAAGGAAGCAAAATGACGAGTAAATAAGACAGAAAAAGCCTAATAAGATAATTAGTAGGTGGGCTTAAGTTTTGGAAAAATAATAATTTTTCCCTCAATTTTTGACAATGTGGTACTCTTTCATTTGTCAATGCTGTTATTCTAACTCAAGCTGACTGTCACAGAAAACATAACTTCCACCGCCGGCTGTCTACATTATTAGTTAATCATTTTTCTGGGTCCATGTATATATCATGAATTAATTTTGCCTCAAGACTATTTTGCGATTTGTGTTAAGGGGTGTTTTGGAAGCATAACGATTCTGATCTACCTAAATTAATTACCGCTCGAGTTTGCTTATTTTCTATTGAAAAGATAACACAAGATATCGACAATTGGTTCAAATAAACGTGAATACCGTGTTATATTTGTTCATTTTCCTTACATTTTCCTTCTTGACTGGATGTTAATTATGACCATCTTTTTTGGGGGTTGGCACCCTCTGGTGCCCTTGCTCAAAATTTTGCCAAATTGGCCATCCAAATTTAACCCTCCAAGTAAATTTCACGAATCTTTTAGGAATATTAAAGATGCTTTATCGAATAGGATGACCACCGGAACCGCCTATGTTGTTGCCATACTGTATAAAGTAAGGAAGATTCCATTCGAATATATATAATATATGCTCACATAGGTACATTAAGGATTTATTCCTCAAATAAATCAATTGACATTATGTTCATGGATTTTTGTTAGATTGACTGGCTCATTGCGAAATTTTTATCTGAGGAATTTTATCCTAACTACACATAAAGATTTGACATATCTATTAACTCCATGTGTCTCTGTAATCAATGTGTTCGATTACCATAATAGGCTTCATTAAAGTGTTTCTAAAAATAACCACAATTTATTTATTTTTTAACAAAATAGGGCGTGAAACTCCACACTCAAATTTGATATACGAAAATAGTTGTCCATTTCTTTAATACAAAACGACGTGAACGTAAATGAATTTCTTTTAGGCCTCATCGCCAACGAGATAACATATGCACGAACATCACTATAGATCTCCCGACGCATCTGCAGACACACTTACATTATTTAACTGCTTGCTTTGTTGTATTCTACGTCATTCGTGAAATTATTCTTTTCTCCATCTCTTGTCACCTACGTTGGACCTAAATTTAAATCTCTCTATATGTAGTCATATTCTACATGATAAGTGATTGGCAATGTTTTCAGATTAGTCTTGGAACTGGTCTTTTAGCTCGAAAGTCTCAAATGGATGCTCGCAATGGCTCTCTTCACCTCCAATATTTCTCATCAGCCATTTCGAAACTCACCCCCTTTCTTCTTCTTCTTCTTTTATTGATCTCGGCTTCGACTCCCTCATCATCGAGGGGGTGGCCATTGGACCCGACCTACGGCTTTGAAGAGCTCCCGCTGAACCAGTCCAACTTCGATATTCAACGACCCTACGACATACCTGAAGACGAGCGATATTCCTTCCAACATGGAGTTCACAAGCTTTGGGTGTATTCCAGCGACAAGCCTCACACGCCTACGAGCCGAACCCACCCTCGCACAGAGATTCGCATCCGCGTAAGCTTTCACTATCCCGAACTCGCAACGTTACCAAAAATCAGCAGAAACCACGATAAATCGAGAATTTTTAAACCCGAGTTAGGACAGTGATTATCGATGTTTTAAGGTGATTCGACGGTTAGCGATTTCGCTTATAAGTTCACGTCCCCAGTCCGAGCTCCGGTTTTGAAAAGCATGACAAAAGCACAGACCCACTAGGTTATTATTCATGTGTCGTCGCCTTTACTTTCAATGATCCATTGCATCACAAGCTGCATAGTGACATGGGGATCAGACAATTGGCAACGACATTCCAAGACAGACAAACTACGATTTTGTTTAGTCGTGGTCAAATCACTATCCTTTCGTATCAAAAACACTTTAATCCATCCAATACTATATTCACACTCACATTAAGAAAACATTGTTCATAATATATGCCTTTCACCAACTGATAATGCTTTATAAAACTGAATTATAGGGATATGATTATTCCTCCGGAGTGTGGCAATTCGAAGGATACGGGTACGTGCCGTGCGGAACAACCGGCGTGTGCATCATGCAAGTCTTTGGGGCGAGCCCTCATGCCACAACCCTAATGCTCCGAGTCTATAACGGCTCATTGTACTATTACAGAAGCCCGGTCTTGCTTGAGAACATTTACGACAGATGGTTCAAGCTGAATGTGATACACGACGTGAACGCCTCCACTGTGAAGATCTACATTGACGGACAGCTCAAGATGGTGGCTCCTGGTCGCGGTGGGGCTTCACATTACTTCAAGTGCGGGGTTTATGAGCAAGATGATGGTTCCTACTATATGGAGTCACGATGGAAGGGAATCAATGTCCTCAAGATATGTGCTTGATGGACCTTCTTTTTTTCATTAGTCACGTTGACTTAGTCGTGACTATCTTTGTAATAATGACTAAGTCGATTATGTAAAATTCAACGCCCTAGGCAGCATGCTCTCTCTTTGGTAACATGTGCCTTGACCCTTGTACTTTTACTTTAGATACATAGGAAAATGGATGGAAAGATTACGGAAACTTTGCAAACCTTGTAAATCCTGGCTCTGTCACTGGCCTGCCAATTGAAGGTTACAACTTTAGGCTCCAACCAAAAAAAAAAAGGAAAAGGTTACAACTTTAGGAGACTTTCGCTTGCGGATGATAACCCTTGCTGAGGTAGCTTGCCTAGGCGCCTCGATAAATGGGTCGCTCTACGAAAGTGCCATCTTGAAAGTTCTAAAGCTTTTATATACAGTACAATCGAATCCTACACTCTCTAATTGATATAATCATATTGTATGTTGTTACTTAAAGACATTCCTATTGGCGCAATTGCATGGAAAGTGCAAGCAAGTCCTATACTTATACTGAAAAATAGATCTTCAGGTCACCACATATGCAAATTTCAAGTCTCACTTGGACTACTTTCGGCCTTGTGCATCAAAAAGACTCAATTTCATTTTTGGAAAGATATAGGACTCGAATGCTTCAATTCAAAGATTTAATACTCAATTGCATTCTTTACGTAAGGATGACTTCTTAGTTCTCTTTAATTGCGAAGATATAAGAGAGAGAAGTCGATAGTCTTTGCTATTGAATATTGTAATGAGTAGAGAGGAGTGGCATTTTCAAATACAGTTAGCTATAAAAGTAGCTCATGACCCGGGGAAGCCTCCCATAACATAATTTTTCCCTCTCCTCGTTAGGGTTCTCTCCTCTCCCTCTCATCTTCACACAACTTTCTTCTTCAACCTCCATGGAGGAGAGGATTTGAGTTAAAACTCTCCCTCCCGTCCCTTTTTTTTTCCTTTTTTTGGGCTGATTTGGTCATCTATTTTCTTTTTCTTGCTTTCCTCTGATTTTGAGAAGTTTTTTTCTTCTAGTCTAATCTAAATCTAAGAGTTTCTTTCTCTCGTTTCGAGGAGGTTTCCATCTCCATGTAATCTAGATTTGGGGTTTTTTACGTGGATCATTGCGGGGTTTCACTTCCTTTGGGTTTCGTTACTATACAAGTTCAATTTTGAAGGAGATAGTATCGCAACAGTTTTTCTCTCATGGGTGTCAGATATGTGTGCATTCAACCTTGTTACTTTGAATGGCGATAGTGTTGGGGACGTCAAACCTAGGTGCACATCTCCAAAAGGCAAAACCATAGCAACATATGGAGATCTCAATGTGTGTGCTCATTACTAAAGATAGATTTAGTGACCGGTCACTGATCTCAGTCTTTGTTTTTTAAGCATGCGACCCCTAACTTTATTCAATTATTCATCTCCTTATCTGGAACTTGTTTTGTTTTGGATTTGTATGGGATTTATCTTAATTTACAATTAGACTACATTTCTCTATAGTATATCTATGAAAATGAACGAAATGTTTCTTTGACCAAAAAAAAAAGTCGCTATTCTATTACTAAAGGAGAGGTCTTAGTGCGCATCATTAACCCACAATAAAGGGAAAAACATGTCTAGTTCGACATTCTAAAACAATTCTCTCTACTTTGCAATTACCATATATTGTCAATCTTTGCTTTTATAAACCAATGAAAATACTAAAAATTCGCATTTAGTGCGGTCCATTTTACTATAATATATAGACGCAGTGGGCTGTGGATGCACTAAGTTGACTTCAAATGATTTACCCCATTTACGATTCTCCACTACGAATAATATCATTTAATCCCAATTATCTAACTTTTTAACACTTTTAAAGCCTCAACCTTCCTCCAAGAGCTAATAAGACCATCCACCAATTTTTGCTCACCTATATATAACGTAACAATATATTCATATTGTTAAATGAAAAAAAAAATGGTCGGAACATTGTTGAATGAAGTTCGACAGTTTCTTTTTGTACTTTCTTTATTTCGGAATTTAGGTGCCGGTCGTTCATAATTCCCAATCAACAAACAAGCTCTAGAAAATGGAAGAAACCTACGAGCTCACGTTGAAAATTTCATGACCCAAAGTTGATTCCATGCAAGAAAGCAAAATGACGTGTAAATAAGACAAAGAAAGAGCCTAAGAAGATAATTAGTAGTAGGTGGCCTTAAGTTTTGGAGAAAATAATATTTTTTTCTTCGATGTTGGACAATATGGTACTCTTTCATCTGTCTATGCTGTCATTCAAACTCAAACTCACTGTCAATATGGTACTCTTTCAAGATGGTTTATCGAATAGGATGACCACCAGAACCGCCTATGTTGTTACCATAATGTATAAACTAAAGGAAGATTCCATTCGAATATATAAAGTACATGCTCACATAGGTAAATTAAGGATTTATTCCTCAAATAGATCAAATTTGACATTATATTCATGGATTTTTGTTAGATCAACCGGCTCATTGCGAAATTTTTATCTAAGCAAGTTTTATCCTGACTAGACAGAAAAATACGACCAATCAATTAACTCCATGCATCACTATAATCAATGTATTTGATTACCATGATAACCTTCATTTAAAGTGCTTTCCAAATTAACCATGATTTATTGATTTTTATAAGGAGTAGGGCATGAAACTCCATGCTTAAATTTGACATGCGAAATAGCTATTCATTTCCTTAAATACAAAACGACACAAACATAAATGATTTTTTTTTGGGCTCATTGTTAACGAAATAACATATACATGAACATCGCTATAGATCTGACAACACATCCGCAGACAAATTTACATTAATCAGCTAACACCGTTGTATTCAACGTCATTTGCGAAATTCTTTTTTTTTCTTTTTTTACCATCTCTTGCCACCAACGCTGGACCTAAATTTGAATCTCTCTCTATGTAGTGATGTTCTACATGGTGAGTGATTGGCAATGTTTTCAGCTTAGTCTTGGCACTGGTCTTTCAGCTTGAAAGTCTCAAATGGATGCTCGTGATGGCTCCTTGCCCACCATTTCAAAGCTCACCCTCTTTCTTCTTCTTCTTCTTCCATTGATCTCGGCTTCGACTTCCTTGCCATCTAGTGGGTGGCCATCAGACCCGACCGCCGGCTTCGAAGAGCTCCCACTGAACCAGTCGAACCTGCACATACAAAAGCCGTACGATCTGCCGGTGAGCGCCCGGTACAGCTTCGTCGACGGCGTCCACAAGCTCTGGGTTTACTCCACCGACCACCCTCTCTCCAAGGCAAGCCCCACCAGGCCTCGCTCCGAGATCTTCCTCAATGTTTGCTTGCTTTGCTCTCCTCAATTTTAATCCTGTTCTATGTTGAAGTGCGAATGCATGCTACATCCCTCTGAATCGAGATCGTTTTGACCCGCGCAGCAATACATTTACTACTCCGGAGTGTGGCAGTTCGAAGCGCACGGGTACGTGCCGTGCGGCACCTCGGGCGTGTGCATCACGCAAGTCTTCGGAGCGCAGTTCCCTCGGAACACGACCCTGATGCTCCGAGTCTACAACGGCTCGCTGTACTACTACCACGAAACGGTCCTGGTTCCGAACATCTACGACCGGTGGTTCAGGGTCAACATCATCCACGACGTGGCTGCGTCGAACCTGAAGGTCTACATCGACGGCGAGTTCAAGTTCGAAACGAATGGATATGGAGGAACCTTCCATTACTTCAAATGTGGAGTCTATGCGCAAGGCAACGCTTCATACTACATGGAGTCCCGCTGGAAGGGAATTAGGGTTCTGAAGAAGGTTGACTGAAAATGCTTCCTGTGTTACCCTGGACTCCCATCACATGTGAATCCTACGTTGAAATAAAAGTAAAAATCATTACTTGTTCCAATCCATTTGAAAACATTAACTGATCTGTATATTATACACTTAGAGTAGGAAGCAGAATTTTTTTTTTTTTTTTTTTTTTTTGTTCTCCCCACGGAGGTTCCGGCCCTCAAAATTAGCACGGTTAGTCGAAGAGCTGGGAGTTTTTCAGCTCAGCGGAGATTAACCAGTCAAATCCCATCAACTGCGCATAAACTACTCTAAGTCAAAACCACCTACATAGGCTAAAAGTTTAGACTTATTCAGTTCATTAGACTTATAGGATATTTCATGAGTCTCCAGTTAGTCAAGTTTCCATACTCATGCCCCTCAATTATAAAAGAACAAAGACTTTTGAAAGGCTAGAAAAGAAGAAAGGTCAGAAAAATAGCAATTTCTTTCTTTATAGCAATTTCATTCGTCCTGGTTTTCACAAGTTGGTACTAGTGAACCTAAGCTGTTTCGTTTACAGAGTGTACCTAAATTTAGGAAATCCTGTTTTAAAAGTTGGTCCATGAACTGGTTCTCTTTGAAAAGACCAACCAAACTGCCAAAAAAAAACAATTTGGTTCTATTGGATTAAATGGCTCGGACCGTTTGAGCTCACCCTACATCAGACCCGCAGATAAGCGGGAGCAAAAGGAAAGTGAGATGGTTGAATCGACCGACTGCAGAAGCATCACACCTGTGGAGCAGAGAACACAGAAACTGAAGGCAACATCTAATTCCGCACTACGACAGTGCTTCACATAATGTCACCAACAATCGATGTTTTGCCGCGATACATAAGTCATATCTCCATAAATAACTAGGAAAATATACCCAGATACAAGATAAAACCAACATGACAACGGTGAATGCCCAAAATATGACTAAATCCGCATCATTGCATTCCCCTTTATATGGGGCCAAGATTGAAACAGCTTCAGGCTTTATCTGCAACCGCACACAAGACTTAACTCCGAGTGTTCGGTTTTTTGAGACATAGCAATGAAATAATCCAGATGCATCGTTTGCCTTGCAGAAAACGGCAATATGTGCTCTCTGTGTGCCCTGTACATGTAACTTCTGAACAAGAACATTAGCAAGACCACTGGACTTCACTTTTTGAAGGCCATTACTTCCAGAATGCCATCTTGACGGAAATTGGCAAGAGTAAAACGGGTATCTACAGGTCCAGGCAGGTTAAAATGAACGGAGAATGGCCCCGTTGGACTCAGTTGCTGGGTTATCATCCGGTACACATTTGATGAGCTGCTCAAAACGCCTCTATCTGTGATCTCGCCCTGTATTTCAACCCTCCCATTGACTCCAATAGAACATTTCAGCTTACCTTCTCAACAAAAGCACAAAGATTTCTTTAATACGACAAGCTAGAAGATAATCAGTTCTTGAAGCTGAACAAAAATAAATTAAGCATGCTTTAATTATGTCACCATAGCAACACCATGCAGGTTCCGCTGCATGGGCGGACGAGAGGAGAAGACAATACAAAAAATAAGCAAAGGACTTGACAAGATCTCACAAGCAACAAAATGTTATAAGTTAACAAACAATCCACATGCAACATCATGTCACTCTTTTCTGCCCACCTAGAAGACAATAGGAGCAACCTCAAGCTTATTTAGTTAAGTTGATAAAGCAAGATGCTTGGACTTAAATAGCTCAGAAAGTCTTCGTTCAAGAAACTCAAATAAATTTTTTTGACTTCCTTGCTAATATAATCAATGAACTCAAGATTAACTTGACCTCATCTGCTTCTTGCAGAAACAGAGCCTGAGCTCATCTCTCTGAAAACAGTGCATAGCATAATCTAATCTAGTGAATATGATGTGGATAAATCAACGCATATAAACAAAACATCACAAATTTATGCATGCACGTTCAGATAATGTAAATATAAAAATTACTGACAATATCTCACTACATAACAACAATCTTGTGTAGTCAACTGAAAATAATCATGCTCTCCATCTCACAGTGGTGACCAAATGTGCATTCTTTCCTGAGGAACACTATGCTATACTTACCTGATAAGCATACACAAAGAACAGAGAATCCAAAAGAAAAAAAATGGTGAATACCTGATTCTTTGTCAACACCAGGCACAGCAACCCGAAATAGATAGGCTTTCTCAGCCACCCCGATATCAACAACACCAATGGGTGGTCCAGGTTTCCCATCTTTGGCAGTCCCTCTAAGAACAACAGCTGATTTCATCTGTGGATGGTCTGAAGATGCTTGTGCGTCCATATTTTCTGTTTAACCTGTCAATTGACATTAAATAAGCAAAACGAGGAAGAAACTGTACAAGGAGAAAGACCTTTTATTTAATATGAGTTGTAACACAGGTAATTTTTCTGTCATCTGTCACTCCTCAAAGTTAAATTTTCCAGAAACACAATTGTTCTAGCTGCAATGAATAAGAACTACCAAGGAACATTAGGACAAATCAATGAACAAGGAAACTATATACAGATATTTAACTATGAGGTGAGTAATAGTCTTCATATCAATCTTAAAAGTTTGAATACTGGGCCCATAAGTTTCAAGAACAGGAACCTTATATGGCTCCATCATGTTCCATAGCTAGCGAGATCATTATTATCAGCGCTCTAGTTAGACCATCCATCAAGTGGATACATTCACAATTTTCATGTTGATTCTAAGTAAAAGCCATGAGTTGCTTCATTGCAGGGAGGGTTCAGCAATGGCAGAAGCAAGAATTAATGTCCAAATGGAAACGCCCAGAACTTAAGACACCAAAATTACATGCAAAAATTATCAAAAGCCAAGCCTTTTTTTCATACTTCTTAGATCCTCCTCGGTACACCATTAATTTCACTTTTCTGCCTTACTACATCAACTTCATATCGTACCTCTTCATCTACCTCATCTTCTAACCATACTAACAACCTCTCCAAACAGAAGATCCGCATCTAACAATCCAAACCCGGACGTACTGCTATAGGCAACTGAGACAAGAGCACATGACATTGAGCCATAACATGCAGAGAACCATCGACACAGGGCCATAGCATCACGAAAAGAATCATAACAGCCCAGAATAAACCCAAGAAACTCCAAACCCACAAGATTAGCACCATTTCCAAGTATATAGGCTGCCAATTCATGTCATGCGTTGTATCCCTGCCAGCTATTTATGCCAATCCGTGACATTACCAAAACAGCGATGACACAAATTGCTTTTCTTGCAAATGGGTCAGAACGCTTCAGCGTGGCAGTTTCAACTTCAGTCGTGTCCATGTTGGATCAAATTCGGGTACTGAAGACAGACGTCTGCCCAACGATGTCATGTTCTCGCACCGTATCAAGAGTCGACACCCCAAGTCAAACCACATCTATCTGCTAAAGAACTGCGAAAGGGCCGACAAAACAGAGACACCAGAAAAGACTATTGACAAGTTTGCTCAGCACCGTGCAACGGCTGGAAAGACAAGACCAGTAGGACAAGCCCCGCAATGAAAAAGATCGACAAACCCACAAATCGAACAAGATCAGTAACAAGATGGCTCGGCAAGTTCGCCGCATCAATTACGAAACCGGAAGGAGGTTCGAGAAAACACAAACCTGCACCGAACTTGGCCTCGAACGGCGGTGGATCTCAGCGGCGAGAGATGGCAACGGCCGCGGCCCTTCAGGCAGTACAGTGATCTTGCCGGCGGCGGCGAGAGTGGCCGTGAGGAGTGAATCGAGAGAAATGGAGGGAGCGGAAGGAGTCGTGGGACGAGAGAGAGAAAATAAATGTTTGGGGAAATTGCGAGACAAGTCCCCCAACTCTTGTTCCTCTTCAATTTTGGCCCAATACCTTTAAAAAAAAAAATTAATATCACGAAAAATCTCAAACTGGTATATCCATAATAAATTTACCTCAAATTTCAAATATCAAAAATTCTAAACTGGTACAATTGTGATAAATTTACCATTTATTAATCTTCGTTAAATTAGATTAACACAATGAAAAATTACAACCGAAACACCTATGATAAACGAAGAGTAAAATCTCAAACTGATACACCTGTCAACTACCACGTGTTATCAAACTCAGCAATATGATGGCAAAAAATTTTTATGAAAATTAACATAAGGTAAATATATCATAGTTGTACCAATTTAGGATTTTTCATAATATTATCATTTAAGAAAAACGCAACTTTTATTATTATAACGAATTAACAAGACCTTTTAAATGTTTCGGAAAAAAAAAAAACACAGCTTTTTACCATTATGATAAATTTAACATGATCATTCAAATGTACCAAAAAAAAAAATGCACAACCTTTCACCATTGTAAAGTAGCATTATATAATATTTTATTTATTCATATATGTTATTTATCCACATATCTTTCCACCGACCCTCACTACTTTAATAGCTAGTAACCACTAGGGAAAATAACATAAATAGTCCCTAAACTTTGGCCCAATGCACAACGTGATCCCTAAATTTTAATTTGTTTAATGTGATCTATAATCTTTCGCTCGATGTGCAATATGGTCTTTGAACTTTTCACTTATTTAATGTGGACCTTAGGGTTTAGGTACATGTTCAACTTAATCCTCAAACTATGTGAATATATTAAACATTTTCTCTAAACTTAAATTAATAGAAAGACGGCAATGAACATCTTCATATAGTTTAGGGACTAATACCAAAAATCTAAAAACTATATTAAATAAATTAAAAAATCAATGATCATATTGCACCTTTGATCGAAGTATTGGGACCATTTAAGTCATTATCCTTAATGATACTCTCAGGTTCTTACTCCCAAACATAGCCTACCTTCACCTATATCATTTCATGGTGTCTTCTTAACACTGAAATCGATTATTTTCATTAAACGAGCATTAAAAAAAATCCTCTCTTCCTAAGAAAAGTATTTGAAAGATGCTTTTCTAGAATAGGACCTTTCAGATAAAGGAAGGTTACGGACCAATGTTGTCGTTCGCTATTTTTGACACACAACAATAAGTTATGCACTCTCATGATAAGTTTGAAAGAACATGTTAAATTTGTCATGGTAATAAAATGTTGCACTCTTTTTTTATAAAATTTATATTAAATTTATCACAATGATAAAAGGCTGCGCTTCTTTTTTATTATCTAGCCCTTTGTTTTTGCAACCCGTACTTCTTTTTTTCTCCACAAGTTTGATCTGTATATTAACTTGGAAATTCAGGATTTCAGAATACAAATGAAAAACATCAACTAAGAATTATAGGTCAATATGTAAAACCAACGTGGGGTATACTGGTAAGAAAATTTGGGAATATTGTACAAAAAGTCCTGAATGTATTGTACTTTTGTCAATTCAATCTTAAATATTTCAATTTTACTAATTGAGTCCTAAACATTTTCACAATTTGCCAATTAAATTCATCCAATCAATTTTGGCAAGAAATCACCGATGTAGACATCGATTATCCTACTAGACAACGTCAACACTGAAATAGATAAATTTTAATAATTTTTCGATTTTTTATTTCCTTTTTCTTTTCTCTTTTGGTTTAAAGGGTCGGCAATGTCACCGGCTATTGGCTAAGGACCAGCAACCTTTCCCAACCACCAGGCAAAAGCAGACAACCCCCACTCCCCCACCGTCCCCAGGCAAGGCTGCAAAGCCCTCACTAGATCTAGCAAGAGGTTGGGTAACGGCTTGCAACGACCTCGCTAGATGAAGCAAGGTGAGGGTGCGGCGACCCTCACTCAAGCCCTTATTGGCCATAAAGAGGGCAGGCAAGGGCTCGCGAGTCGCAACACCCTCGCCTAGAAGCTAGTAAGGGTCATTGGCCTCAATTAGTGGTTGGTGGAGGTTGCCGGCTCTTTGAACCAAAAAAGAAAAAGAAAAGAAAACTATTTAAAAATTAATTAAAAATATTCAAATTTGTCAACGTTACTGATTTCCAATCAAAATTGATCGAATTGAATTGGTAAATTATGAAAAATATTAAGACTTAATTGATTAAATTAAAAGGTTTAGGATTTGTCGTGACCTCCCTGATGTGGGTTGGACCACCTAGGGGTTTGGCTAATGAATTATTAAGCTCAAGCCTAACTCAAGCCTAACTCAAGCTCTCCCAAGTTCAAATCAATTCACAACTTGGGGTTCATATTCTTAATATCAAGTCGTCATTAATCAGTTTACGATAAGTTGATTAGACATTTAAGTAAAATAACGCAAGAATTATTTTACTTCTACGAACCAAAATTTTGGGTACATGAACTTTATTACACTAGATTTCTCTAATGCCCTTTCAGTACCATTCTTTTCATGAAAAAATGTTTGGCAAACAGTTTGGATTCATTTTATTACTTTCTAACATGTGAGGTAACTATGCGGATGCACAAACCACCAACTTAACACCCACATTGCTAACTCATATAACATCTATTTCCCATTTACCCACAAATCATCTGAATGTGGCTTTGATGGATTGAGGAGTAAAAAAAACCTCATGTGCTGCTCCTTTAGGTAACTATGCGAATCCTTTGGCATTGTTTCTCGATCCATTCTGTGCGAAATGTTAGTTACTATAATGGTTCATTTTCATCCCGTTCTAAGCTTCAAACTCTGCTTCCTACAAAACGATAGAAAATTGAGAATCAACATATGCAAGGGTCAATCCATAGTTTCTTCATTGGATGAAAGATTACTCAAGGAGACTCTAATTTAAATATTAGAAAATTCATGACATTAAGCTTTAATGGTTAGTGCCCAATAAGTCGTTGAGGCACAAATGAAGCTATTATGCTGGAATTATCAAGGGTTGGGCATCCCCCAACAACTCAAGTGGTATTAAGGCTGAAACGTCAACTGAAATTTCATGACCATTTTATGATTAATCATAAGGGTATAGTGGCTAGTTTAGCGATAATGAGTCATATTCTGCCAATTATATCAATATGGTTTATGATGATACTTAGTGCAAAAGACCTATGAGGATTACATTTGTGCGTGCAACGAATGCCTTCCCAGATTGGCTAAAACAGTAGGATGAATTGAGACATATTAGACCATTTTCCCTAGATTTGTCTGGGACACTTTAACGAAATTATGTACCATTGGGAAAAGGCAGAGAGAAAGATGGCTGAACATTATCAAATGGTGGCATTTCAAGATTTTATAAATGAGTGCTCGTTGTTGGACCTTGAATGCAAAGGGTGCGCTTTCACATGATCAAATAACAAAGCAAGGGAAGACTTTGTGAAAGAAAGACTGGACCAAGTGTTATGTGATATGGATTGGAGGGTGGCTTTTCCAACAACTAAAATTTTTGCTTTACCTACAATTAACTCGGACTATGGCCCAATTTTGCTTTCCTTGGAAATAAAAGCAATGAAGTATAGGAAAGGGTTTAAGTATGAGGCTTACTAGGTGGAATGAAGAGTACAATGAAATATTCAAAAAGAGCCTAGTTGTCCACTTCCCCCACCAAATGACAATTTTGTGAGCAAGCTAAAAGAGGTGAACCTGTGCCTTAATAGTGTGGAGCAAGAAAAAAATTTCTCATGCACAACAAGAAATAGTTCGGTCAAAACATGAGCTTCAACGCATTACCAATGATATTTTTTTTTTTTATGATCCAAGGAACCCCGTACAACCGACAGCCGTCGAGTGAACCCTGGGGTAACGCTAGCGGAGGACCCACTACCCCGACGTCACGCTTAAGACCCCAAGCGACCGTGAGGGGATTCGAACTCCTCCCTTTCGTGAGAAGGAGAGAGCCCGAACCATCGTGGCCACCAAGGCGGTGGTCATTACCAATGATATTGATCAACAACAAGATAGAGAAAGAGTTACACAGGCAAAAGGCAAAATTCAAGAGTTATAAAGACAAGAAAAAATGTAGTGAGAATTGAGATCTCGAATCAAGTGGATGAGATGGGGCAATAAAAACACCAAATTTTTTCACGCCACAACAATCCAAAGAAGACGGAGAAATAAAATTTCCATGTTGGGGTTAGAAAATGGGGAATTGAGTAGAGACCCCAACAAACTAAATAAGACCATAGCAATTTTTTTCCAAGGGCTATATAGTTTAGTAGGCTACCAAGATTTCAGCCTTTTTTTGGAGTAGTGTCCAAATGTTGTTCGAGAGGACATGAATGAATCGCTAGTAGCAAAACTCACCTTCTAAGAAGTTAAGGATGCTATCTTTCACTTGGGTGCATCAAAAGCCCTTAGACCAAGTGGGACTAATGGATTTTTTTATCATCGTCATTAGGGAAATATCTAATCGGATTTACTACAACTTGTCCTGAATTGAACAAGACCCTAATCACCCTTGTTCCCAACATCCCAAACCCAAAGAACCTTTCTCAATACCACCCTATCAATCTTTGCAACCTTGCGTACAAGATTATCTCAAATGTTCTATCTAATCACTTGAAACTTTGTTTGCCCCAGTTGATTAAGGAGAAGCAAAGTGCCTTTATTAGTAGGAGGCAAATTCAAGATAATAGTTTGGTGGTAAAAGAAGTGTCGCATCAACTTCATATCAAGAATAGAGAAAAAAATTCCAAGCAATTTTGAAGCTCGACATGGTGACCGAATAAAATGGGATTTTTTGGAAGCTTGCCTACTAAAAGTGGGTTTCAACGGGAGTTGGGTAGCCTGGATTATGTAATGTATCACAATGATTTCTTTAGCGTTAATTTTAATGAAGAACCGTTGCCGTTCTTTCAACCCTCAAGAGGAACTAAGCAAGACGACCCTCTTTCCTCATACTTATTTATTATTGTTGCTAATGTGCTCTCATTTCTCTTGAAGGATGCAACTGAGATAGGAAACATAAGAGTCATAAAATTGAACAAACACTATCTTGCACTAACTCATTTATTGTTTGCTAATGACTCGATTCTCTTCCTAGATGGTAAGGCTAGTGAGTGCGAAAATGTAGCGGATGTGCTAAACCAATAATGTGATGCTATAGGGTAGGCTATGAATGTAAACAAATCAGGCATTTTCTTCAGTTCTGGTTGTCCTCAGAGTTTGAGACAAAACATAGCCCGAGCGTTGCTTGTCTCGGAAGTAGACAAAATAGGAAAGTATCTTGCCATTCCGTCAGATTGTGCCACTTCAAAGAAAGAAATGTTTTTATGGATCCTGGCTAGAGTGAATACAAAGTTACAAGGGTGGAGAGAAAATTTGTTATCAAAGGTAGGGAAAGAAATCCTTCTAAAAGCTATAGTCCAAGCTATACCACAATACGCAATGTCAATTTTCAAAATCCCAATTTCCAAATGCCGAGCTATAGAATAGAAAATTGCTACCTTTTGGTGGAAAAATGGGTTCCAGGATATAGAAGGCAAAGAAGAATAAGCCAAGCGAGGTTGGATGCGTCGGAACATGACTCAAAGGTAGGTATTCATTGGAGTAGTTAGGATTTGCTCAAGACTAGAAAGAATAAAGGGGGACTAGGTTTCAGGGACTTAATCACAATCAACAAAGCTATGGTAGGCAAGCAAGCTTGGCGAGTCTTTCAACATCCTCCAGTACAGCTCTCTGGAGTAAACTATTAACACCAATTTATTTTCTTCATTCTAACTTTTGGCACGTAGGAAGATAAAATAGACCATCTTGTGGGTGACAAAGTTTACTCACGAGGAGGAAAGCTATTTCAAAGTCGGTTTTGTGGATCAAGGAAGGTAAATAGATTTCATCAGGAGTGATAGAAGGCCTGGCAAATATTGACGAGCCAAGATTTGTGGTAGACCTCATAAATTAACAAGACTCGTCCTAAGATGAGCAATTAATCCGTCACTGTTCAATGATAAAGTGGTGAGGGAGATCATTTCCATCCCTTTTACCAACTTTTAGTAAGCCAAATAAATTAATCTCAACAAGGACAAAGTCAGGCATTTATATAGTGAAAAATAGCTATAACCTCCTACAAGCAGCCTCAACCACTATAAAAACACGACAACCATCCTCCTCTTACCAAACTCCAACGAAACTCTGCATAAACATTTGGCAACTAAGGGCGTGTTTGGCAACCGGCCAAATAGTGAAAATTTCTATTCTTTTGTTCCCGAAAGTAGATTTGGAATAGAAATCCATTTAGTAAATTTTTTCTTTCCGGAAACAAATTTCTATTTTTCTGTTCCCGGAAGTAGATTTGGAACAGAATCGAAAAGTAAAAAAAAAAAAAAGTTGATTCTTTTTCTCAGGAACAATTCTAAAATCAAGCCAACCTATTTTTTCTCCTCTCTCTTCTTTCTTTTTGTTCTTCTTCCCTCTCTTTTCTTCTTCAACCGTTGCCACCGCTGCCGGTCACTGATGACCAGTTGGGCAAGGTCCAACAAGCTCGTCGAAGATTCACTAGGCCGGGGCCACCGCAAGGTTGGCGTCACCCGGCCAAGGCAAGGCCAACCTCCAGGTGGCTCGACGAGGTCGAGCCCCACCGGCAGCTGGACAAGCTTGGTCGAGCCTCAGCCGACGAGGTGCGGCTTCGCTGAGGGCCGACGATGCTCCGATGAGGTCGTCGACCCTCGTCTGGCCAGTCGCCAATCATCCCGGGGCCGGTGACCGGCAAACCTTGAAGAAGAAGAAGAGAAAGAAAAGAAAAGAAGAAAAAGAAGAAAAAAGAAAAAAGTAATAAAATTATTTAAAAATTAAAAGAAAATGATTTGGATAAAAAAATTTCAGAAAAGTACCAAATGCAATTCTATTCCAAGAATAAAAATTTTGGATAGTTACCAAACGGTTTAAAATGTTTAAAAATTGTTCCTATGAACAAAATAAAAAAAAATCATTTCTGATCAGAAATTATTCCTAGGAACATAATGGTTACCAAACGTGCCCTACGTATCCCCCACCCCCAAAAACTACGAATATTTCTCTGGAGCGTATGCCAAAATGCGCTACCCACGAAAGACAAATTACTCAAAAGAAATATCGAACCCAATCTTATGTGCGCTTTATGCCAACAAAATCATGAAATTACTGAGCATGTGTTCCTCCTCTGCCCTTGGACAAATGAAGTTTAGTCCAACTTGCAAGTAAACATCAAGGTGTTAAGCTACGAACTGAGCATAATTGAACAGTGGATCTTAAACTATAGAAACTCATAATTGGCACAACTAGATTAGGAGCTTGTCACGATGCTCTTGTGGCAAATATGGAAGGCACGAAATGATTTCATCTTCAAGGGGGAGGAAACAAAATCCGATATGGGTGATCTCTAAAGCCCTTGCCATGAATGAAAACATATCTCATTAGTGTCAAAATTAAGGGTGTGCAAAAAAACCAAGAACTGCACGAACTGCCTGGAATCGGGTTAGACTAGCCCCGAAATGGTGGTTCTCAAGGGAACCAATTTGATTTCTAATTCCAATTTTTCAAAACCAGTGGGTACCTGTCTGATTCTCGGTTCTAGGGGTGGAACTACTCACCTACCTATCCAGAACAAAGCGGTATTATAATAATATATTAATTTTCAAGAAAAAAAATGAAAATTTTAAATTCCTTAATGTGAAATTTATTCTCGTTCGTCTCTCTCATCTCTCATAGTCTCACCTGAACTTTCTCTATCTCCATCTCCGTCTTCATCTCTCGACACATGGTTGCACCTCTCAACTCCGATAGACTCACAAATGTTCCACAGTTCATCGCCTTCCTCTCTCGACTCACAGCCACGCCTTCGGCCATTCATCGCCTCCCTCTCTCACTCTTAGTTGCTTGCCTTCATTTACTGTAGGTTCGACTCCCTAATCTTCAATCTACCAATTAAGCCCCTAAAACTGTAAGTCCTTTGTTTGTTTGGTCAATTTAGCTCCAAACCCTAAATCCCTAAATTTCTAAAACCCTCTCTCGCTCTCAATTTGTGTCTCATGAAGCTTTGATTTTTATCTAGGTTCGGCTTGCGTTTGCTCTTTGTTCTTTGCACATCAAGATTGGAACAGTAAAGATAAGGTAAAAAAATATTATACCTTTTTGCATGAAATTTTTTTTCTACTTTATCACTTTCCTATTTCTTGGGGTGATTTTTTATTTCCCAATTTTAATCTTCGCAAAAAAGATAAAAGAACAAATTTAGGCCTTGGAAAAGACAAAAGCAAATTGAGATCTTTTGAGGAGGGATAGGGACGGAGAAATAGATTAATATTAATGTAATTTGAACGTTTTTAAAGATAATCAAAGAGAGGATGATGATGGATTCCCTTAACAAAGAAATACTAATTTAGAACACCTTGCTCAAGTACAAATGCTATATTACAATTCCTTCCCATTTAGCTCAAAACCCTAATTTCTCATAACATGGAGGAGGTGAAGCACAATGGATATTTCCCTGGACAAATTGATCAATACTATGTAAAATTTTATGTTTTGCTAAGTTGGTTAGGAGGTCAGCTAAGTCGAATGATCATTATGTTTTGCTATCTTGTATGCATCAAGTTGTTGACTATGAGCAATGGATATTTTTATCAACAAATTGCACCATGCTATGTAAAAATTTTATAAGTTGATCTTTATTGATGACGTGTTGCTTGATTCAAGCAGGTGATCCATTAACATATCAATGGAAATGGAGGAATCCTATGATACAGTAACGCCAATAATGGAATCAATAACACCAAAAAAATGAAGAGGTGAACACTTTGATGAAGCATCCAAAACAAATAAGGTATCATGTTCTTGTCCTCCTATTGGTAAGCAAAAATAAGCAGCCTAACTTCATTTTCGTAAAAATATAACTCACATCAGTAAAAAAGTTAATGTGTTATGCAATTATTGTGGGGCCAAGTATTCGTACCGTGTTGATAATGGTACCTCAAATATGTTGAAGCACTTGAGAAAGTATAATAAGAATCCTTGCAATATAGATAAGAAGGAAAAAAAAAATTACATCACAAAGAGTAGATGGAACTTAATTGGTAGACGAAGATATTAGTACTACTGGGAGCGCTGGAGTTTTAACAACATGGAAGTTTGATCAAGAAAAATGTAGGCAAATGCTTGTTTGGATGATTATAATTGATGAATAGCCATTTTTTTAAGGTTGAACATGTTGGATTTCATGATTATGTGAATCAATTACAACCTCTCTTCAAGCATATGTCACAATTTACAATAGAGTTAGGGATTGCATTAAATTGTATTTTTTTGAAAAAAGAAATTTGAAGGCTTCCTTTCGTAAGCTTAAGTCTAGGATCGCACTCACAACTAACACATAGGCTGTGTTTGGTCCACTGGATAAAAACTAGGATAGGATATGTTTTATCCTATCCCGTGTTTAATAGTAGTCTAGGATAGGATAAAGTCGGATATAGAAGGGATATAGACCGGATAAAAATTCGAGGGGGAGGGTGGGATAAGGTTGGATAGGATTTCTTTTATCCAAAACATAAAACCCTATGCTTTTTTTCTTTCTTCGTCGTTCACCCACAAACGTCAAAGCCTTCTCATCGATAGCTCTCCGATTCACATCGACATTTTACGAAAGCGACGATTTTCGAAGGTAAATAATCATGCTCTCTCTCTCTCTCTCTCTCTCTCTCTCTCTCTCTCTCTAACGTTGACTTCTAAAGGAGCCATAAGGTTGGTTGTGGATTATTTTCCTATTTCATCTATGCTTTGGCTTACATAGGTTAGAATTGTAGTTCTATTGGTTTTTTTGCTGGTTGATTAGAGATCGTGTTCTTGGAAGTGAAATTTTAATAGTCCATCTATTTTAGTATTTGGCACGGCACAAGGTGGGCACGTCAACAGGGCGGGGCTTTGATCAACAATACGACTTGCCCCTGCATAAATTTTTTACATTATTTCCATGCAAAGGGCTTCTTTTCCAGAATTGTTATTATGTGTTTGTGGCAAAGAGCTATGGTGGAGAGATTTTTTATTATATACCCGCTCTGCAATGTAAAAGAGAGATTTTTTTTTATAATGTTCAAAGCTGCATATAGGCCTTAATTTACTGCTGTGATGTATGGGTGCGGACATGCCCTGGCTATAGATTAATGTTTCTTTCTTGGTGTTTTGAGATTGAATTTGCATGTGACTTCTGTTAGTCCAGCATATCAAATTTTGTTTTATCTATAAGCACATGATGGGATTCATTGAGGCAAAGCTATTGTGCAGTCTACTACAGAGATATATAGATGTAGACATGCCCAGTTATAGATTATGTCTCACCGCTAACTTTTTAAAGTTTAAACTTGCATATAGGTCTTGTTTAGTGAGTCCAACACCATCGAATGTTTTATAGGCATGTGCTCATGATGAAAGGGTGTTACGGTATTTGATGTGGCTCCTCATTCCCTCAGAAAACTTGATTGTTTGCTTGCTTGCTTTTGGTTGTCACAAATTTGGTCGAATAATACCTTCTGATTCTTTGATGAATGGCCAAAAACTGCTCTCTTCTTGGTAGTTTGGAATCTGTAGATTTGTAAAGGCCTTTATGTTATTGTGCAAAATATTTGATATCTTCAATGCCCCTAGAAATTATATGTCCCTTCTAAACTTTTGAAAAACAGCCGAAGCAAATCCACAAGATCAAGGATTTTCTCCTTACTGCAAGGAGGAAGGAAAACCTCCTTGAAATTTGTTGATTTGAAAAAAGATATTATTTTATATATTTTTTCTATTATCTAACTTATTAATTTATACTTGTCTAATGTTATTCTTTTTTTTCTATCATTAGAAATGGATAACAATGATAAAGAGGAAATTTTCACCATTCTTATATTAGAGGAGATGAGCCTCCAAATGTTGCTTTTGTGGATGATGTATATGCCAGTAGTGTCCATTACTGCTAAAAGGCACTACCGCAAGCATATATTGAAGGATCGGACATTTATTAGAATCCAAGCTCGTTTAAATCACCTTGACCGCCTCATTAAGAGCAATGACTTGAATTGTGTGGAACAACTTAAGATGGACAGACGTACATTTACTCTACTATGCGAGTTGGCACGTACAATTGGTGGGTTAGAAGAAGATGGACTTGTAACTATAGAAGAACAAATGGCCATGTTTCTACATATACATGCCCATCACGTGAAAAATCAAGTCATCAAGTTCATATTTATGTGGTCCGGAGAGATAATAAGTAGGTATTTTAACTTAGTTTTAAATGCGGTGATAAGAATGCATAGTGTGCTTCTTGTCTCACCTGAACCAGTTCCAGAGGAATGTGCCGACGAGAGATGGAAGTGGTTTAAGGTATGTTTGTTATCCTATTTCATGGACTAATTTAATACTTTAAAGATAATGTTATTTTATTAATTTTATGTTTCTAGGGTTGCTTAGGAGCATGAGATGGCACATATATTAGGGTACGTGTTCTAGAGGTTGATAAACCGAGGTACCGAAATAGAAAGGGTGAGGTTGCGTCCAATGTATTAGGAGTTTGCTCACGTGACATGAGATTCGTTTATATTTACCTGGATGGGAATGCCCAGCAACGGATTCTAGAGTACTTCGAGATGCTTTGGTTAAACCCAATGGTTTAAAGATCCCCATTGGTAAGATAAGCCTTTATCAATATATTGCATTCTATGTATTGTAGGTTTTAAAGGTTCTAAGACAATTAATAATATCATCATTTGTTATTAGGTAATTATTATCTTGTAGATGCTGGATACACAAATGGGGAGGGCTTTCTTGCTCCTTATAGAGGTACTCGATACCATCTATCTGAGTGGACAGAAGATCGTACACCAAATTCACCCGAGGAGTACTTCAACATGAAACATTCTCAAGCTAGAAATGTCATAAAAAGATGCTTCGGTCTACTTAAGTTACGGTGGGCTATTCTTAGGAGTCCATCTTTTTACCCAATTAGAACGCAAGGTCGAATAATCATAGTTTGTTGCCTTCTGCACAACTTGATAAGAAGAGAAATGGCTATTGATCCAATCGAGGCACAGTTAGATGAAGTTGCTACCACTATTGAAGATGTGGAAACAATTGATGTTGTCGAGCCGTCAGATCATTGGACAACATGGAGGCAAAATTTGGTAGTACGAATGTTTAATGAGTGAAATGCAAATCGAGGACATGGAGGAGTTGTATGATTTTATATTATTTAAAAAAAAATCATTTGTTTTCCATTGTTGCAAGACTTGCGTTATAAGAATTTTTTTTTCCCATTTCTATTAGACTTGTAACATGGTGCTGGTTTGTCATTATTGAGACATATATTTCCTATATAAATGTTTGAATTATGAATTTATCATTTTAAATTTGAAGTACTATGTTGTCTCTATCATTAAATTTTCTCTACCATGTTCTCTTCCATCATTAAATTTTCTGAAATTGTAATGAGATGTTTAGGAATGGAAGGTAGCGATTTCAATCAAACTCAAGGAATGGGAACAAAGAGAGACCGACGTGTATGGACAATAGATGAAGAAAATGCACTCCTAGATGGTCTTGAAGAATTAGTTGTGCAAGGAATGAAAGCCGACAATGGCTTCAAGAGTGGTTACATGATTATGTTAGAGAAGTGGTTTGAAGAAAAGTTCCCTTGTTCTGGCATCAAGGGTAATCCTCACATAGAGTCGAAAATGAAAAACTTGAAAAAGTTGTATAATCAGATATATGACCTGAGGAATCAAAGTAGCTTTAGGTGGGACCGTGAAAAGCATTGTGTTGATATTCATTCTGAGGATAGTTGGCAAAAATTTTGCAAGGTTTGTGTCACTACTTCTCATTTTTCTTCTTTATTAATTGTTTCATTTTTAATAAAATAATATATTTTCTTTGTAGACCTATCCAGGAGCTGCTTCTTTGAGAGGAAAGTCCTTCCCTCAATATGATCGACTAGCAACCGTATTTGGAAAAGACCGTGCCAAGGGAAATCTCAGTGAAGACCCTTCGGAAGCTCATGCGACTGTAGATCATGAGGAAGGTGAAAATCATGGTAATGTGGCAACCAACGGTGTAAGTCAAAACTTACCGCCACTATCATCTTCTCAGACACAAAATGTTTTTGATTCTTCAAGAAGAAAAAGCGCTAAAGTAAGTGACAAATGGGCTGCTGACTTAGTTGAGATAGCAGGAACTTTTGGCTTACTCTTGGAAAAAGCTAACGAGAGAATGGAGATGATCGCTAGCTGCATCGGACATGCTAAGGATTTGGATAATGACAAAAGAAAAATCAATGAAGAGCTATCTTTAGGTACTATGGATAGAATAAAATTATGTAGAAAAATTGTGAAGGATCTTGAGAATATTCATCTATTTTTGGGATTTCAAGGAGACGACAGGAAAGCATTTGTGGAATTACTTCTCCAAGAGATGAGAGAAGAGAATGAGTGATGATTGGGAGCGATGGATCGTAGTGAATGAAGTCGTATCGGATTAGCATTAAGCTTTGTTCCAAATTGGACATCTGTTTTAGAGTCTTATATTTGGTGTTTATGATTTTGGTTATATTGAGTTGTTTTCGAGTTTGTAGGAGATATGTTTTCTCTCCCTACTTTTTCTTTTTTTCTTCTTTATTTTATTTAAAGGTTTTTTGGGGCTAGCTATAAGGTTTAATGTTATTTTTTTGGACCTTTCAGTTGTAGCCATGACTTAAAAAGAGGTGAATCTGGCTTGAAAATTTATCTCTATGTTGATTGCCAAGAAAACCATTATCTATAATATTCTTTGCCTCTGTCTTTTATTTTCCTAAATAGTTTCTCTATCTCTTTGGCTAAAAACCTAGCCACGAACTTAAAAGGAGCCTTAAGTCAAGATAGTTCGCATCTACTGTTTTATATAGACATTAACATAGGTTTACTTTGGTCAAAATGCAGCTAGCCGACACTCAACAAATGTAATGTACTTTACAAATGCGAATTGTTCAGAGATCGTTCATTAACATTATTAACTATCAATACATCCTCGTGACAGCTGGGAAAAAAAGAAGCAAATGAACTTCGGACTTTATGTTTTGTTCTAATTGGGCATTTGTTTGATTTGGTATTGGACCTGTAACAAAATGGAAACAAATGAAAAACTTGTAAGAGAGAAAAGGAATTCATGTTTCAAAGTGAATATATTGAAATTGAGGTTATTCTAAAAACGTTTGATGTTGAAGGAAGTAATCCAAAAATTATTTCAAAGAAACGGAAAAGATTATTACAATTCGTAATCATGAAATTCAATGAGAATCCTGTTAATTTGAAAAAGATATATTGTTTTGGATGATTTTGTGAATATTAAACCTGCAAATTTGTACTTGCCTAATGTTATTGTTTTTAAAATATCCGAATTTAAATACGTAGTTCACCAAACGATAGATTTGATAAGATATGAGGATATCCGACTTTAAATCCGTAGTTCACCAAACAATAGATTGGATAGGATATGAGGATATCCGACTTTAAATCCATAATTCACCAAACAATGGATGGGATATGAAGAAATCCATGGATTTCTTATCCTATCCTATCTAGTCCTATCTTGTTTAGAAATCTTGACGACCAAATGCAACCATAGACTTCCATCCAAAATTTGAACTATTAATGTCTTACTACACATTTTATTAATGATAACTGGAAATTGCACCAAAAATCATCAATTTTATAGCGATGCCTAATCAAAAGGGCAGGTATGTTGGGAAAGCGATTGAGAAATGCACATATGAGTGAAAAATAGAGAAAAAAGTGTCAACAATCGCTATGGATAATGCTAGTTTGAATGATGTTGCCATTTGTTATTTGAAAGAAAAATTTTTGAAATATAGACTATTGATCTTACATGATGAAATTTTACATATGAGGTGCACGACTCATATATTAAACTTAATTGTGAATGATAGCTGAGGTATATGATTCTATTGCATGTATTTAAAACATGGCTAGGTATGTAAGAAATTCTCTCATGAGAGTTAAGACATTTCGAGATCGCATTAAAAGTATAAGGATCACTTATAAGAGTACAGTTTGTCTTGATGTCTCCACTAGGTGAAATTCACTTACCTAATGTTAAAAAATGTCATAAAGCTAAGAAAAGCTTTTGAAAGGATGGATGAGGATGATCTTTTTTTCTCAAATAAGCTTAACTATGATACTCCAAGTAATATTAATTGGAAAAATGCCATTATTCTTTCCAATTTTTTGAAGAAGTTCCTATGATGCCACCAACAAAATGTCCGACACTTTGTATATTACTTCAAATGGTTATTTTAAGAGGATAGCTTCTTTACATAATTATTTGAAAGAAGGCTTTTGATCATATGGTAAGAGTTATGGGTGCGAAAATGGAAGATAATTTGATAAATATTGTAAGAGTTTCGAAAAAGTAAATATGACAGTATTGATCGTGGTAACATTGAATCCAAGAAAAAAGATTAATTATGTGAGGCATTGTTGTAAACTCATTCATAATAGTGACGTGAAAGCTGATGAGATGTTTGATAAGGTGAAGTTCGCCTTGGAACATTTAATTAAATTTTTGAGAAATTTTATCCTACTTCTTGTGACAAAAATTTGCATGGTGAACTTGTGAGTTCTACTAGTACCGGTAGTTACTGCATCCTTATTGCAACGAGGGAAATGGAGAGAAAGATTGCAGCTTAAATTTCTATGTGCAAGAGCCTTGTTTTGATGACCTTCTTAAAAAGGAGAAGAAAATGTCTGAAGACAACTTATCTAAGCTCAATCAATATCTTAAAGCTGAACTTAAGAAAACTCTTGATCTTGATATTTTGTAGTGGTGGAGTGTTACCAACGAAAGGTTCAAAATCTTATTTTTGATGGCTCGGGATATTTGTTTGTTTCTATAACTACCATTGCTTCAAGTTAACTTTCAATACATCCAGTCGTGTGTTTGATGGCTTTTGAAGTTCTTTGACTTCTAGAGTCATGAAAAATTTGATTTGCACTCAAGATTGGTTGAGAGCGATTCGTGAACTGATTAATGTTGAAGAGTGTATCAGGAATGCAGAAAAGTTTGAGTTGGGTAAGTCCATTATTTCATCTTTTAATTCTTTTATGTATCTAAGAAGTGAATACTTTATTTAATATCTTCTTTTTGTTAGATATAAATTATGTTAACACGGAGATTAATGGTACATAGAGTTTACAAATTGAAGCGAGAGGAATATATGTGGTGAGATTTTTCAATATTGCTTGAGTTCAATTGTTACTAATGTTGAGCAATCACCTATGCTTATTGTTGTTTTACTTTTAGGAGGATGGAACTTGAAGTCTAAGAGCTTTCAAAACTTGAGATTTACAAGCTTTACAAGTCGTGAACTTTTTGGCAAATCTTGTTGCGATTGTTGTGTCATTGTAAACTTGTCTATTTACTATGCTCGATGAGTTTGTTTCACCTACTTAAGTTTGGTTTGGTTTTGATTAGTTGGACTTGTGTCTTTGAGATGGTATGGAGCTCATGTGATCAACTTGATGGCCGTTGCAACTTCTAACTTATGATTTGTTTTTTACTTTCTTTCACTTTTAGCATTATGTTTTGACTTCTAGCTATTGTAGCTTCCAATTTCTAACTATTGTAGCTTTTGGTTTCTTTCACTTTATTTTGTTTTTATGAGAATGTTTGCTTCTAGTTTCTGATTTTGTTTATTAAATGTTGTAGTTAACGACTCAATGACAAATAGACGAGGATATTTTGAAGAGGAAGACCCCACCTAACTCTACTCTATTGGGTTTTTGCCAAAAACCAAGAGCCATACTTTTGTTTATATGAAAATTGATCACGATTGAGGTTGTTTTGACGATACAATTGAGCCATATCATTGTGTATACTCAATGCTTTGGATTTATATATGTGGTGGCTTGTGAGTGGTGGCAATGATCTTGCGGTCAACAATATTAATTATCAAAAATGATCATGGTGTAGTTGAGAATGTGTTTTGAGTGAAGTAGGCATCTATGTTTTAAGGAAAAACTTTCTAGTTGCACAAACCTTACAGTCAAAAGAATGGAAATATTTGGTTGATGTTTGATAAGACCGGTTACATGGATCTACATAGAAATCAAAGTAGCCAACGGGTGATTCCTAGTTTTAATTTTTTGAAACAAGTCCTTAGTGGACAATTCCTAAATCTAGGGTGGGAACCGCCTGCCCGAACCATGCTCACCCCCACTCAAAATCATATAGTAAAGAAAAGAGAGGAAAGACCTTACCAGGATCTTGGACTTCACCAAGCACCGATACCCATGAAATCAATGTAAATGGCTCATTCTTGAAGGGTGAAGCAACCGATGCCATCTTGTGGGTGTGCCGAGACTCCACCAAGAGGCTCATCAATGGCCACGCTAGCTCCATTTAAGTTCACTCAGTTCTTCACGCCAAAATCTGGACACTACTCCACGCATTGAAATGTGTGTCCTCCCGTGGATTCGTTGGAGTTGTGTTTGACCATGTAACTCTTGTAAGTACACTTCAAGGAACAGACTAGTTACCTTGAGATGTCCATGTATTTATCAAGGAGTGCCACTAGCTTCTTATCAGTATGCAAGGCCTTTAGTTGGCCCATTGCACGCAGAACCAAAATAAGGTTACGGATTGGGTCGTTAAAGCCCAAATCAAAAATATCCTCCCCTCTAATTGAGTTTTAACCCACCTCAAGCCCTTTGGAATTTATGATGCTCTGAAGCCCAATTGATATATCTAACAACTTTTGATTATGAATGATGAATGAAGCTCTCTTTCTAACAAAAAAAAAAACTATGAATAAATTGTAGGATTCATCTTATAGCAACAAAAACATCTATGAAGTTAGCTTAAAAATCACATTGACAATGATTTCTAATTAGTACATAGTCACTCAATATTTTTTAGGATCTTCTCTTATTTAATGAACTAATATATGTGCAATGCATGCAATGCAAATGCAATGACGTACAAGATGTTTATACTAACCTGACACATGACATTCAATTAAATGAACTTAATCATGCAAAACTATATGTCATGTGATAATAATTAAATGACTTAAGCTAATGACCGGCAAATATTAAATGCGATTATCCTAATTTGTCACGCCTTTAAATCATCCTAAACATGCAACGACTAAATGACGTGCAATGGATAGTCTAATTCTACGTAACACATGTATTAAATTTTTTATGTTTTCTTTCTTTTAATTTAAAATTTCAAATTAAAATTACCCAATAATTAAACATGTAATTTTAATTAAGGAAAAGGAAATCTTACATCCTAAAGCAATATTTTTATTTTTTTATTCTAAAATTCGGAATAAATAAATTACATATTCTAAGCATGCAATCTAGCCTAAAACAAGTAATATTCTAGCAAAAATCAAATCTAATTCAAAGACATTTTTTGGATTTTCTTTCTAAGGCAAGCAATCAATCAATGGACAGATATTTAATTAAATAATGCAATCCACAATTTTATATTATCTATCACAATAAAAACACGAAATAAATTGACGACCATATCCAAATGGTTATGGATATTGATGGAAGGTTATCCGTTCAAATTTTGAAACGGATAAAATCAACAATCATATCTAAATGGCTATGGATAGGATGAAAGATTTTTAGCATCCTAGGAATTGTATCTTGTAGTTTGAGATTGGACAGCCGTCAAGATACGTTGTTAAGTTAGGAAAGTTTTCTAACTTGAGGGGTATCTTAAAATTTTGTGAATCTTACATTATTTAAGTATCAAATAGAATATTCTAGCATCAAATAGAATAATTCTAATTCTAACAAAATATATTAGGATATACCGATAACTCAAATAAGGCAGCAAAATATACGGAATATATTAAAAATAATCACCTTACTTAATTTGAGGATATTCTTGCTAAATTTGAATGCAATACAATCAGACTGGAATCGCAATCGCGGCTCCATGACGGTGAACTCTAGTGGGTGGAGGCGAGTGGCGGTGACGCAGCAATTCACGAACTAGGACGTTGAGGCGGCAGGCTTGGCACAGCGTGGGAGCGGCTCACGTCAGGGCTCCAACTCGGTCACGAAGGAAGAGCGATGAACATGGACAACTCACGGTACAAGGATGGCGGTTCGTGGAGCTTGCTCTCAATCAAGTCATGTTGATGCTCGGCCAAGGTACGTCGTCCGGTGGGCGACGAACCGTGTCAAAAGCAGCGACTACAATAATTGTCGTTGCGTAGATGGGACATCGAGATAGAGCTGCTGGACTTGCTGGGATTCGATGATTTAGGAGACCGCAGCAATGTCTTCAATGAAAATCCACTATTCTCGTGACAGTTCTTCTAATTTTCAAACTTTGACTTTCTAAAACCCCACACTTAGATTTTCCCATCGGTCCCTTCCTGATGCTTCCATATGTATCCAGCAAAATCCTGCAATAAAATTCAAGTGAAGCTCTAAAGAAAGATCAGTGTTTCTGGAGTTATTGCTACACGGGTATTCTAATGGCGCAACGGCTTTGTACAAGGGGTGGTTGCTTCGTCTTTGATGCGAGGACTTCCGGCACAAGAACCACTTGACCGCAGGTCCGCAGGCCGTCGTTGGTATGGCAGGGACCGTCGTGGGTAAGAGACAACAGCAACGTCGTCCCGGGTTGATGCAGGAGGTGGCGGCATGGACTGGGAGCAGCATCTAACTCGGATCAGGCGCAGACAGCAGCTTCGCGAGCAAGCTCCATGGCTCGGGAGGTGCAGCCATAGGTCTGACCAAGGTTTGGTCGAGCTCTCTCTCTTTTCTCTCTTTTTTTCACGTGTCTCTCGTGTGTACTTTGAAATTATAATTACCAATCTCTGATTTATAAGGCATATCGTTTTATAAATAGTGCAAAATTAGGTTCAAACTTTAATCTCATTGGCTTAGTTTAGGCCCTTTTCCATGTAATGAGCTGAATTAAACTCAAGACTTATTTTAATTAATTCCCAGGGGCTAAAATTAGATTAAGTTAATCTCAATTTGCCGTCTTCTCAGGCAAATTTCGCCCACTTGGTCCCCCAAGTGGAGGCCAAATTTTGTCCTACTGCAGGGGCTCAATCCATTCACTTTTAAGTTCATGACCATCCACTGCCAGTCCAATGCTAATATAATTAATGAAGATATAAACTAAATAATAAATCATCCTAAAATTATACGCTATGCAATTTAATTCTAATATTTTTTGGGGGCTTAATTTTCTATGCAATAAATGAATAATTGGGTCACCAAAATTTAGGTGTCAATAGGACTCAATTGGCAAAGATGCAATAATTTTAAAATATTTTGGATAACTTTCGTAAGAAAATTGGGAGGAAATTATAAATGGGGTCCCTATATTAACCCTCCTATTCAATTTAAGTCACGTTCTTTATTTCTTATTGATTTGATTCCTCAAATTAATGTCCAATTATGATTTAAAACCCACTTTGTATTTTTGTTGAATAGTCAACATATTATTTCGTTAGCATATGCCAAAGACCTAACCATGCTACATGCGCAAATTGCAATTCCACAGATTCTAATAATACCTCAATTTGTGCACGGAATTTTATGCTTATCACTTTAACTTAAGGAAAGAAAAAGGGAATTCTATAATCATATAGGATAAAAAACATTTAAATTAATGTTCGAATCTCGAAAAATTTAGGAAATCAGTAACGGAATATCTAATAAAAAATTCTTGATGCAAAAGGGTTTAGTTGTGAACTTAAATTAGTTAATATTGTATTCAAACATCAGTTTGAATCCTATAATCACATCTAATTAAAAACATTGAATCTAATGTTTGAAGGATAAAAATAAAATTTTCGATAGGATTTTAATTAGTGGCGGCGCCACATTGTGTTGAGTAAATATTATCAATTGACTCCACTTAACTGTTGAGTTACACATGTGAGTTGTATTAGAAAGTCTCACGTCAAAGAATTGATGCGGTATGGAACAGTTAGTATATATTAGTTGCTCCATAATCCATTAGCTTAAGTTTTTAAGTAAATGTGGATTCTACTAGAATTGCTGGTGGGCTCAAACTTAGTTACCTCTTGGCGATCTCCCCATCCAAAGATATCAAGCTTCTGCTACGCGCTCCCCAATAAATGGTATTAGAACCGATGATTGATTGGTAGGTTACTTTCAACGTGTATTGGTATTTGATAAATATCTCAATAAAAGAATATGGAAACCAACATGGTTTTTGGGTAGGTGAACGTTGTGGTATATCATGCAAGCCTGATGGCAAACCTCATGGTTTGGTCTGGAGAAAAAGATTAGGGATAAAGTTGGGCGTCGATAAAGATTCAAGTTGAGATAAGTTGGTGCATAATGATACTTGAATTAAGGGGAACAAACCTAACACTAAACTTACATCTCAGGGGAAGATGGTTGAGTTGCACTTATGAATTATATTAGAAAGTCCAACATCGGAGAATTGGATTAGAGTGGAACAATTAATATATTATAATTGGCCCATAATTTATTAGTCTAAGCTTTTGAGCAAATGTAGGTCCAAGTAGATATGTTGACAGCTCGAACTTGGCTCCCTTTAACGATCTCCTCACTTAAAAGTATTGGGCTTTTGCGACACGCTCTCCAAGATTGACTTAATACTATTAATCATACCTATAATAAGAGTGAGTATGGTCCGGATGGGCGGTTCATGACCTAGAATCAAGAACCGGCCACTAAGGATCGGTTCAAAAAAATCTAAACCTAGGAATCACCCATTCTAAAGAACAACCAAATATCTCCATTTTTTTAATAGTAAAGTGCATATTATAAACAACCTCACCAAACATTGAGTATACATAATAATAGTCTTGTCCATTTATCATTACAACATATAATAAACAAAATCAGAAACCCTATCTATTTTGTGGCAAAATCAGAAAGTAAAACAAAAATAAGTATGTGCGACTGGTCTCACTATAACCCAAAATCTGAAACTATAAGCCAACGTTCTTAATAACAAAAAAAAATGAAAAAAAAAAAAAAAAACATTATAACAACTAGAAACTAGTAGTAGCTAGAAACTAGAACATTATGTTGAAAGTGAAAGAAACTAAAAACCAAATCAAAAGTTAGAAACCAACTTAATGATATATTATTTTTTATATTTAATATATTATTATAAGACCGGTCTGATCTGGGTAGGTGGGTGGGTGGGTGTTTCGCCCATGAAACCGAAAACCGAATCGGTACCCATCGGTTCCAATAAATTGGAATCGGAAGCCGGACCGCTTCCTTAGGAACTACCAGTTCTAGGCCAGTCCGGTTTCAAGCGTTCTGGGGATCTTGGTTCTTTTGCACGCCCCTACCTATAACTTTTTTGAGTTAATTTAATTTGACCTTATTGTATTTCGAGTTTTGACGACACTGAATTTGTTTAAACACCAAATTGGACCCTAATAAGACTTGAAATGTCCAAGTTACAAAAAGAAATACAAACAAAAAACCCACTCAATTTTGCAAATGCTTAAATAGAATTAGAAAAATATATATATTTTCTTTCACATGCTTTCTTTGAGATATATGGATATAGTCTATATAATGTCAATTTTTTTTAGTTATTCTTTCCTGCGATCCTTTTTTCGAAGATTTTTGAACAACTTTTAGAATATTTATGTTGGCTATAAAAATAAGACGATTGCAACCTAAACTCGTATTTGATTATACTTTCCTACCACTTATTAGCATGTAATTCGATTTGAAAAAATCATAGTGATATCCTAAATTTTCCATCGACATTGTTCGGCTGCTTTGAAAATGTTTTATATAGGCCCGGAAATTATCACAAAACAAATTCACTCTAGAGCTAAAAACAGGTGACCCATGTTTGAAGAAAACGAGGACCATTTGTTCTTGATCCCTAAATTATGGATAGCGGACGTTGTTTGATGACACGAATTATCATATGTTGAGTTGAATTTTAAAAAATGATGAATCAACATGTCCATTTTTTGATCCATCTATTTTTTAAAATGAAAAGACAAATTAAAGACTTCAAATGCCCCCACATGGAAGCCACATAAGTAAATTCCATAATTTGCTTTTTTGTTTTTTCCACCAATCAAACTTATTAGATTGGAAGCCACATCAACAAATTTCATAATTTAATGACAACATTAAACATTTTCATAATATCAAATTTTACATTAAACAAATTAAAAGTTCAAGGATGACATTGCACATTAAACCCAAATTCTTATTCCATTTGTATCATTTTCCTTGTATCTATTTCATGTTATTCAACTTCGCATTCTTCTGCAAGTTTAAAAAATGTCCAAAGAGCCCATAATTACGCCACCCCAATTGTATCATTTCCTATCAATGTTCTGAATAATCACAGCTCAAATTAAAAGACTCATATGATTGTACGACTCAAAATTCATCCGACGAAATTGGTAAAATTGTTAGAATTCACTAACCTTGCAACTAGAATGAATTTCGATGGGCTTTTCCCCTAATCTCTTCGATTGCCCTATGGAAAAACAAACCAATTTGATGAAATCAAATGAACTGTTAGCAGTATTGACGAAGACGTGTTTAAAAAACGAACTACAATTTGGTTATTTTATGTGTTATTGGTGTTGATCTGTTAAAAGTGCAATTGGGCTGTGACTATTGTCATCTTTGTTCCTAGTTCGTGTTCAAACGGTAGTAGAAACTATAACTACATTTATATTCTCGTTGGGTTTTTTTTTTTCCAACAATTAACATATTTAAATTGGGTTTATAATCGGTTATATAAAAAAGATAAATAGATTTAATATGCAGAAATAATATCTCCTTTTAAGGAAACCAATTATGCTTCTTTTTGTTGTTGTTGACGATCAACACCTAAACAAACTATTAACTATCACTTTCAATAATAAAATCATAGACACCAATGCTCATTTGGAACCTAGATTTACTTTTTAGGATCGATTTATTTCATGGAAAAAAATGAATGGTCAATGAAAAGTGTTTTTGCTATCGATAATAATTTACACCTAATCAATTTTATGGTTGATAATAATATTTTTCGTTCATTCATTTCTATAGGCGATATAATCAATAATTTTCTGAAAAAATTCTTTCAAATCATGAGCTTTTTATCAAACAAATGCACCCTTAAGACGATGAAATGATCGACATACAATTTTCTACGAAATAGTTGAAAGAAAGAGGAAAGAGAGAGAAAGGGGGGGGGGTGGAATATGGAAGAGAGAGGTGCACATTTAAGAAATGGGCTAGGGCTTTACACCCGTTGAGCCCCATGTTCTTCACCGAGGTTCATGGCCCCTCCACAAGAGAGATTTCATTTCAATCTTGGGAAAAATGGGTTCGATCTCATTGGCGATTAATACATACATTTTTGCTATCCTCGACCAAAGCCCTTGAAAAACCTTTTCCCTCAAAGCGTGACTCAATCTTTAAAAAAAGAAGAAAAAAACCATTTTGATTCGTGAAGATTTGAGTTTTAAAACTTGCGAAATTGGTGCAGTCTAGGTACTTTTTAGGTTTCGTTAATTTTGCATGACGATAAATGTGACGCAGCGCCTAATTGATTCGATGACTTATTGTTTGTTTTGTTCGTTTCGATTTCATAATTCATTTTGTTTTTTTCCTTCCTATTTTGTTCCCTTCTGTCTTGAAATACTTTTTTCAAACAGAGGTCCACCGCTTCCGTCCTGCTGTACCTTGCAGTGCGGATCCCTCCACATCTGGCCACCACCATTAACGTCTCTCTTTCTCTCTCTCTAGCAGACACACATGGGTCTCTCTCTCTCTCTCTCTCTCTTTCCAGAGTTGATATACTTACAGATCCAAATTTAGTATTCATAACACATTTAGTCTAAATTATTTTTTATATTCTCGAATTAGTATCATACTAAAAATTTAACCAAATTAATTTCATCTAACAAAAAATTCCAAACCGACATTCCTAATTATACCATAGCATGTGTGAATTCATGTATGATCTGTCATTTTCCACATTAGATTTGTTTTGCAATTGTCTAGACACTAAAAGGAGAGTAGATTCGGATTAGGGGTACAAATTTGGAACTTTTTTTTTTATAAGATGAAAATTAATTTTGATCAAATATGTCTTGGATTATCAATTTGAGATTTTTAATGGGTAACAAGCCTTTTTGTTATAATCATAAATAATATGGTAAATTGAAAATAAATATTTGATATGACAAAATGTGGTTTTAAATTCATGAGTAATCATAATTGACTACTAAATTGATAATTATTATATTAACTCTAATTTTAGGCTATTTGACAATCATGATTTTTCTCCCTTGTTACATATGTTATGCATACAACAAACAGTGTAATATATTATATTACAGTTATTACTTAAACCAATTAGCGTGATAGTTATTACAATCATACGACATTACAGAGCAATGACTACTAGCTACAATTTTATTTCATTGATGCAGTCAAACAGACTGTAAATTACCTCCAAGAGTAAAAAGAATTGATAGAAGCTTCTCTTCAACTTAGAATTAAGCTAAAATGAAAAAAAAAAAAATCTTCTCGACAATATTTAAAATATTATCCACATTAAAAATTTCAAAGAAAACCCAGATGTACTCGAGCGTTGATATCCGTATATTGTCAAATTTTCAATTATCTAAGACTAACCACGGTTAAGACGAGTGCATCACAAGAATTGAACTAAGTAAAATGTGAAAATGACGCCCATCTATCTACCACTTGCGATCTCGATTTTAGGGTTCGAATATTGAATTCGTACTCATTAGTCATTACTAAAACAACGTCAGAAATCCTATGAAAACCCATAGATTGTGTCAAGATCTGGAGTTCTCTTTGGCAACCATGTCCTTCCTTCCCTTCGTTGACTTGTCAACAACCTAAAAGTCAACACAGCTTCTAGCGTACTCTCTCCCTCGTGCAGTGCCGTCCAGTTGCGCACCAGATGGAATATATATATATATATACACATTTAAAATTAAAAATAGATATAATCGGTTAAAAAAAATCAAAATATAGATTCGCGGTACTTGAACAAAAATAAAAGCTGGCGCTCGGCTGTCCACCTGCCCGAGCATCACCCGTCTCGTCAAAGAGGGAATCGGGCAGGCCCCCGCCCCTGCCCGCCAGGGCTGCCCGGGGACAATCATTTTCTTCCCCCATTTTTCCCATTTTTCAGTTTTTAATTTTTTCTCTCACTTCCCGTCCAAGTAAAGAGCCCGCGCCCGCGCCAGCTGTACCAGCGACAAAGTCCCAGTCGTAGGCCCAATCAATCACCGTCAATCCTCCCGCACGGGCCCCACGCCCACCGGACTGGGGAAATCCCCTGGTCCTACCCGTACGCGATCGCTGCCCACCGTCACATGCGGCTCCTCCACGTGGCGTGTCCCCATTCGAGGGGACCGGCCCCCACGGGAGGGCCCCATCTCGTGATGATGCCGAGGGTTCGGAGTTTAGTGATTGATTTAATGATGGTGGTGGTGGGAGGAGATGATTAGCGAGGTGGCGGGGAGGAGGCGCCGCCACGTGGCGCGAGACGAGTGGAGGGACACGGTGCGATGATTAGTGGTGTGGATTTTAGGGACTGGAAATCTGAAAAGCTTTTGCCTTGCGCTCACGTTGGTGTAAGCTGGAGAGCATTGAACGTGAAGCTTCTTTGCGAGGAAGGAAAAGCCTAACCCTGTTGTGTTACACGTGTTGGTTTCGGAGAACACTCATGATTTCTTTTCGTGACCCTCTTGTTTTTTATAAAAAAAAAAAAAATGGTGTTTGCAATTTCACGATTTCTCGGTTTATATTTGATGAAAGCAATGGGAGGGTTGTATCTATGATGTCGTTGGAATTAGATCATACCCTCCATTTGAGGAAAAAGTAATTACTTTGGAGTTAAGGATGCTCGTTTTACTAAATTTGTTAAAAATGGTGGGTTATGACGTAATTGATACTTTGATTTTTCTTTTTCATTTTATGATTGAGTGTTTAGATTTTTTTTTTATGCCTCACTTATTGAAATTGGGCTCAATTCGAGGTTCTCTTTGAATAAATCACTAAAGTAGTTGAGGGGACTTGCCTACTTGGCAAAAGTTCAGCCCAATTATTGACCCGGCACATTTACAAGGCTAGAAATCGTGTTATTTTTTTAAAGTGTTGATGGGCGACGAGGAGAGAGAATTGCAATGCCTTTACTGACATGCCATCGTTTGGAGTGGTCATATGATGTCGACGGTTGAAATTTAACGTTAGTTGCCAATTTGACATTTCTTTGTTTACTCTTTTGAATGGAGGCCTTGAATTGATCTGAATTCGAAATGTTGAGGTACATGATCAAAGAAACAAAAAGCCTAGAAGCTCAATTTTCAAAAAATAGAAATTCAATTATTTATGCTGTCATTACTCTCGAAAAATTATGAGTCTTGCTTCATTTTTCGCCAGGCACATCGAGTTGCATAAATCATGTTAGAAATCTATGGTAACCTAAGGCTACAAGACTAGCCAAAATGGGCATACAAGCTTGATTACGCTTTTTTTCATCTGTCTAGACCCTAGATTAAAGAGCTTGATTAATTACATGGACAATTAATTATTTTATCCTCCTTTTGGAGTTGGGGACAGATGCTAACGATTGGTCATCGAGTTTTTTTTCCGATGCTTCTTAGTACTCAATCAAAGGAGGAGGCGTTCCTACGTCGCAATCATCCCAAGAAGTATTTTAACCCCAAAAGAAGATAAAAATATATAAAAAAAAAAAAAGGAAAATCATCATGAAAAGTAATCACAAGCCTAGGTCAAATTAATAAGTCGCATGTGAGTTGTGGAGGACGAGGGCCCCAGGTACTTTATACATTTATTAATTAAATATAAATAAATAAATAAATAGGGGTGGGTATTTCGCGCGACCCCTTTAAGCCACCGACAGTTTCCGGGCACATGGATTGACGAAATTGCCCTTAGCCGGACATGTGTACTGAAATGGCAATTAATTCCGAGATATAACTAGTACGGAAAACGGAAAATCGAAGAGCTTGGTTGGGAATCATGGTATTGCTCGTGAGCCGAAGTTATGATACGTCCTGTTTAATTGCCAAAAGGTAGGTGAAATTCGATGTCTAATTCAATAGATTGATGAAATTGCCCTTAATCGGGCGTGAGATCGCGAGGGCCGAAGGAAGGGCATACCTGTCCACTTGAAATGGCAATTAATTTTGAGACAGTGCTAGTACGGAACATGAAAACTTGAAAAGGTTGTTTTAGAGATTATGGCATTGCTTATGAAGCACAAGTCGTGATGCGCTTTGTTCAATTGCCAAAAATGTGAAATTCAATGTCTAAATTAGGTCAATTTCGTCCACAGTCCATACCCACAAGAAAAACCAACCCGATGTCTATGATGTGGCGTTGTCTATGGTCTAGATGTAGATGCACAACCACCTTCTTTGATGGGTGCATTTTTTTGGATGGGGGTAGGGGACAGGGATCAGGTTAGGATTGTGAAATCGAGACCTATATTGCCTCTTTCAACACATTATTATTCGCATTAATGGTCGACGAAGACATTGCTTAGTATGGGGCGAAAAGGGCACTGAAAGCCTGCCTGCCCGCCCGCGCCGAGTAGCTCCATGGCCGGATCCCTCCACCGACCGTCCATCCGGCGGCGAGCTCCTTCCACCGACAGCGCCAAATTCAATGGAAGTTCAAAAGAGAGGGAATCCCAACGTGGGCGAATTGCAAGGGCAAAAACATCATCATGGCTTTTTGCTAGGCTTCGACCCAGACAATTTATATAAATTAAAAAAAAAAAAACCAAGACAATATAAGAGATAGAGAGAGAAAGAGAGAGATTAAAAAATAAATGGCGAACCCAAAAAAAAAAAAAAAAGAAAAAGATGTGAATAATAAAAAGAACTAGAAGTCTCCTAGAGAAGAGAGAAACGACCCGCCTCTCCCATGTGCGGATCGATATGATAAAAGGGGTTTTTGACCGAGTGCAGTTATAAAATTGGAACCGAGCTTTAATTGTTGTCTGCCGACACGTCATCGGTAAATTTAATAAACCCCATGCGACGTCCGGAATCTCTAACCCATCTCCATAAAAAACAAAAAAACCAAATGCCTCCCGGCGAAATTGTGAAAATGAAGCATGAACCACCCCAATAAATAAATAAGCCATAATTATTATAATAAAAACAATTTATTACTATTATTAGGATTGATATAACTGAAAACCCCAAGCTATTATATTTATAATAAATTTACAAAAAAATAATTTTTTTCACTATAAAAAACCATAAATTGGTAGATCTGTAAAAACTCTACCCTCTATTAATTTTTATTAAGTTGGGTTCCGGTTCATCTATGATAAATAAAAGATAAAATCTCAAATTAACAGAAACTAATTAGGTTAAATTATTATAGATGTACTAATTTATGATTTTTTATAGTTAAAAAATTAATTTGAAATAGGTTCATCACACATGTACTTCTATGAAATTTTTTACGCTATTCACTGAAAAATAAATGCGGTTCAAAAATAAATGCCGGCCGATGAAATTGCGAAAATGAAACACGAACTACCCTAATAAATAAAACAAGTCATCCTCACAAAAACAATTCATTATCATTATTATTATTATCATCATAAAATCTGGGGCAAATAATTATGATCGTGGTCCCGCTTCATTTACACGAACACGGACCGACACTCAGATCTGGAAACCGCGAAACCGAAACGGAAACGGCGCGAGCGCGAGCGCGCGCTCCGCTGGCTTTCGGGGGTCAACGCGGAACTTAACGGTCAAACCCGGCCGTCCGTCCGCCCGCCCGCGAGACGGACTCGGCTGCCCCGCTGCACAGCGCCGGGGGCATCTCGTGTCGCGAGAAATTGGCGAGAAAACGGAACCCCCGAACACCAACCCGTACGTTGTCGTCGTTTCAGTGAGAGAGAGAGAGAGAGGGGAAGTAGGATCTGCTCACGCGGAGTTAAATATCCTGTCCCAGTTTCTCTCTCTATCTCTAGGATGTGTGTGTCCGATACGCGTTTTCTCTCGGTTTCTCTCTCCTCCGCGTCATCATCATCTCCTCCCCGACCGTCGCTCTTTCTCTCTCTAAAAGAGAGTTTCCCACTCCGGTTCGGTTGGGTTGGGTTGGGTTGCTTTGCTTTGCTTTCACTTCGCGACTTTTCTCTCACTAGAATCGCGGAAAATTTGAAAAAAATAGAAAGGAAAGAAAGATGGGGAAGAAAATGGGGGAAGAGAAAAGAGAAAAAAAGGAAAGACGCGACAGCCATAACCCCAAAATCCCAGCCCCGAATCGCCATTAAAGCGCCCTTAAATTAAAAAAAAAAAAAAAAAACTGAAATCCCCCTCTCTCTCTTCTTTCTCTCTCTACTTTCTCACACCACCAACTCAACCTTCCTCCTCCTGTTTTTTTTTTTTTTTTTGTCGTGGCCGGTGGGGGCACCCAGCCCAGCGCCACCACCACATTGTGGTCCCCACCTCCTTCTCTCTCTATCACTGACTTTTCTCATTCTCTCTCTTTCTATCTCTTCTGGAGTCTCGATTAGATTGGATTCACTCGTACACACACAGGCACCAGCACATCTGTGCATCCATCTGCTCTTCTCTCTCACTCCTCCCCCACTTCCCTTCCCTTCCCTGTCACGCCTCCCCCTCTCTCTAGACGCTCGTGAATACGCAGGCGAGACCCATTTCCTCCCCTCCTCTCTCTCTCTGTCTGAATCTACCTGTGCAAAAGGGCTGTCCGCAGCGCATTGATCGAGATCGAGAGCGCAGCAGAGCATCCCCCGCTCGACAAGCATTCTCCCCCGCCAGATCGGCCGCTGCATTCCTCGTCGTAGAGGGGGAGGCAGCCTTTCTTGGTGGGTTCCTTGTCGCGGGCGGCAATGCGGAGATCCGGGTCGGTTCTGAAGAGCTGAGACTGCTGCTGGGTTTTTCTTTTTTCTTTCTTTTTCTTGTGCCGTTCGCTTCCTTACGTTCTTGTCCGTGGTGGGTGAGTTGGGTTCTCTCGTTCTGGTCCCGCCATGAACACTGGAGGGAGGCTCATCGCCGGGTCGCACAACCGGAACGAGTTCGTGCTCATCAATGCCGACGAGAGTGCACGGGTAACTCTCCTCTTTCCTTTCTTTCTCGTGTCGGTGTCGGTGGTGAATCGATTCGCTGTTTCTTTCGATTTCTTGGTGGGCTGTTGGACTGGGGATTCGGAGGACTGGGGTGATAAATTTAGGAGATTCGTCGAACAGAGGAATCTGCTGCTGTACTTGCTTGTAGGTTTTTTTTTTTTTTCTTGAGAGATTTTCGTGCTTCCGGTTGCAAATCTGTTGATTTTGATTGCATTGCGTGGGGTTGGTTTCTTTCTGAGGAGTTCTGGTATTGTAATGTGCTCTGTCGTGAGAGTTAGTTTTGTTCTAGGGAGGTAAATTGCTACCGACGAAGTGGGTTTCTCCTGATGCGACTTTGCAGCTTTGCGGGACGAGGAAGCAAGGCTCCCTCTCTCAATTCAGTCGGTTTCGCTTCGGTTACTTTGGTGTTTTCGCCAATTCAATTATGCGCATTGTGCCTTTCTTGTTTTCAGTTGACCACGTTCGTCGTGCGGGTATGCGGATTTTCATGTGCAGTCGAAAGTTTGGATTGCTTTGGTCAGTCCGTCAGTCGGTGGTTGGGTGCTGAAGATGTTTTTGTAAAAAGATCAGTTGGCCTGGAAATCTGGAACGTAAATAGCTAATGCTTCTAGGGTTCTACCTTAATTAATGGGCATGACGATTCTGCTATCTCAGCCTTTTAATTTGTGAGGTTGTGTGATGTGGAGCTCACTGAAACCAAGAATGTGGGTTGTTCTTTGTTCCTGCTAGTTCGATAAATTTATGACCTAGGGTCTGAAACCAAGAATGCACATGATATTGAGGAGGGTGCGCTCAAGGAATGAGTGTGTAGACAGGTCATAATAACCTCTTAGAATATAGGGATCTGAAATCCGAACTAGAAGAGGCATCTGTATGTGAATTTCTGGTTCCTCAAGATTTTCTTACTTTATTCAGATAAACTGATGGATCCGTATGTTCTTGGAGAATGATTCCTTTCCAATTGATCAATACGAGAGTCTTAATTGATTCTTTTGAGTTAATGTGTTGTTTGTGTGCACGACATTGGCCGTTTTAGTCTTGCTTGATCAACTTGATGAGTGAGGATGCGCCGCTTCTGGATGTGGTTGTCTTTGAAGACCCAGGCACTAATGCAATGTTTATGATTTTGCAGATCAAATCTGTGAAAGAACTGAGCGGGCAAATATGTCAGATATGTGGGGATGAAGTGGAGATAGCAGATGGCGAGCTCTTCGTTGCCTGTAATGAATGTGCTTTTCCAGTGTGTCGGCCTTGCTATGAGTATGAGAGAAGAGAAGGAAATCAGGCCTGCCCGCAATGTAAAACTAGATATAAGCGCATCAAAGGTGAGATATTCTTCCGCATTTCTCAATAAATAAATCCCCTGAAGTATGGTCAGTTTGGTTGACGAAGTGATCTTGTTATTGTTATTCGATTTTCAGGCAGTCCGAGGGTCGAAGGCGATGAGGAAGAAGATGACATTGATGATTTGGACAATGAGTTCGATTATGACCCTTCGGATTCTCAGCACGTTGCTGAGAAAACGTTCTCTTCACGGCTTAATTATGGCCGTGGTGCCCATCGGAACGCATCTGGAATGCCCACTGACGTTGAATCCACTCCGCTTAGTTCACAAATTCCTCTCTTGACATATGGCCAAGAGGTCTCTCTCTCTCTCTCTCTCTCTCTCTCTCTCTCTCTCTCAGAGACACATGCACACAGGGAAGAAAGGTGATCTGCTGTCTCGCATAATGTTAGGTCTGTTTTAGATAATGCATCATGATGATTTCCTTTACTTGTTCTAGGATGCTGAGATCTCTCCTGATCAACACGCTCTTATTGTTCCCCCTGCCACGGGTCATGCATATAGAGTTCATCCGATGCCATATCCGGATTCGTCTAATCCTCGTGAGTCATTGCCCGAAAACTTTTGTTGTGGATATTTCTAATTAGCTCAAAACTGAATGGAGTGCTTCTGTGTTTATAGTTCATCCCAGACCAATGGCCCCCGAGAAAGACATCACACTGTATGGGTACGGAAGCGTGGCATGGAAGGACAAAATGGAGAAGTGGCGGAAAAAGCAAAACGAGAAGCTTCAGGTTGTTAAACATGAAGGAGCAGGTGATGGTGGAGACTTTGGCAGTGATGAATTGGATGATCCCGACTTGCCCATGTACTATTCTCTTTTCATTATTTTCTGAAGCTTGATTTTCTGTTTTGAATAGTTTCATTTGGTTTTTCTGTTGTGTTCTCTTTGTTGGGTTGACGTTCTTTGTAACCAAAAGGTTGGGTTACGATAGAGATCAACTGTGCACCCCTTATTCAAGTGTGCGACTTCACGAGAGACTGTGAGACTGAACGATCAGGAATTATGGTGCAACCGTTATCTATTTACAATACACATACTAAATCACTGAAAAAATATATGGTTATAAACAACATTAGTCATTGGCATTTGTAATTGGTAATTGTGAGATTGCTGTATCACCTGATTTTCTTGTGATGAATTATTACACAATCTTGTAATATTTAGTCCTTCAGGTCACATATAATTTGTCTTTTTGAAGGGAGACATAAGTGGTAAATATGATGCGATGCTTTAGTCTTGGGACATGAATGTCGATTATCATTTATTTTTTACTTGTTTTACGTGACTTCATAGCTCTAATAACTTTTTGTTCTGTAGTACTTACAAGATTTCCCTTTTGCTCATTATCAGGATGGATGAAGGGAGACAGCCTCTTTCAAGGAAGTTACCCATTCCTTCGAGCAAGATAAACCCATACAGAATGCTAATTATCCTCCGTCTTGTGATTCTTGGACTATTTCTCCATTATAGAATTCTCCATCCAGTTAATGATGCATATGGATTGTGGTTGACATCGGTTATATGTGAAATATGGTTTGCTGTGTCGTGGATATTGGATCAATTCCCTAAATGGTACCCTATAGAGAGAGAAACATATCTTGATCGTCTATCTCTAAGGTATGAGTAGACAAATTCAATTTACATTGCACATTTAATTGAAGTTGTTGCCTCATGTGTGGTGGTGTGTTAATTGCAGGTATGAAAGAGAAGGGAAGCCATCGGAATTGGCTCCTGTCGACGTTTTTGTGAGTACAGTCGATCCAATGAAGGAACCTCCACTAATCACTGCAAACACGGTTCTTTCAATCCTTGCGGTGGATTATCCAGTTGATAAAGTGGCATGCTATGTCTCAGACGATGGTGCTGCAATGCTTACTTTTGAAGCACTGTCTGAGACATCTGAGTTTGCGAAGAAATGGGTCCCTTTCTGTAAGAGATTTAATATTGAGCCCCGAGCACCAGAATGGTACTTCTCTCAGAAGATGGACTATTTGAAGAACAAAGTTCACCCAGAATTTGTGAGGGAAAGACGTGCAATAAAGGTTTGTGGTTTCTGATATGCAATTTCCAAACCTAAAATGTTTGTGATTTCCTGAGCAAGTGCTTTCAACCAATATAACAATAATATCTCTGAAGAATTTTGACCAATTTCGGTGTGGGTTTGTTTGAGCAGAGAGAATATGAAGAATTCAAAGTCAGAATAAATGCATTAGTTGCGATGGCGCAAAAGGTTCCTGAAGAAGGTTGGACAATGCAGGATGGAACCCCATGGCCCGGAAACAATGTCCGCGATCATCCTGGCATGATTCAGGTAGGTTGATGTTCCTCTGATTTTACGTCTTTCTGCATCGCTAATACAAGTCTTACACTCGGTAGGTGCTTGTCAGAAACATAGTATCCCCTCATTCAAATTGAGAGAGAAGCAAAAGGTCTAAATGCACAGTTGTGCCCTTCTGTTTATCTTCAATTTTACACATGATTCATGTCAACTCAGCTGATCATCCTTAAGCTTTGACACAAGAAACTGAGGTACAACCGCACAAGCATGAACTGATACAACAGTGAGGCGTTCAATGTGATTTACCCTAAGAGTATTGCATTTGCTATTGCTCTGAGGAGCAATGTTCTATCACTTAATTCAAACCTGTCCAGCGACGTCATGATTGAGCCCCCGAAATAATCTGTGACATTATTGATCAGTCTAATGCAGTTCAGTTTGCGAATAACTTGTGTTCTTATCACTGCATATTGCTCTTTCCATTTACATATAAAGATCCGGGGCATTCTTTTTGCAGGTATTTCTTGGTCATAGTGGTGTCTGTGATGATGATGGAAATGAGCTGCCTCGATTGGTTTATGTTTCTCGTGAGAAAAGACCTGGTTTTGAGCACCACAAGAAGGCTGGTGCCATGAATGCCTTGGTAAGTCATTCTGTTTTTTCTATCTTTTGCATATGGCTGGGTGTCACTGATGTGGTCGCCATGATGTCTTGTTTTATATGATTCTTGTGATCAAAGACCCTGCTTTTGAACACCATAAGAATAATGATGCTGTGAATGATCGTTTTTCTCTTGGTGCCAATGTGCAAATGATACAGATTCGGGTCTCTGCAGTCATCTCCAATGCCCCTTACCTTTTGAATGTTGACTGCGATCACTACATCAACAACAGCAAGGCACTCAGAGAAGCCATGTGTTTCATGATGGATCCAACTTCGGGGAAGAAAGTTTGCTATGTGCAGTTTCCTCAAAGATTTGATGGGATTGATCGTCACGATCGATACTCTAACAGGAATGTCGTATTCTTCGATGTATGTATATCGCTCCTTTCTAATTGGCATTTTGTCGTTTTCTGCTCTTAGTGCTTGAGGAATCTTATTCCTTTCTTTTTTTTTTTTTGGTAGATCAACATGAAAGGACTTGACGGTCTCCAAGGACCAATTTATGTCGGTACTGGGTGTGTCTTCAGAAGGCAGGCCCTTTATGGACATGATGCTCCTGCTAAGAAGAAACCTCCTAGCAAGACATGCAACTGTTGGCCGAAATGGTGCTGCCTCTGCTGTGGAGGTAGAAAGAACAAGAAAGGGAAGACAAAGAAGGAGAGGAGCAAGAAAACTAAGAATAGGGAAACGTCCAAGCAGATACATGCACTTGAAAATATTGAAGAGGGAGTGTCAGGTACATCTACTTTTATTTCTGATAGGCATGCATGATTATATATTATCTCATAATTGAAGTTTAAAGTAGATAAACATGGGATTTTCCATTGCAGAAGTGAGCAACGAGAAGTCATCTGAGATGACTCAGATAAAATTGGAGAAGAAATTCGGTCAGTCCCCTGTTTTTGTTGCTTCCACGATTTTGGAAGATGGTGGTGTTCCGCCAGATGCTAGTCCTGCATCGCTACTAAAAGAAGCCATCCAAGTCATCAGTTGCGGATATGAAGACAAGACAGAATGGGGAAAAGAAGTGAGTGAAAAAAATAAAATAATAAACAAACGTTGAAGATAAGCTTTGAAATTGGTATTGCAGCATTTTTTTTTTTAATTTTTTTTTACGAACTTAATTCCCCTGAAATTTTTCAATCTGCTCCAGGTTGGCTGGATATACGGTTCGGTGACTGAGGATATATTGACTGGGTTCAAAATGCACTGCCACGGCTGGAGGTCGGTGTACTGCATACCTAAGAGGCCTGCATTCAAGGGTTCAGCACCGATCAACCTTTCGGATCGTCTACACCAGGTTCTTCCGGTGGGCTCTTGGGTCAGTCGAGATTTTCTTGAGCAGGCATTGCCCAATCTGGTATGGCTACGGGGGAGGTTTGAAGTGGTTGGAACGATTTTCTTACATCAATTCAGTCGTGTATCCTTGGACCTCCATCCCCTTGATTGTTTACTGCACACTCCCGGCTATCTGCCTTCTCACTGGCCAATTCATCGTGCCTGAGGTAAGCCCTTTTATGTTGTCATTCATGTTGAATGTATTAGAAAATGGTTTTGCTGAATTATGATGGGAAGCCTTTTCCCAGTCTATTTTCGTTGCAGCTTTTGGAGTTGTTGGACATTTCTTGATAACCTACTTGATGCTATAATTTTACTTACGCACTCAGACAGATACTAATCTCATGAGTGGCTCACAAAATGGCTTATTACAAACATCATCAATAGATATGTTAATAAGAAGTATATGCCTTTTGGAGCAGTCATTTAGATGGTCTTATGGCTTATTTCTGATTGAGCGCTTTTCTAATATGAGATATTCTTGCTGTTTCCAATACTTCTATGCATCAGCTTCAAGCAGTGATTAACGTAATAATTTGATTTTTGTCTGCAGATTAGCAACTATGCAAGTCTTGTCTTTATGGCACTTTTCATCTCCATTGCTGCAACTGGTATTCTTGAGATGCAATGGGGTGGCGTTGGAATCGATGACTGGTGGAGAAACGAGCAGTTTTGGGTTATTGGAGGCGTTTCATCGCATCTTTTTGCTCTTGTCCAGGGTTTACTCAAGGTTTTGGGTGGAGTCAACACAAACTTCACCGTCACCTCAAAAGCAGCAGACGATGGAGAATTTTCAGAACTCTATATCTTTAAATGGACATCGCTGTTGATCCCGCCCATGACTCTCCTGATCATGAACATCGTTGGGGTTGTCGTCGGGATCTCCGATGCCATCAATAATGGGTATGATTCGTGGGGTCCCCTCTTTGGTAGGCTATTTTTCGCCTTCTGGGTCATCGTCCATCTCTACCCATTCCTAAAGGGATTGCTCGGGAAGCAAGACCGGATGCCGACAATCGTCGTGGTCTGGTCGATATTGCTTGCCTCCATCTTGACCCTCTTGTGGGTTAGGATCAACCCATTTGTGTCAAGAGACGGCCCTGTGCTGGAAGTTTGTGGGTTGAACTGTGATTGAAGGTGCAATAAAAGATATTTAGATAGTCATTAGTTCACGACATTAAGAAGGAGATGGTCATCGAGTTGTGGGAGAATCATTGAATGCTTCCTGGGGTATCTGCACAATGAAATAAAAACCAATTGATGGGCAAGGAGAAAAAAGAAGGAAATCTCTTGAAGGAAGCTATGTCTGTAATTTGGGTTGATGCTGTAGATACAAGATGCTGGGGCTGACACATTGTCATTTGTTTTTACAGGGTTTCATCAAATTCTTTTATTAAATTTAGGTTTGTATGTCTTCTTTTGGGGGTTCTTGTGTACGTCTAAAAAGTGGGGGATTGAATTATAAAGGTACATTCCCTCTGTGAAACATGGGCGTCTTCTGTACTTGTCTGGGTGAAGAAGTATTCGTTTCATGTTGCATTGGTTTTTTACTCGTTCAATGTGGACATGGCATGTAATCTGTTCTTTTGAAGACAAGAACACGTCAGATTCTTCATTGTTGTCTTGACCAAGATTTTCTTGAGAAAATCTTTTGGTCTTTCATAATTGATGCTAATGTTTGGTTGGTAGACATTTGCATGGCTCTTAAGAGAATGTCTCACCTTTGGTGAGTGTGACTACTGTATATGTTATTTAGCATTTTCACAATTTAGGGTAAGTATGACGCTGGTATACTAGTTTGAGGTAAATATGGAAATGGGTATATTGGTTTGATATTTTTTATGATGCGAAAATTAGTTTGGGATAATTGTAGTATGGATGACACCCTAATAAGTTTGGAGTTATTGTGGCATGTGTATATACGTTGATAGTATTTTGTGGTATTAAGCCCACTTATTATAGCATCATATTAATTGATGCAATAAAGAATAAAATGAATGAATATTTGTCATCCTATACTTTTTATTTGCCCTTGAACTATTATTTCTTGAATAAAATGGTAACTCGTAAACTCTTCTCGTAAGTTACTGATGGGACCAGTAGATATATTGTCATGATTTACTTTACATGTTATGTATTAGTTACTAATGGGACCATTTAATATATTGTCATGATTTACTTTACATTTTATGTATTCAAGGGCATGATTGTATACGCCTGACTACCAATAGGTCTATGAAATACTAAGTTTCATAACTCGGTTAAATGTAGGTCTTGGCATGTGCGGACGGTCATGATCCTAAGCAGTTGTCACAAAATTCGTGTGATTTGAATATATGACCTCTATTTCCTAGAGCTAGAATTTCCCTAAGCACTAATCCAAAGTAGGTTCTCTGATCTTTATGTAACTTCTTCGAAGAATCGGTAAGTTGACCATCCCACTTGTCATTCTCAGATCTGATGTCCTATTGGCCCTTTCATTCACAAGATTTGCTTGTGCATAGGAATTTTTGATATCAAGAGAACGTAAGCTCAATATGTAAACTTAAACAAATAAAGAAATTTTTTAGGTGGATGCATGAGTACAAAAAATTAATCATATATATTCAGATATTTAGGATTGAAACGAATAAATTAATACGTCTTTGACGTCACAAGAGAAAGCTCAAGTTCGGATTGAATCCACTTGACTATTTAAAATACCTAATCAAACCCAAGTCGCTATTCACCCAATTAACCGTCTATCGGATCAAAGCTTCTCACGTCAAGACATACTCCACGTTTTAATATTCAATTGGTCAATCCAATCGATGAAATGACAGTGTAAAAGCTGAGGGAGACTTAGAAAACTGACAGACACAGTTGGAGTCCTTCCTACGCGGGTCAACTTTCGTCTCGGTTGACCGGTCCTCGGCCTTTTTCTGCTCTTTAGTCAGGTTGAATGAAGGGATTCCTATTTTAATTCACCAAGGAAAGTCATAAGCAGTTTAAACGTAAAATTATAAAATAAGATAAACCCTGTCACACATAAAACCAAAATGAAGAAGTTCCTGAAATTGACCATTATATTAGGTCTCTCCCATGGACTCTGATTAATTCTAAGTAAAGGGTCAAAGTCTATGGTAATATTAGACGTACAAACATTATTTATGAAATTGGTCATATAAGTGGACATTTAAATAAGAAAACTACATACACGTACTCAATAAAATCCTAGTATGTCATGTCGGCTTGTTAACCGACTTTGTTAATCGGTCTGTGCATCTTCAGCATCAATTTATATAATGAGCCTACATAAGAACATTTGGTGAACCCTATTTGAGGATGTTTCTGTTGCTATTTGATTGGAGTGTCTCGATTGATTACATAGAATCATGAAAGGTGATTGAATGATTGAGAGTTGTCATTCTATCTTTTTTGGAGTATAATCCTCGAGTTGAACCTAAATTTCGTTTGGAATTTACAAGCAAATGAATTAACCAAATTAGAAATAGGTTAATTACTTGCTTTTCTTGGTCAGGTTTAGTTTTATTTCTGGCATTAAGAACTTAAATCAAAAGCTTTTGGAGGTCCAACTAAAAGGGTACCAAAATTAAAGCAAAGGCAAGACATGTTTAGTTGTAAAAATGACATTTCGGCCCCAACATATGTGAGGTTGTCAATTGATTTGCATATTTTGTAGGTTTCCCAATAAAATATGCAGCTAAATCAGGCTCAAATGATTACCACCATCTGATATTGTGAGACGAATAGGTAGAGCCCAAAGAGCACTTACAATTCCTCCAAAATCAGGTGGAATGAGTTGAGTTCAATGTCAGATGAACTGCATTTTTCATATATATATATATATATACCTTCCATTAGGATTATGCCTGATTGAATAAGAGAAAGCAATAATAACATAAATCTCTTACCCAAAACAAAAATGGGGGATTATTCTCTCTAAATTGCAATTTATCCCCCCTTTCTCTCGCCATTATTGATTATACATAAACTCATGTATTTATGTGAAGGTCATATATAGAAGAAAATTTTTTTTAAGTGCACTTTTTAAACATATCATTATATGCATTGACAGAACAATTGATCATTTCTTGGTTCTGTATAATACGAGGATGGTCAGTGTATTGATAATTGCATAATTTGCACAATTAATCATTTAAGAGATAAGCACGTTAAAAATTCTAAAAGTTATCATGAAAGTACAATCGAATTCAAAAATTCAAAAAAAGTGCAATCAAGTTATAAAATTTATCAAATTGGTGTAATTGAGTCTTTCTCTTAACTTCGTTTAACCTGCAAGCCATCGCCTACGGTCCATTGGCTAAGGCTTGGCGACCTCTGCCGGCAATTTGCCACCCTTGCCAACCCTTTTCGGTGATGGTGGGACAGCGGTAGTGAGGATTTGCAGCCATAGCCGCTTGGTTTCTCAACCCCTTCCCTTTTTTTCATAAATTATTTTTTTAATCTACCTTATTTCTTATTTTAAGGTTGATGACTTATCACATAAAAGACAATGTTACAAAGTACGGATATTGAGCCAATAAAGACCAAGAAGATTGACTCAAGAACAAATTTCATGAGGGGCCCAATTGTGGAATTCAAGCAAAACCATTAATTGCGAAGCGGTGGGATTGACGGAATCTACGAATGTGCAAGATTCTATTGAAAAGTGAATCATGGTGGGACGGTAGAACAAATGAAGAATCAATTCATCTATTTTGAGAATTCATGAGCATGGACCAAAACAACTTTGTCATCACAACATAGGAGAGAGAAAAAGTATTAGAAAAGTCATGTTAGCATTTTCCGTTAAAAAATGACTCGAATACACTAATTCCGTTGAAAAGTGAATCATGGTGGGACGGTAGAACAAATGAAGAACCAATTCATCTATTTTGAGAATTCATGAGCATGGACCAAAACAACTTTGTCATCACAACATAGGAGAGAGAAAAAGTATTAGAAAAAGTCATATTAGCATTTTCCGTTAAAAAAATGACGCGAATACACTAATTTGATAAGTTTTAAGACTCAATTACACTTTTCGCAAATTTCATGATTCAATTGTACTTCCGTGAAAAATTTTAAAACTTCCGCTACACTTATTCCATTAATATTATTAGGTCTATTAGACCGATGGAGGAGCAAATTCTTTTCTTCACTATCATCCCTTAATTTGCCCTAACTCGTTGGCAGCAATCAAATCTCTGAAAAAGCATCAAGTACACGCAGCCGAATAAGTCGACCTTCGCAGGAAACCCCCTCGAAGCGTGTACTCCCGGAGACAAAACCCCCGGTCAAAGTAAGCGGATCAGACGGGAGCAACGTCTCCAAGAAGGTGCATGGAACGTAGAACCGGCCGCAGCAGATCAAGAAAAAAAAGGCAAACCGACCGTCTTCCTGTCATCTTCATGGAACTAACCCTGCAATTTCTCTCTCTCTCTCTCTCTATGTTCCAAAAAACCTCCTGCACGAACCCCAAAACGCGGTCGCCAAGGGACCCAAAAAAGCAAAAGAAAAACAAGAAAATGGAAAATAGAAACCGTTGCAGGCATATACATAGCAGAACAATTCAACGTCCATCTCCCCTCCTCCTCAGCCATCACCAAGAAATGGCAGATAGCATGCTTCCTCTCCCTCCTCCTCCTCCTCCTCCTCCTCCTGCTGCTGCTGCTCTTGCTCCTTCTGCTTCCCACAAAGGCGGAAGAATTCACCACCACCGCCGCCGCCGCCACCGCGGGGGCTTCGCCTTCACGGACTCGGACGTGGCGGCGGCTCACCAGCTCATCCAGCTGAGCGACGACAGCGACGAGGACAAGCGGAGATCGGGGAAGGGCGGCGGGGCCGTCGATCGCGAAGTCACCTCGGCGAGGATCGAAGAGATCTTCGGTAGGGAGGGCGGGGATCGCCGCCGGGAGGGTCTTGGCCAGCCCAGGAAGAAGAGGTACAGAAGCATCGCCGAGATATACGCCGAAACGATGCCGATGGAATTCAGAAGGATGGGTGGTCATCACATGATCAGATGAGCAGACTAGTCATGGGTCTTGTCTTTCTAGGGTAAACGATAGTCATCGTCGTGGTCCAGCCCACCTCTCGTTGTTGCCAGCGATGTTTTCTTTCGATTACTGTTCGAATTTCGATTTCGAGACTTCTGATGTAGAAAAGTTTTTGTCTTAGCGTTAACGAGTTTTCTTTCTGGCTCCGTGTGTGCGTGGCCACTTTCCTTGTCTATACTCTTCCTTCTTTTGCATGTTTAATACTAGGAAAAGCGTAGGCTTTAAGGAACAGAAGGAAGATGCTACGTTTAAAGCAACTTTAACTTGTTTGGATTTATAAAATCTCAATGATACCGCCAGGTGTTTGGTTTCTACCCAGAATTGGTTCTTTGCTTCTTCGTCTTCCTCGCCCTTCTCCATTCCGGTTTGCTCGTGCATTCTCATGCAAGGATTAGACATGGTCAAATCAAGCTGCTCAGGCACACTTCGCGTTCTCTTTTCCAGTTCTAAAATGCAGATTGGTTATAGCTGGCCTGGCGGTTTCTTGGTGCCGCAAACGCAAGAACAAGTGCAAAGCCATCTTTCCAACTTTTCGATATGTAAGACAGAATCAATGTTCAACCTTCTAGATATAGTAAACTTCTAACTTTCAGACGAAGGAATTCGTCGGCGAGTCGTTTTGGAGAACTTGTTCAGCAAGTGGTCGAGGAAAGTTTACACGCAGTTCTCTGCGCGTTGGTGTTCTCTTTATCGTGTGTAATAGTCGCCACTTCGCAAATTAAGACATTAATCGAAAGCATTCTTTAATAAGATTCTTATACCAAACATCATCGATAAGAAGTGCAAACGCATGAAGGCATTGTCAAGAATTGGATGGAGTATAGGGGTACACGGATGGGAAGAAGTAGCACTTAGATGTTCCAATGAACGTTATTTGATGTAGTCTCTCTTTGATAATCTCCTCTTGATAATGTATACAAAAGTTCAAAACACATATTTTATGTCACCTGTGTTTCCAAATTTATGCTCTACATCTATTATCTTTTAAATGAAATATCTCGTTTTCTTTCCCCATATTAATTAGTATTTTTCAGTGAACAACATTTTTTGAGATTGAAATTGTAAAAAAACCATAAAAGATTGTTGACTAGCCGCTACTTCTTCAATTTAAAATGTACTCACTACCTAAAGAAAAATTATTCAAGTTCATTTATGAATCTCACGTTGCGTGTGTATATATATACATATACCACAAGAAATCACCTCAATTCAGTTAATCATTTCCTTCTATGAGTTAACAACATCATTTCCTTCTTTTGGGCAAGGATTTTTATAAGTGCGTTGCCCGCTTTTCTTTTGGGACGCTTTGTCATATTATTTGGAAAAACAGGAACGACATACTCTTTAGAGATGAGCCTCTTACCGTCCCGGCCATGAAAAACCATCTCTTTAAAGTTGTTAAGGACAAGGCTGTCACATTCAAGAATGTGGAGGATTCTACACAAAACAGGAGGTTGCAGCGTAGCTGGGGTCTTGACCCAATTATCTTCTCTTCTAGAGATCTTAATCCGCCTATCTGAGGCTCACTTGGTGCCGGTGGCTCTCGGTTTCGTACCTCTCAGTCCAAGGCTGCTGCAGCCTGCTGCGGGAGGCGTTTGTTTTCATCTCTCCTGCCCGGGTCGTTGTGTTTTGGTTGTATCTGGTTGACGGTTGTTCATGCCGTGTTAATGTTGTTTAGTCTTTTCTAGGTGTGTAGCTTCCTAGCCACTTAGCTCTTTTACATCTCGGCATCCTTCCACTCATAATGATTTAACTTATCTTGAATGTAAGTTTTGATGCCCTGATCTTTTGTACATTTTGGTCATTCCCCAATATACTACTTATTCCTACCAAAAAAAAAAAAAAACATAATTTCCTTATTTTTAGTTCTTTTTATGTATTTTTAGCAATCAATCATTCATTACATTAATGAACTCTTTACCTGTATAATAAGCAATCAATTCATGTCATTGACATTTTTGTTATCGAGACATTTTTCCCTTATAATTTAATTTGGGTAAAATATCTTATTAAGTTCTTTTTTTTTTTTTGGACATCTATTTAGTTCTATTAACTTGGCTATATTTATCCAAAAAAAAAAAACCTGTCTTTAGTATTTTTACTGATTTATTTGTTATATTATCATTATTTCCGTTAATTTAATTTTCTTCCATATTCTATATATATATATATATATATATATATATATTTTTTACAGCAAAGTCTCTTCAACTTCTCCATTTCACTGGATGGATCATGCCATTAGGTCAACAGGATTAGTAGCTGTTGTGTAGCTACTGCTGTTTATCAATCTTCTCGCTAACATGGTCACGTCTGATCTGAACTGTTGATAGCTTTAAGTCAAGTGACTTGAGCACTTTGTTCTAGGCATTGCACGTACTACCGAAAAAAATCACCGAGGTTGATAGCCATAACAAAAAGAAATTTCAGGAAGATACTCTGTACCGGTTGAAAGTCAAGAGCGAACATGACTCACACCAAAGTTTAGAGAGTTTTGCATAATTTTTCTAAATATGTGCTTAAATCCTCGAGTATTGGATGTGGTGGCATTATATTAATCTCCGCTAGATGTGTCCATCACCACATAGACAGCATTGTAATAAGAGAGCCAAGTAGGTTCATAAAACCTTGCACGTAGCCATCAGAAATATATAAAGATGAGCATCGAACTTGAGATCTCTTATCTTTTAAGGCAAAATGTATCGTGAAATGACATATTACGATATTATGAAGTCATATTTGGGGACAATTTTCAACACAACCTAAGAATATGACTCAAATCTAACATGAATTTATTGAGAGAAATCAAAATTTGATACGATACAACATGACACTACATAATTCGAAACCGCCACATATTAACGAAAATTATACAATTACGTTGGAATATTTTGTCATGATATGAATACAAGATCTTGACACGAGTTGCTATTCCATGATCACTTTTGACTTGCAAAGTTGGGATCTTCACAGTCCATGCATTTATTGCGAGGGAACAACATATTTTCCATATCCGTCAATAAATTTGACTTATATTCACTTAAAAATTTAAATTAATGATTTAATTTAATCCAAAACATGAAAATTTTTTATTCGCAAACGCTCCATAAATTATATAAATTTTTCCAATCCAAAACGAATGAAAATTAATTGCATTTTAAAAATTACCCTATTTTATGCAAAGCTTTGATTTAATTGAATTTCGTGTTTTAAATTTTCGATGGAGAATGTAATTGTGATTTGTTTCGGCACATCTTTAAAGAGGGCCTTTCCCAGTTTGATAGTGATGAGTAATTCAAAGATTATAAACATGAGATTGTATTGATCAAGTTGTTTAAGTTAATTTTTCCATAAATATGCTTGATAATGTGAAAAAAACTGGGGTTTTTTAAAAATTTCTTTCGACGAACCTAATTTCAACATTAGTGAACTCTAAAAAAAAAAAAAAAAAAAAAAAAAGCAGAGAAACCAGTGTCTTTGATGTAAATGGTAATACCCAGTTGAAAAACAAGCAAAACAAAATAAGCGATATTCTTAATTAATGTAATCGGACTTTACAAAGACACAGAAAAACTATAAAAAATAAAAATAATAATGACTAAGTGCAACTCCTATTGAGGGTAAAAATAATTACATTTTAAATGGAACAAATAGAAAAAAAAAATTCTAATTCAAAGCGCGCCAGGTAGGGGTCGAACCTACGACTTTCTGCTTAGGAAACAGACGCTCTATCCACTGAGCTACAGGCGCGTTTCGTTGACAGCTAGGACATTACATAATATATAATATTTATTAGCAAGGTGTCTCGATTCGTTTTTTCATTCCCATGTCTGTCCGTATTTCGGCTCCCACCTTCACTTCCAAAAGTCGTTGGGTCTACACTCCTGCGAGGTCGAATTGTAGCAGTTCCATGCCCTCACGTCATTGAAGTACTTAGCATGGATCAGGCTGTCGGCATGGTATAACTAGAATCAGAATTATCCGCCTGATATACATTCTAATCGATCTGTAGTTGTGGCATGAGCACCGCCCAACGATAGGCGAAACCATTTTGCTGTGTCGGATTCCAATCGTCACTTGAGTCCGCCTGTTTATCCCCCTTAAAGGATGCAGAATCTAGGTTTAATACCACAAGATGGAGATGCCACATTCAAACCTCATATATACATGTCACAAGTTCTAGCGAAGAATCACCATCACATCACTAGATAACCACATCGCTTCAGCGTATTAACCTATCGACCCGGCAATAAAGATTGCACGGGATCAGGACGAGTCTAAAAAGAACTCCGATTCAGATTGCCGACGACATAAGCCTAAAAGTTTGCGGACATGATAGTAACCACAGAAGGCAACGATAAGTACAAGAATTACATCCGCTCGTCGCTTTTATCAAATTATTTTTCATGTTGGTAATGCACAATTGAGTACATATAAGTGTTCCATCCTAGAGGCAAGAGACAAATTAAAAGTTACAGATCCCTCCAAGCACATGAATTTTTCAAAACACTAAGACCATCAAACGCAAAAGCAAAACTGTTCCTACATAAAATCCTCCGTCCAATCCGGATCAGGCTACACCCTTGAACTTTGCTTCGTAGTCATGGGGTGGCTGCGCAACGGAAGAAAAGGAAAACAGGTAATATCAAATAAGGAGACGGTGGATTCAAAATAAATAAATAAGGAGACGATGCCTAATGGAATCATATGCAACACCAACACGGAGGTCCTTCGTGATGACAATGTGGAGAATTGCACTTGCTGACTGAAAGTGTATCTAATTGGTGATTTAACAATTGGTGGAGATGCAGAAGCAGAAGTGCCTTTCTAAGATTACCTACCAATGATCGACGGGAAAAACATATACAGAAGTACAAAAGAAGAAGAAAGGGGAAACGGGATTTGCTTGTTCGATCAGTTAATCTTATCATGGCATGTATCTTGATTTAGTCTAGTAGCTTTACATGGTCACTGAATGAATTTAAAGTAATCAGTTTTAGATTCTTGAGTCCCTCGTCCTACATACAAAGGGGAGTTTGAATACTTTGCTGATGCATACAGCTATCATGTATGGATGTGTCGAAGCCTATGCCACGTGGTACAACCCAAAGATGAAATGCATACCATGAATATTGCCGATATTGACCTCCCTGCAAACCATCTCAGATGCATTGCACGCTGGGCATTCATTGCTGCTGGTACATTTTCAAACCTTAAATACACCCAACCAGCAGTATTTCTGCAAAAACAAAACGTAGAACAGGCTATTTTCAGAAAATGCGAGCACAGTTACAACTGAGAAAACGAACACATTAAACATGTCATGAAAGAGTGCTCATCTAATAATTGCTCAAGCAAATGACAATTAACTTACACCTAATGATGATCGGCATCTTTGGAAACCCTGCAGTATTGTCTATCTAAATTTTGCTAAAAATGAACAAATAAGTTCAGAACTACTGCAGCAGGATCCATGATGAAATCAACCTTTAAGCTTCAAATGAAACTACTTAATCAATTTGACTCCAGGATATTCCAACTTGGTGCCTTATATGGGCACACAGATTGCAAAGAAGTTTTGATGTTACTAATGTTTAAAAGAATTGGAATCAATAATCAGTGGCGTCAGTAAGGTGAAGAGAATTTTAACGACATCCCAAGCTTCGTAAAGGTACTCATATCAGGTCAGAATACATACTTGTCTACGTATATATGCTTCACCCGGCCAAATTTGGAACATTCTTCTTCCACGTCGTCCTTTATGTCCAAATCAAAATCAGGCTCCGTCTGCAGAAAGAATATCCCATGAGTGAACATCCAGAAAAGAATAGGCAAAAATACAAAGAAAAAAAAATGAATAATGAAAGTTGATTTCACGTGAAAGGAACAAAAAGATCAAAGCTCAATATGGACCTCAGTGGCTGGATCAAAAAGGTTCTTCAGCAGCAAGCACTCAGTTGGGCTTCCAACAGGTTCGGTGGCTGCAGAAATAACTTGTGCAGGAAGCATAGCCATAGGAACAGCAGCTTGCTTGTTGAGAGGCAGGTTAGCAGCTTGTTGATTAGGAGCTCCATTTAGTGCAGGGACTCCAAGTGAACCCGCAATACTGTAAACATGATGAAGCGTACTTAAAAGATATACTCATCATCTATCTGGAGAACCAAAAATACTGCTGGCACAACAAACCTGGAGGCAATTCCAGTTCGATCCAGCTTCTGCATTAGTAATGCTCGTGACTGAGCATTTAAAGCCTGCATGAAGCGCATACCAAAAAGAATATATTATCCACCAACCCAAAGCAGGAGCATACCCAGAGCAGGCAATTCTTAAAAACTATGGTGAAAAAAAAACGAAGAAAAAAAAAGGAAAGCTCACAAGCAGCAGATATAACGAATAAATTATGCTAATTGTCAAGCGCAACCACCACAACTAAAAGCAAAGACATAGACAACAATGAATATGAAATTTCTTTTCCCTGCTCTTATCTCTTTCATTAAGGACAAGACAAATATGTCACGGCAACAGCCTGTATGGACATGCAAAATTGTGTCAACTTCTGCTTGAGGCCAAAGTACCTCAACCTTGCATGCTTGGGACAACTTTGCTTCATACAATTTGCTTGTTTTTTTTCTAGTGGTGTTAAAAGTTTAAACTCTTATTCAACACTGAACACCTGAAACCTTTAACAAGGTAAAGCCACCAAACAATCAACAACGTACAGATATTGACGTGGCCATTTAAACTCTTTTCATAATTTCTTAAAAATTAAGATAGTGCTCCTGTTTTGACAAGAAACAAAAAGAATTACTTTCCTAAGCCAACCTGAACACAATGTACCCTATTTCAAAGAGTTGAACTAAGTTGTGTCAAAGCAGGTTCATATAAATCTTTCAGCCACATCAGATATGTTTCTCTCTGCATTTCTGTTAAGTATGAGCCAACATGTTTAACACCGTTGCATGAAACAAAACCACACTTGTCAAGCTTCTCGTTTTGCTTTCTTCAGAGATCTTAGATACACTGGCATACTAAGATTCCATCAACAATAACTTTTCAGGCTGCTATGCTTTTAGGCAGTCTTTGACAGAGTGTATTCCATTTTCCTATGAACAAGCAGATCCTTTTCTGCTAGCCTTAGTGTAGAGTAAGAGCTACTCCATTATAAACTAGAGAGCACAAGTTCCAAGTAACAATAATGCATTTTTTTTAATGCCATAGCGAGAGTATTTATATTTCACAAGCCTCCCCAGAAACTTGAACACAGGAAGTAAGCTCCACGATCTTTTACTCAACTTTCTGTAGGAGACACGATTCCTTGTTTCCCTTGAAGAAGCTTTCATAAACTCAATTTTTCGTGAGTTGCCAACTATGCTCCTCTATGATTTTTTGGCTATTACTATCGGATGATAGCTATTTCTTACATGAAATACCAATCATCATGATGAAAAATTCTGATGCACATTTGACCGTGCCAAGGTGCTCCTATTAAGGTCACATTACAGCACCCAAAGTGCCAACCTTTTTTACCTCAACCATCTTTAAAAACAAAAGGTATAAGATGAAGCTGTCACTTACCAATCCACCCTCATCATCATCCAAATCTGCAGATTTTGCTGTAGTATCTTGTGCTCCAACATGATCAGTTACAGAAGAAATCTGTACGGTAGATTAAAAAAGTACAAAATTAGCAAAACTACAGAAGAGAGGAAACACAAATCAATGAACAGTGGATAAAATGAAAGAAAACCGTTTAAGCACAAAAAGAATGACGAAGGATCTGATTCAAGGAGACTACAAGCTAACCTTGAGAAAACGACCAGCGATTTCTAACTTCCCATTTACGCTTTGAGCAGCCTTAGCATGTTCAAGCTGAGCAAACTGCAATGGATAATCAATTAACATACCAAAAATCTAAAAACAGGGGAACAACCACTAATTCAACCAGAAACATATACAGACTTGAACAAACCCAAAGCCTTTGCAGTGTCCAGTCTCTGGATCAAGGGGCAGTTGCACCAGCTCCACAGGACCAAAAGCCTCGAAAATCTAATTCCCAACAGCAAGGCACATATGTTAATTAAACTTCCAGAATCAGAAGGCAATTATAAATGTGTCTGAAAAAAGCTGGTATTAAAAACAAAGTCAAGCAAGAAAAAGAATATTCTACATTCCCCTTTATGATGCTTTCCAATGAGTTGCCCACAACAAAATTAAATTAAAAAAACCCAAGCAACCTGCCCCACCCCTAATTCTCTTACAGTAGTAGTCCAAATGCAAAAGCAGAGCATCTTTAAACAGGTAGAGATGATTTACAAAAAGAAAACTTACGCTTTTCAGATGACTTTCTGTCATATTAAAATGTAAATTCCCCACATAGAGTTTCCTGTCTGTGGCTCCATATGCTCCAGCAGTACCTGAAGCACCAGTGGCGGTAGACTGAACAAGATTCTTCTCAGCCTCCGAAGGTTTAACCATCACAGGTTGCCCAAGAAGTAGCTGTCCAGAGAGCGCTATTGCCATTGGTACTGACATTGCATCGTAGAATTCAATATACCTGCAGCATCACGAGGCTCCTCTAAGTTGGTCACGACATGTATGCCACCAGAAATTGTGATCAAAACTTACAAAGCACAGCAAATTGAAGCAGGGAAACAAAAACTCTAGTGAAGTGAGCTCAAGCTGAGGTTCGTTTGATGAATCTGACGCCTCATATGAAAAGAAGAAGTTAGCTCATTGCAGTGAAGAGATAAGAAAGCAATGCCAAAAGGTAATATAGAAGAGAAAAAGAACGAAGCAAATGATAGAATACCAGGCCACAATATAGCTGTGCCTTATATTAACTTCACAAGTATCTAGTACCAGCACCAATATCTCAAAAGGGTACGAAACAGAAGGAAGTGAATTAAATCGTCAAACCACCACCTATAGGCAATTCAATTAAATTAACCACCAGTAGTAGTTATTTTGATTGGATCAGAATCGGCCAAAGACCAATAAGCGTCCACGCAAGAAAATGCGTATACCTGGTTTATCCCTACATGAAACAACCATCACTCACTAAGTATGGGGTGCAACAAAAATTTAATAGCTTCCACAGGTGTTTCGCTGCTCTTTGTGTAACAAGAAGAAGACATGGTGAAAATAAAAGGAACTAAGGGTCATGTCATCTACCTTGGCAACGCAGCATGAATTGATAAAACATGAGTGCAAGGTATTCCCATCATCCCTCATCATTATCGCATTGCTAGTGAATTTAAGAATACAGTTAAACTTGATCCTTCGAATAAGATATGCTTAAGATACTCTACAGGCATGTAAATGTTATAAAGCTTTTTCTGTGATGAAGCACATACCCAACACCTTTTGAACGTCTTGAATTCCTGTCCATTATCAACCTGACGTCCCTTACCTGTAGACAAGGAAATTACAACTTATGAAACCAGGATCCTTATATGCCGTCGAGAAATAGAATAACCACACTATTTTTGATGCTGATAAGAGCAGACAGTCCAACAAAGTACAGATGAATAAAAATGATCAGGTCTCTTATTCCAATACTTATGCATTGTACCAAAAGATACCTAAAGGTCCTGCCATTAGTAATTACTAAAATTGGGTCCAAAACCTTACAGCATTAGCATGATTAGAAAGAAAAAGGGAAGGGGGGGGTGTTGGGGGACTACTCATGAGCATAAATGCATAAAATCAGAATAACCAGACAAGTGGAACATGCAGAGCTAATCTCCATGAAGCACAAACCTAATGGTTTTGGCTGAAACAACAACATTAGCAGCACCAAACTAAGTATTACTAAAGCACTCAGTCTACAAACAGATAAATTCAGGGGCTCAAATATAAACAGTCAAACCCTAACCTTGCCAGCTTTTGAGAAAAATTCATACACGTCTCTCTCGTTTGCTTTCAGAGGCATCTGTAAAATCAACACCAAAAAGAAGATCACACCATGGCCATTTCAGCAAATCTAAGTTGGCTAAAGCAAATCATATAAAAAATTGTACCTGGTAAGCAAAAACTGTTCTCTGGTCCCTTTCTGGATCAGCTTCAGGTTCCACTGCCTCTTTCTTGTCCTTAAATCTCCTGCATATGTGCAAGGAAACCAAGATAACACAGTCCAATATTAATACCGCTGGAAGATAATTAAATGCACTTATTAAATAATACTCATGCAGATGAAAACTTTCCTGGGCAAATAGAATTTTCATCCAAGAGAAAGGCCATTACATTATTATATAAACTGATATTAGCAATGACCACCACCAGTTTTTTGTATAGGTTTTTATTAGGTCAGAAGCCAAAGAGAATGCCAACTGAGGTAAGAAGATTGAAAATACAGAGGATTACGTTAAAAGGCTACTATTAATAGCACTCCCTACTCATGCTAAAACGAAAAACAAAGCTTGAAATGCCAAGTGCCTTATGTTCTCTACCAAAACTGCAGATAGTTAGGTATTACTTCCTGTAGTTCATCTCATTGTTTCAGATTTCATTCTTATCAGGTGACAGCTGGTTCCATGAGAAAAAAATTAAATAAATAAAAGGTACTCCAAGTCCACCCAGAACAAATGCGCACAAAGCAGAGATGGTTTCATCCCACAGTTAACATCTCAATATTCCATTCAATATCTGACATTTTTAGATTATTGGTCCCTTTCTCTCTGTGCTTAAATTATATAGCTAAAGCACAATTGTGAAAGAACGCTTTCCTAGCATGGAGCTTCCCTATGATCACTGAACTACATTTCAAGTTAAATTTGCAAGAAATGAAGCTCGAAAATTAAACAAGATTCAGCAAGCAACTGCTGTTGCCTGTTGACATTGCATTGTCTGCTGATCAGGTAGAAAACCAACTTTTGCATTGACTATGTAGTTTAAGGTAGACCAAGTCAAAATCCTCTAGTTCCACAAAGTGATTAGGATGAACAGCTTGAGAAGGCGAATCCAATGGCTAATGGTGTATTGAGGAAAGGCCGGGGGGGAAAAGGAGAAACATATTGATTTTCCAGAAATTAATTATATAGCTTACTTAGCTGGGTTATAGATTCACAGTAGTTGATTGTCTAGATCCAGCTATAATTTCCTATTACTTCAGAATCCAGCTGAGTCTTGTGTTTAGGTCCTCCAAACAAAATCAGGATGCAACACTTTGTAGTTCATAACAGATTTATCACTGTTAACAAACACGTATAGTAATACACAAGACAATATATGTGGCTATACATTCAAAAGAATAAAAGCATAGAGCTGATTTCAGACTAGTATCACAATATCAATGGTACAGAGAGACACAGAGCAGCAGGTACACAAAGTCTGGCAAGGGGTGTGCAAAACATTCATCCTTGTTATTGAGGAAGCAACATCTAGAGGTAGCAGACAACATAAGTTCATGCTGACAATATAAAACCCATAACGAAAGCCACTATCATATCTGAATCTTAAAAATAACTCTCCTAAAACCTAAAAATTCAAAATTCACTCCAGAAGGAAAACTGCAGTCACAAAAGTTTATGCCCAAAACCCAATAACCTTCCTCTTTGTTCTAACGCTAGCTTAGTCGAGGTGATGAAGCTCACTCGATAACTGCTCCACAACAGCAAGCATCTAGTGCAACCAAATTTTCAGTGGCAAGCCACCATTTTCAGGCAGTAATTTCCGATATTTCAACAAAGCAACACCATCTCAACTACATGATCTGCAAAGGACATCAGGGAAGCAAAGACAAACCTGTTGTCACGAAACTCCATCTCCCTTTCCCTCTCGAAATCAGCATCGTGCCTCAGCGAACGGCTACTGCTCCTCTGCGACCGCGGCCGACTGGGGCTCCGACTCCTCCGCGAATGGCTGCTGCTCCTCCTCGACCTCTCCTTCTCCTTCTCCTCTCTCTCCCTCTCCTTATCCCTCTCTCTCCTCTCCCTCTCCTTCTCCCTTTCCCTCCTCTCCCGCTCCTTCTCCCTCTCCCTCTCCTTCTCCTTCTCCTTATCCCTATCCTTCTCCTTCTCCTTCTCCTTCTCTTTCTCTTTCTCTTTCTCTCTACTACTCCGTTCTCGCTCGCGATCCTTCTCTCTCTCCCCATCCCTCTCCCTCTCCCTCTCCCTATCGCCCTCCCTGCTACTCCTATGCCGGTCCTTGTCCTTGTCCCTGCGGGAAGCCCTGTCCTTCTCGTCCCGGTCCCGGTCGCGGTCGCGGTCGCGTTCGCGGTCGCGGTCTCTCCTGGAGCCGTTCTCCTCCTCGCCGTTCCTGGACCTCTTGCTCCTCCGGTCCTCGCCGTCCGCGTCCACGTCCACATCGCGCTTCCGGTAGCTCTTGTCGCCCTTCTCCGAAGCCCCGTCCTTGCTCTTCCTCGACGGCTTGGAGGCGTTCTCCCGGTCGTCCTGGCCCTCCACCGTCTTCTCCAGATACTCGTACTCGTCGAAGTCCATCGAATCGCACCCGAGCCGAGCGAAGGCCCCTCCGGCGGAGATGGAAGGAAACCCTAGGTCGTCCTCCGCCGCGACGACGGTGGCGGCGGTCTCGGATTTCTAGGGTTTTTCGCCGAGAGCAACGGCCGAGAGAAATCGCGAGAGAGTGCGCTTCGGTTCGGCTCTCCTGATTAGACGGGAGGGCTATCTCGGTCCTTCTCTCTGGTTGGGGAAATGTATTTATGAGATTTTTGGATCATTAGAATGGTGAATGAAATTTTCGACCCTTACAAAAAAAAAAAAAAAAAAAAAAAGGAATGGTGAATAAAATTGAAAAAGGCAAAATATCGAAAATATTTCTCTTTTTCTTTTCAATTAATTAATATCATTTGCATATTTCGAGAAGATTTTTAATAAGCATTTTAAGTGTTATCATGTTTTCAAATAAAGATCTGGAGTAAATATTATTTCAAATAATGATCTAAAATGATTATGATTATTTTAAATAAAGTCGTGAAATAGTTATGATTATTTCAAATAAGGGCTTAACCTCATTGGCTAAAATAGCAAAATATTTTGGCTGATTAGTGATATTTTCGTCCAAACATTTTTTTTAATTTAAATTATATAAAATTAGTTTAAGAATAAAAAAGATAGAGTTAAAAAAAAAAAAAAAGCAAAAATATCGGTAGGAGGGACAGGGCGATGGCCCCATCACTGGTAGGGCAATGACGATGGCTAATGGGATCGTCGGCACCTCGCTAGCACTTAGGTGAGGGCCAATGACCCTCGTCGACTAAAGGAAAGGGCCCATTGGCCCTTGCTAGAAACAAGAGAAAGTGGGCGACCCTCACCTAAAGCCCCAAATCTGTTGGTGAGGGTCACGAGGCTTCACCCAAGCATTGGTGACTCTATAAGCCATCGCTATCGCCCCACTGGCAATGGAGTGACACCCACAAGTGAGAGGGAGCCCTCCCTCTTTTATGTTTTTTATTTTATTTTTATGGGAAGAAAAAAGAAAGAAGAAAGGAAAAAAAGTTAAAAAGACAAAATTGTCGTCCACCAAACGGTGAGTTTAGACTATTATTTGAGATTGATATAATCACTTAGCCACTTATTTGAAATAAGGTATACTCATATCCTTATTTAAGAAAATGATGGCACATTAAGCTTTCATTTGAAATAATGTCTACTTCATACTTTTTTTTTTGTAGAAAATGTTAGCACTCCAAGTACTTATTTGAAATAATTTCCACTTCATTTTTTTTTTTTTGACAAAATAAGGGCACTTTAAACCCTCTTGTTTCTGGCGAGGGCCAGAAGCCCTTGCCTCTGGTTGGCGATGGGGTGGCAACCACAAGCAAGAGGGAGCCCTCCCTCCCGCGTGTCTTTTGTTTTTTAAGTTTGTTGTTTGCGGAAAGAAAGAAAGAAAAAGGAAAAATTTTAAAAGACGAAATTCCACCAATCGGTGAGTTCGAGCCCTCTTTTGAAACTAATATGGTCACTTTAGGCACTTAAAGTTCACCTTTAGACCCTTATTTAAGAAAATGATGGCACTTTAGGCTTTTATTGTCCACTTCAAATATTTTTTTGAGAAAATAATGGCACTTCAGACCCTTATTTATAATTTTCTCACATAATTTTAAGCATAGCTCTTATATTGAAAAGAAAAAATCGAAGTATCCCTAATTTTTTAATTGGCCGTATTTTTTTGAGTAACTACAAGAATTTATGGAAAGAAAATTGCATTTTCATAAATATGGACATGATGATAATCAATGCAAATTTCAAAGTAGAGGTATATAAATAGTCATGGACTGAAAGGTGTACATGATTTAGGCCTTTTCTTCAAAACAAATATATCTCGATCATCCATTTCTTCACTAGCCAAATATGAGGTAAAAAAAATTTCGAATTTGTACTTCCATAACACATTCCGCCAAAAAAAAATATTTAGGTAAAAAATACTTTTAAATTTGTACATGCATCACACATTTCGCCAATATAAACATTTCTAATATAGACTTAGAGGGAGCGAATAGGTTATATATTGCAATGTTATTAATTTTTTGAGCAATAAATAGAGCAAGTCAATGTATGGAGGAACGCTTTGATATATAAAATAATGAACTGCAAATTATGCGTGTGATGCTTTTACAAAACTGTTAAAACAACTAATAAAGAATAGAGATGGATGTAATCGTAAGTCCACTCCCCAGACTAAGAGGATAAGAACGGTAGGAGTGCATTCATTTTCATGTGACACTCATTTGAGTGTTAAAACTTTTTTATGCTCACTTAATGTCATAAATATAAAAAAAAAAAATGATCACTTGAATGCCAACAGTAATTTATTTAAGCTGGAAAATATGATGTGACAGCTGGTTGTCCAATATGGGTTCATTGATGCAGACATGGATAATTTTTAAATATTTTTTAAATTATTAATTTTTGAATTTTATTTTATTTTTATTTTATTTTTATTTTCATTTTTTTTAAGAGCCAACGAAGGTCCTGGGCAAGGTCATTGCGGCCTCGTCGGGCAAGGACAAGGTGGCCTTGCGCATGACCCCTAGACCTAGCGAGGACCTTCGTTGCTAAGGGTGAAGCAGCATGCCCAATGTGGCTACACAGGCCTTGGGTGAGGGCATCATAGTGTCGCTGGTCGCAAGTGAGGCCACAAAGGCCCTCCTTTGGGAGATCGCGGGCGAGGCCTTTGAGGGCATCAGAGTCTTGCCGACCGCAGGTGAGGCCACAAAGGCCCAAGGCCTTCATGGCTGAGGGTGAGAGTTTCATGGCCAGCGAGGGTCACTAGTGACTCCCGTCGACCCTCAAAATAGAGGAAGTGACCCTCCTTGGCCTTGAAAAAAGGAAAAAAACAAAAATAAAAATTTTTTAAAAAAATATATTTTTAAAAAAATCCACGTTGGATGGGAAATTATTAAAAAAATTCATGTAAGATGATTTGCTAGAATTGACATTAAAGTGATTGATTTTACTTCGATGTATCACTTAAGTGAGTGAATTTTTATTTTTTTTTTGACATTCAATTGAGTGTAGTACAAAAGTTACAACAATCTTGTTGTTCTTCCATCCACACGAGGCACTGACAAAGCTGGATTTCACTAATAGCTTTTTGAGACGTTATAATGTAGCTTCTGCTGTTTCTACCTAAGTATGCTACATCAAACTACCAAGTTACACGCATTACCACATCAATTGTACACTTTTTAGAAATTGACAATCAGTGGATAATTTTCAGTAAGTGAATCACCTAATCACATAATAGGTAAAGTGCTCTTGTAGTTGTTGCTTCCAAGAAAAGAGACTCCAAGTAAGGAAATAATAATTGTCCATTGATGCAACGGATGATTGATTGGATTTTCCTCAGAGCGATGAATCTGCAATTTTATATTTCTGATTGGCTTTCAAATTCCTTTAGCATGCGTAATAACGATGAAAGGAATATTAAGATCTAAAATTATTATATCACATAATCAATAACGAACTTTGCAGCATGATATGAGTGGTAGCTTCCATCAACTTTCTGCGATTCTGCTCATTTATTCAGAACAATATTCCGCTGGTTCTCTTGAGCACATATGTGAATGCAAAGTCCTCACGAACTTTCTATTCTCTTGACTTGTTCACCCAAAGGTTTAACTATTCTCTTTAGTCCTTTAATTTAGATTACGATTAGTCGTTCGGATTTGTATTAAGATAGGATGGGATAAATAGGGACTTGAAATCTTTCAAATATCATCTAGATTGTAGAAATATCCCATCATATGTTTGGCACAACCTAAAATAGGATTTGAGGGCGAAGCTCGGAGTGTGATAGAGAAGGATGAGGTATAGAGCGATGTGGAGGTGGGTTACCTCTTCCATCAATCAGAATTTTGAACTAAAGGCGAAGAGGATCTCTTTGGGCACTTAATTCAAAGTCAACCAAGAGAGGGATCAATGGAACAATGGAGGCCGAGAGTGAGTAATTAGACATGAAGTAGAGAGAGAAATCGAGAGATGATTTGGTAACGGTGAAAAAGTTGGAAAACATATTGAGAAAGAGAGGCAGCCATGGATGAGGTGGTGAGCCCTAGCCTTCCATGTAAATCGTGAGCAAGGGCATCAGCAAGAATACTCGAGGATACCTGAGTGAGGGGTTGTCACGGTGGACGATTACCAGAATGGTGGTGGGTGCTGTTGATTAGAAATGCAATGGACAATGAATCTTTCGTGATTTGGAATTTTCCTGGTTCAAGAGAATTGTTAAATCAAATTTTAAAATTTATATGCAATCTGGGTTTATCTCATCTTAAGGTGTGTGTTTGTTTGACAAAAAACTCAAGATTTGGAAAATATTTTCTTAAAATTGATGGTTTATATTTAATGCAAAATATTTTCATCTTCCATTAAAATAATTAGGCACAAATTGTTGTCGATAATGACAATCTTCCATTTACTAATTTTTCTAAGTGATATGACCCATCATTTTTCGGAAAATATTTTTCAAATTTTGAATTTACCGTTAAATAAATGCACCCTTAGTGTTTAGGATAGATTCAATAATATTGGGTTATCAATTGATTCCACCTGAGTAAAGCAACACTTGCATATATCAGAATAAACCATAAAGGATGGTTTTGTCGTGTCCAAATCCTTGAAGGCTTTCTCAATAAGTGTAAGACATTTTCTCTTGATTCGCGACGATGGTCAACATGAGTACACGTAATTTTTTATATACGAGTAAGTGCATTAAATATCTTAAAATTTGTTGTAAAATTAAATCCTAAAATTTGTGGCGAATTAATGTAATTGAATTTTTCTGTTGACTCCATCTAATTTGACCAACGGAAATAGTTGTCTTAACAATTTTTATTTACTTTCTTACGACACGCGGCGCTAATATGGCGCCACATCAGGAAAAAATTTGAAAATTGAAAAAGGAAAAATATGAAAATACAAAACTAATAAAAAAGAACAACCGGTGCGTTCTCAACTTCTTCTTTAATAGTCCATCGGTTTCCTTCTGTCAATGGTGCGTACTCTTCATCTTCCTCGTTCTCTATTAGGTTCATCGGCTACGTCTCGACAGCCCGTCGCCGCCTCTTCGTCTTCTCTCCGTCCGGGCCTCTCCCAACTCTTTGAGCTCGACGTGCGGCGGACCTCGAACCCCCAAAATCTAAGTTCAAGCTCCTTGCCATGAGCAGAGGTCGATACCAAAATCTGAGGTTGACCTTGAAGCAGCCGGTGGAGGTCGGCTCAGATGGCATCGAGTTCGAACGGCGCGGTGGAAATTGCCCACCACGAGCTTCACAGCCGTCATGGCCGGCCACCGGCGCCGGCCATGGTGGACGTCAGGGCAAGTGCAACTATTCTCATGACCAAAATCAATTTCGCATAAACATAATCATCAATTAATTTGATGTCAATTATAATGCTTCATAAGAATCTAAAGAAAGGTAGTATTTAATATATTGCCGCGTGGAATGACATAAACACGACAATGTCAAATTGGTTGTATTCTTTCTTTTTATTTTTTTAAATCTTTTTGGGATCTTAGAACAATTCTGGAATACATAATGAAATTATCGACGTGATGATATCGTCGTGATGGACAGATTGATGTGAATGCGGTTATGTTGTATGGTTCAGCTGGGTTTCTCATGGCAAATTTGTCCTGATAGTTGGTATCTGGAAGAAACAATCAATTGATAAACTCCAAAGCTTTGCTATAATTTTTTAACACTTTTTTCCTTTTATCATTTTAATTTTTCTAAGTTTTTTTTTTTCAACGTGACACTTGGTTGGTGCCGCCACATCAGTGCCCCATGTCGTTAAAATAAAATAAAAAAAAATACCATCTCAGCATCTCTTGTTAATTAGCTTAGATTGAGTCAATGGAAGATCTTATTGTATCAATTTGACAAGGTTTAGAATTTGATTATACTTTTTGAAAGTTTTTAAAACTTAATTGTAATTTTGTGACAAATCGTCATACTTCTTCGATACACTTATCTCTTTTATATAAGGGTAAGGCTTTTCTCACACCTCTAGAGACTTCATTTTTGAGTGTTTTGACTATATTATCCCTTGTGGAGCTCACCACTTCTCAAACAACTTTAGAAGGTTTCGTTAATTTTATGAAAAATGTGGTGTTTTTGGGAAATATTATATAGGAAGCCATTTTCAAATAAAATAATCATATTTTTCGATATGTGGGTGAAATCTAAAAATGAATTAGAAAATATTTTCTACCATTCAATTTGAAAAATTCAATTCGATTTTCCTCTATGCATTTATTTTAATAAATTTTTATTTTTTTATTTTTTTATCTTATCTAAAAAATAGATTTTTAATTTTTTTAATTTTCCATATACTTTTTTTTTTTTTTGCCCCTCCTTCCTTGGTTGGTTGTCGGCCATACGAAGGCTGACAACCTGCCAAAGGCGACCTCGGGCTTGTCGACGAGCTCGAGCTTGCTCATCACTCACCAAATCGGTAGGCTTCAGGTTGACGAGCTTGGAGCTCGCTGACCTTGGCCTCACCTAATTGGTGAGCCAAAGGGCTCGCACTCGCTAGAGGTCAGTAAGTGAGAGGTCGCCTTTGGCTAATCGCCAACCATTGCGTGGTCGGCGATTGGCCAAGGAAGAGGAAAAGCAAAAAGAAGGCAAATAATAATAATAATAGTAATAATTTTTAAAAAATAAAAAAATAAATAAGTGTGAACTTATAGGAGTGTGAGATGAGAGAGAGTGAGTGGAGAAAATGTTTTTCCTTATTTGAAAAGTGGAAAATATTTTTCCTCATTTTAGAATACCTTTTTCCCTTCATTAAAAAAGGTTTTCCTAAATCAATTCATTTTTCGTGAAATGAATATCGAAAATCTAAAAGACGTTTTTCTGAAAAACGTTTTTTGCGAAATGAATATAGCTAAGTGTTCTTATTTATTTATTTGGCCAACGCTTTTTATTTTGTTTTTTCTTTTTTTCCTTGCGGGTCCTACTTTTTAGGGGTGAGCATCGGTCCAGGATCAATCCTGGACCGACCCAATTTTGTCGGTCTTGGTTCGATTCCCAGGGAGACTAGTTCTGGACCAGCATTGTGCGGGTCAATCTTCGGTCTTGAGAGTTCCGGGTCCGGACCAACCCTGAATATATATATATCTAATATATTATTTATATTTTTTTATATAGAGAAAACCTTAAATAAACGATGTCAACAACATTAAACAGCTCTTTAGTGAGGAATTAAAGTAATTTTACATTATTCTTTAATAACTTATATTTTAATGTCTTTTACAGCGTCAATAGTTATAATTTATGAATAAGGAAGATGTTTTGTGAGGAGTCCTCACGGCGTCCAAAAAGGTATAAACAACTCCTTATAGTATCCTTCTCTAGTATTCGTTCTCTTCTATCTTATTTGTTCTCTTAGTCTTCAATTTGCCAAAATCGAAATAAACAACTTCTCCGCTCGCCACTCGACACTCGCCTCGTTTGCTTTGGGTCACTTGTGTCCCTTGCCGCTCGATGCTCGCTTGGCTTGTTGCTCCTTGCTTGACATTCGATGCTCATTCTGTTGGACGCTCACCCCACTTGACCCTCACTGCTTACATTTCTTAGCTGACCTCGCTCATCATCGAACCCATTGGGTGGGTACGGTCCTCGGTTGCTCTTTCAAGAAGTAAAAAAATGAAATAAATTATTGATTAGTCCTGGATTGACCTTAAAACCGGAATGAACCCATTAGGTCAGTTCGGTCCTCAATTGCTTTTTTAAGGAGTACAAAAAACAAAATAAAAAATTATCGATTGGTCCCGGGTTGACCCTGGAACCAAACCGAACCCATTGGGTCGGTCCAATCCTCGGTCTCAAGCTCCATAGGGTCGGCCCTCGGTCCCAAAAATTGAGGACCAGCACTGTACGGGTTGGTCCTAGGGTTAGGGGGTGGACCGGCTCAACCTAGACCATGCTCACTCCTACTACTTTTCTCCTTCTTTCTTTCCATTGTAGACGTCTCAATACTTTGCTTTTGTAAATAGTCTATTGTTTTCTCTCTTGTAGGTCATTCTCTTCTTTTTACACCTCTCACTCCTTCATCTTCCATAAGTCTCTCTTGCATCTGCAATCCCCAAAAGAACTACTTATTTCAGAGTTGCAACACAAATGAAGGAACAAATGCAATGTTGTAGTAGTGTATTCCAAGAAATTAATTTATGAAAACACAAATTTTATATCAACAATTGGATAGGCATTGAAAATTGCAATCGAATTAAACCACTAATATAAATCTTGCTTCATATTACTTAAAAGAATACAACTTGTTTATTACCCTTGACTTTTATGTCTACACAAGGAGGAGACACATTTTTTTTTCTCTACACACTCACATGTTATAGAAAAGGGAAGAGAGAGAAGCAATGCTTCATATTATTACCTTCCATGGTGCAAGAAGAGTTAGCATGCGATGGAGAAAAAGGGCTTGTTGGGCAGGTCATCAGTGAGCCCAATGCTGATACCAATAGAAGTGTGGAGGACGATGGGATTAACATCATAGATAGAAAACAAAAGACAATGAGGTTTGTGGAAGGAGTGGGAGGCATAAAAAAAAAAAAAGAATGCCTTGCGGGAGAGAAAATAGAGAGTTGATCTACAAAAGTAAGGAATTGAGAAGTCAAAGACATGGAAAGAAAGAAGAAGGAAAGTGGGATGCACAAGAAAAAAAAGAAGAAACAAAATAAAAATATAAAGTCGTACCAAAAGTAGTGAGTTCATAAGGAATAATAGTATGATCAATATAAAAAAAAAAAAAAAAAAAAAACCGAAAAAAGTATACTTAAAAAGCCAAAATTTGACATGAGACCTCGCCCTAGATCTGAACGAGGGCTCACGGGCCTTCGCCGTCAGTCCAACCCTTAGTCAGGGCCCGCCAACCTTGACTGTTTCTCCCCCCACCGTCATCGCCCCTTCTTGGCGATGGCGGGGAGGCAACGGCGAGGGCAGCCCTCGCCACAAAAATCTCCCCCACTCTAGTTTTTAATTTAATTTAATTAATTTTTATCAATTACCTACCCACGTCAACGGTAAAACAATGTTGTTTTTGCACAACCACGTCAGTGTACAAAACGACGTTGTTTTGCACTTATATCATCGGAAAATTGCCACGTTAGTATTTTGAACGGATTTTCTCGCTATTGGCACTTAAGTGATTTATTTTGTTCCGATTTTGACACTAAAGTATCACTTTCTTAATTTTTGGTATTAAGTATCCTTTTGTGTCAAGTTTTGACACTTTAGGTATTCGGCACTCTTAAAAAGCAGTGTCTAAGCCAAAGAAGGAAAGCGTTGCCCTTATATAAGTGTTGCACTCATTTATTTGACTATTTGACAATCCAATATTTCACAAGATTTTCTGAGGATCGACTTGTGAAAAATCAAATTGGATGACACAGATTCACATGGGTCAAAATGATTTAAAGATTAAATGTAATTGATTGGTTCTTGAGTACTATTTTACGATTCAATCAAAGGCCTAAACAATAGATACCGATTGGTTGAATTGGCTATCTCTTTCGATTCATTAAAGATTCGATACATGACTATCAATTCAATAAATTTTTAATTTCTTACCTATCAAATTAATGACGTAATTTTTGTCATACTTCAAGATGCATTTTTTTTTTTGGTACTTCACGAAAATTTAAACTAAATATAATTTATAATGCAAATACAGATGAAGTGACGTATAAAGATTTGCAATGGCCTGTTTAATTATTACTCACGCGTTAATTTATGCATCACATATTTACTCGAAATTATAATATTCGGCATAAGTCAAAGATTTTACTGAAAATTTCATTATTTCGATATTCCCTACATAATTTAATTATATGACCATGTCATAAAACATATAAATTCTAAATCCTTAAATATTTTCTTCATGATTATAGTAATTCTAGGTTAGGCGAAAAGTAATAAATTGTGGATTTGAGGGGGAAAAGTAAAAATAAAATCTACTCAAATTCCTCGAGGACACATCACCTATTTAATATGCAAACCCATTTCATCTTAATGTGTGTGTATACATATATTACATTTATTTACTTATTACTCAGCTCCCATACCAAATGTGAAGATGAAGGTGTAAACCCATATAAACGAGGCACACAACCTTTCTGAACATACAGGCAGAAATAGTTGCAGACCACAAACTAGCATTTCGGCAACAGAGAAGAATGAAGTCAGGAAATCACAGAATGAGAGCTTTATATATCACTACTTACAGATGCAATTATTACTCACAGGAGAAATGAAACTTACACAAGTAGAATCATACACAAATTGATTCGACCATGTTACAATCTACGAACACCGGCTACAACTACCCGACTACCTAACATACATTAAGGTGACAAAACAATAAACATCCAAAAGGATGCAGCTAGACCCATCAAGACATTCCTTGTCTTTCATAAAATCATATGATTCTGTCAAGTGGAACAATTTCACCTTTCCTTGAGACTTTTTCCTGAGGTGAAATAGTTTGGGGCATTGTCATGCCCCCAGATACGATGATCTCTGCAAAATGGAAATTCTCAATTAGGTTAAAAAAAGAAAAAAACTTAGGAGATGCTTCTATCTGATGCTTCCAATAAAGTAGATGATGCTAGATTATTCCGACTTGTAGAAGGCAAATGTACTGTACGAATGACTGGTGAACTCAGTGACAGCGATTTTTAGAGGATGTATAAAAACGCTTTCAGTGAGCACGGATGAGAGGCCACGGGGAAAACAACTGCTTCAATTGCAGCAAATGTATGGTTCCCATTGTTAAAGGATCGCTATGAATCTCAAAGATGATAACCGACTGGGCCCTTAGAGCTTGGATATCACCAAAAGCAATAAGCGTAACAAAGTATAATTAGATTTTCGAATGACACCAAGGGATGATTTCTATGCACACAGATGATAAATGGACATAATATGCATTGCTTGCCCTGCTAAAGAATGAAAGTCCATCTCTCATCTGAAATTAGTAATCTAAGTTCACATAAAAGGGGACTTGCAATATTTCTTTTCCAATTGAAACATGAAAACAGACCAGTTTCTTCAGAAACGCTATTGGAAAACAAAAAATAGCAAAAAGTATAGAGAATTCAGAAAGAAATTCAATCATAACAAAAGCAACACCATTCATCAGCATGTAAATAGGAAGTCGTTTTGACCCAAAAAAAAGAGAAGTCGTACCTATGCCTTCCCGGATTGAGAGATTTGGTCTTATGATGTCTTTGGAATTAACAAGAAATATGTCACCTATATATAGATGGTTTGTTGGGACGAAAACACTACATAACTCCTCATCTTCATTGTCTTTCTGCATAACAAAACCATAGTAGGTAAAATATACAGAAGAATAAGCAATATCAAAGCAGAGCCATCTTTCGATTATGTATTCCGCCCATTAAATTCTGGTTCAGGCATCAATAACTAACAGCAATAAGACACCCTGCAGGATTTGCCTGGTCCATCATAGCACTATAGACTAGTTAAAAGTGCATCAATAAAAGTTCCTATTTCTATAAGACTAATCTTAGGGCCTGAACAACCCGTTTGTTTTACTTTTTTATTATGTACGACTCTTGTTGTCTCATAATGGTGAAGTCCAATCAATCCTGATGACTTGTATACAGTGCACTATCTTAGATTCTCTGACAAATTGATTTACCTATAACTTAGTTCAGTTAGAAGCATGCTAAACTCAAATTTTTCTGTTCTAATTTACAATGGATCTTCCAGTTTCTAACATAATATCCATTACCCTTTGCTTCCATTGTCCATTAACATCAAAGAATTTTCTTTTTTTTGCTTTTCCTTATTTTATAGGGGAAAAACTTAGTAGACTCAATGGTAAGAAGAACTATCTGATGCATAGAAATTATAAGTGTGTCAATTATTTTCTGCTGAAGAAGCAGGAAAAGACCAGTAATTTCTCTCTTGAATTCTCAGTATAGGGATGGTGAATAGGAACATAAGAGAAGCACCTGAAGTACGACTGTCGATGTGATGAAACCAAATGCATATTCACCAACACGTGGATGGCGGATGATTGCAACCTCTTTAAACGCTGTTGTGTTTTGGTCTGTAGGCAAAGAAAACCACCCAGTTGAAGCATGCATGCCGTTGTTGGGTTCACAAAAGGTTCACAAAAAGAAAGAAAAGGCCAATCAACTATAAGAAACAAATGATCAGTAAAGAGGAAGCCCATGTCTAAGGCAAAGTATATGTCGCATTTCTTTTCTTGCCTCCTTCAAAGCTATTCTACCACAAAAGCCTAAGGCTGTGCTTTGTCGTCAGGATTTCTAGTCCAGCCAAGACTAGATAGGATAAGACATGAAGTCCAGGAAATTTACCATGCCCTATCCACTGTGTAAAGCTAGATATTTACATATCTTATCCATTATTTGGCAGAAATTACACATCAATGTCAATGGCAAATATGTTACTGCCATGAAAAAGAACCATTCACATCATCATAAACTCCCAAATCCAATAAAGAGAAAGGAAAAAAACTCCAAAATCTGACTACTTTATAAAATTTGCATGTTAATTTTTAAAAAATGTTCAGTCAAGATGTAAGATAGGCTTTCAATTGAAGAAAATAAATGTTCCTTTTTCTTTCATCTTTGTTCATAACATCAGCAAACTGAGCAAGTAGAACCAACTAATGAAACCAAAGCATGCATTATACGAAAGAAGAGTGTGTGCTTGCAAATTTACAGCGACCGGCTTTAATAACTGGGAAGCAAGAAATCATCCCGCACTCAGAAAAGGTAAGATGGCATTTTGTCCAAAAAACAGATAGGGATTGAACTTGTTGGAGCTATGGCACTTGTTGGGCCGTATCCAAAGCACACAAGACAGCTAAAGACCAGAGCGATTGCAATCTGAGTCTCTAACAGAATCAGAAAGTATACAGTAACAATGTTTCTTTAGCCCCCATCATCCTTTAATTCCCCCAGACATCAAAACCACCATTGAAGCAACTAAACTGTAGTAGAAATCCATCAATAGCACCTGCTGTGACACTGAGTTGGTATGCACTTGACATCATCTCTCTTTCTTGAGACAACAATTTCCACAAAACCACCTTTCACATGGTGCGTTTAAATATACAAGCATTCAATTAATACCAAAATCCACATCTACATAATTCAAAACTTCACAAGAAAAAACATTGTTCAATGTCGTTCAATGTCATAAAACAACATGGATGCAGATATGCCAATTAAGTGTAAAATCAAAGGAATCAAATTGATACATGATGAGAGAAACCATGATCATGGACCTATGAGAATTACAAGTATAGTGCTTCGAACCTCTCACTGCTTTCATAAAGTTTCGACTGCACCGGAGAGCTATAGAGGTGGAGAGGGTAGGTTTTTCAGAATATAACTTTTATATCATGGACATAAAAAATCCTATCCATGTTTATCCCACCCTCCACATAGGATATTTTTATCCAAGCTAAATTCCTCTCTTATCCAGGTTTATCCTATCTTGAACAGCAACCAAACAGCAGATACGGTGTAATTTATACTGTCCTGATTTGTATCTTGGTTACCAAATGTACACTAAGTGTCTTCATCCAATAAATAAGATTATTATCTTGGACAAGCATAAAACATACACGAGGTCATCATCAGTATCTTTACGTTCAGAAATGGACCAAAAGTATGATGCCCAACTAGGCAGGTCAGCAAACATATCAACTGAAATTACATTCAGCACATCTGCATTTCTGAACTCCTCATTAGAAACAAAATTTGTATTTCCAAATCTCCATAAAAAAAAGGGATGGAAAAGCACATGCCATTCATAAAGTACTATTCACAATAATAAGTATACGGAGATATAACAGTATTTGCAGTAGTTGACAAGGCAGAACAAAGAACTAATAATCTTTACCAGGAGAAACTGCGGCACTAATTTGCTTAGAGGCTGAGTATATATGCTTAACGAATGGCATTTGCTTGATAAACCACTCTCCAATCCAGAAGATAGTGGAACCCAGCCATGATGAAACAAAAACCCCAACAAGGAATACGAAAAGCAGAGATGTGACAAAGCCCAGCCCTGCAAAATAAGAGATCCAGCGCTTTGTGAGCCACAATGTTACAAGTAAGAGAATAGGTTATCAATAAGAAGATGAATTTATCAGACTAAGTTGAAAAAGTTGCAGCATCAAGTAGATGAGAGTACTTTGTATCTACATACGCGTAGAATAGATAGTTCAAGACGTGTGCTTTCAGAAAACCACATTCATGTCAAGTTGCCAATATTGAATCAGGGCCTTATCAAAACGTTTGGAAAGGGAGCGAGAGTACATGGAGAAAGAAGCTTCCAAGCAGAAAGGGGTGACCAGAGATTAAGATATGTAAAGGAAGAAGAGGACAGATCCCACTTCTTATTAAGTTATCACGGAAAAATAATTCTCTCTTTACTGGAATAACAAAGACAAAAATCAGTTCATTGATGTGCCTGCAAATCTAGAATGAAAATCGAATGAAAGATCCAAGGAAAGGGGATTGCAAAAGCCTAATGTTCCATACATGAATCGACTGGAAACGGTCCTCAAGTCAAAGATTAGGTTTAAGCAAACACAAGTCTAATATAGTTGTCATGTATCACCCTTATTGACAGCAAAAACATCTTTTCATGTTTTGTCTTCCCACAAGGATCAACTCAGGGAGTATGAAATGTATGGAAAGTTTAGGGCTATTCATTAAGGCCTACAGAATTGTCCAGAAGCCTTTCCTGTTCTTTCTTAAAAGTCAGGCAGTGAACTATTATAACAAATAGCTGCATGGCATGCAATCCTAAACGTTTGCTAAGAATGTTTCGCAGGGTAGCACCCATGAAATTCAACTTTAGAGAAAATAAACCAAATAAGTCTTTTTGGCTTTACTACTGAATAAACTCTATGCAAAATATGGCTTCGCTCATATGCCAATGACTGTGCTACCTCAGAAAACAAATATTCGCAGAATATATTCACTAAGAGTTTGCTACTTACCAAATATGTCTATGCCTAGCTGGTCATAGATAGGACTGAAGAAACCATCAACAAACTCAATAAACCACCACGTGATAAAGAATGTGACTGCAACTGGGAACAGAACGACACTGCAAATAGACATCAATTATATCAGTCTTCCAGAAGTAGTAAGCAGCCAAACGTAGCATATGAACAGGTAGCTAAACAAGTTACCATCCAGTCATAAACTTCTTTGAGATCCAACTCTGAAGAACATAACAGCAAGCCTGCCAAAACAAGCAATAAAATATATAGCCCTTGCAAACAGATTGAATTCATTTGTCACAACCTTCACTTGACAGATTTCCTAAAATAATAGAATCTCCTTTACCACCACTTAGAATTTTACTGCACTTGAAGGTACTTCACAAAGAAATTAAATTTCTTAACCTAAATGATCGTGTTTTGCGAAATATAATTTTTTTTTTATCAAAAGCTAAACAGTAACTTCACTTGATATATATATTTTTTATATAAAAATTAAATTACTTCACAATATATTAGGAGGGTTTACTACAAGATACGTACTTTTGCTACAAAAGAGCAACTTTGACAGCCACCGAACTGAGCAATACACTTCCACTTTTCTTATTGCAAGATGATTATGTTTACCATGATTAAGCACATTTTACCAAACTAAATGCTATTATAATTATATCGACCTTCCTGCCTCAAAAGTTAATATGAGCTAGTGGCCTAAAAAGAAAAGGGCACATGAACTTGATGTAGTAATTACATATCCCACTCTACCATGGATGAGCTTTTTTGGCATACGCCATGGATAAGGTTATATACAAAGAAATGACAATTTTTAGTATCCAGGAGATATCACAATCACATAGACAAAATCTTATTCATAAGGTTCCAGCAGTTAAACCCCCCCCCCAAAAAAAAAAAAAAAAAAAATATATATATATATATGTATATATTTATACTTCATTTAGGAGGGTATATCTATAACTACCATTGGAGGTAATTTTCTACAGGTTTTTCTCTCTCTCCATTCTCTGTAGGTGGCTATTGGTTATTTTCGTATCTCTAACCACTCTCTCCATGTCTTATACTCATTCCTTTAAATATTACTTCTGCTCACACTTAAGTTCCTACATTTCATGGAATTCTTAGTGCCCCTAGGTAAGACATGTTTTCTCTTTTCAGAGTCATTATACAAATTAATTATGTACTTTTTGCACAGCCATCAAGTGTGTATCCATATTAGTAATTGTAAATGAGTTCTATCATGGCCAGTAGTAAGATTCATGCTGGATCTAGTCCTTGATGACAATACATGAACAGGAAAAAAGGTTGTAGACCAAGATTATATCAGTTGTTAAAATATTGCTTATAAATTGGATTAAAATACAGGATTGTCATGAACCCAGCATAGCCCAAGCCCAGGAAAGGATCGAAATAACAGAGCTAATGAAGCCAAACTGCAGAAATGGAGGTCAAGTTGGTGTGAGTGATCCCGAGGAACACGCTTGGTCGGATACTAAAATGCATTAGGAATCGCAGACTAGAAACATTGTTTTGTTAACCGAATCGCATGCGGAGCACTGTACTTGTGAAGCTAAGCCATCAACCATGTAAGGATTATGACAAAGAATTCAACACCACTCATAATTCTCCCACTTCCTTCCATATCTCGTCCTATCCCTTCCTTCTACTTGCCTCCTCTCTCCATGACAGGGACACCCAGAGAGATCAAGAACGCATCTTGACCTCAATTCCCACGACGAGGGACCATTTCACGCCAAATGGCTCTCTCCAAAACGCCCACGAAGGATCCGCAACGTGTCAAAGGTCAACTAACAGCACTAAAAATCAAGAACCCAGATACGAGAACCCAGTAGAAAGAACAGGGTCCGCCCAAACCGGGGACTATTCACGACGAAAAAACGCGGGTCCAGTCAACAGGGAAAATGGCACGGACCTGGCGGGTGGAGGAGTTGGCGGGAGAGGGCGGGCGGGGCTTGACCGGGTCCTCGGGATCTCCGCCTCCTTCGCCCACCTCGTCGATGTCGCGCTGGCAGCCGCTGCCGCCGCCGCCGCTGCTCAGCGGGACCGACGTCGAGTCCTTCTCGTCCGCCATTGTCGCCGCCCTTTGTTCTCGTTCCGTTGGAGAGAACGGCGCAGAAATCTCAGCAATTAGCGGTTGACTTGAAAGAGGGAGAGGGAGAGAGACTGCAGTGATAAGCAAGAATTAGACTGCCGGTGTGGTTGGGATGATGGTGTCATGGCGATGTGTTTTTCTTTCTTTTTTCTTGCCAGATCTGCAAGAAATGTCTTCTTTCTTTTTCCTTTCTTCTTTCTTGCTCATTGAAGCAATGTGATGATGTGATGATGTGACGTGGTTGCTTAAATAGGTTTTTTTTTTTTTGGTCGAATCTTAAAGAGGTTACTAAGTGAATAAAGTTGCAATTTTGCATTTCACAATGTTAGAGTTCTTAGGATACGGTGCACAATTATAAAAAATAAAAAATACAAATAAGAAAGAGAATTCGAGACATAAAGTTTATCTTAATTCGCATTTAAATTAGGGTTATATCAAATAGAAAATTTAACTATAATTAGCGCCTCGTGTCCCTATCATATTCCAAAATTATAAGAAAAAGAGATTGTATATTTATAGAACTTATTCATGAGTCAAAATCTAAACTATTAATAATATATGGACTCAAATTATAAAAGTCCTTTGGCAGCTCGAGGGCTGACCCTTAGATCAAGGTGTCATCTTATTGATGAGAATCATGAATTACACTCTCACAAAGTTGCCCGATTTAAATAGTTTCCTATCGTAATTTAACAAAAATCCCATATTATTTAGAGAACTTTTGATGAACTTTGAGATGGGTGTTGCATAGAATTCATTTAAATCATAAGTTGTTCTCGCATGTGGCTTGTGATTAGTAATGAATCTACGGTGCATTTTGCTTATCTTGTAATGACTTGGTCCGACGAGGATGAAGAGGTGATAGTCGAGGCTAGAGGGCCTGAGCAACTAAGCGACTATTGACGAGCTCTAGGATGGCGAAAGGGAGGGAGTGGAATTGCGCTCTGAACTGATAGGGGAGAGCATTCCCGGACTATTTATTCAATAGTGCTTTCACGAAAGTGAGGTCACCAATAACAAGATAGATTACTCATCTTCCAAAATGTAGTCATGAAATTGGAATTAGCTCACAAGATTTGCCTTTCAATATAACGACAATATTTAATACTCGAACTATCACGATGAGCGATCTTCTGGAAAAGTGATTACATGTATCATCAAAAGAAAAAACAATACACCCGTAGGTAGCCGTGATGGTTGGGCTTCACTACCTCATCGCCGAGGAAACGAGTTCGAATCTTCGGATGCTCGCGACTTAAATGGGGGTCCAAGGGGTGGTTTACTGGGCCAACCCTCTCGAGGATTTACGTCTATAAATAGCGGCTTGCGGCGAGCACCAGAGGGTCGTGTGATCCCCGAAGAATGATCTTCGGCGGTCCTCGGTCATAAAAAAAAAAAAAAAGACAAAACAAGTTCTTAAATTATATAGGAAAGTAAAGACCACATTTTTAGGAAATTAATGAGTTTGTCATAGCTACCAAGGTTTTCTTATACGTAAACAAGATTCTCGAGTACTTCCAAGTAAACTTTCCAGTAAACTTTCCAGTAAACTTTCAGAATGCAGATCAGACAACTCTTGTTCTTCTGTGCCTCCGTCGTCTTCTCTGCTTTCCTCGGCAAAACTTGTCGACGAACCAACGTTCGATTCTTGCGGTGTAGTTGAGCCCCATGACCGAGCCGATGACCGACCCACTTGCGAAGCCCATCAGCACGATCTTCCAGTCGAGTTCTTCGATCCACGTCCTGGAGTCCTCTTTGACAGGCGCGCCCTGGGACGGCAGAGGTGGCGATGCTTCGAGATTGCTGCATTTCTTTGTCAGAGGAGCTCCGCAGAGTCCCCAGTTCCCTGCGTAGGAACTGTTCTCGAACGTGTTGAACTGCTTCTCTCGAGGTATAGGCCCTGAAAGACGGTTGTCCGACACGTTGAAGAAGGCGAGGGAAGTGAGTTTGGTTAGCTCCGGAGGGATCTTTCCAGTGAGCTCATTCCTCGACAGGTCGAGAGCTTCCAATTTGGTCAAATTTCCCAGGGACGAAGGGATGGAGCCGGTGATGGCGTTGTTGGATAGATTGAGCAAATGGAGTTCAGTCAAACTTCCGATGGAACTCGGGATCTCTCCGACGAAGCTGTTGCTTGAAAGGTCGATCACGGTCAGGTACTCCAAGATCTTGCTGTACTCCATCTCGATTCCTGTGTTGAGTATCCTGATCGAGTAGTCATAATCTCCGGATGAAGTCGTGAACCAGGCGTCCTGCACCATCTGCTCTGTAAAGTAGACCGCCTCATCTGGCTCAGCGAATTTCATGGCGTTCCAGGAATCGAAGTACTTCGACGGCAGGCCACCGGAGAAGTTGTTTGTGGACAGGTCGATGATGTGAAGCTTGGGAAAGCGATGATGATTGCCCTGCGGCTCCTTTACAACACCATGAAATCTATTGTGATGCAAAATGAGTACCTTTAGATTAGGAAGAGAGCCTAACCCTGAAGGAAATATATCCACAATCCGATTGTTACCCAGATTGAGAAACTCAAGCCTGACACATTTGCCGAGTCCCCTAGGCAACGGCCCTTGCAATCGGTTGTCGCTCAAATCGACCATTTTCAATTCGCACGCCCCCTTCTGTAGCCGAGGGATTCTTCCATAAAACCCATTGCTGTGCAAGCTCAATGTCGAAAGGGTGTTGCTCAAATTGCTCAGACAAGAAGGGAGGACTCCTGAGAGTTCGTTCTTGGCCAAATCGAGTATCTGAATCGAGCTCAGCTGGCACATCGCTGGCGGTATCTGTCCCGTCAGTTTGTTATTCGAGGCGAGATAGAATGAGATGGATCTTGGTGGAACCGGTAGTTGTCCTTCCATTCCGTTGTATCGGAGATCCAACGTCTGGAGATTGGCCCATTTGAATTCAACTGGGTACGATGAAAATCCGGTCAGGGAGTTCTTAGAAAGATTCAGGTGTGCCAAGTTTTCCGGACTTACGTTCAGCAACCACTGAGGTACTAGCCCAGAAATTCCGTTGTAGGACAGGTCGATATATTGCAATGTATCGAGCTTCGCGATGAACTTGGGGAACTCCCTCAAGCTGCAAGAAGCCAACCCGAGAATGACTATCTTCGAAAGGCTAACATTCAGGTCTTTGGTGGCCAGAGAGAAATTGTTGAATGACAAGTAAAGTGCCTGGAGGCTTTGATGCTTCATCAGCAGGTCAAATTGGGCGGTGCCGTTCAAGTTGTTCGAAATCACGACAAGCTTATTCAGATTCTTGAGCCCAAAGATTGTACTCGGCATTGGGCCCTCCAGTCTGTTATAGGAGAGATCAAGCTTAAGTACACTGGTGAGGCCTGAGATCCGGGATGGGATTTGCCCGGTCAATCGATTGTAGCTAAGATCGAAATAAGTGACCTTGGCGAGATTCATCAAAGAAGATGGGATTTCCCCAGAGAGTTGATTGGAGCTAAGATCGAGATAGCTAAGTCTGACGAGCTTCCCGAGCGAAGGTGGGATTTCACCTGTTAACTGGTTCCCGCTCAAGTCCATCGTATAAAGCCTAGCCATCTCGCCCACTGAAGTTGGAATGATCCCTGATAACTCACAACTTGCGATGTTCAACTCAATTAGAGAACTCAGGTTGCCAAGTGAACTTGGGAGCTGACCAGAACACCTAGTCCAGGAAAGCAACAATGACTTTAGCCGGCTGCGCTGACGAAACTCTGGCATACGGATGGAGAGATTCTTGTTGAGACTCACGACAAGAGTTTCAAGCCTCGGCAACTCGAAGGTGGCCATAGGGAGCTCGCCTCGCAAACTGCAGTTTGTAAGCACTAGGGAGGTCAAATTGGACAGCTCTGCAATCGCGTCGGGAAGCAGACTTGACGTGAGCACTTGAGAGAGGTTGAGTCCCTCCAATTTGGTCAGACTCCGGACTAGGTTGTCCATACTAGGACTCTTGAGCTCCAGGGCATTATAAGAAAGATCAAGGAAGGACAAGTTTTTCAAGTTCAGGACTTCCCACGGGATCTGTCCATGAAACGAAGATTGGGAGAGGACTAAGCTCGTTAGCTCCTGGAGATTGCCTATGGCGGATGGTATTTGGGACGATCTGAAGTCGTTGGCGGCGAGGTTGAGCCTCTGCAAGCGAACAAGGCGGAAGAGGCTGGTATTAGAGTCGATTGGGCCGAGGAGGCAGCAATTCTCAAGGTCGAGGCTGATCACATGGCCAGTCTCCTCATCACACTCGACGCCATCCCAAGCACAGCAATCCCCAGCTTCTCCCTTCGCCGCCTGCCATGATTCCAGCTCCGCGGTCACGAGATAATCGTAGGACGCACACAAGCTCTCGCTGAAGAAGGCTCTCTTGAACTCTAGCAAGGCCGACCTCTCGTCTTCGTGGCATTTTGGCTTCCTGGGGGTCACCCTCGCGGCAGCAGAGGAGAAAACGGGGTGGACTAGGATAAGCGAAACCGCCATGAGAAGCGGCGCTCCAAGTTTCATGACGATCGTTCAGTTTCACACTGTTGGGTCTAGGGCTTTTGCTGGCAAGATGATGCTGAAGATGGTAGCGATGATCACTTAGTAACTCCCCAAGCGCGTCTTGAGTGTTGACCGATACTTTGTCTAGTGGACGCAATGAGTTTTTCCTGCTGGAAGACGCAACGAGTTGCCTTCTCAACAGTGGCCAAAATGATTCGGAGTTGACTCGCATAGTCGCATGCAATTCTTGACTGCTTGAAGTGGTTGACTTGGACTTTCCATCTCGAATCATGATGCGTGGCTTTACAATCTTCTCCTAGGCTTTTGATTTCGCGGAGTCGACCATCCAAATGTTAAGAAGGCATCTTGTGCCTCAAATATGATACCGATTAAGGCTATGTTTGGTAGTCGGAAGTTGAGTTCGAATAAGATAACAAAATATTTGGCATGTACTCTGGATGGGATATACTCAGATAAACTGCCGAATGAAAAATCCGGGACAATTGTGAGATAAAACCAGATTAAGTAGAAAAATGTTGAAAATAACTTCACAAACTTTATTGTCTTTCAATGATGCCATGAAATGATGCAGTTGGATATTACTTTGCTGGCCGTCGCATGAGAGCCATTACCACGATAGCTAATCATTGTCACTTCCGACCACTGCCAATCGTACGGAACATGATCGGTTGTGGTGGTGGTGGTGGTCCTCATGACGGATGGGAGGCAGACCCAAGGCATTACGGGGTGTGTCAAAAGTGGCGGATGAAGACCAAAGCAGCTAGACATGAAGGAAGAGGTTCAAAGATTTTCAATCCCACATTAGATTTCTTTTATAATTTGGAAAATGTTCAAAATATTTCTAATTTCACCTTATCATATTATATTTTAATCTATATACGGATGACTAAACGTAAAGTGTACGCAAGCAAGTTATTTGTGACCAGCTACTTGAGTTTAGCTCATGGATTACTCGATTCATTTCAAGTTCGAATTGAGCTCGAGGAACTCAAGTATTTAATCGAGCCAAACTCGAGTTAGATAATATTTAATTCGAGGAGTCCGCCGGCCTGAGTAAATAATTACATGTTTATATTCGCTATAAATAAACATGATGGATATGAATAAATAAATTAAAGTACTAAGTTTTCGACCCTAGCATGTACTTTTATAAAATGCGCTCCAATTCGAGTTCAACTCGAATACTGAGTACACTAATTTATCAACCGCTTGAGTCGAGAACGAGTTTTATTGAAAACTCATTCGAGCCGAGCTCGAGCCTTCGAAATCAAGCTCAATTTCAAATCGATTATCGAGCCTCAAATAATTCTAGTAGAGTCGAGCTCGAGTATTGAATTGACTTAGACTTGATGACACCTCTAATTCATGACAAAGTGGATGAAGATTTCTTGAGTTCCGTCGCTTTCAAGAGGAAGAAGACTTTTGCTAGGGGGACAAGCGAGTCAAGAACTGTCCATCCACGTCTCTTGTCTAGTTTAGCAATTACTTAGTGCTTGGTAATCAATTATACAAAACTTTTTTGACCGTCCAATCTTTGGACCCTTATGATCCCTGTATATCGAGGGTCGAACGTTAATGATCATCTGGACGATCGACGGAACGGATGGAGGTTCGATTAGACTGTAACTGAATCAAATGTAAGCCTCAATCATTCAACTTGTAATGTTACTCTATTTATCAAAAACTCGATACTTGTCTTGGACTCGCACAAGCTTGGGTTTCCAAACTCTTACGTACCCGATGAAGTATTGAAGGCACAGAATGTTCGAATTTATTCGACTAGCTCTGTTGAGTTCAACTTGACTAGAAAAATCAACTTCTTAATTTACTTTCGTGTGGGGAAAATTGTTCAAAAGTCTTAAACCTAGTGTATTTTTGCTAATTCAATTCTAAACTTTTCAATTTTGCCAATTTAGTCATAAACCATTTTACTTCTTCCCAATTGAGTCCATCCGACCAATTTTGATCGGAAATCTTCGACGTGACATTTTTTTAACAATATTTCGAATTTGATTTTTATTTTTTATTTTTGATTTTTGATTTTTATTTTTATGGGGTTTTTGGATGTAGGGCAGGCAAGGGTTGCTGGCCAACCCTCGCTGACCATAGGCGAGGGCCAGCGACCCTCGCCAGCCACAGGCGAGGGTCGGCTGACCATCACCAGCTCTAGGCGAGGGCATTGTGGCCCTCACCGTTTCGAGGCCAAGGCTTGTGCTGCACCCTCGCTTTTGCCAACAAGGGTGTCGCGCCTCTCGCCTATGACTGACAAGAGTTGCCCCAAATCCAAAAACCCAAAAAAAATGCCAAAAAAAGTAAAAGAAGAAGAAGAAGAATGGGGTTTTTGGATGTAGGGCAGGCAAGGGTTGCTGGCCAACCCTCGTGACCATAGGCGGGCCGGCGACCCTCGCCGGCCACGGCGAGGGTCGACTGACCATCACCAGCTCTAGGCGAGGGCATTGTGGCCCTCACCGTTTCGAGGCCGAGGCTTGTGCTGCACCCTCGCTTTTGCCAACAAGGGTGTCGCGCCTCTTGCCTATGACTAACAAGAGTTGCCCGACAATCCAAAAACCCAAAAAAATGCAAAAAAGAAGAAGAAGAAGAAGAAGAAGAAGAAGAAGAAGGAGAAAGTGTCACTCTAGTGCCGGCCATCCCCGTTAGCAATTTCCGATCAAAATTGGCTGAATGGACTCAATTAGCAAGAAATCACTTTTATTTTTGGCTTTTATTTGTGAAGTCCGTGACAAATTGTGCTTTTTAATTTGAAATTTTCGAGAAAAATGAGTCTGAAGCAAGGATCATAAGTGAATATCCAGAGCAAAGCCCAGGTGCTATTTTGGACCGAGAATCACTTGGGCCATTTCTTAGGAAATGCATACAATCCGGCATGATCCGCTTGTTAAGATTGGGCCGAAGAAAAAACTTGTTAAGATAAAATCAAGACATAATTTTTTAGAAAAATAGGTTGCCCACTTGACAAAATTTCATAGCCATAACATGGGGCCTTGAATTTTCTTCACTCACTTATGATTTTGTGGCGGATAGAACTGTGCAATTGGGTTGGTTCAATTTGAGAAGTGAGCAGAACTAGCCTTACCGAACTGGTTTTAGGTTGATTCACACGGAGAATGGGCAGAATCCTTGGTGAAAAAAAACAAGGAACGGGCCTTAAGGCTCCGTTTGGTGACGTTCCTATTTCTCCAAATTTCCGTTCTTTTGTTCATCGGAACGAAAAAAGAATATTTTTTTTTTTGGTAAAAGTAAGAATATATATTGAGCTTTGGACAAACACAGAAAAGACAGCGCCAAAACTTACACTCTAACTACAACAGAAAGAGTGGAAGGGAGCCGAACTAAACACCACAAGGGAACAACAGACGCGGAGCAAAAAAAGCCCACAACCCCGAGAAAAGAGTCAACCACCAGCAGCTACCAAACCTCTACACACACCAAGAAGCGGGGCGAGTTGGAGAGCCAGGACGGCTGGGGGAAAGTCACACAACCCAAGAAGCTTGAGAAGCCTACTGAATAAACGCTGAGGGGTCAAAGCCCCATCCTCTGTGAAGTCTTCTATTCCTTGGAGAAGCAGGCACATTCTTGAAGGAAAGTGCTTTGTCCTTCACAACCTTAATGAGGCGGTTTTTTAGAGCCGATAAGACTAACGTTGCACCACGGAAGATGATGCAATTTCTCTTTTTCCAAATAAGATAACAAAGGGCTCCGAAAGAGAATCGTGCCATACTATGGAAGAAGTCCTTACCTGATAAGAACTTCACCGCCCAGGTAAGGTTTTTGCTCCATGATCTTTTCCTCCAAGGTAAGTTACACCTGGAAGCCCAAAAATATGCGAGAGTAGCCAAGGTGTGACATTGAAAGAACAAGTGATCAATTGAATCCGGCTGGGCGGAGCAAAAAGCACAAACCGAATAATCAATCCTGCCATAGGAGAGGAGGAACACTTGAGTTGGTAGGCGATTCTTAGCAATAAGCCATAACAGAGATTGGAACCGCGGAGCTAAAGCATTATCCCAAACGAGAGAAGCCCAAGGAATGCGGTCTTTTTTAGATCTAATGAAGTTCCAAGCTGATGCTACCGAGAACGAACCAAACGGGTCGCAACACCACAAGAACCGATCACGGGCATTGGACAAAACCGAGAGGGTGAAACCCCAACTCTCCAGGAGAGATTTGAGCATGGAACCAGTCAGAGTGTAAAGATCTGCAACAACTGCATAGTTGGGTAGCCCAGAGTCATCCATAATAGAAGTAGGGACCATCGAGTCTAATGGACCGCAAGGAAGCCAATTGTCATGTCAAAGAGAAACCAAAAGACCGTTACCAATTTCCCATCGGAAGGACTGGCGAAAAAAACTTCTTAGCTGCAAGATCTTCTTCCAAGCCCATGAACATACAGCAGGTTGGGAAGAAGTCCAGAAATTTCCTTTTTTTAAGAAATTAGAATGAATCCAACGGCACCAAAGTGATTCTTTATCAGTAAAGAGGATCCAAAAAAGAATAAAAGTTCGTCTGGTAATATCAACTAATTTTTCTATTCCCCAAAATAGAAAAGTAATTAGGGAATAGATTTAAAACAAAAACAATAAGTAAAGAAAAGTTGCTTCTTATATCTAGAAACAATTTTTACAAATAAGTCATTTTCTCTCTTTCTTTTGTTTTTTTTTTCCTTTTTCTATTCTTCTTCTTTCTTGCCGCCCACCGCTGCCACATTACCGGACATCGCCACCGTTGGACACTGGCTGTTGGTAGACTGTTGCAGCCACCGTACACGAGTTGATGGCGGCGGCTACCAGACACTGGTCAATGGCTAGAGGAGAAGCAAAAAGAAGAAGAGAGGGAAAAAGGAAAAATAAAAAAATTATTAAAAAACAACAAATTCCACGTTACAAAAAAAATTATGATTCGTACTAAACGTATCCTTATTCTTTTTCTATTATGAGAATATAAATTTTGAGTAATTACAAAATTATTCTCGCCACCCGCATCCGTCAACAGCGGTTGCTAGTTGATTGCCGTGGCTGCGGTCGTCGACTAAAGGAGGAACAAGAAGAAGAAGAGAGGGAAAAAAAAGAAAAATCTAAAAAAAATTAAAATTTAAAGGAAATTCTATATTACAAAAAAATTTGTGGGTCGTACCAAACTTATTCCTATTCTTTTTTTATTTATTCCGAAATTAGAAATTTTGTGTAGTTACCAAACGCATTTTTTTACTCATATATTGTTCTAGAGAATAAAAATAGAAAAGACTATTTTTAAAAGGAAATAATCTCCTAAAACAGAAATGTTACCAAACACACTTTAAGTGGTTTGGTTCCTCAAGATACATACATTTGTTTAGTTAGGTTTCAAGACCAGGAAGTCTAGAAAATCCATCAATCCCTTTACCACTATGCCGCAAATTGTTCACATGATATATATTTCTTGTAATAATAGTTATATTACTTAAACTTAAGTTTGGTTCTCAGATTTGACCCTAAAATCGGTCATTACCTGTTCCATTCCCAAGGGAAACGATTAGATTCTTCTCGATTCTTCACATAGAACTTACCTACTTTGAAACTAAGTACCTCTAGCTCTAGGTGGCCGGGGGCGGGGAGGAGAATTAGCATGATGGGGAAGAAGAAAAGGAAAGTCAAGAAGAGTAAAGAAGTAACCGAACCTATTCTCTCATGTTAATACGTCAACCTCTCGAAAAGAGTAAATTGAAGACGTAAGTTTAGACTAATTCGAAGGGATCTCAATCTTTATAAATATGGTGAAAAATTCCAAATAAGAGCTTGAAATATCTTTATTTTTTCAAATAAGGGTCTAAAGTAGATCTAATTTCAAATAAAGACTTAAAGTGCATTTATTTTCTTAAATAGGGACTCGAAATGAACTTTATTTTAAATAAGAGTCTAACTTCACTAGATGGTGAAAGGCATTTTTGTCCTTTACATCTTTTTTTTTTTTTTTCCTTTCATTTGTCCTTTTTCTATTATTTTGTATTTCCCAAAAAAAAAAACTCAAAAAATGTGAAAACTTGAAAGGAAAAAGAAAAAAAATACAAGCGAGAGGATTGGTAGCGCTCTCCCACCTATCGTAGCTACCTCATCACCGATGGGGCGTCAACTATAGTCGACAGTGGTCAGCGAGGTAACCCGCGATCCTTGCTAACCAGAGGTAAGGGCTTGCTGGTCCTCACCCAAGGCCATGGCTGGCGGGGTCATTGGCCCTCATGGGGTCACTAGGGCCTCAACGAGGGCCACTAGCGACCCCTACCAAAATCAAGAGAAGGGTGGCCGTCGCAAGGTTTTTTTTTTTTTTTTTTTTGGTTTAGTTCTAGTCTTTTTCTCTTTTCTTGGTTTGTCTTTTTTTTTTTTTTTTAAGGAAAAAAGAGAACAAGGAAAGAAAGTAAAAAGGAAAGAAAATAAGAAAATGTAAAGAATGGGAATGCCCTTGATTACCCGAAGCCGTCAAGCCCTTTTTTTTTTGAGATTGACAATGCTACTTCAAACCCTTATTTAAAATAATATATACTTAAGATTCTTATTTAAGAAAATGATAACACTTTATACATTTATTTGAAATAAGGTTCATTTTAAGCCTTTATTTGAAAATTTGGGAGCATTTTGGGTCATTATTTGGTGATTTCTCTAAATATCCATAGTAAATTTTTGTTAATATGCCCCAAGATTGCTGGTGATGCATAGATACCATTCTTCTCTTTTTCCCCACTCCATTTCTTTATTTTTATTTACAAGGACAAGTGTCAACGGCAGATTTTAAGGGGGCGGCATTAGAGAAATCAATTCCCGAAAGATTTTGCAGCATCATGAACTATTTTCAAAACTTAAGTATTTATGTCATGTTATAATGCAATTTTAATATCCAACACACAATATTAATGATTTTTAGAAATTTATGTTGTGCCATATGATACGATGTTACATCACGTTATATGACAGAATGCAAATAAGACAACCCTTCTTCTATGCCTCCGTCTTCTCTGCTTTCCTCGGCAAAACTTGTCGACTAACCAATGTTGGATTCTCGTGGTGTAGTTGAGCCCCATAACTGCGCCGATGACCGACCCGCTTGCGAAACACATCAGTACGATTTTCCAGTCAAGTTCTTCTATCCACGTCCTCGAGTCTTCTCTGACAAGCACATTATCGGACGGCGGAGGCGGCGGTTCGAGATTGCCACATTTCTTTGTCAGAGGAGCTCCGCAGAGTCCCAAGTTCCCCCCATGAGAGCCGTTCTCGAAGGTGTTGAACTGCCTCTCTCGAGGTATAGGCCCGGAAAGACGGTTGTCTGACGCGTTGAAGAAGGCAAGGGAAGTGAGTTGGGTTAGCTCTGGAGGGATCTTTCCGCTGAGCTCATTCCTCGACAGGTCGAGAGCTTCCAATTTGATCAAATTTCCCAGAGACGAAGGGATGGATCCGGCGATGGCGATGTTGGAGAGATTGAGCAAACGGAGTTCCTTCAAACTTCCGATGGTACTGGGGATTTCTCCCACAAAGCCATTGCTTGAAAGGTCAATCACGGTCAGGTACTCCAAGATCTTGTTGTACTCCATCTCGATTCCTTTGTTGAGTATCGTGAACGCGTAATAGTAAGTATAATCTCCATACGAAGTCATCAAGCAGGTGTACTGCACCATCCGGTCTGCATAGTCGACCACCTCATCTGTCTCAGCGAATTGCATGGTGTTCCAGGAGTCGAAGTACTTCAACGGCAGGCGACCGGAGAAGTTGTTCATGGAGAGGTCAATGATCCGAAGCTTAGGAAAGAGATGATGATTGCCCTGTGGCTCCTTTATAACACCATGAAATCTATTGTGATGCAAAATGAGTACCTTTAGATTAGGAAGAGAGCCTAACTCTGAAGGAAATGTATCCAGAATCCGGTTGTTACCCAAATTGAGAAACTCGAGCCCTGACACATTTGCGGCGTCCCCCAGGCAATGGCCCTTGCAATTGGTTGTCACTCAGATCGACCATTTTCAATTCGCATGCTTCCTTCTTTAGTTGAGGGATTCTTCCGTAAAACCGGTTGCCATGCAAGCGCAACGTCAGAAGGGTGCTACTCAAATTGCTCAGACAAGAAGGGACGACTCCTGAGAGCTCATTCTTGGCCAAATCGAGTATTTGAATCGAGCTTAGCTGGCACATTGCCGGCGGTATCTGTCCCGTCAGTTTGTTATTCGAGGTGAGATAGAACAAGATGGATCTCGGCAGAAGCAGTGGTGGTCCTTCCATTCCATTGTATCGGAGGTCCAAAGATTGGAGATTGGCCCATTTGAATTTAACCGGGTACGATGAAAATCCGGTCGGGGAGTTCTTAGAAAGATTCAGGTCCGCCAAATTTTCCGTACTTACTTGTAGCAACCACTCAGGTACTTGCCCAGAGATTCCGTTGGACGATAGGTCGATCCATTCCAACGTGTTGAGCTTCGTGAGAAACTTGGGGAACACCCTCATGCTGCAAGAAGCCAACCCGAGATCGACTATCTTGGAAAGGCTAACATTCAGGTCTTTGGTTGCCAGAGAGAAATTATTAAATGACAAGTAAAGTGTCTGGAGGGTTTGATGCTTCATCAGCATGTCAAATTGGGCGGTGCTATTCAAGTTGTTTGAAACCACGGTGAGCTTAGTCAGATTCTTGAGCGCAGAGATTGTACTTGGCATCGGGCCTTCCAGTCTGTTATAGGAGAGATCGAGTTTAAGTACAGTGGTGAGGCCTGAGATCCGGGATGGGATTTGCCTGGTCAATTGATTGTAGCTAAGATCGAAAAGAGTGACCTTGGCGAGATTCATCAAAGAAGATGGGATTTCACAGAGAGTTGGTTAGAGCTACGATCGAGATAGGTAAGTCCGATGAGCTTCCCGAGCGAAGGCGGGATTTTGCCCGTCAATTGGTTCCTGCTCAAGTCAAATGTATAAAGCCGAGCCAACTTTGTTGGATGCAAATTGCGCAATCCCAAGATCTCCATAACCAGAACAAGAACATGCATAATTGAGTAGAAAGATTAACGCATCTGTTTTGGGATTCATCGAACATAAAACGGAAGCAGAAAAGGGATTACCCACTCATTAAGGGGATCAACGCATCAAATCCTTCTCCTCTATTGCCTTCCGTATCACTGGCTCAATGAGGCGGCCTCTCACGTTTAGCGTTAGGTAAACGCTCCTTAGGTGGGGATACATGGAGAATTAGGGTTAGAGGAGAGATTTGAGCACTATTTATAGAGTTTCCAACTAGGTTCCCTCATTACGGGCCAGGCTCAACTCGGCCCACACTAGCCAGCCCCATATTAGACTAATTAAGAAATCTTCTATCTCACCTTAGACCAATCCCTGTAAAACGGTAAACGTTAAACGGTAAATTACAATATCAATTAATGTAGTCCACATTGAGAAAACTCTTACATTCTCCCACTTGGACTATATTAATTGAAATAAATCTTGTATGTGCGCACATTGGTCTAGAGATAATTCTTAATAGTCAATCCTATCCCATAAAGTCTCAAACACCGAATCATGGCGGTAACCGCATGTATACACACAGAGCCTTCCATGGTCACGAATGTTCTCAACTTTATTGATATGGATTCAATATGATAGTGTGTCAAATGGATAACATCTCTCATAGAGAGATCCCATTTGTCAGTCACCATTCTCTTACCTTAAATGTCACAAAAATTTATGCTACTAGAGAATGCCCATTCTCTTACCTTAAGCGTCACAAAAAACTTGTGCCACTAGAGAATGTCTTTATGGTTCCAATGAACCCACATATACCTTGTCCTTACGGTTAACCTTTCTTTATGTATAACAAGACATATGCACAAAGCTAATAACCGGATGCCCCTAGCCTTCACTCAAGGTTTATACAATACCTTGAGATTTTATCAATATGTATTCAACATAATAACAACACATTCAAAAATATTTTATTGAATGCAAAAGTTGATACATATCAAACCGTTACTAAATGTAACGAACACAGATGTAAACTTTATCAGAGTAAAGCCAAAATAGCTCCCACTAAACAACAGCATCTCAGATGCTCCTAGGCCCATGCTAATGATATGTCACTCAAATACACATGGGCGTAGGCCTTTAGTTAGTGGATCTGCAACCATGTCATCTGTGGAAATATATTATATTATAACGTCACCTTTCTGTACCTTTTTTTATAGTAAAAAATTTTGACCACCATATATTTAGACCCATTGAGATCTCCGTAGTTAATAAATAATACTACATATATATTGTCTCAATAAAATCGTATGGGCCAATCCATAAAATTAAAAACGGTCAACTCCTTAATGAGGTTCCGAAGCCTAATAGCCCAAGTAACAACCTAAAAGAATGTTACTAGCACTGCTTACGTAGTAGAAGATGACATAGAACTTTATTTACTGCACTTCCTACTAACATAAATATGTATTATGTTATCGATCACATGTCATCATAACAGCAAGCAAAGTTTACATCTAAATACCCTACTAACTGCAATAATTGAACATGTCTGTAAATTAACATATAATCTCTTGTCCTCTTTAAGTACCTCAAAACCTTCTTGGCAGCAACCTAGTGATCACGTTCTGGATTTGACCTATATCTGCCTAGAAGTCCCGTCACAAAGACAATATTTAGTCTAGTGCAAATTCTAGCATACATTATACTTTTAAGTACACTGACACAAGGTAATGTGATAGATTCAATCCTTCACCCTTAACAACAGGAGCAATTCCTGGCTTGCAATGATGTATATTGAATATTTCCAATATACAATCAGCAAATTTCCTCTGAGAAAATCTAATATAATATGGAAAAAACAATCCTTACAGACCTTAGTACAAAGGATATAAGATGTCTCAAGATCACAACTTGTAAGCAAAATATCATATACATAAAGTATGAGGAAAAATAAATTTCCTCCCACTGACCTTGCAGTATATTGAATTACTTTGTTCCCGATTGAACAAAATAACAACACTATGAAACTTTAATAATATTGTATGGAAACTTGCTTAAGATCATGAATTAAAACTTTTAAGTCTACACACAAGTTTACTTAAAACATGTGCTGCAAAATCTTCCGATTGCACTATATAGATTTTTGTATTTATTTGGCGTAATTCCATGTCAAAAATAAACTATTAATATCACGTTCACTCTGAAAGAATCTTTAAAAATACTAGAAAGAAATAATTATTTCTTCACCATAAATTATTTAATTTCTTCACCATAAATTATCCACCCCTCTTTCAGAGTGAAAACTTTATAATCTTTTATGGCATCTAATCACATACTTGACTAAGAACAAGAAATGACATTTATATATATGTCGCTAAATCAACCATGTAGTGGATATTGTATTCATGCTCTCACAAATAGACTATATAGTCTGATGGTATAATTGATTGTCTTTTCCTAACAAAACTCCTAATACAACCACTTCATTCTACACTTGAGAGGTTTGAGAAATTTCATCATAAACTATATCAAGAATAGTACCTTGAACCTCAACAAGTTTAGTCTATGGTATAGGAGATTCTACAATTGTCTTTACCACAATTGTCTGTATAGGCAAAGACAAAAACACAGTAATCTTCCATCATACTATTATCCTTAATAGTCTGAGAGCAACTATCCTCTACAATTACATCGAACTTTAGAAACTTTACTGTATGTGATTCAATAATTCTTGTACCTTTATTAGGTCATAAAATCAATACCCCTTTGAACAGTCTGAGTAAGATACAAAATAATTTCGAGTGGATCTAAATTTCAACACACTTAATATTGGATTAGATAACCTCACTCTTGCATGACACCTCTAAATTTAATGTGATTCAAATAATTTATATCTAGTCCATAATTCAAAAGAAGTTTATGAAACAAATTTGGTAAGAAACACATTTTGTATAAAATATCAACCCATAGCAAACTGGATAAATTAGTCTTGCTCATCACTATGTTTTTTATGGTGCAATTAGGCCTTTTAGCCAAATCTTTTTTTTTTTGGTCAAGATTTTCAGACATAGTAATTAAATTACCACCCCAGAATTAATCAAGTATTTGACAAATGACCCTTTAAGCTATTCCGCATTGTCATACTTGTCAAAATACTCACTACCACTATTAAGCCTGACAACCTTTAAGATTAATTCCAACCAATTTATTTTTTATCTTGGTCATTTAACTTTCACAATATTCTATAGAAGTCTTTAAATAGCCGTTAAGAGTAGGCAAAAGAACAATATTGTCAACTTTTCTACTCTTTCCTTAAACATGTGTGAGATTATTCCTTAAAAAGAAAACTTTTAGAAACAATCTCTTCACCATATACGAGATGTATATGTCATTAGGACTTAAACACAATCTTTGCATATGTGTCCTAATTACGATATCAAACAAGACATAATTTCAAGCAACTAAGGCTTCCATCATATTATAGCAGTGCAGTCCGCAAGCAAACTTCTTTTCAAGTGTTCCAGAATGGAACGCTTCATGGACAGTAAGCAAATTCTATTGCTATTTTCTCAAGTAACAAATCATATGTCCACAACTTAATTTGAAACAGTAAAAACCTCAATATTAGTGGAGTTATTAATTACAGAAAATGTGACTAAAATAACAAGTAATTTATATAATTAGCATCATGTGAGCACTGTGTAACTTGACGTACAAGTACATATCCAGAGAATTACACACATAATCATATAATTACCTTTGGGCAGAATACATGACATGCAATTGTACACTCCCTCCATGATAGCAGTTACGAGAATATATTCCAATTTTCGTGAATTCATCACCTTTGGGCATATGAACCACTAGGATCAGTCACTCCTCCACCACACCATCATGTATCCCTCTATGAACTAATACACAATCACCTCATTTGGGAGTATGACTATGCATTAGACCAGGAGACATCCCAATCAATATATGAGACCGAAATTTCTCAAATCCAACCAAGCGTGCCACTTTGGCAGTCACTACTCAATTGAATCATTAAAACTCTCTCATACCAGGGATATAAACCTTATTGCTCACATAACAAGCAATGTGTGTAATTAGCATCATGTGAGCACTGTGTAACTTGACGTACAAGTACACATTCAGAGAGTTACACGCATAATCATATAATCACCTTTGGGCAGAATACATGACATGCAATTGTACACTCCTAACATGATAGTGGTTATGAGAATATATTCCAATCTATGTGAATTCATTACCTTTGGGCATATGAACCACTAAGATTAGTCACTCCTACAATATACCATCATGTATCCCTTCATGAACTAATGCACAATCACCTCCTTTGAGAGTATGACTACATATTAGACCAGGAGACATTCCAATCAATATATGAGACCAAAATTTCTCAAATACAATCAAGCATGCCACTTTGGCGGTCACTACTCAATTGAATCATTCTCTCATATCAGGGATATAAACTTTATTGCTCACATACACCATATACATGTCATTTTAACTTTAGTGATAGGGGCATCATATCACCAAAATCATATATCATGCTAATTACATTGCTTTATTCATTAATAAAAATTAATCAAACATGTATATATATATATATATATATATAAATGATCAGAAAAAAGACTCCAATGAGATCACGGATCATAGTAGCACAAGAAACTTTTCATAACATAGAAGAAAACATCTCTTGTGCACCTCGATTACATATTACCAGCACGTAAATGAGTATGCTTGAGTAACAAAAGTTGCATAACTTTTACTGTCTCTCATAATATCAATACATACTTCAAATACTATCTTATAATGGTTATATCTCATTAAGCCAGTTTCAATTTATAATAAAATTTGATTTTATTAATGAATCACACCACATAATGTTTATGTGATAACATACTAGTAACCCAACACTTGTATTTCCAAAATCACAGAAAATACAAGAAAAATACGCAAAAATACACTAAAAAGACACGTATTTAGGGTTCCATATGTATTTTCACATCCATAAAATAACCAAAAATGTAAAATAAATACACCACAAGATAGAGGACGGCCATACAAATCCAATGCCGCCAACCACACGCCGAACGGAGGCTGCACGCGCCCCCACGCGCCGCTTGAGTGCACGGCGCGTGGAGCACACGCGCGAGCCGCGTCCCTCGCGTGGGAGCGCGTGAGGGCGCGTGGGGTGCATCTCCGACGCCCTGGCGGCGCGTGGCCGCGCGTGGAGGCGCGTGCGGCATCCCCCGGCGACGCGCCGCCCACGGATTTGCTCACCTCGACGAGCCCATTTTGAATATACAATTTAATTTAATTTTTATTGACCAAAAAAATCTCGAAAATCTCAATTTAGGGCAAAATTCAATGCGTTCAAGTTCTAGGGTTATAGTTGCTCTGATACCACATGTTGGATGCAAATTGCGCAATCCCAAGATCTTCATAACCAGAACAAGAACATGCATAATTGAGTAGAAAGATTAACGCACCTGTTTTGGGATCCGTCGAACATAAAGCGGAAGCAGAAAAGGGATTACCCACTCATTAAGGGGATCCATGCATCAAATCCTTCTCCTCTATTGCCCTCCGTATCACTAGCTCAATGAGGCGGCCCCTCACGTTTAGCGTTAGGTAAACGCTCCTTAAGTGAGGATACATATGAGAATTAGGGTTAGAGGAGAGACTTGAAGACTATTTATAGAGTTTTAACTAGGCCCCTCATTACGGGCCGGGAGGGCGCCCACTCGGCTAGCCAGTCTAGTCCCCATATTAAACTAATTAAGAAACCTTCTATCTCACCTTAGACCAATACCCGTAAAATGGTAAACGTTAAACGGTAAATTACAATATCAATTAATGTAGTCCATATTAAGAAAACTCTTACAAACTTGCCCACCGAAGATGGAATCACCCCTGATAACTCACAGCTTGCGATGTTCAACTCAATCAGAGAAGTCAGGTTGCCAAGTGAACTCGGGAGCGGACCAGCACACCTAGTCCAGGAAAGCAACAGTGACTTTAGCGGGCTGCTCCGACAAAACTCCGGCATACGGATGGAGAGATTCTCGCTCACATCGAGAGTTTTGAGCCTTGGCAGCTCGAAGGTGGCCACGGGGAGCTCGCCTCGCAAAACTTGAGAGAGGTGGAGTCCCTCCAATTTGGTCAGACTCCGGACTAGGTTCTCTATAGTAGGACTCTTGAGCTCCAGGGCATTATAAGAAAGATCAAGGAAGGACAAGTCGGTCAAGTTCAGGACTTCCCATGGGATCTGTCCACGAAACGAAGATTCGAAGAGGACTAAGCTCGTAAGCTCCCCGAGATTACCTATCGCGGGCGGTACTCGGGACGATCTGAAGTCGTTGGCCGCGAGGTTGAGCCTCTGCAAGTGAATAAGACGGAAGAGGCTGACGTTAGAGTCGATAGGGCCCACGAAGCAGCTATTCTCGAGGTTGAGGCCAATCACACGGCCTGTCTCCTCGTCGCACTCGATGCCATCCCAAGCACAGCAATCCCCAGCTTCTCCCTCTACCGCCTGCCATGATTCTGGCTTCGCGGTAATGAGATAATCATAGGATGCACACAAGCTGTCGCTGAAGAAGGCTCTCTTGAACTCTAGCAAGGCCGACCTCTTGTCTTCACGGCATTTCGGCTTTCTTGAGGTCGCCCTCGTGTCGGAGGAGAAAACGGGGTGGACTAGGATCAGCGAAACCACCATGAGAAGTGGTGTTCCTAGTTTCATGATGTGATAGTTCAGTTTGACGCTCTTGGGTCTAGAGTTTTTGCTGGCAAGTGATGTTGAGGATGGGATGATGATCGCTTTAGTAATGAGAGTTTGCCTTCTCTTGGGCACCATGTTTCTCAATGATTTGGTCTAAATGATTGCGAGTTGACTCCCCAAGCACTTCTTGTCTTGCTTGAAGTGTTTAATTGGACTTTCCATCTTGAATCATGAATCACTTTGCAATCTCCCAGATAAAATATTATTTGTGTGTTGTCACGCACACAGGTGAAAATTTTTCATAAATAAATTTACAAACTTTTTTATCTTTCTATGATGCATGGAAAGACGCATTTAAATATCACTTCGCTCGCCACCACGTGAGAATCACCACCATGATAGTTAATCATTATCACCTTCGACCATTGTTAATCGTCATCACCGACCAGCCAATCGTGTGACATGTTTTAGTTTTTGCTTGGGTTAATTCAGTATGGGACACGATCGGTTGTGGTGGTGGTGGTCCTCATGACAGATTGGATGACGAACTTGAGGCATTACAAGGTGTGCTAGAAGTGGCAGAAGATGTTCAAAGATTTTCAATTCTATCTTAGATTTCACCAAATATACAATGAGAATTTTTATAATTTGGAGCATGTTAAGAGAATTTCTAATCTCACATTTTCCTATCCTATTCTATCCCAATTCGTATTTGGACAACCAAGTGTAGAATGTAAGCAAGCAAGTTATTTGTGATCAGCTACTCGAGTTTAGCTCGTAGATTACTCAATCCATTTTGAGTTGAGCTTGAGGATCTCATGTGCTTAATGGAGCCAAACTCGAGTTAGAAATTTTTTAATTCGAGTAGCTCGCTGGCCTAATCAAATAATTAAATTTTTATATTCGCTATAAATAAACATTATACATATGAGTAAACATATCAAAGTCCTAAGTTTTCGACCATAGCATGTATTTTTAGAATATGAGCTCCAATTCGAGTTCAATTTGGATATTGGCTAAACTAATTTAACAACCGATCGAATCGAGAATGGATTTTATTGAAAACTTATTCGAGCCAAGCTGGAGCTTTTGAAATCAAGCTCAATTTCGAATTGAGTATCAAGCCTTGAATGATTCCAGTAGGGTCAAGCTTGAGTCCTAAATCGGCTTGACTCGGTTAAACCTCTCTATTCGTGACAAAGCAAGGGAGGATTTCTAGTGTTCCGTCGCTTATAAGAGGAAGAAGAATAGTACATCCACATTTGAGTGCCGGATATTTGGAGTGCCAAAACTTGACATGGAGGAACATTTAATTGTCAAAATCGGAGTAAAATTGATTACTTAAGTGCCAACAACGAGAAAATTCGATCAAAATGCTAACATGACGATTTTCTGATGAAATAAGTGCAAAACGATGTCATTTTGCATGCTGACATGGTTAGACAAGTGCAACAACAATGTCGTTTTGCTATTGACGTGGGTAGATAATTAATTTAAAAATTAATTAAATTAAATTTAAAATGAAATTTATTTTTATTTAAAAAAAAAATAGAGAGATATGGAGATTGCAGCCCTTGCCGTGGCTGCCTCCCCATTGTCACCAGGAAAGGTCAATGATGGGGGGGAAGAGTGCCGTCTGGGGTCGCTGGGCCTTAGCCAAGGGTTGGCGACCTCGATCGACCAGCGGCAAGGGCCCGTGAGCCTTCGCCCGGATCTAAGGCGAGGGTCGTAACCCTCCCCCAGATTTGGCGAGGGTCGTCGGTTTCTGGCGACGGCGAAGAGGCGGCGGCAAGGGGGCTCTCACCTTCTGCCTCCTCTTCCTTCTCCCTTTTTTTCAAATAATTAAATATATATTAAATTATTATTTAAATAAAAATATTTTAATTTATTATATTAAAATTTTAAAAAAAAAAGATAAAATAATGTCGTTTTGACTCATTATCGTTGATTCAGCTCTCCGACATGCCATATATGCAAGTTATATTATTAAAAAATTGCCATGTAGAATTTCCGGCTATTTTCGCCGGACTTGGCACTTAAGTCTCCAATTTTTTAAGAAAAAGTAACACTTAAGTGTCACATTCGTAATTTTAGCACTTAAATATCTCCTTTTTTTTGGCACTCTAGGTGTTCTTTTTCCATCCACATTCCCTTGTCTAGTTCAACAATTACTTAGTGCTCGTAATCAATCATGCAAAACATTTTGACCGTCCAATCCCGGACCCTTATGATTAACGAGTCGAAAGTCCAACAATTAATGATCATTTGGACGATCGATGGAATGCATGGAGATTCGGTTAGATCGTGACTGAATCAAACGAAAGCCACGATCATTCGACATGTAATTTTATTATATTTATCGGAGTATACTTGTCCTAGACTCGCACGAGTTTGGGTTTTCAAATTCTAACATACCTAAGGAAGTATTCAAGCGACTGAATGATCGGATGGATTCGACTAGTTTTGTAGAGTTCAACTCGACTAGAAAAATCAGATTCTTTCTTTAGCTTCGTGCGATAACGAGTGGGATCTAGTTGCCAAAATCTGAGATAAGTTAGGATGACTTTTATTTTTGACTTTTTGTAAATTTTTGTGAAATCCGTGACAAAATTTGCTTTTAATTTGAAATTTCTGAGAAAAGAAAGTTAGAAGCAAAATCATAAAACGCAAGCAAGCAGACACATTGTAGTGGTCTCCAGAGCCAAGCCCACGGGCTATTTTGTGTTGCGGAAAGTAATCCATCAAACAATAAAATATACAGAATAAGAAAATAAATTGAATACTAAATTAACGTGGTTTGGTTGTAATGACATACGTCTATAGGGAGAACAACAACGAATTCTACTATAGGCCAAGCGATATAATAGGAAAGCAATTTTTGTCGATCTGGTCGTTGAACAAAGAAAAATGACATTGTTTCTCTTAAGAGAGAGAGAGTGCTCGTATGAAATGATGCCATTTCAGGTAAGAGAAACGACGTCGTTTTTATTATGCTTATTTTACTAAATATCCACTTCGCAATCGAAAATTTCGGCTTATTTTTCTAAATATCCACATAGGAATAAAAAATCATTAAAAAAATATGGATAATCATTAGAAAAATCCACGTAGGACGTTTGGCCATAAATGAGTGATTTTAATTCGATTTGCACTCAAATGAGTGAAAAAAAAAAAATTGGCATTAAAGTGAGTCTCATATGAAAGTTTTGGCATTTATACTGTACTTATCCCAATTTCTTGAGTTCCGTCACTTTTAAGAAGAAGAAAACTTTTCCCAGGGGACAAAAGGAACCGTCCATCCACATTCTCTTGTCTAGTCTAACAATTACTTGGTGCTTGGTAATCAATTACACAAACCTTTTGACAGTCCAATCTTGGACCCTTATGATTCAGGTTTCGAAGGTCAAACGTTAATGATCATTTGGACGATCGATTCAACAAATGGAGGTTCGATTAGACTATGATTGAATCAAACGTGTATCATGATCATTTGATGTGTAATCTTAATCTTTATATCAAAAACTCGATAATTGTTTTAGACTTGCACAAGCTTGAGTTTTCAAATTCTAACATATCCCATGAAGTATTCAAGGTATTGAATGCTGATTGATTCAACTAGCTTTGCCGAGCTCAATTCGATTAGAAAAATCAGCTTCTTTTTTTAGTTTTGTGTGATACATAATGAGATCCATCTGCTAAGATCCAAAATAAGTTAGGATGACTTTATCCTAACTTTTATTTTTGACTTTTGGTAAATTTTTGTGAAATTCGTGACAATTTTTTTTAAATTTAGAATTTTTTTAAAAAAGAAAGTAAGTAAGATCATAAAAACACAAAGCAAATAGAAACCATTGGTGTATTATATAGAGCCAAGCCCACGTGCTATTTTGGACCGAGAATCACTTGGGCCATTTCTAAGGAAATTCACACAATCCGGTATTGTCCGCTTGTTAGGATTGGGCCGAAGAAAAAACTTGTGAAAATAAAAGCAAGACATGAACTCCTAGAAAAATTGGTTGCACACATAACATTATTTTATATTCATAGCATAAGGTCTTGAATTTTTTTCACTTGCTTATGATTTTGCAGTGGATAGGAATGAGCAACCGGGTTGGTTCAGTTGGAGAACCAAGCTGAATGGGCCTTACCAAACATGTTCAGGGCCGATTCACAAGGAGACAAGGTAGATTCCTTGGTAAAAAAAATTGGGGAGTGAGCCTTAACTAGTTTAGTTCCTGAAGATAGATATTTATTTTTAACTCCATTAATTTCACGGAAAATGAATAATTTGAAAAATATTTTCCTAAAATAATCGCTTATATCACATAAAATTTGAACAAACAAAGAATTTTTTCATAATCCATGAAAACATTGAGACATAAATTATTATGAGAAATGACAACAATTCTCTTTGACTATTAATTTCAATCAATAAAAATAATCATTTTTAGAAAAATGTTTTCCAAATCATATATTTTCCACAAAACAAATAGAGCCTTAGATAGGTTTCAATGATACGTTTTCTAAATTGATCAATCCCTTAACCACTATGCCACAAATTGTTCACGGTGATATGTTTTCCCTATAATGATAGTTCTATTATTTAAACTTAGGTTAGGTTCTTGGATCAACCATAAAATCGGCTAGTACCTTTTCCATTTCCATGGGAACTGGTTAGATTCACGGTCTAAAATTTATGAACTAACTTTAACAGGGTGGGTTCTTGATATGAAACTTACTCATTTTGAAACCGATTATAATAGATGCGGGGAGAAAAATTAGCATAATGTAGAAGAAGAAAGGGGGGGAAAGGAAAGAAAAGCAAAGAAACAACCAAACCTATTCCCTCATGTTGATATGTCAACCTAGTAAATCAAAGATGCAAATTTAGTCTAATTCAAAGGGGTCTCAACATTTATAAATATGGTCATCCAAAAGTAAATTTTTTTCTAATATACCCCAAGACTGCTAATGATGCATTGATACCATTCTTCTTTTTTTCCCTTTCTTTATTTATATTTACAAGGACAAGCTTTGACCTCTATGGTGGTCAACGGTAGATTTTCATCAACTAACAAAAACACCAGGAGTCCATTCAATAGACGTGGGCTTGGCAAGAATCGTCGATTTGCAAAGTCTTTGATCAAATTTTCACAGCTCATATTTTTCCTTCTGCTTTATTTATTTAATTATTTATCGTTGAAAAATGTGGATCGTTATCTAACTTTGTACCCTAACGTTTTTAAAATCCTTTAAAAAAAAAAATTTGCCCTTTTTTTCCCTGGTTATCTAGACAGCAGAGCGCGAAGTGCGGTTCTTAGAAATATAAGGATCCGGAATTAGAGAAATTAATTCCTATATGGGAGATTTCAAGGACTGCCATAAACTATTAAGAAAATATAAACATTTAGATTGTGCTGCAACTAATGTTAGGATATCCAACAAAAAAAGTTCAAGTTTTCAAAATAGTTGACAATAGTCTTACAGAATTTTATACGGTATCAGTGCATAAAATACTGAATTCAAATTTTTACAGAACCTCATTTTTCCTTTCTCAATATATATTTCCATGCTTAATTTTAGATTAACATCTAGTCTACTTGTGAGGGTTGTTACAATATACAAAAGTTAATCCATGCCTCCATATAAAGGCGTAGGCTCTGAAGATTAAAAATCATAGGGAGTTGTCTCGGTGGCCGCCCTTCTCATATGGGAAAGAGGAGGTGAGAAGTTTGACTCCCTACTTTCTCATGGGGGCCGGGAGTGGAAACATTTAGTTTCAGGTTCGAGATTTGACTTCTACACTTTGCAAAGAGGTTGGACAAAAGTTTGTGAGTGCATTAAGAGTTAGAGTAGGACAAACAAAAACAAAAACTATAAATGTTATTATATAATTGTCATTTTAATCTTAAACTTTTTGATTTTGTCGATTGAATCCTAGATTTTTGTGTAGAATTCTAATGTAGTTTTTCGAGTTGATTCTTGCTAGAATTTGCTAATATCGCGGTCCAATCATCTCCTACCATCCTACATGGTACATCGCTATGTTAATAATTTCCAAAAAAATTGATCGGAAAGACTATTAGAATTCAATGCATAGATTTATGACTAAATGACGAAATTGAAATGTTTATAACTGAATTGACATTCGTGAAATGAGTTCAAGACTGATCGAACAGTTCCCCCCTTTTAACTCAGATTCATTTGATGCAAAATAATTTTCCCCATTCTCTCCTTCCCAAAACCGTCGTGAAAGTTTCAAAGTGCATTGGCTGAGGGAGACTAACTTGCTAAAAGTCAAATTTAAGCAAAATGCATGGGGCCCGAACATCGTCCGGATGCATCAAATCGGTGATTTGTCGAGGTATCTTCGTTGGAGCTCGAAGGCATCTTCCGAGGACGCGAACGAGACGGCTTGTTGGGTTTCGAAGGGCACGTCGAAATCCTTGGACTTTTGAACCGAAAAGGTCAACTCCTGAATCGGCATTTGGTCAACTTCGCAGTTCAGACACGCAACACAAGCCTTAACTAAATTTGGATCATTTATCCCCACAAGAGGAAGCCTTCCAAGAACTTGTTTAAGCCATATCATCGAACACTTTCTTAGAGTTAATGAAAGTCTGCCCTCAGTGCAATTTGTTTTGAAAAAGAAGAAGAAAGAAAGAAAAAAACAAGAAGAAGCGCAATTTGCGTTGTTAGGTCATCGTCAAATGTCATTTCGAACCTTAACGGTGCGCCTTTCACGTTTCAACATCATCCCAGGCCATCAATTTGCTGTGTTTGAACACCAAAATCATTGACTTTGACGTTCCCCCAACTTTTTTTTTGGTCATTCGTAGACAAATGATTAAATCACCAATTTTTACTTTGTTTCTTCACAAAGCATAAAAATCAAACTTTACACTTAGAAACGAATCACCCTTACCCACACCTAAGATTAAACATTCCTACTCACATATTGACTTTCCCCGAGATTACACCAACATTTTTTGTTAAAACATCAAGAGGATTATCTAAATCTATTTTATTTAAATACCGCAGGTCTAATAGTTCTATGAATAAAATATAACGTTATGTTTGATCTTGTCAATATTCCGGTTTGACTATAAGAAATTTTAGATTCGTAGATACATGCATATGTATGGTATACTTATATAATTTTTTCCTTAATCATCGTTTTTCAATCACATCTCTATATGCTAAGTGAGAGGCTCACAAAGGGTCACATTTATATCTGTTTTTTGGGCGGCGGAGAATTACAATATCCTTGGACCTTGAATTCTTAGGCAAAAAGTTGGCCACCCAAATCATTATTGAACACTTAGAGAAATTAGCTATATATTTAGGCTCCATTTGTTTTACGAAAAATGAATCCCATTGAAAAATATTTACAAAAGAACTTATTTTCAAGGAAAAAGATTTTTATTTTCCTGTATTTGTTGTGTTTTGCGTATAACGTGGAAGCTATCTTCTGATTTTTATTAAAAGAAAATTATGAAATGGATACTTGTGAAAAAATCTCAATTACATTGTTAAAACTAATATAGCGTGATCCAATGCAAATCATCAATTCTATTTTATCTACTTGTGTTTTGTTAATTGAATCTCAATTTAATTAGTTCATTGTTAAAACTAATATTTAACAATTATTTTTAAAGGGCTGGGCCCATAGTAAAATCAAGAACCGACACTACTAGTCCTAGATCCCTAGTTTTGGCACTAATTCTTCTCTTTGATAGGTTTCCCTCGTGAGGACGAGTTGTGCTTGTTATGAATCCCGAAAGCACCCTCGATAACGTAATCAGTCTTGCACTAAGAAAACACAACCATGTAGAGAGGCATGATTAGTCTCACCAAAAAAATAGCTCAAATCATATTAAATTTATTCATGTCCACGGAAATACCCTACTAATCTCATAAACAAAGTAAAGGGTGCTTAAATGCATGCTCGGAATATGAATCTTTACTTTTACATTTTTATTTTGCATTATCATTCCTACATGCCGGAGTTAACATTAAATCACTTGAAACTTCAAAACAATGTGTAGAATGACATATGAATTATCTAAAACCCCACAAAACCTTTCTACAGTCATTTAAAAAATTAGAATAATTTTTGTCTTTGTTTGAATATCTCACATAGTTTGACTATGTGGTTTATACGCTTTCTATATACATGCAGTCTCCTTCCATTTATCGGCTTAAAGTTTCTAGGTTGAGCCTTCTAATTCGTTATTAGAGTCGAGTCCCGCCCCCATTTGCACGCCCGTCTGCCCCATTCATTATATTCCTAATCCAACTTGCATGTGAAAAGGAGATAATGAAAAATGGGGATTGTTTTCTAACTTTGTACCTAAAGTTTTTTAAATCCTAAAACCCCAAAAAAGAAGAAAAACAATTTTGTGCCTTTACCTGTTGTCTAGACTGCAAAGCATGATGTGCGGTTTTAAAAATATAAGAGTGTGGGATTTGAGAAATCGAGTGGGGCCACTGTCCACTGTTAAGAAAATTTAAGCATTTAGGTTGTGCTATAATAAAATTTTATGATGTCCAACCCAAAATATTTAAGTTTTAGAATAGTCAATAAAAAATTTATACGGCATTAGTGCGTGAGGTACCAAAGTCAAATCTTTACAAAACCCCTTTTTAACCTTTCTCATTATATATTTCCACACTTAATTTTAGATCGAACTATTCATGAGGGTTGTTACAATATATAAAAGTTAGATCACACCTCCAAATAAGAGGGAGAATTACCAAAAAAAAATTATTAACTTATTGCATTTGTGTCAATTCAGTCATAAACCTTTTTTTTTTTTTCATCAATTGAGTCATAAACATTTTATGTTTATATCAGTCCATCCGGCCAAATTTAGCCAATCGACGCTGACGCGGCACAACTAGTGTTGACTTGGCATGGCCGATGCTAGCGTAAATAATTTTTAATAATAATATTTTTTTTGAATTTTTGAGTTTTTTTTTTCCTCTTCCTTCTTCCTCTGGCCAACAAGGTTGACCTCGTCCAGCAGCGGTGAGGCAAGCATTGCCGATGGTTGGTGAGGTCGTCTCAATTGGGTGATCAGCCCTCACCTCTGGCTGATCGCCTTAGTCTGGCAGAAGAAGGAAGAGGAAAAAACATAAAGAGAAAAAAGGAAAAATTAATTAAAAATAAAATATTATTAAAAATTATTTACGTCAACGCTAGCCATGCCACATCAGCACACATCGTGCCACGTTAATATTAGCTAGCCAAATTTTGTCGAATGAATTGAATTGGTATAAATGCAAAATGTTTACGACTCAATTGGTAAAAAAAGGTTTTGGATTAAATTGATATAATTGCAATACTGATAAAAGCATAGGCTTTTAATATGAAAACTATTTTGTCAACTTTAAACTCATTATACAAATGTCGATTAAGTATCAAACTTTTCAATTGTGTTGATTGTGTCATAGATCTTTTGGCGCCATGTTGGTGGTTTCTAGGGAGGATCGATCAAAATGACTACATTGCAGTCCCGCACAAAAATCTAGGACTAGATGGCAAAATAAAAAAGTTCATAAGCTGAATTGATATTAGTACTATGAGTTTAAGACTGATAAGACAATATGGCCTTTTTAACTCAGATTCGATAGCAGTACGTACCCTTGGACGCAATGTGATTTTCCACTTCAATCCTTTGCAGAACCGTCGCGAAAGTTTCAAAGCGCACCGGCTGAGGGAGACCAACTTGCCAGAAGTCAAATTTTAGCAAAATGCATGGGCCCGAACATCGTCGGTATGCATGAAATGGACGATTTGTCGAGGCATTTCCACTGGAGCTCGGGCGCATCTTCCGAGGATTTCGAGGCGTGAAGGAGACAGCTTGTTGGGTTTCGAAGGGCTCGTCGAAATCACTGGACTTTTGAACCGACAAGGCCAACTCCTGAGTGGCATTTGGTCAACTTCGCAGTTCAGACACGCGACACAGGCTTTAACTAATTTGTTTAAGCCACATCATTGAAAACTTTCTTTGAGTTAATGAAAGTCTGCCCTTAGTACAATTTGTTTTGCCAAAAAAAAAAAACAAAAACAAAAAACAAAACAAAACAAAACAAGAAGAAGTGCTATTTTCGTTGGTAGGTCCATCGTCAAATGTCATTTAGGATCGTCACTGTGTACCTTTAAAGTTTCAACGTCATCGATGAGCTCATTCATTGTCCTGCGCATCCCACAAATTCTTGTCCTTCCACTCGCATGTTCTGAGTTTAAACCCTAAAATCATTGACTTAGACTTTCCCCATGATGTTTTGTTTTCCTTTCTTACCCTAATTGTCATCTCCCTCACTTTTGCTCTGCTTCTTTACAAAATATGGAAATTGAACTCCACACCTAAAATTAACCATCCCTACCCACACCTGAAATTAAATATCCCTATTCAAGTATTGATTTTCCCCACGATTACACCAACATTTTCTCCTAACTAAATATATTTTATTTGATTGTTGCAAATAATTTATAGATACAGTGGGTCCAATGGTTCTACGAATAAAATGGAACATTATGTTCGATGTTGTTGACATTCCGGTTTGACTGTGAGATATTTTAGATTCGTAGATGTATGCATACGGATGTTATACTTATATAATTTTGTCCTTAATCATCGTTCTTCGATAATATCTCTACATGCTAAGCGAAAGGCCCCCAAAGGGTCACATCTATATCTATTTTTTTGGTCGGCAGAGAACAATGAAAGCCTTGGACCTTGAATTCTTGGCCAAAAAGTTGGCCACCCAAGTTATTATCAATCACGTGGAGGTTAGGCTCCATTTATTTTGCAAAAAATAAATCCTGTCGAAAAATATTTGCATAAAAAAATTATTTTCCAACAAAAAGATTTTTATATTCTGATATTTGTTATGATTTGTGTGTAACGTGGGAGCTATATTTCAATTTTTATTAAAGAAAAATTTTGAAACATATAATCGTGAAAAATCTCAAGTACAATCCCAGCTTCCAAGTTCGGACGTTGTGAGCCTAGCTTTGAAGGTCCTGAGCCTAGTCATCAAGGTCTCTAGAATGGGCATTGAGTTCCAAGGCCTGAACTTAAGGGACTCCACTTGGCTACCAAGAGCCAGAGACTCGTACATGGGCACCATGAACCCGAGCCCTACCGCTAGGCTCTCAAGCATAGGAGCCAGGGTCTTGGCCTAGTCGTCGAGGAGCCAAGGCTGCCCTTGGGAGACTTAGGCATCGACAACCCAAAAAGCCAAGTACCCAAGCTCGTCAATTGGGACCTGGGCGCTTAGCATGACTGTCAAGGGGGGTCCCAGGGCGGCACCAAAGGATAGGGTCCATTTGTATTTTGGAAAATACTTCTTGTTTTTCAAAAGAGAAAGTCATTTTTTTGAATTTAAGCATGAATTTTCCTCTAATTGTGAAAAGATTTTTCCGTTAGATAATTTTTCTAAATGATCCAAATATTTGAAAAATGAGGAGAATGTTTACCGACGATAAATTTCAAGCGAAAATAAATGGACTCTTAAGATAAGTGATTCAAATGCCATTCATCGTTCTGCGTTAGTAATTTAGGGTGTGTTCGAATGCAAATCATCAATTTGTTAATTTAATGTCGATTTAACTATTGCATTGTTAAAACTAATATTTAACTAATTATCTTAAAAGGATTGGCCCTGTAGTAAAATTGAGAACCGACACTATTAATCCTATACCACCAAGATAGGTTCCAAATTTCAATATTAAAATTGATTTGTGAGGACCATGCTATCCCTGGTTTTGGCACTAATTCTTCCTCTTTGATAGGTGCCCCTCATGAAGACGTGCTGTGCTTGTTTGAATCCCAAAAGCACCCTCGTTAACGTTATAAGTCTTGCACTAGGAAAACACAACCATGTAAAGAGGCATGATTAGTCTTACCAAAAAGATGAGCTCAAATCATACTTAATTTTATTATTATTTTTTTGAAACAGGGAAACCAACTAATATCCATAAGATTCGTGTTCACAAAAATACCCTACTAATCTCATAAACGAAGTAAAGGGTGCTCAAAGGCGTGCTCGGAATATGAATGCTCAAAGGCGTGCTCGGAATATGAATGTTTACTTTTACCATTTTGTTTTGCATTATCATTCTTACATGCCGACATTAACATTGAATCCCTTGAAGCTTCATATGAAATTATCTAAAAGCCAACAAAGCCTTTTCATGATCATTTCAAAAATCATAATGATTTTTGTATTTGTTTGAAGGGTCCAGAAGTCTAAAATTTGTCGCGAAAGTGTAATTGGGTTATAAAACTTTCAAACAATGTAATCATGTTCTAAAATTTGTCAATTTGGCACATCAAGTTCTTTCACTAATACCATCAATTTATTTGATGAAAAATGCTGACATGGCATTTATAAATTAATTTATCTATTATATGTGGTAATTTTTTATTATTTTCTTATTCAAATTTTTTAAATTAAATTTGAAAACCAAAAAGGGATAACATTTTATTTTAAAAAGTTCAAAAAAAAAAAAAGGGAGAATGAGCTCACTGGTGGGGCGTTGCCTCCACCCATCGTTGGAGGGGACAATGGAGGTCACTAGCCCCAAGTGAGGGCATCTAGATCTTAGTAGTGCTGACCCTCCCCAAGGGCTGGTGACCATCGCCCACTTTAGGAGAGAGTTGGCGACACCCAAATCTGGTGAGCCTCACCTTTGCTCGGGGCCAATGGGCCTCGCTTGGGCTTGGGGAGCCGGCCACCCTTGCCTTGGGCAAGCGACCTCCGCCAACCCCTCTAGCAATGGGCGACAACAAGGGCCACCAGCGAGGCCGTACCATTCTCTCTCTCTCTCTCTCTAGTTTTGTTTTTCTAAATAAAATTTTAGCTTTTTCTAAATTTTTTAAATCAATTTAAATAAGATTTGAATATGAATATAATTAAAAAATGCCACATTTGAGAGAGAAATCATTTTAAAACTCCATGTAGGAGAGAGAAATTGATTTAAAAATGCCACATTAGCATTTTCCATTAGACAAATTGATATTGTTAATGAGAGGACTTGATTATATAAATTTGACAAGTTTTATTACTTGATTGCACTTTTTAAAAGTTTTAGGATTCAATTGCACTTTCGCTATTAGTTTTAGGACTTCTAGTAAATATATCCCTTATTTGAATACATCACACTATTTGACTATGTGATTTACATGCACTCTTTGTACACACAGTCTCTCTCCAATTATCCTCTTAAACTTTTTGGTTCGGGTCTTCTAACTCGTTATCAGAGTCAAGTCCCGCTCCTATCTTTTTCGCTCTTACATCTGCCCCATTCGTTAAATTCTTTTCGTCATTCCTGATCCGACTTCCATGTGAGAAGAGATATTGAAAAATGGGGATTATTATCTAACTTTTTGCCCTAAAGTTTTTAAAATCGTAACCCCTCGAAAAAAAAAAAAAAACATTTTTATGCCTTTTACTTGTTACCTAGACTGCAAAGCATGATGGGCTTTTTTTAAAAATGGTTAATATCCTAGAAAACTCCAAACTTGTACACCTATAATAAATTTACCTCAAACTAATTTTTTTATCACGAAAAATTCCAAATTATAACTTGTGATAAATTTAACCTAAATGACCACAAAAAACCTCAAACTAATACACTTTTAACAATTTTATCCCAAACTAATTTGTTTAACCACCAGAAACCCCAAATTAGTACATTTGTAACAAATATACTCTTTGTTAAATTGGATTAGTACCACAAAAAAAATTCACAAAATGGTATAACTATGACGAACATAAAGTAAAATCTCAAATTGATACGCTAGTCAACTGTCACGTGTCATCTAATTCCGCAATTTGACAGTAAAATTAATGAAAACTAACAAAAGATAAATTTATTACAAGTATATCGGTTTGTGGTAAATTTGTCAAAACTGTACCAACTTGAGATTTTTGGATGTCAAAAAATTAGTTTGGAGTAAAGTTGTCACAAGTGTACTAGTTTAAGATTTTTTAGGGTATTAACCCTTTAAAAAATATAAGAGTGCCGAATTAGAGAAATCAATTCCTATGTGGAACATTTTGCGGGGCTACAATCAATTGTTTTGAAAATTCAAGCATTTAGGTTGTGCTATAATACAATTATATGATGTCCAATCCAAAAAATTTAAGTTTTTAAAATAGTCAGTAGTGATCCTACAAAATTTTGTATGCCATTAGTGCATGAGGTACTGATTTCAAATCTTTACAAAACCCATTTTTTGGCCTTTCTCATTATATATTTCCATGCTTAGTTTTAGACTAAAGTCTAGCCTATTCATGAGAGTTTGTTACAATATATAAAAGTTAGACCACGCCTCTAATAAAAGGAAGAATTACCCAAAAAAATTTAACCCTATTGCAATTGTGTTAATTCAATCATAAGTTTTTTTTTTGGGTCATTTGAGTCTTAAATCTTTTGCATTTGTATCAATTCAATATATTCCACCAAATTTGGCCTTCCGGTGCTATTGTGGCACGATCGATGTTAATGTGGCATGGCTAAAAATTGTTAGCCTCACTAGTGGTCGGCGATCGGCCCTCGCCTCTGGCTGATTGCCTAAGTCCAACGACCAATTGAGGGAGGAAGGAAGAGGAAAAAAATAATTACAAATTAAAAAAGACAAAATGTCATTAAAAATTGTCCACATCAACGTCGGTCGGTTAAATTTGGTTAGATTGATTGAATTGACACAAATACAAAAGATTTATGACCCAATTTGTCAAAAAAAGTTCAATACTGAATTGATAAAATTACAATAAGTTCGGGACTTTTTTTAGTAATTTTCTCTCATATAAATGCGTAAGTTTTAAAATGAAACCTATCCAATCAACTCTAAACTCATTTAACAGATGTCTATTCAATTTCAAACTTTTCAATTTTGTTGATTGAGTTATAGAACTTTTTACAAAATTCCAATGTAGTCATTGCAGTCAATTTTTATGGCAATGTGCCAAGGATTGATCGAAATGACTATCTCCATAAAATTCTAAATGCAAGTGAATGTATCGAACAAATAATATAATGATGAGAAATAGTATTATCCCATAGAAATTGATGATTAATAAACTAATTAAATACGAAAAATAGGTTACTTCTACAATATATCTAACATATCAAAATAGAATTGAGAATAAACTAAAACTAAAAATTTTAAAAATGAAATTTGGAGACTACATGCAATAAATCAATAAGATATATATGTTAAATTATTCGATTTCACCATAATCACTAGATATGAATTTTAGATTGCTATGCATATAAGAACGATATCAATCATGTGGTAGCGGAATTTCCTAATATATTTATTATTCTATTTCTGGGTATACCAAACCTACTCAGTTCATTAATTCACTATATCTCTATGTAAATTTAAATAAACATAGTGCATTAAAATTTATGAATATTTCCGACTTACTATTAGTCTTTTCAATCACCTTATCATTGAAAGAATGCAACATATCTATATCTACGTTTAATTCATGATTATATATTATAATGAGCAATTGCATATTATCACTTCTTAGTCTCAAGCATGCACATCAGATCATTCAAGTGGTAGCCAGTCACTTAAAAATTGTTAAGCACAATAACTCACATGAATGAAATCACTTGCATACATAAAAATCATGAAATTCATATCATCATGGTTAGACTATATCGTAGCCTTAACAAAAGAAAATAAAACATAGTAGAAGAAGAAATAAAAATATAAATCAAACCCGGCATTTTGAATCAAAAAACAAGAATTCTGTCATCACTTTTATTTTCTCTTCAAAATACTTGAAAAACAATCAAAATAATGAAAAACGATCTAAAAACCAAAAAAAAAAACTTAGTTGTCTATATTATCCTATTTGTAGGATATATTTAAGAACCCTAACATAATGTATTTGCTTATTTTTTCTGCATAAAATCAGGGAATAAATCGTAGAATCCTTGATTTGGTATCCATTTTCCAACTTTTTTATTTGAATTCCTAAATCACAGAATTTTCCTTTCCTTTTTTTTTGCCATTCTTTTTCCTCTTTTCTCCATATCTCATTATTCTACATATATAAGGAATATTTGGGTAAATAGAAGAAAATTCAAATATTTTCTAATGAACATTGCATTATAAAGTACCATAGTTATTGCCTAAAATAGATAAAATAACTCTATTATTATAGATTTATCAGACTATATTGAAATTTTGTATAAAAGTTTAGGACTAAATGGCAAAATTGAAAAGTTAACATCTGAAGTGACATCCGTACAATGAGTCTAGGACTAATCAGACAATCTCCCTCATTTACCTCAGAATTACCAGCAGTACGTACCCTTGGACGCGATATGATTTTCCCTTTCTCTCCTTTGCAGAACCGGCAGAGGGAGACAAACTTGCTAGAAGTCAAATTTAAGCGAAATGCATGGGCCCAAACATCGCTTGGATGCATCAAATCAACGACTTGTTGAGGTATATCCATTGGAGCTCGAAGGTATCTTCCGAGGATTACGAGACGCGAACGAGACACAGCTCGTTGGTTTCGAAGGGCTCGTCGAAATCATTGGACTTTTGAACCGACAAGGTCAACCACCGAATCGGCATATGGTCCACTTCTTTGTTCAGACATGCAACGCAAGTTTTAACTAACTTTGGAGCATTTATTTCCACTAGAGAAGCCTTCAAAGAACTTGTTTAAGCCACATTATTAACAATTATAAGAGTCGAGCGCAGAAGATAGCCATTTGAAATGGTAAGATCAAATTGTGACCGTGTCTGCTTATCGTTACTTAAAATAAAATGCGTAGTAACTTTCAGTGGTATCGTGTTTGTCATACTTGGTCGAGACATTTGATTTTGTCGTAATGTACCAAACGAGGGATTGTGATATTGTTCATTTTGTTGAAATTCAGTGGACAAGCCATAAGGAGTCGAAGCATGGGTCATTTTATCGTGACAAAGTCTGTTTGTTCGTAATAAGTTACACCCGGTCCCTAGTATTGATCGATCAATAATAATTTCTAGATTGACCGATTTCTACTTGTGCGCAAGCTTGATTACATTCATTTTATCTTAGCTCGATGAAAATGTTGCAATGGCTTTTCAATGAACAAGCAGTGATTAGTTGTAAGACATCTAATTTTATCATATCACAATTCATCTTCATAATAATTTTTCAATAAACAAGTCGATACACATTTCATTTTATCGTACTGCAATATTTTTTTCCCATAAAAAAACTAATTAAGTCTCAGATATCGGTTGTATGATGTCCAAGCATCGCTTAGCTATCTCCTATTTTTTCTACCCACTTGATTTGAAATTATCATGGTTTATGAGAGATGGGGAAATTTGAAAACACTCTCACGGGCTTTCGAATCATAAAAAGTTGTAATTGCTTTCATTTTGTCTTAAATTAATGAAAATTTTCTTAATATCTTTTCAAAGGAACAAGTCATAACCCATCTCATATTGTTCAACCATAGTTTATTTTTATTTTAGAAATCAATTGACCGGTGTCCAAGCATTGATCTAGGGTTGGTAATTTTTTTCACCAACTTGATTTGAAATTGTGATGGTACATGACATTTCAGAAGATCTGGAATTGGTTCAATGGTTTTTGAGGCCGTGTCACGTCGTAATTTTGATCTTATCATAGCGGGGTAAAAAATTGCCCATCGAATTCGGATGGCCATATGGGTATCAAAAGAGTTGTTTTGAAGTATGAAGGCGACGTCAAAGTGGAAAGATGTAGAACAAGTCAATGCTGTACTTGAAGAATCTTCTCCATGTGCATGACCCGTTTTTTAGGTTACAAATACTATTTCGAACTTTGCATCTCATTGGTCAAATCTTGATCAACTGGGGCAAAAATTAGGTGTCTACAGCTATACGATAAGCCAATCAAGGTTGACATGTTTAAGAGCTTAATTATGATCATGAAATATTTTCTTTCCATGAGACACCATCATTACTTAATTGGAAGAAAAAATGATTTCAATCATTTCTCTTGTATATGGGTTGTGTAATGAATACTTTGGAAACTATCTCATATGTATGGATCTAACATAAACGCATTATACAGTCCCTTTCATCTAATTTGCCAATTAAATATGACCTAACCATTGCACTCACGGAAAACCCTCATTGGACCTTCGCGGTGGTTCTGCCGTCCGCTCTGCTGCACACCAACTCAGCTGTAATAGGGGCAGCGCCGCGCGATGCCCAATCCACCGGTTTTCCCCTTTAGGCCAGTAAGTTAGCCTACAAATATCTAGTTGAGAATCCAACACGTTCCTAAATCACACATTCCAGGATGAGTAATTAGGATTAGGTGCACAAAAACAATGACATAAAAAGTAAATGCAAAAAAGAGAAATTGAGATACATGATTTATCTCAGTTTACTCTTAAACTAGAGTTATATTCATATGATGATTCATTATAATTAGCACCACCTATTTCTCTATATAACTCTTTATTATAAGAGGAAGAATTTATATATAGGTGGCATAAGAAAACCTAAGATCAAGGAAGCCCTAGGCTATTTAGTAGTTATTCATGAATCATGAGCGAGACCCCAATGCCTTCTTGTTGATGGAGAGTATAAACCACATCCCAACATCGAGCTCTGCTACGATTCTTCTGGTGCACTAAAGCATCACAAGGTCGGTCCGACTCACAAACTCATGCACCCTTCACCTCAAAGTTGTTATTTATGCGCTCGCACCGGGCTCAAGTCCATTGATCTAGACCCAACCAGTGAGTAAATTTGCGCATTAACAATGCCATGCATAAAACTCCTTCCCACAATAGAATTGAGAATGATATTTACGTAAACTTTTTTACCCCCTAAGATACGAAGTGGATTTTTTTTTTTTTTTACTGGTCAAATCAGAAGAGGATTAGATCACGGAAAAGGTCAGACATTTGAACCAAAAGCAAACAAAACAAAACAAGAAGAATATCAATTTGTGTTGTTAGGTCCACAGGTCATTTCGATCGAATTTGTGCGCCTTTCGAGTTTTCAACATCATCCCACGTCATCGATGACCTCGTGCGCACCTCGCCAAGTCCCGTCCCTCCTTCCATTCTGTTTATGCTGTCTTGTCGTTGAGCTTGAACCCTCAAAAACATTGACTTTGACTTTTCCCACGATTGCATCGACCTTGTCCCCAAGAAGATCAAAATAATTAATTAAATATATTTAATTCAATCCGTGCAAATAAATTTATAAATACGGCGGATCGAACATTCTGACGAATAAAATAAAATGCTATGTTCGATCTTGTCTATGTTTCGGTTTGACCGTGAGGTATTTTAGATTCATAGATACATGTGTATGGATGGTGTACTTATCTAATTTTGTCCTTAATCATTTTTTTTCAATGATACCTCCATATGCTTTGTGAGAGGCTGAGGGGTTCACATCTATAACTTATTCTTTGGTCGGCAGAGAATTATAATAGCCTATGGACCTTGAATTCTTAGGCAAAAAGTTGGGCCACCCACGTCATTATTGAACACTTGGAGAGATTAACTGTGCTCCTATGCTCCGTTTATTTTACAAAAAATAAACTCCGTTGGAAAATATTTGCAAAAGAGCTTAATTTCGAGGAAAAATATTTTTATTTTCATGTATTTGTTGTGTTTTGTGTATAACGCGGGAGTTATCTTCCGATTTTTATTAAAGAAAAAATATGAAAAATATACTCATGCAAAGTCTCAAATGCAGTCCCAACTTCCGGATTCAGGCTGTGGAGTTATGAGCCTGGCTGTGGAGGTCTCGGGCCTAGTCATTAGGGTCTTTGGAATGGGCATTGAGTTCTAAGGCCTAAACTTGAGGGACTTCGGCTTGGTTGTCGGGAATCGGGGACTCATGCATGGGCACTGCGAACCCAGGCTAGCTGCCAGGGTCTCGAGCACAGGAGCTAGGGACTTGGCTGGAAAGCTGAGGAGCCAAGTTTGCCCTTGGGGGACTTGGGTGTTGACAACCTGAGTGCAAGAGCGTGGTATCCAAGCTCGTCACCTAAGACCTGAGCGCTTAGCGCATCTGTTAAGGAGGGTCCTGGGCCAACCTTGGAGGACGGGGTCCATTTGTATTTTAAAAATGTCTTTTGTTTTTCAAAAGAAAGTAATTTAAAAAAAATATTATGCATGATTTTTCCTTTGATTGTGAAAATAGTCTTTCGTTAGTTAATTTTCCTAAATGACCCAAATATTAGAAAAATAAGGAGAATCTTTAATGACAATAATTTTTCTCCAAACAAATGAACATTTAAGATAAGTGATTCGAAGGCAATTTATCTTTCCTGTTTAGTCATTTAGGTTGTGTTCGGCAATTAGGATAAGATTTAGTCATATATTTAGTGCTTGCTCAAGACATAAATAAAAATAATATAACCCGAATAAAATTATCTTAAGAGGGAAATAGGATCAATGTGGATGTGATTTTTAATATCCACAATAGGAAAGTTATTTTCTCGAATAACAAACTTCGTAAATTAATAAAATTAAAAATTTATGTTTCAATATAAATAATATTTGAATTCTAATATAACAAATTCAAAATAAAAAATAGCAACAATTTAGTTTTTTTTTCAATTTAGTCCTTTTTCTCAATTTAATTCTATCTTATAATATGAATTCAATAACTAAATATGTCTTTATACTTATTGCATATTTTAGGTATTTTATGTATATTAGTACATTTTATTATTTTTTATCACAGAATGATGGAAGGAATAAAGAAATAAAATAATTAAATAATTAAAAAAGAGGAAAAATAATAAATAAATAAATAAGCAACTAAAAATGAAGTAGGCAAAAGTGTTGCAAGAGATTTTTATCATATTTGTTTGTACAACTTTTAGGTTCATCTATACCGATATTCTGTTTATATACAACAATATACATGATATGATGTAAGTATATCCGAATTCATTGTTACAATTTACTAAACAGTAAATAGGATATAGTAAAATCCTAGATTTCCATATCATATCAAATCCAGTCTTATCCTGATTAGAAATTCTAAATGATCAAATGTAGCCTTATGTGTTCAAATGCAAGTCGTCAATTGTAGTTTATCCTCTTATGTTTTGTTAATTTAATCTTGATTTAATTGGCTCATTGTTAAACCTAATATTAACTAAATTATCTTAAAAGGGATGGGCCCATGGTAGAACTGAAAACCGACACTACTAGTCCCATCGCGTCAGAATCGATACTAGATTCTAATATTAGAATGGACCCGTGAGGACCATGCTATATCCCTAGTTTTGGCACTAATTCTTCCTCTTCGATTGGTTCCTTTCGTGAAGACGCGTTGTGCTTGTTATGGATCCCAAAAGCACGATTCGATAACGTCATAAGTCTTACACTAGGAAAACACAACCATATAGAGAGGCATGATTAATCTCACTCAAAAAAGATTACCTCAAATCATACTTAATTTTATCTTATTTTTATAAAGCAAAAACCGGCTAAGGTACATAAATTCTTGTCCACGAAAATACTCTACTAATCTTAGAACCCAAGTAAAGGGTGTTAAAACGTGTGTTCGGAATATGAATATTTACTTTTGCCCTTTTGTTTCGTGTTATCATCCTTACATGCCGGCATTAACATTGAATCCCTTGAAACTTCGAAATCAATGCGAAGACCAAGGTATGAAATTATCTAAAACCCAACAAAATCTCTTCACAATCATTTCGAAAACCAAAACAATTTTGACTTTGTGATTTACATGCCTTTATATACACATGGTCCATCTCCATCTATCGCCTTAAACTTTGGGGTCGGGCCTTCTAACGAGTGATCAAAGTTGAGTGCCGGTCCTTATCTATTCTGCGCTCGCGCTTGTCTTATCCGTCAAGTTCCACATGTCAATCCTGGTCCAACTTGTACGTGTGGGAGACATTGAATTCTTGCCTTAAATTTTTGGATTGTACTCTCAAATGATCTCGACGAGAAAGTCGAAAAAACGTTCTTCTTTTCCACTTTTAGGAGCCAAACTAGCTCACGCCATGTTCTCTATCGCGAAGTTCTTCCATTTCAGCACGTCACTCTCAGCTCCATTCGTCCCCATCCTAGAGCTGTGGGGGGCCGTACCTAATAAAACCGCGTGGAACGGGAACCCGGAAGGATCCTAAATGTTTGACCAAAGTCAACGTTGACCCGTCGCTGTTCTTCAATTCCGACCGCACACCGGCCGTGCACGTAGCACGCTCCCACGCCGAGAACGGTCCTGGGGTCCCGCGTGATATCAATGTTGGGGCCACGGGCACCGCCTTCCCCCAGCAAACGCCATCGTCGACGCAATTCCACTCGGCGAATTCACTGCATAGCCCTTCTCTCTCTCCCTCTCTCCATCTCTCTCTCTCCATCTGCTTAGTTGTACGTATGCAAATTGACTAGATGCGTTCGGAGCTAAGGCACTGTTTGGTAACCATCCAAACAGTGCCTGATTCTGATTTTTTATTTCCAGAATCAGTTTGGGACGAGAATCGCGTTTGGTAAAATTTTTATTTTAAGAAAAGTTTTTCAGGAACATATTTGGAAGAGAATCGAGAATAAAAAAAAAGTTGATTCTCGTTTTAACAAAATGAGAATCAAAACTCTTATTCTTCTCTTTTCTTCTTCTTCATCGACGCCATCCCGCGACCACCGCCCGCCGCTGCCCACCGCCGTCCGCCGCCGCCGCCGGTTGCTGGCAACCAGTCCGGCGAGCTCACCGGAGGCTCGCCAGGCCAGGGCGAGGTCCAGCGAGCTCGTCGGAGGCAAGCCCAGCCACCGGCGAGGCTCGGCCCGTCAGGGCGGCCTCGCCGAGGGGCGGCGACGCCCCTGGTGAGGTCGCCGACCGGCGACCGGCCTCAAGAAGAAGAAGAATAGGAGAACAAAAAAAAGGAAAAATTATAAAAATTATTTAAAAATTAAAATAAATTGATTTGGAACAGAATCAATGAACACAATCTCAAACACAATTCTATTTGGAATCGAAATTTTGTACGATTACCAAACGCGTTCTTTTACTCGGGTGGTTAAGGAAAGAATAAAAAATAATCATTTTTTATCGAATTTGTTCTCGGAAACAGAATCATTACCAAACGCGCCCTAAGTGTCGGCATGCTCTCGATGCATGTGAGCCCGAGTATGCAAATTGACTAGATGCGTTCGGAACTAAGTGCCGGCATGCTCTCTATGCATGTGAGCCCGACTATGCAAATTGACTAGATGCGTTCGGAGCTAAGTGCCGGCATGCTCTCGATGCATGTGAGCCCGACTCACATGCTAGATCATGCGAGTCTCTCTCTCTCTCCCTCTCCGTCTACTTAGTTAAATGCAATTTGCCTAGATGTGTTCGGAGTTAAGTGCCGGCATGTTCTTGATACACGTGACCCCACCTTGTGTGCTAAATTATGTGAATCTCACGCTCGGAACTTGTTTACGCCGGCGGTCACGATTATCCTCCCTCGATCAGGGGACATGTGTCAATAGTTCAATTAGGGACATACATCACGCAAGCACTCTCGCGCTTGCTGACATGGAGCCCTTTTGCTCCCGGTGGGGTCAAGGAAATTTTTAAAAATTTTTTATATACTACCTAACATTTTTTGGTCTGGTGTAATATTGAAAATTCCTTAAAATGATTTTGACCCCACCAAACATTTAATATCACAATCCAACTTGTCATGTTTAAAATGCCAAAACTATAATGTGATCAAGGAATAACTTTTAAATTTTTTATTACTACCTAATATTTTTGGGTCTGGTATAATATTGAATATTCATTAAAATGATTGTGACCCCACCAAACATTTAATATCACAATCCAACTTGTCATGTTTAAAATGCCAAAACTATAATGTGAAATTCGATTATATATTATGCAATTCAATAAAGTTTGAGTATAGTTCAAATCTTAGAGTTAGGCAGGGTTGAGTTTGATAATACTCGATTCGAGCACTTAGAAAAGAAAAAAAAATCAATAAAAACCTTGGATTTAAAAAAAAAAATTGTCCATATTAGCGGCAATCACGCTACATAGGATATTCGGCATTGACTAGACCGCCACGCTGGCAATTTGTTACCAAAATTAGCCGAAATGATTACATTGGTAACTGTTAAAAGGTTTAGGACTAACTTGACAAAATCTCCGAAGGTTTAGGATTAAATTGATACGATTAAAAAATTAGAACTCAATCAATAATTTGTCAAAAGGTTTATGACTAAAATTGGAATAATTGAAAATTTTAAAACTGAATTGACTGTCGTATAATAAGTCTAAGACTTTTTGGACAATTTTATTGATCACACCGAGGAAAGTACCTAACTCCAACCCCAACTTAAAATTTGAAAAAAAAATCCATCAAGCTGGTTTATATTATTCTAGCTAGTGATCGGGAGCTCGTGATTATATCCAACCATAGCGTTTGGATTATCTTTTTCATCGACTTGGAACAAAGCAAAGTCTTTAGATCGAGGGATTACCTAGATTGACTCACGAGACTGAACAAGTTGGCAAAGTCTATCTGATCACGGACATGATATCAATTCATAAGAAGACCGCATCAGCCTAGATTATTCATGCTTCCATTTTCTTATGATCTATAGGCACTGCCAAATAGATTGACATTGAAATTTCAAATTAGTGAAAGTTATGATTACAAATTCATTACGAATAATTAGTGAGATTGAATAAGGAACAAAATATCCTCACTTCTCAAACGAATGTGAAAAACTACCAACCTTCGCTTGTCAGACAAAAATACTTTGTGCGGTAACTATTCCGTTCAAAAAAAAGCTTATGTGTTAGTAGATAATAGAACTATGCAACCGGGTTGGTTCTAATCGGGAATTATTTGGACCGTCTTGAACTAGGTTCCAAATTTTTGTACTCGGTCCGGTTCTTGGTTCTGAGTAAAGAACCACCTGGGAACCAAACTGAATTTGGAACTGATTTTTAGAGCCTAAAAATTCTAATTGTTCTCTTAGCATCTTTTTCTCTATTTCTCCTTTTTTTTTTCTCTATTCTCTCCAACCTCCATTAGAGACTTCACAACTCTCTCTCTCTCTCTCACTGCTCACCCTCCTTGCTCACTCATGACTCACCCTCGCTCGTTTGAGCCTCACAACCCTAACTCATTCCTGACTCGCTTTTGCTCACTCGCTCTCGTTCATTTTATTTATTTATTTATTTATTTTGAACCTTTTTGTTGCTCATATTACTTTGTTATAAAAAATAAAATAAAAAAACAGGGTAGGTTCAGGGCAAAAATAATAGATTTTCTAGTTCTAACATGACGGGCTTCACATTTGAGTGATGACAAATGGCATGATGTGTACAAATTAGACCTATGTGAGCGAAATTTTGGGCAATGACTCATACAAAACAGCATTGTTTTTGCAATTGCAGAACTAGACGACAGCTTAGATCTGCTTTTAAAAAAAAAAAAAAAGGGCATTTTGTACACGTCGCCGCCTACTTGTCGCTCAGATGACGTACGTCCGTTTGTCATGCCAGCCATCAGGTAAGTTTATTTGGACGGAAATACCTTTACATTTCTGGATCGGCGGCGACCGATCAACAAGCTGACACTCCGTCGGAGATGCACGTCGGTCCTATCACGTCGGCGTTGAGGCCAGCTATCGGGTTGGCACCGACGTCTGGAAGGCTGGAAAAGCCATCTATATCCAATTGGCGATCCGTCACGGCCCCAACTTGCCATCCTTTATTCTCCCCTTTGACAATCACACCAAACCTTTGACCGCATATACATGTATATTTTATATATTCTTATATAATTGATTAAATAAAAGAACCCTTCTTTTTGCCCATAAATGTCCCATAAAAGGCTCATGTAATTTTTCTACATATGTCCTTTTGGGTCACGTGTCGATCCGCCTGCAGAATCCCCACTGAACGAAACTCCACCGTTCAATGAATTTGTAAAATAGTATTTTTATGCGGGAGTTTCCTTCGCACCAATGTATAAAAAAGGGCTCATTTTCGACCGACTAAAATGTCAGAAAAGCAGGAAGAGAAAGTCTCTGAAAATTCGAGGCGGCGTATCCGTTGAAATTTCTCAAGCTTGGTCTCATCGTCTCTTATATCAGGCTCCGTCAATAACGTTTTGAGATCGTCACGCGCTCGCGAAGTAATGGTAATTTTATGTTCGCTCATGGTCTGAAAGGTGGCGAATCCAAGCGGAGACGACCGCGAGAAGGACGGCGGTGTCGAGGAGGAGAACGAGGAGAGAGACTTCCATGCATGGCTCAACTACCGGCCGCCGTCACTGCCTCCTGAGGGCTCTCCTGCTTCCGGCCCTTCAGCGTCGTCATTCAGCAGGGAGCAAGAGATGTCCATGATGGTTTCTGCTCTACGCCGCGTAGTGTCTGGAGAAGTGTTGTCGGAAGATGATCAGCAACAGCAGTTCAATTTGAGCGGAGGGTACTGCAGCAGGGACGGGCAGGCAGCGTTGCTTGGCCAGTCGAGCTATTTGGATTCCGTCGGAGTTGGACAAAAGAGAGGAAGGGGAGATTCGATCTCGTCATCTGAGTTCTTGGTATCTCAGGATTCGGTAGTTCTTGGCGGTTTTCCGCAGGCAGGCTCATCGTCATCTTCTGGTGCCAGAGGTAAGCTTATTAATGGAATTAGAAGCCAGCTCGCCTGTGGTATTTAGATCAGAACATAATCGCTCGACTTCGCTAGCTCTCAATGCTAAAGTTAGTGAAGAGCTTCTTAGTAGCTTTGTTCGAAAAAGTTTTCCGGAATTTCAGCAGAGCGCGAATTCATTAACAACGAATAGTAAGATTCAATTTCGATACGACATTCTCCTTCATACCTCATGATATGTACAGCTCGAAAAACGAAGGTGGATTGATATGAATTCGCAACTGCGAAAGGTTTTGTTTCCATGGACGGTGCATGCATATGAAATGAAGATTTCTAACATGACATTATGAAATTGTCAAGCTAAGCTGAATTCATAGGAAGTAACACATCCGCCCTTGATCTTCTTCTTTCGGTTGCAGAAGGTCACGCAGGCTCAACAACTGTTCAGACGGCAAAAGCAGATCGACCAGCACATGGTACTGCTCCAAAATATGAATACGCCTATGAGGCCCCGACGACGATGGCAGCATCAAGATTGGACCCGACTGTGAGGAGGAAATACAGAGGAGTGAGACAGAGGCCATGGGGGAAGTGGGCGGCCGAGATACGAGACCCTTTCAAGGCCTCGAGGGTGTGGCTCGGCACGTTTGACACGGCTGAGGGGGCGGCTCGGGCCTACGACCAGGCTGCCCTCCAGTTCAGAGGCAGCAAGGCCAAGCTCAACTTCCCGGAGAATGTCCGGCTCCGGCAACAACCTGCTCCCGTGGCCTCTGCGGCCTTTCCGTCGGCAACCCACTTCACCATTTCCCGAGAGTTGCCGGCTTCTGGCAATTTCGATGCCACTGGCTACGACGGGCAGGCTCCTATGCAGCAGTTTCCTGAAAATGATTTTCGCGAATATCACCGCGATGTCGCTGCTCATCAAGAAAGACTGCAGGGACGAGCCATGAGTTTGTACGAGCAGATGGTGTTGTCCAACTCTTCGTTCGGGAGTCAGTTTCAGCCAGCTTTCTCGCTCTCTCCTTCTTCTTCATCATCATCGAGTTCAGTGCTCGCGCGGTCTCCAAACTCCTCTCTTTTCATGCCTTCTCCACCGACCGTGACCTCGAGGTCCCAAGAGGGTCGGAGAGGCAGCGGCGACGGGGCGGCCGTCTTTTCTCTGCCTCCCTGGACAGATTCCAGCCATTACAGTTCTTCTTCAGGATAGGATTCTTCCTCCTCTTCTTCTATTCTTTCCCTTTTGAAATTACAGTTGTATTCAGTTCCATTTTGCTGTTGTGCGTGGCCATTTTTACATTGAAAAGAACGATAGAAGCAGAGAGATTTCCCATCCCGTCAAAAGTCAAAAACTGCTTTATCTCCTCCTCCGACCACCATACAAGGTTTGAACGCGAGCCATTTTCCAAACTCTTGCTGCAGAAGCTGTTCTTGCACATCAGCAATGACGGGTACGAAAGAGGGAGCGTTGAATTGAAAGCGTAAAAGCGCACGTGACGTGCCGGAGCTCTCGCGGATTTCAAACTCTTTCAAAACGTCAGATTGAATAGCGGTGAGATCTTTGCGAATGTCAAACCTGTTGCTCGAGCTTTTGGGTAATGCACCGCCATACCGTTTCCCAGCTTGTGTAGGAGGAGAGAACAAAAACAATGAAAAATAGAAGAATTCGGAGGAAAAGTAAAAATAGCCATTATTGTGATAATGGAATGGAAAATGATACAAATGGTCCATGAACTTTAACTCAATGTGTAACTCTTAATTTGTTCAATGTAATCTCTGAATTTTAATTTAATGGTCAATGTGATTTTTGAACTACTCTTTTGATACATGTTCAATGCAGTCCTTGAATTATTCATTGAACATTTTCATATAGTTCATGGACTGCATTGACCATATATCAAAAGTCTAAGGATTACATCAAATAAATTAAAAATTCACGGATTATATTGAAGATTAGGTTAAAGTTCATGGATCATATTGAATAAATTAAAAGTCTAGGGATCACGTGTCATTATCTTGCAATTGAATAACAGAAAGAGAAAAAATAGAGAAGAGAAACGTGGGGCGATGCTGACCTGGTCAAATGTTGATGGATGGCTTCAAACGAAGAATGAAAAGAACAAATAACTAAAGCATAAAAAGAAAAGGGCGGCCACGAAAGATTAAAAAAAGAATAGAAGACAGATATCACCGCAAAGAAGACGGAGAGAATGTTCATAGGTAAAAAAAATTAGAAACAAGATGGTTTTTTTCAAATTTATGACATAAATTCGGAGTTATGTGAATTACGAATTGTGAAGTCCAATTTTGAAGTTGTTAAGTTGAGAAATATATGGGAATTTGAGTTTAGGGTGTTGTGGAAACGTGAGGGTGTAATGAAAATCAATTTCACACTCTAGCCCGCATGGCAAATAGCTTTGAATAACCGCTTTGTGTAAGCGTTCTGATAATTCCTAGAAATCATTTTCATGTCACATAAATTTAATTTGGTTGATTCATAGTTAAGATTGCATTTTACTTTATTTTGATGTTATTTCTCGCTTATTTAATAAGACTGCGAGTTCGTACACTTGAGATAACTTTGTGGTTTGGTTTAGGCCTTATCAAATGAGTGGTGTTTATCTTTTCTTTGAATTTATAAACTTTTTTCTTAAAAGTGTTAAGGATTTGATATATTATAAGTTATTAAAAGCATGCTTGTTGCATAAAGTATAGATCGAGCATTTACTACATTTCAGTTTTTCGTAAATGATTTGACAAATGTTTTACAAAAGGCATAATAAAAAGTTATCAATCTTGATTTGTGAATTTGGCTTATAAATTTTTTTGAATAGGTTTGAAAAATGCATTGTGAAATGTATCATGTTTGATGAATGAAGTTATGATAGAATATATTTTTGGTTAGTAAAATATATTATGATTATGAGATGGATCTAGATTTGGTTTTGTGGATTATTAGAAGACTATGTCTTAATGTTCAATATCACTGGGAACTAGGTAGGGGTTTCTTAATATAAGATATCTTGAGCCGAATTACTTGCTTATAATAGGTAGAGACCTTGCTAAGGTAATTTAGGCCGCCTTAGCATTACGTGTTATATCATGACCATAGTTTGATATTTGGACATAAGACTGATCAATAAAATGGACCATTGATGAGACATTAATCAATGGACTATTGATGTGTGATTTGATGTTGATTTAAATGAGTATTTATAATATGTATAAAGTTATGTTTAAAAGATATAACTCATTTTTGGTATTGCACGTATATTATGTATTAAAGTTGAGAATAATGGGTTTCTAGTATTGTTTTGTAAATATGTATAATGAGTGCTTGATCTGCTTAGAAAATGTTTGTATTACTTACTAAGCTGAGATTGCTGATTCCATTCTTTCCAAATCTTTTTTCAGGTTATTTAATTAACAACAAATAGAATGAGAGTGTTATCGAGGAGACATTTGGTAGTTGAATGTTGCGTATGGTTTGATGTAGTTATATATATATATATATATATATATATATATATGTTTGTTGATAGTTGTTGGGTTTAATTGAGTTATAGACAATATCTATTCTATTCTCCTTGTGGATTGTAGAAACACCGATGCTATAACCAATTATAAGGTTTGAGTTTGTTTCCATCTAAAGCTGCACCTTTTGGTTAGAAGAATGACCGTATCATTTCCCATAATCTTATAAGGTTTGAGGTGTAACAATTATGATCCTGCCAATAACATTTTGGTGATTTTGTCTTGTCTAGGGATGGAAGCGAGACAAGTATCACGAGGTTGCGACGCAAGCTGAATAAACTTGTATTTTGCTGAGTTGGCATTTGAGTGGTACGTAATATTATCTCGATGGATCGTGGCATAATTATTAGCTTTATAAGGATTAGTAACATTTTTTAGAATTTTCTAAGTTGCCTTTACAATGCCAGAACTCTTGAGATCACCCATAAGATTTGCGACGGTAGAGCGGGGAGAGGGGGAAGGGAGGAACAGGGTTAGAAGCGTTAAGATTAAGTCTTCATACGATCCGACAATTTTCAACGATGATTACAATTTGGTAGCTAGCTTCTAATAATCGTCAGGTCTTAGATCTTTATGATCCTAGATATTGAGTTTCTTTCAATTTAATTTTTTAGATTTCGTGAAATTATAAAGGACATTCGCAATGCATAAATTTGAGGTTATCCATTCTATAGTTTAGGAAGATTATTATTTTTTACAAAATACGATGGCACACTGTGAGTACCCAATGACAACCAGAGGCAGGGTTGGAATACTATGGCCTGTTTGAGCAAAAAATAAACCAAATGTCATTACATTTGTCCAATGGACTTTAGAGTCCTAAAATCGATTTGCAGTGTTGAACCAAACGAGACTTATATTAGTATCGAAAATGCGATGGGATCGGGACGGGACCACGTTGGTTGTCCTGAGACTTATATCAGTATTGAAAATGCGATGGAACTGGGAACACGTTGGTTATCCAAAACCCACCTGGTTTCCATCACAATGTCGGTGGAATCCGAGTTTGAGATATTTTCCGGTTCGGGTAAGTTCGATTCGGGCCGGAGTGAATAGTCAGTTGGATAGGGTTGGCCTCGTGGGCTGGAGCCATAAAGGCTATTGGGCCCACAACGGTGCAAACTCGGCCCAATAAGACTTCCAAGAAAGCAAAGATCCCTTTTTTCTCTTCAATTCGCTCTCTCTCTCTCTCTATCTCTCTGCTTCCTTCTTTCATTCCTTCTGCTGCTTGTGTCGGTTCTGCGACGGACTGATCTCTGCCGTGCTTGCTTGCTCGCTCGTTGAGTGCCCCACGTTCGGCGTGCGTTTCTCAAAGGACATTCGCAGTGCCTGCCTAAGAGCTTTCGCCTTCGCCAGGCTTGAGAGCTAGTGCTGATTCAATCCTTCCTTGGATGTCTGAAGTCTCTTCATTTTGAATAACTCACTGATCTAATGTCGTCATCTCCAGATGCTCGCATGTCATCAGTAATGGGATAAGAAACGTAGAGAACAGCTTCATCTGCTGCTTCAAGTGTGTCTGAGAAGGGAAACTTTGAAAATCGTTGGTGGGTCCTCTGCTTCTCCTGGAGAAAACATGAAGCGCTTGAGTGGTTGACAAGAATATGCTATCGGGTTTTGTGAATCATGTATGGGCAAAATTAACATAAATAAAGCGGAACAAAGATGGAATATTTCTATACATGTATCTCCAGCAGTGTTGTTCGTGTGTTTTAATAAAAAATCTGGATATGAAAATGGAGTTAAATGAATTACCTCTCGAAGCACATTTTAAACGAATTGGTTCGGATATTTTTTAGTTTGAACCCCACAAACGTCGGACCTCTAATTCAGACACACCACCAATGGTCGTCAAATAGAAGAAAGAACTTGCAGATAATCACCACTATGATTGTGCTAGCAATCTCGTGGAGACAATCCTCCGTATCCTTAATGTTTTAGTCACGGCCCAAACGAGAGAGAATCATTTTTCTCTCTCGCGTACACCAACACACAAAAACACACACACTTAGCAACCGTTGCTTATGCCCTCCTTTTATGCGGCATCTCGTGACAATCAGTAACCGTTGCTATGTGTGGGAAACCATCCCACAATCAGCAACAATTGCTGATCGTTCATGCATGATGATTCATGCTTGCTGAGCATCATGTCATGCACTTCCTTTTTTAAAAAGAAAATTAAAAACACGCACATGTGATGTGCGTTGCACATGGTCAGCAACAATTGCTAACCATGTGCACATTTTAATTAATTAAATAAATGGATGAATAAATAATTAATTAATCAATCCTTCTTCTTTTTTTAAATTCTATAAAAAATAATAAAAAATAACAAAAGACATAATCATATGCACGTAGACTCATGACTATAATACATATTAAATTAAATCTCATTTAATTTAATTTTAGATCGAGTTAATTCGATTGCAGTAATTACAAAAACATTTGTAACATTATTTATCTCTTATTCCATGTTATCCTAATTCTTTATGGTATGTGACATCTCTAAGTTCATCACTAAATTGGTAGTAAGATTTGTACTAACACATTAGTATTCTCAAAAGAATTAATTGTCCCGATTAATTTTTGGGTCCTATAAGCCATGATTGACATATAGCAATATGTCATGGTTACCCAGATAGTGTGAATGTTTTAAGAATATAATGAATCTGTCAGTTTTAGCTACAGTGTAATTCAATCCCTCAGTTTTACTATGTCCCAATCGAACAAAGACCATGGAATATTTGTCAAGTCAAAAATTCGATCATATGGACAAATCTAATTGACATCCATTTTATTTGAGACATAAACAATTTATTCTCGATTACAACATCGGTCGAGGATTTCAATGCATTGTCAAAATTAGATTGCATAGGACATCATTATTATACCTTACATGTAATAAGGAGACAGATTACATATTGCGTACACGTGCAACTTCGTATATGAACAAACTATGACTATTAGGTATAAAGATGGATCAATGACTCGACATTATGTGCACCTGTGAACCATAGTTGTCAAGTTAACATTGTGCCTCAAGTTTAAGGATTATTTACACAAGATCAAAGCATAAGCAATTAGACATTGACCACGCTAAAAACTTCCATGTCGATAATCGTTCCATATGTGTCACGTTCAGTAAACTTGTCTAATACAAACACATGTGTTCTACCTTAGGTATTACAATAGTAAACTTGTCTAATACAAACACATATGTTCTACCTCAGGTATTACAATACTCAACAAATTGCGACTCATCATTCTCTTAAGTATCCAATACTTAATGGTGAAGTTAAGAATACACCGGTCTCAATAAGATTATTAATATCCACTCTATAATCCATCGATCGGAAACGGTTTAAAGATTCAGTCCAACTATGAACCCCTCACATATATTCTTAATGTCTCAAGAATAGGTCTAGTTGCAACTAATTTTATGGAATCATTCATAAATATAAAATAATTGGACAAATGAATAAATACATCACTACCATTAATTAAATAATAATAATTATAGTACAACTTAACTTCTTAACATGTAACTATTACAAGATAGCTTTAGGGCATACATCCAACATATACACCGACACCATTCTTCAGAGACTTCAAATTTCCTCCTGCATCGAACATCTTGGATCCCGATTGTTCGAGAAATGGAGAGGCCAGCCCTTTATTCTTCGCGCCTGTGGTGTGCCCACAGAGCTGCGGCTTGATCTTGTTCGAGCTCACTTGTGTTTGATGCCTCTGCCAGTTTTTTTCTCGGACAACTTATTTCTCATTGTTCAAGAATTTCCCCTGGCTAAGCTCTCGTGCTTGTTCTCGTATCATTATTTTTCGACTTCCGGGTTCGATTCCAGCATTGACATAGAGGGAGAACCATTGTGGTGCTGAGATGCAAACATGTTGCTCTAATGCTATTCAGCTACAAGAATTAAGTAATGCCTGCAGCGCATTCTTTCGCCATTCCGATGTTACCCATCTTTGAAAGAAGAATGTTTGTTTAGCAGAATGTACTCTGTACCCCATGTTTGGGAAGGAAACAGTCTCTCTTGATCAAACGGTAGCAGTCCTGCTGGAAAACCTCCGCAGTGGTTATAGTTTCGGCGACCCCGCGCCAATTCCAGAGGAGTATTGTCCAGCGATGATCAGAAACAACAGTTCGATCTGAGTGAAGGCTCTTGCAGTTCAGCGTTGTCGCTTTGTCGGTCCAGCTCTTTGGATTCTGTCGGCGTTGGACGGAAGAGAGGAAGGGGAGGTTCGACCTCGTCGTCCTAGTTCTTGGTATCCCAGGATTTGGAAGTTCTCGGCAGTCTTGCGCAGGCGGGCTCACCGCCATCTTCAGGTGCCGGTGGTAAGCTTGTTAGTGGGATCCCAAGTTGGCTCCCCTATGATTTTTAGATCAGAACATAATCTGTCAACTTCACTAGCTCTCTATGCAAAAAAAAATTAGTGAAGAACTGTGCCCTAGCTTTCATTCTGAAAGAGTGGTTGGAGTGATCTTAGGTTAAAAAAATGAGTTTTTTAAGTTAAGCTGCCCTCCCACGCATTCTCCATGATCGTTCCTGAGCTCTCTATTTATACAGGAATACCACCTTTCTTGCGCAGCCGATCTGGACTTTCCCTTCCATCAGCCCACCAATCCTGACTTCTTCAAGACCTTCTCCAGCCGACTTTTCTGACTTTTTTTGCCTTGCAGCTGGAGACTTTGCTACAAATTCTTCAAAATAGTACAACAGCGCTGCAGATAGAAAAGATCCCACCCAAGATCAGCAAGACAGATGTTTCTAGGATAACATTCTGGAATTGTCGAGCGAAAGCGGTAGTTCCATGCCAAGCGACACATCCAATCTTGATCTTCTTCTTTCGGTTGGGGGAGTTCGTGCAGGCCCAGCAACTGTTCAGACAGCAAAAGCAGATCAGCCAACACATCGTGCTCCTCCCGTATACGAATACAAGATCCCAGCAACGACCATGATGAGATTGGACCCAAATCCAAGCAGAAAATACAGAGGAGTGAGGCAGAGGCCGTGGGGGAAGTGGGCAGCCGAGATACGAGACCCGGCAAAGTCCTCGAGGGTGTGGCTAGGCACGTTCGACACGGCCGAGGCGGCGGCTCGGGCTTACGACGCAGCCGCCCTCCAGATCAGGCGCAACAAGGCCAAGCTCAACTTCCCCGAGAACGTCCGGCTCCCACCGCAGCCGCCTCCTGCGGCCTCAGAGGCTGATCCTGCGGCGACCCACCTTGCCGTTTCCAGCGAGTCGCCAGCTCCCAGCAATTCCAACGCTAGCAACTGCGAAGGGTAGACTCCTGTGCTGCGGTTGCTTGAAAAGAACTTTAATTAGTATCACAGTGATGTTCTTCTTCTTCGAGAACGAGCGCAGAGGCGATCCATGAGTCTGTAGGAGCAGACGGCGTGGTCCAGCTTGTTGTTGCGGACGCAGTTTCAGTCATCTTTCTCGCCCTCTTCTTCTCCATCATCATCGTCGTCGTCATCGAGTTCAGCGCTTGCAGAAGCTCCAAGCTCTGCTCTTTTCATGTCTTCTCGACCGCTCGTGAATTTGAGGTCGCAAGAGGGCCAGATAGGTGGTGGAGCAGCCGAGCTTTTTCTGTCTCCATGGACGGTTTCTAGCCATTACAGTTCTTCTGCTTAGGATGTTTCTTTTCTTTTATCTTAATTGCAGTTGTATTTGGTTCCATTTTGCTGTTGTAGTTTGATTAGCACAGACATGTTGACAAATTTGAAGAGAATGATAGAAGCAGAGAGACTTTCATTTGTGAGGATTTGGCAACAGGAGGTTAGGAAAGTCCCATATTGAAGAACACAACCACAGAATATTGCAAAGCAAATTTATGGATTATTATAATTTATCATGGACTGACAATATCCGGGAATATTGAAATTGGAATTTCTTTTTTTTTTTTTAAGTTCTTTATAATTGCATTAAAAATGTTATCCCTTACTATATATCCAGCCAAATCTCAATAAGAAAATTCATAGATTATGTATAGAACACGTCTCCACTTTTCAAGTGTCAAAGAAAGGGAACCAAGCTTTACTTGAGGAGTAAATTAATCCACTCTTAACTTTTCCATCCCTATGAATTGATAGACGTGCTCGAAATCATTGATTCAAAACACTAACTTTTAGTTCTTTTAACTCGGCTCACTAACCAACCGACAAAAAAAAAACTCGGTTCATTAACCCGGTACCTTCAAATAAGAGCTCCTAATTTCCCTTCTATTTTCTTGTCGAAACCAATAAGTTCATGATCGAAAAAAACTACCGAGTGTGGAGAAACACAAAATGTTTTGCACCAGCCGTCTTAAACCCATCTTGCATCCATCCCTAATTCCCTATGTCAGTGCGATCCGAGTTCACGGTGTTTACGATTCGGCCGGGTAAGTCCGGTTCGGGTCTCGATCGGGTCGGCCCTCATGGCCGGACCATTGAAGGCTATTGGGCCCATATTTTTTTGGGCCTGCAGCAAATGCAAAATCAGCCCAATAAGGCCCCCAAGAAAACAAACCAAGAAAGCCCTAGACGCTCCACTAATTTCAGAGCATAAGCCCCCCCTTCCAAGAATGGGAAGATGAAAACCCTAGCGAGCTCTTCTTCCTCTACATATAGCCCCATACATCCTCTGCTTCGCCGACTCATTCAGCAGCTCACCGAGCTTTCCCTGTTTTCCTCTCTCCCTCTCTCTCTTTAGAATCTGCAATTTCAGAGCGCGGCCGTTGTTTTGTTCTCCTGGTTGGTGTCTCTGTTCTTGATGAGTTGGTCTTCGTTGTGCTTGCTTGCTTGTCGGATGCCGTGCTTTCGGCGCGTGTTTCGGTGGGAATTTGGGGTTTTGAGCGCGTCTGGTGTGATTTCAATCGAGGGTTTTCTTGATAGTTTTGGGACCGGCACGTCTGCCCCCTCAAGCATCGATCTTGATTGTCTTTGAGGGACGAACATGTCCCCAGACATTGGTTTTTCGTGTGTGTGCGTGTGGATTTGATTTGAGGATTAGGGTCTCGTTCATGTAAAACTTGGAATGCGATTTGGGTTTTCTCGGGTCGGTGACGATACATCCTAAGGCTTGTTTCTCGGAAAACATTCGCAGTGGCCGCCTAAGAGCTTTCGCCTTCGCCAGGCTTGAGAGCTAATGCTGCTATATTCCTTCCTTGGATGTCTGAGACCTTGCCATCTTGTGCTTGTTATGTTTCATCACGTAGATTGCTATCGCTTCGGATTATGATTTTCTCAGTCTTGTGATGTGCATACAATTATACATTGGTTGTTGACATGTCATTATGATTTCGCCGAAAATCTGTTGTTGATAGCGATTCTTTTTGTTGCTGATGTTCATCGATGATGACAATTTGAAGGCTTGTTTCTCAAAGAACATTCGCAGTGGCCGCCTAAGAGCTTTCACCTTTGCCAGGCTTGAGAGCTGATGCTGCTATATTCCTTCCTTGGATGTCTGAGACCTTGTCATCTTGTACTACATTTGCTTTGGAAAATTTGTTGTTGATACAGATTCTTTTTTTGATGATGTTTTGATGATTTTTGTTTCTCAAAGAACATTTGGATTTGCTCAGTCTTGTGATGTGCATACAATGGTGCATTCTCTGTTGATGTGCCATTACAATTTTCATGGGAAAGATGTTGTTAAGAGCGATTCTTTTTGGTAATGATATTCATCGATGATGACAATTTGAAGGCTTGTTTCTCAAAGAACATTCGCAGTGGCCGCCTAAGAGCTTTCGCCTTCGGGGCTTGAGAGCTAGTGCTGCTTCAATCCTTCCTTGGATGTCTGAGATCTCTTGTAAATTCCAAACGCATGTCATCATTTTCGGATGCTTGCGTATTGTCCATTATAGATAAGTAGCATAAACGATAACCTGTCTGTTGCTTCATGTGTGTCTGAACAGGGGAATTTACAAAGCTGTTGGTATGTCCTCGGTTTCATTGATCTCTATGGTGTCATTACAGGCATAGTGTTAGTTGTTCTGTATCTGTATTATTCAGCGACCTTGTCTATTGGTTGGTGCAGTGATGTCGAAGGCTGGGGGGCCGGGGTCACTTTTGAGCACCAATGTCGCCGGTTCAAGTAGGAGGCGAGGAATTAGTGGGAGCTTATGAGAATCAGTGGAAGCTTAGTTGAGTTATGGCAAGATTGACAAAGAAATTGTAATATTTAGTTCTCAAGTCGCCTTAGGCTTTTTCTTAATAGCAGGAGTGTTTCGACCAAGAAAAGAAAGCAAAAGTGTGGTATAAGCCTATAAGGATATCGATTGGGTTAATGTGACGAAAAACTTCAAATTCAAATTGATATACCCGAGATAAATTCACTTTAAATTAATTTTTTGACCACCAAAATTCATAAACTGATTTTCGTTAGATTGGATTAATGCCACTAAAAATCATTAAATAATATATTTGTGACAAACGGAGAGTCAAAACTTAAATTGTTATACTTGTCAACTGTTATAGCAATTGTAATGTGTCATTTAACTTAGTGATAAATTTATTATAGGTATACTGATTTAGAATTTTTTGTGGTTAAAAAATTATTTTAAAATAATTTTGCCATAGATATGCAAATTCGAGATTTTCTGTTACATTTATCGTTTAGATAGGTGAAAAGCAACAATTTAAGAAAACCATTAAATTTTTTTCTCAAAGGCGATACTACTGTTCTCACCTCTAACCACTTTAATAAATAGAAGATACTAAAAAATAATTCATGCGAATCGATTTTGTTAAAGTTCAATAAAAATGAAAATTTGTGAAATTTTTGGGTTTTATCTTGAACTTGCAACTTATTATTCTATCACAATTGTAATTAAATTACTAAATTTTTTCAATCAGTAGATTTATAATAAAAAGAGAATAAATCGTCTCTCTCTTGGCAAAAGAATGTATAACATATTTTTGGTTTCTTCCCAAGTTTGATTTATTAAGCCATCATAAAGTATCCCGCTCCATGAAGAAATCAAACGTTGTCTACTTAAATAAACCCCTTGAAAACGGATCATACGAATTTTCTGCTTTTTCATTATAATTTATACCATGACATTACTGATAACACGAATAATATATATGAGTTGATACCCTAACAAAACAGAACAAAATTTTTATATAGCGCCGAAATTTGCCTTTACAATGTTATTTATTGCTATTATATCTGACTTATGGAATAACAATTTTTTATTTCATGTAAAAAACTGTGGAAATTGTAATTCATTCCAGAATTTTATAGCATAAAGGAAAAGGATGAGAAAGGATATATTGATTTCTTATTGAATTCTCACACCATACCAGCAATTTTCCGATTACTCAAACCAATCACATGGAGTCAAGTGCTATGATATAACTATAAAAAAAAATCGATGTCTGCTGGCTTAGTGATCAAAGCATGAAGCTGTGTATATGAGTTAGTCATACGACTTAAGTTCAATTCTCGAAGCATCATGCATAAATAATTTCACATAGGGATTACTCTTGAGCCTTGACTAGCAAATTACCCAGTCCATAACATGTTTAAAATGGCTTTATCGATGTATTAGATTATCGAAATCGTATATTGATGATTAGATTGCAATATTTATTAAATTCTATGACTATCAATGGAATTTTTCCCGTAAAACTTGGCACCTAGGGATTGATTTGGAGGAATCGCATATGATATCTACACAATGCAGGTAAATATTTCTTAGAAATTTTGAAGCCCTCATAAGATCCTAAAGCTCTACGTTTGCAGATGTTGACTGCATGATGGCTAAGAAGGGGAAAAAAACCCCCCAAAATTAAAAAGGGGAGTAAAGTTGAAATTGGAAAAAATAAACTCAACATGGAACTATGGAACTGATCCGCCCTGACACATCAAATAAAGAAGTAGAAAAAATATATAAGTAATACATATTAATTTTTGAGTTAATATCTTGAAAAACCCTAAATTGGTACACCTGTGGCAAATTTACCCTAAACTATTTTTTTGACCATGAAAAACCCTAAACTGGTAAACCTGTGACAAATTTATCCCGACTAACCATAAAAAATCATAAACGGGTACATTTATGATAAATTTACTCAAAACTAATTTATTCGACCCAAAAAAAAAACCAAAAGCGGTAAATTTGTGACAAATATACCCTCTGCTAAATTGAATTAAGATCACAAAAAAATCACAAAAATTGTAAACTATGACAAATGGAACGTAAAATCCCAAATTGGTATACCAGTCAATTATCACGTGTCATTTAATTTAATAATTTGATAGTAAAATTTAACGAAAACTAACATAAAGTCAATTTGTCACAAGTGTATCAATTTGGGGTAAATTTGTCAAAAGTATACCAGTTTGGAGTTTTTGGTGATCAAAAAAATAGTTTGAGGTAAATTTGTCACGGATGTACCAGTTTGGGATTTTTCAGGGTAATAACCCTTAACTTTTTATACTCCTTAAAGAAAAAGAAAAAAAAAAGGAAAAACAGCGAAAGTCACATGGAGGGTCTCATCAGACAAGTACTATCAAAACCCCCACCATCTCATGTTATGCTCAATAAGAATATATTTCTATTGGTTTGTTTCTGTCAAATTTAAATTTGTGAATGAGAAAAGAACCAAGAAACCCTACAGGCAGAGCTCTGCACCATGCCCATAACAATGTAATGCCCTTCAAATTGGATGCTGCAGAGTTTATTTCTAAAATTTAACCGAGGATGACCCAAAATATATTTTTATTTCAATACTCTATCGATAGGATGATCATAGTTCGTTCAAAGTGAGTTAAAAAAATGAGTCTGAAAGAAATATAATGGATATGTGAGACATAAAAGTATGAATTCATATATGTGTGTGTAAAAAAGAGCAATAGACTCGAATTCATAACTTTTAACTCCATAACCTTTTAAAACTCCTTTAATTTCGTAGAAAATAAATAATTTGGAAAATATTCTCTCTAAAAATATCACTTGTCACTTGAAATAATTAGTCAATGAAAAAAATATTTTCATTATTGATAAAAATTTATGTTTAAACATTTTGTGAAGGGTTAAGACATTATCATTTATTTATCTTTATAAGCAATACAAGCAATCATTTTTTAAAAATATTTTCTTAACCATTCATTTTCCGCGAAACAAATAGAGTATAAAGATTGAGTAGAGTATACACAACCATATAAAGACAATTTTACACAAGCAATCAAATCCATTGTTGATATGAGAGTTTTAATTGCTCCGTCTCTTATTAACCATCAAACCAATGATAGATAAAACCACTTGTTGCAACTTCTTTTATGCCACCGACATATGCTTTAATGACTCAAATTATAATATGATGTATGAGTAATTTGTCTAGCTATTATCCCCTTCTTTTGCCACAAATGTTTAAACCTTGACTTCTTCCTTGTCTATTAATGGCCTCCCTCAAGTTTTAAGTAACAAAGACTAGAATACTCAATACTGAATATGCATTTGCCTATTGTTGATATACACGGGTGAGTTATGTTAGAAAAGTTCCACATCGGAGAATTGGTGTGGTGTGGATGAGTTTATATTTTCTAGTTGGCTTATGATTCATTATCTTAAACTTTTGAGTAAAAGTGAGTTCAATTGAAATACTATTGGAATCTCCCTAGATGAAGGTACCGGAATTTTGTTACATGCTCCCAACAAATAATATTACAGCTGATGATTGAGTGGTAGCCACTTTCAATGTGCATTGGTGTCATCAAGTCACCAAACTTCCTTGGTCTTCCGACAATGGGCAAGCATTAACTTCTTACATGGTTTTATGACTTCACAGAGAACTATGTTTTCAAATAGTTGCTGAGGCCTAGTTGTCGTACCCCTCTTGTGGATCTCAAGGATAAAATTTTTTAACCAATGTAGTTTCCAAGCAAGCCTTCATGGTTCGATCTAGCGAAAGAGGTTGGGCATGAAGGTGGACGTGTGTTGTAGTGGTTTCTAGGCAAGCCTTCATGTTTCAATATGGTGAAAGAGATTAAAGGTGAAGGTGGGCGTTGTGGAGTATCTAGTGAAAGAGACTAAAGATGAAGGTGGGTGTTGTTGGAGATTCAAGTTGAGACATATTGATGTAGAAGGAAGCCTGAATTAAAGGGGAGCGGATTTAGCATTGAACTCACATGTGAAGCAGAAGAGATCAAGTGTGAAGGGGGGCGTTGTGGTTTAGCTTACAAAAGAGACCAAGGATGAACGTGGGTGTTATTGGAGATTCAAATTAAGATGTGTTAATACAAAATGATACATGAGTTAAGGGAAGTAGACCTAATACTAAACACACATGTGAGTGGAAAAATATTGAAATGTATGTGTGAGTCGTATTTGAAAAATCTCACATCGAAGAATTAGTATAGTGTAGAGTAGTTAATACATTGTAGTTGGCACATAATTCGCTATTTGCAATTTTTAAGTAAAAGTGAGTCCAACTTGATTTGTTGATGGGCTTGGAATTGAACTCTTTCTTGACTATCATCTCGGATGAAGGTATCGAACTTTGTTATGTGTTTCCAATACCTTTTATGCTTCCTCCTTTCTTACGACCAAATCATTGATGCCGTCGTCTAGACTTATGAGCATGTCTTTCAGCCACATAGTTGACACTTTCTGGCGTGTGTAAAGCACGTCTATGGTGATGGAGATTCATTTTGAAGCTATTAATGATACATATTTTCTAATTTTTGAATCACAGTTCATTTTTTCTAACTGGAATGACTTAAGGTCCGGCATGAACTTCAATGTAGATGAAATGGAAGAATGGGATTGTCATTCTGATTAGGGTTTTGCATTCATTTAGTGAGCTTTTGTGAACATTTCCTGAAAATAATGCCTTGGATGTCTCGGATTTAACTTGAAATTCGGCAGAACAACTACAAAGTGATGAAAGGATGCTTAGAGTGAAGACTGCAGAAAAGGCATGGGAGAAAATATGGAAGGAGTACCTTGGCTTGTCATTCAGCCCGATTTTACTGTAATATTCTAGCAAAACTATTGTATTTATGGTGCATTACCGTGAGTTAGATATACATATTTGCGGATTTGATCTAGAAAAGAATTGAAAAGCATACATGATTCATTACTTTCTGGCTACAAGGAAGAGAAAACACCTTACAAGTATATGCCCCCATCTCTATATAAAAATTCTGCAAAATTTTAGTGTGCAAGCCCTAAGTAACTTTCCTACTCTCATTGCTGCAAACTTTTTTCTTGATTCTTCTCTTACTATCATATCTAACATATGGAAACATCTTTCTATCTACATTCAAATGGGTTGGATGAAGGTTGTGGAAATGAATGATTCAGCACCAGAAAACATTCATTCCTCTCCGATAATTTCATAAGTTATGTATGGGAGGCTTCTTTCGTGCCTGGAGTATAATCCATAGAAAACAAGTCATTCGGCTCAGGTGGTTGTCCTTCTTTCACCTCAAGCGTTTCCACGTGACTTGTCCCTTCTCCACCAACACTCTCCCGCAAATTTCGAGCTACATAACAAGCAAAAGAGAAGCACTCAATTATTCAATTCAACACTTCCACAATAGGGAGAGAGAGAGAGAGAGAGAGAGAGAGAGATTACCAGTAGCCGTAATGGAGATGAAACAAAGCAAGACGAACATGAAGAGAACGAGATGCTTGCACGGAAGTTTGGCCATTTTAGCCTCTTTTTGATTGTTCTAGCTATATCATAGGAATCACCACCAGTTCATAGCTTTCTTCTTTGGGTTTTCACTGCTTTATATACATGGACTTTATTAGAGGAGCAATAGAAGGGTCGACAATAGACAGGTTCTTTCAGGTTGACTGAGACTTAGGTTTTTGTATGCAAATGACAATGTCAACATCACTGTCTCCTAATGTGTCTTGCATGATAATGCTGAGTATGGGCCTCTGTAGGCATATGTGATGTTATTGTTATCTTCTTTCGAAGGGGTGTCTCTGTCTGTTCCTTCATAGCAATCCCCTTCATGTCTGTACACATTCTTAAAAAAGAAGAAAAAACTAATGTATGCCTTCTTCCCCATCTTGAATTTCTCTTTTATTGATGGGAAAATCGACCAAAGTCGTTTTACTCTTATCTTCAAAGTCCAGTAGTATTTTCAGGTCCTGATAAAGTAAATAATTCTGGTCAGAAGGAACTGATAAATTCTTAAGCTAATGAAGCCGTTGTTACGTAGTATATAACAGTCGTAGGTCGAGGATTGCCGAATGATCATCGTTGCAGAATATAGAACTAGAGTGGTTTCCTGTGTTCCAAGAAGAAACAGCTTTGGGAGAAAACCTCCGAAGCCTCTCTTCTTTTTCCTTGCGTTAAACCGTTTGTCTCCCCTAAGTCTAAGATGTCGAGCTAAGTCAGGCTGCAATAAAGATGAGAATTTTATCAAAAACCAATCCTTTTGTGGGTACCTTCTTTGAACTTAGTTCCCATGCACTTCAGATTCAAACTTTCTGTCAAACTCATTTACCACAAGTAAATAAACCCTAGATGCTATTATCTGTCTGGTTTGGATCTTTAACCGTCAACATGAGCTCAAGTTGAAAACAACCCTAATCTCATTACATGGTGAACGATTTAGCCACGAGACATTCCTCCATCTCATGGAGAGAGCTGATTAGACAAACCTGTGTGGATCTAAAGAGGACCTAGGGTTTTTGGCAGCTCAAACTGTTTGGACTACATTTAACAACGAACTTGTGGACAAATGCCATTCATCCAAACAACCCGACGTGTCTCGCCCTGGTTGGTGGCTGGACTTGTACCGAAACAGAGAGACCACACAGCCAAACGAGCAGTGCAGAAGATCTGCGGGCCTCAAAGTTCAGGATCTTGCTTAGCAGAGCATCCATGACCCTACATTTGCAATCCCTCATAATTGACTATGTCCCTCTTCGAACACGATGTGGTTGTCCTTACTCGTGCAATTAATGGAAGTTCCGGGAAAATAACAATGCATCTAACATGGTTGGTTAGGAAAAGAGTGTACAATTATGATCGACTTGATTTGATCGGAAACCATGCTTTGGTTGATTAATTAGCAACTAACCGTATCTATATGCCGAGAAGAAGGCTAAGGGACAATGGTGGGTCTACAATCGTTTTCGGACGAGGCAATACGCATAGCATAATCACATGGGGAGCATCGACGATTGTCTACTAGGTGGCCCTGACCTTGTCGTCGGACTATGCAGAGTATTGAGCGCGTGATTTGTTAACGATTATAGCTTAAGATAGCGATGCTAATGGAGAGTAGTGAGCGCGTGATTTGTTAATGATTATAGCTTAAGATAGCGATGCTAATGGAGAGAAGATCATTGACTAAGTGGCCCTCACTTTGTAAATTGTTGAGTTTGAATCTTGTAAGTATGGTTTAGAAATCGCTTAGGCACCTGGCTCAAAACCGAGAAATTGATCGACATCACCATGTTGTTGATGCTTGATCTTGCCTTGAAGGCGATCGACACGCTCTTTGGATAAATCGACCCTTCCGGTTTAGCCTTAGATTGGGACCTGATGGAGATTAAGCTCTTGTTCTGTATTGCCATTGGATGTGAACTCTTCGGCCATCGGCTATCTGTTGAACATACTGCTAAGAGACGGGAGAATTGTCAAAAAAAAGTCATAACTTTGCACCCATGACTTATGCAAGTAACAAGCGAAACTCCTAAAGAAAAAGGAAAAGAAAAAGGAGATGCCCACGGAATTTCTACACAAACTAACATGTCAAATTAATTTAGTAAGATGGAATCCTCTTTAATTGCTTGAATTCAATGCATGCCCTATAAATTTTAATTCAACGCTCAGTTACATTGTAATGCATCATATAGTAAATCATTTTTATATTATTTCTGGTATTGCTTCATCGAAGACGTCACCTTTTTACAAAAAGAGTGATTCGAAAAAGTATCACCGGACAAAGTTTGGGACCTGTTATGCATAGTTCACGCTTGGAAAAAAGATAAAAGAGAGTCGAGTCAAGTGATGGTGAGGGAGGAAGGATTTGCCATGACTTAGTTCCAAAAGCGATTGTGCCCTGTTTTAGGAGTCATGGGCTCCATGGCCGCCCAGCATTGCCGACACAAATCAACAAACCCCACTAGCCAAAATGACTATGGGAAGGTTCCTTTTTCCAAGATGACTTTGGAAATTTCCTTTTACTTGTTTGAACTCCCGATTTAGCCGCGAGTCGCCGTCGGAGAGCGAGCCCTTGACGTGCCGGGGAGCGGGATTGGCTCGGGCCAAGACGACACCCGGATCACTTCTCGTCAGGTGATTCACATGGACTTTTCCATCGGAAAAAGGAGAGGGAGCCCCCAAAAGATGGGGGCAACTCAATTATTGCTGGTCTTGTCTTGTTTTCTCTCCTCTCTTCTGTCCTTCTGATTCTTCGTACTTACATCGGCTTGATGTGTTTTGAGACGCTAGCGGCTCATATATCACGTGAAGGTGTTGGATCATGTAGCATGCTCATCGGACTGTGGATAGCAGTGCATGTTGAGCTAGTGAGTTGAACTAATGAATGCTTGATGGAACACCCTTTGATTAGTCGTGTCGGGCAAACTTACATGATCTTGACACAGCAAAACTCAAGTTTTTTTTTTTTTTTTTTTTGAGAATTTGATGAACAAGTACGGGATTGATTGAGCAAAAACCGATGGCTTCGATACATGTCATTTCAAACTACAACGGAGCCACTAAATCATGAGAAAACACTTTCAATTTCCTTTAAAATACATAACACGGTTTGAACTTGAAACGTTGAAAGCCAAAACTCTTTTATTAGTCGTGTGGGACAAACTTACATAAAATTGACAAAGCAAACCCTAGCTATTATTATCAGTTTTTTTTTCATAATTCGACGAACAAGTATGGGATGATTGAGTGAAAACCAACGGCTTGGAGACATGTAATCACTACTTTTTGAAATAAGGATAAGTCGTTTCCGAAAAATAATGGAGCCACTAAATCATGGGCAAAGAAAAAATAGTTGTTATTTCATTTGATATACATCACATAGGTCAAAATTGAAACTTTTGATAGCAAAAAAACTTTATTAGTCATGTCTAACAAACCTCCATAATCCACATAGCAAAACCCAGTTAGTTATCGGGGTTATCTCACATCGGTTATGGAGTTTCACTATTTGAACTAGCTGTTAGGGTGAGAGAAGACTAACACCACCTAATACTAGTATCAGAGCTTAGGTTACCAACACTTATGGATCCAAAAGTCACTTGAAGAGGATTGTTGCAACTCCAAACTCAACCCGATGTATGAGGGGAAATTGTTGGGGTTATCCTATGTCAGTTGTAGAAAAAGTTGGTGGTCGATTTATAATTGTGAAGTGAAGCCTTGAGATTATTCCACATCGGTTGTGAAAAGGGTTGGTGGTCGGTTTATAAATATGAGGAAAATCTCATCATTATAGCTAGCTTTTAGGGTGAGAGAGGCCAAAACCACCCAACATTAGTATTTATTGTTCTTTTCGTAATTCGATGGACAAATACGGGATAAATTGAGTGAAAATCGATGACTTATAGACGTGTAATCACAGCTTTTTGCAATAAGGTTGTGTCATTTCGGAATACAATGGTGTCACTAAATTAAAAGAAAGTTGTTTATTTCATTTGATGCTGTCATGAGGATATTGTTAGTTCTTGAATTGCTCACATAAAATGAAAGAGGCAAGACCACCCAACATTAGTTTTTATAGTCCTTTTCGTAATTCGACGAACAAATATGGGATAGATTGAGTGAAAATTGATGACTCATAGACGTGTAATCACAACTTTTGCCATAGGATTGCGTCATTTCAGAATATAACGGGGCCACTAAATCAGAAGAGAGTTGTTTATTTCATTTTGATCTTCTCATGAAGAAACCCGTTGATCGATGAAGAGAGATTCAAGATAATGTTAGATCTTGAATTGCTCGCATAAAATGAAAGTACAGTTTATAGCCATTTGAGACAGATTTCAGACGTTGGAATATCAGCTTGGCGTCTACACGCACCCTGAGTCTCTTCTTCGATCTCTGAGGGCCTTTGAGTTAACTGACAAAAGAGATTTTGCCTTTTATCGTTACTCTATTCATTATGAGAATCAAACTTTAATGGATTATTTTCTCGTCCTATAAGTTGGGTAGTGTAATAACTTGATAGGAGGAGACTTTTCATTGCGATTTGTAATTTATGTCTTAAACGTACGTATCTATCTACTAACAGCCAGTAATTTTTATAGATCATTATAAGCTTCAACGAGGAAATGTAATTTTCTCCAAAAAGCTATGCAGAATTAAAGAAAAGATCGCCTCAAAAAAATAATTGACTAATGAGTTATGTTCACCGAAGTTTTGCCTACTCAAATTTTTTGTAACAAGAGAAATGACAGGCTTAATTCCTACTAATTCCCTATATATTCTTGTTCGCCAAAATAATAATTTCTTCATGTGGTTAGTAATTTTTTCATGTGAGACAGTAACTTTTCTGAGCGATTTGTAAATTTCAATGGTGAAGAATGACTCGTGCCGAAAGTTATTATATTGTACACAAAGTTAGGAACTTTTCATACCAGAAAAATGCGAATTTTACAATCTTTATCATTGTAAATATTATTTTGCTGATCACAACAGTGGAAAGAGGTTGACCAACGTTATCGGTCTAGGTGTGCTGGGAGTATAGCAAGTATGAAACTTTCATGATAATTCAAGGGGATAGTCACACCGGTCGGCACCCCTCCCCACCCTTACAATTGCCAAAAATAAAGGAAAGAAAAGAAACTTTATATGTTCAAATCTGTATGTGTCCATATGCTGTGACTAGAAATTGTTCTAGAACGATTAGTATGTATTAACGGGAAAATGATATAGTATTTAACTCATCCGAAATTACCGATTAGTCTCTGGAGATAAAAAGTTTGGTCGATTGTATGTCCTGCGATAGTATTCTGCCAAATCATATGACTACAAATTTGGTGGCCAGAAGTTTTAGCGATTTCTACCTATTGTAAGCTTATAGAAGAATGCGTCTCAGTACATGTACGGCTATGACAAGATAATATTTTTTAGGCTCCATTATTTTGTGGAAAATTTTCCTTCAGAATTTTTTTTTTTTCATTTTTCGACATTTAAATTCTTGTAGCTAGCAAGTATTTCCTAAAGGAAGATGAATGGGTCATTCAAATTTAAGAAGAAATTGAAAAGGTCAAGATTTAAGTCTGAACTTAGAGTGCAAAGTTAATAATATGAATAAATTTTAGAAGCAATTTAGCAAGTGGGCAACAAATTATAGTAATAAGCAGCAAGAGGTTAGGGATAAGAGAACTTGCACACAAGAGTAAGGGTGGGTCTGGTTCAATTTTGGGAATGGACTTCAGATGTAAAGCAAATGCTAAAAGCCAAAATCCTTTGGGGAAATGCATATTATGTTTGGTAAACATTCTTTGCAAAGCCATTTTAGGTTCAAGTTGTGCTTGGTAAAAAAAACTATTACAACGAGCTTTGGTTACATTTTTTATAGTGAGCTAGATCTGGTGTCAACGGCTGTCGACTAAGGACGCTCGACATAGGCAATCGCCACCTAGGTCATGTGAGGGTTACACAATCCCAAGCGAAAACTGCTTGAGGTCACACGACTAGGCGATCATCAGCCTAGGGTTACACGACCTTAGGGGAGGGTTGCTTGAGATTGCACAACCCAAGCGATCGCCACCTAGATCTCATGACCCTCATTGGCCTTTTGCCAGCGACTCGCCAACGAAACTAAAGAATCTGGCAAAGAAGATGAACAGTTACAAAAGGTGCAAAATTGAAAAACTAAAGAAATAGTGAGGGTAATTTTGGAAGAAAAATAATTTTAATCCTAGTTCTAGTATTTCGCAAAGGGAAAAAGCCACAAAAAACCCCAAACTTTGTCCAAAGTGACAAATTTACCCCAAACTTTTTTTTGTGACATGAAAAACCCCCAACTTTGCAAACTGTGACACATTTACCCCATTAAGGACATTTTCGTCTTATTTTTTCTGTTTTTTATTTTTAATTTTTTTTCTTCTCTCTTCCCTCCACCAGCCATTGCGGAGCCGGCGGAGGGAAGCCGGCGAGGGCGGCCCTTGCCGGACGCCGGCGGAGGGAAGAAAAAACAAAGAAAGAACAAAGAAAAAAAGTAAAAAGTTTTTAAAAGTAAAAAGACCAAAATGCCCATATGATTTTGGGTAAATGTGTCACACAAATGAAAGTTCAGAGTTTTTGTGTCACAAATAAAAGTTTTGGGTAAATGTGTCACGGTTAGCAAACTTCGGGGTTTTTCATGTCACAAAAAAAGTTTGGGGTAAATTTGTCACTTTGGGCAAAGTTTGGGGTTTTTGGTGGCTTTTTTCCTTTCGCAAATACTACTTCGGAATGTTTGGTGTTTAAGCGGATGACCCCAGGCTCTCTTCGGAATGGATGGTGGTTCACTGTCTTGACTCGAGTTATTATCTAAGAGTCAGATCGCTTCTTAGCCAACCGAGTGAATGAGAAAGAATGGAATTTCTAGCTATGATTCAAAAGAAAAAGAATCAAAGGTTACGCTCCTCGAAGCAGGTGATTTTTCTATCTGCTACCTAGATATTCAAACAACAACCCTTTCCTCGGCCGTGGTGAAGAAGGATTGAGAAGGCCATGTGTTAAGCATAGTGACACCGATCCGCTTTGAGGAGGGAGATTTTGATTGCTGCTAGCCGGAAGGAAGGTGGATTGACTTCGAAGCTTTAGGGGTGAGAGTACCTTTAGGCTTCAACATTCCCAAGGCTAGTATTTGGTCGAAGGCTACTTCAAAATACTTGTCAAATACATCAGCATTTCCCCAAGGGATTTTTTAGGGTGAAAACCCCTTGGAAAAGTTGAACTAAATGCACATTTATAGTGGTTCAACTTATATCAAACTTACGTTCAAACTCTAATGCTGACAACATATTGGTTGGATTCAACTAGATGATCAATAAGAAATTATAATAATGAGTGATAATACTCAGCTTGTGATAAGTCTCACTATCTCACTCAATCACTCTTTCAATATTTCTTTAAGATCACAAATTGTAGCCCAAGAAAGATAAATATGATGGATTGAAATTCTCTCAAACTTTGGAATTCTTAATTTTGGAATTTGACTTGTACATTCTCCTCGGCACCTTGGTTTCCTTTTATACTCCTTTACTTCCAATCAAGCCATTGGACAATCTTTGGAGGATCATCTTCCAATTTATCCATTGGACAAATATGTACTACGAACATTGAGTAGTTGTTGAGTGGCAAAATTTGCATCTCCATTTGATTCTAATCGCTCATACAACTAGATTCTTGGTTTCCAAAAGTAGAGATCACAATTTATAGAAAGTAACTTGTCTCGAGATTGATTTGCTAATCAATTAAGGTGTTTTGCATTATAATGTTGGTTTCCAAAACAATTTTTATTATTGAGTTAATCAAGTCTCTCTAAATGTGAAATTCGAGCTAGATCACTAGCCGTTATATATGTTCTGAACTTGTTTCTGAATGGGAACATAAGTAGTTCTCTAAGTCTGAACTTAATCTTTAGTATAAAGTCTAAATCCGTTTCCCTTAATGTAAATTCCACAATCTAGACGTGAGTCTAAACAAGATCAAGATTGCTATAGGCTTCTCTATCAAGAGTATTTCCTTGAAACAAAAATACTTCAAGACTTTTATCAGACTTACCAAACAATCATGGATAATTTTGTCAACTTCAAAATTCATCAAGAAGTTTTCTCAACATGGATCGCTTGAGAAAATCATTTAATGAAAATTCTATACTTAACTTCAAGAAAATGATTTCCTCTTTTAACAATAAAGAATCATTCTTCAAATATGACTAAACCTCGGCCAGATACCTTGGCGCTAAGACATGGGAACCCTAATGCCCATGATGGGGTCCTCAACATTCTTAGATCCACAGAGGTCGAGTTTGAGTTTGTTAAGGCTAGGCCAGGTACACCAATGCCAATACTCGGGTTTCGTTGATCATGCTCGGTTATTTGGCTCCTGCAACCAAGTCATTGGTGCGCCCAAGTCTATGTCCATCGATGTTGGGCTTGGTTCCTCAGCACCCGGATTTGGGACCGAAAAGGCTAGGCCCTTATCTATCAAGGCCAAGACCTTGAGACTCAAACTCAAGAACCTAGCTCCCTCGCCCAAGTCATCGACACTTGAGCCCGAATCTATTGAAGCCAGGCTTGAGATTCTAGTGCCTGTGCTTAGGACCTCATGCCAGTGTTCCCAATGGCCATACTCAAAGTACTTTCGCTTCCATGCCCAAGTCATGGGCACTTTGGTGTATGTCCATCAAGGTCAAGTTTAGTTCCTTGGTGGACAAGCTCGGGTCTCCAAGGGTTGGGCTTGGCCTTGGTCTCTCGAAAAAAAAGGGCCCAAGAAAGGCCGAACCCAAGATCTCGATGCCTGTACCCAAGTCTCTTTATGGCCATGCTCGAGTTATCAACATCCAAGTCGAGGTTGACCAAGGATGGGCAGGGAATTGGATGCACATCCCCAGGTTCTCGGCAACTATTCGCTGGACACCATGCCCTTGTCCTCAAAAGCCATGCTCTAGTATTCATCTCCAATGCCCAAGTTGTTGGTGCTTCGGCCGAAGACCTTATTGCCATGTCCGGGTTCTTGATGACCATGCCGAGGTACCAAATTCCTGTGCCCAAGTTGCCAACACCCAAACTCAAACCGATAGAAACCGGACCCACGTCTCTCGAGGTAAGCCTTAGGACCTCGGTGCTTGTGCTTGGGGCTCATCGTTGAGTATCGGGCTCTCATGCCCAAGTCATTGACACCAAGGCTCAAGTTCATTGAGGCTGGGCTCAGTTCCTCAATGATTAAGCTCAAGTTCACAAAGGTTGGGCCTCAATCCCTCGAGGCTAGGCTAATACCTTGTTGCTTATGCCCAAATCCCTAGTGATTGTGCCTGATAATTCGGCTTTTGTCACCAAGTCAACGTCGCCCAAGCCTAGGACCTAATGCTTGTGCCCCAGTCCCCAATGGCTATGCCTAGCTACCTAGCTACCACACCTAAATCACTGGCACCTAGGCCCAAGTCGATCAAGACTTGGCTAAATTCCTTGGCGGCCAAACCTGAGTACAAAAAGACTAGGCCCAAGCCTTTTGAAGCCGAGCATAATACCCCTACTGCCATGTCCGAATGCTTGGCTCTTGCACCTAAGTCACCGATACCTAAGCTTGGATCAATTGAGACCAGGCTTGGGTCATCGACACCCATGCTTGAGTCCCCAATGGTTGGGCCCAAGAAACCTCAACCCTATGATCGGGATCAACTATAGGGCTTGGGCGCCTAGCAACTTAGCCCAAGGCTTTGAGGTCTAGGCCTTTTCTTTAACACCCAAGCTAATTCCTCAACCGTTAAGTTTAGGACCCTAACAGACAAGCCTAAGTCCCTTGAGGTCAAGCTTAAGACCTCAGCACTAGTACTCGAGTCTTCACCGATCATGCCCAAGTCCCCAAGACCTCGATGACTAAGCTCATCTTCCACATGACTGAGTCCAAGAACCCCATGCCCAGGGCCCAAGTATCCCAAGGTTGGGTCCAAGACCTAAGCATTGGAGCTTGCATAAGAGATATAATAATTGTTTACAATCTATTAAAGTATTTATGTTATGAAAATATGATTCGATAAAATTGAACTTAATATTTGATGATATCACATATATAGCCTTTATATTGCATGAATAGTGCACATCTCTTTAATAAAAGATAAAAGCAATTCTTCCTTTCAAATGACAGGAAAAAGAATTTCAATTCATTTTCAAATTTCAATCAATATAAAAAATATTATCATTTTCCTAAAAAATGACTTTTTAGAAAATATCTTCTAAATGTGTCTAATTTTTTATGAAACAAATGAAATCTTAATGAGTTAATTAAATTTTTAAAATTGGAAAATTAGATTTTTTTTTCTCTATCATAAAATGCTAGTAGTTTCATTCGCTTCCTTCCCTTTCCAAAATATATTTAGTCTCAACATCTCCTCTCTCCTTATTTATTGAATATCGACTCAACCAATGTAACCTCCCTTCTCATATGTGAATGGAAATGCGAAGAATTACATTTTCAAGGGGTTGAGGTTAGAATAATTTAGTTTCAAGTGTAAATTTTGATTTTCACGTTTTACAATAAGGTGGGATAAAAGTTTGAGAATGAGAGTTACTAGGAGTGAGCATGGTCTGGGTTGGACTAGTCTGCCCTCAACCCTAGGACCAACCCGCACAGTGCCGATCCTCAATTTTTGGGACCGAGGACTGACCCTATTGAGCTTGGGACAGAGGACCAGACCGACCCAATGGGTTTGGTCCGATTCCAAGGTCAACCCGAGACCAATCGATAATTTTTTATTTCATTTTTTGTACTCCTTAAAAAAACGATTGAGGATCGAACTAACCCATTGGGCTTGGTCCGGTTTCAGAGTCAACTCAGGACCAACCAATAATTTTTTATTTCATTTTTTGTACTCCTTAAAAAAGCGATTGAGGGCTGAGTTGACCTAATAAGTTCGGTTCGGTTTCAGAGTCAACCCAGGACCAACCAATAATTTTTTATTTCATTTTTTGTATTCCTTAAAAGGGCAATCGAGGACCATACCAATCCAATGGGTTCGATGATGAGTGAGGTCAACTAAGAAAGGCAAGCGGTGAGGGTCAAGTGGGGTGAGCATTGAACAGAATGAGCATCGAATGTCTAGCGGGAAGCAACAAGCCAAGCAAGCATCGAGCGGCAAGCAGCACAAGTGACCCAAAGCGAGTGTCAAGTGGTGAGCAGAAAAGTTGTTTCTTTCGATTTTGGCAAACTGAAGACTAAGATGACAAATAAGACAAAAGAGAACGAATACTAGATGATGATGCCATAAGGAGCTGTTTATGCCTTTTTGGGCGCCGTGTGGACTTCTCACAAAAATATTTTCCTCATTGGTAAATTATGACTATTGACAGCGTAAAAGATATTAAAAATCTAAGTTATTAAAGAACAATGTAAAATTACTTGAACTCCTCACTAAAGAGCCGTTTAATATTGTTGACGCCATTTATTTTAAAGTTTTCTCTATATAAAAAAATTATAAGTAATATATATTTATATATATATATATATATAGTTAGGACTAGATTAACCCGGAACTCTTAGGATCGAAGACCAACTCGCATAATGTTGGTACAGGAATTCTAAGACTAAAGACCGACCCAATCTCCCTATGAACCAAACCAAGACCGGCAGGGTTGGGCCGGTCCATGGTCGGTCAGGGTTAACCTAGATCGATGCTCACTCCTAAGAGTTACACTAGAATAGAGTAGGGACCAATTAAAAAAAAAAAAAAATCGACTCGCAAAAGCTCGAATTTACAAATTTATCCCCCGAAAAGCAGAAATTATTTGCGAACTCGCCACGGCGTCTCTCCCAGCGATTTCGCGCTCGAAAGATCGCTGTTCGATTTCAAGCTCTTCTGCAATCGCTTCGCCTCGCCTCGCCTCGCCTCGCCCCTCCCCTCCGATCGGAAAACCTCCCGCCCCGAGAATGTCCGACCCGATTCTCCTCTCCGACGAGGAAGACGACCGCATCGTGCTCTGCACCCCCACGCCGGTCCCCTCCCGGAAGCACCGCCGCGTCGGGGCCGGCGGCGGCGCCCGCCCGGAGCCGACGGTCCTGGTCGTGGACGACGACGATGACCCGACGCCGCGGAAACCGCGCTCCGCCTCCGCCTCCACGCCCTCCTTCGTGGCCGAGACTCCCATGTCGGACGTCGCCGTCGTGAAGTGCGCCGCGAGGGCGGGCTCTTCCTCGGGCGACCAGGCTAGGGCTCCTGAGGCTCCTCCGGAACGCGCCGGTGAGTCCCTTCGTTTGCTGAAATCGCTGCGGCGGTTGTTGTTTCCGTAGGGTTCGGGGTTGCCTGCAGTGTTGAATTTGATTGGACGCCTTGTTATCCGGAAGATGAACGGTGATCCTTTGGAGTGATCTTTTTTTTTGGGTGTGTAACTGCAAGCGGAATCGAACTGACATTGACGTATAACGTAATCTGTTGGTGCTTTTAAATTGAATTTTTGTTTGATGGTGCCATTTTACTGGTAAAAAGTAGAACTTTTCGATCTTAATTCTGTTAATTTGACCAATACGCAGTACAGACTAGCGAATCCATTTGAGTAAACCTCAGAAAGAAATTGTTATTGTGAGAATGAATGCTGGGAAAAGATAGTATTAGAGGTTCTATTCGATGGTGCTGGTATTTAGAAGAGTTTTGATCTCATGCGACAGCTTTAGCACTTTCGGTCTTTGATGGAAGTCTCTGCATCGACATTAGAAATGTTTAGTGCTCATGCAACGGCTTTAGTGCTCTCCTTATGTTGAAATTTCTGTATTGAGTAATAATGCAATCTCAATCTTATTCATAATGCTTTTGCATACCAACAAAATGAGTTTCATCAAATTTTTCATTGCTACGGATGGTGGATGTGAGGCTGGTCAGTAGTCACAGCACTCCCACTGAACATGAAGATAGAAATGCTTTCGGAGCAAAATTTAGATTTGTGAAAGCCATACTAACGGGATTTTGTTCCATTATATTTGTTCCTTCTCTTTGTTTGAAGTTTTGGTAATATCATGACAAGGATCTTTTTGTATGAAATAATGGTAAGTATGGTTGGAACTGATGTGAGGATGTTTATTAGTAATGACGATCTGCAAATTCTCTCCAAGCTACTTTGTCCCTGGTTGCAGACTTTCTGGCTCATGAAATTGTTCATCGAGTGATGCCATTAATGTGAATAAGGTGCACAATATTGCTAGGAATTTATTGCAAAGCGCCCTTCTTATACCTGTGTCACTGTTGCTAATCTCTACTGGCATACCAATAAATCTTCCTCTTTTGATATTGTAAATGTAAATTGTGCTAATGCTATTGAAATTCTGTTGATTTGCTGTAGAATAAAGGGAATTGCAATGGAGAAAGTTAGGATCTCTTGCGTGATGCATGAGACCTCTCTAGGGTTACCTATGGGATACTGTCTAACTCCTATAGTTGTTGCAATTAGGAAGAGTAACCCCAGATAGACGAGGGTCTTATGCATCATGCTCATGGGATTAAATTTTCTTCATTGTAATTTCTTTCTATGTAATATGACAAAATGTCATTAGAAACCATCTCTGTGACATTTTGCATGACATTTTGCATCAGTAAGAGAAGTATATTATAGCAGTGGAGATAGCAACTGTCACATAAGTTGAAGAGTTGAATTGTAATAATCTTCTTCCAATGTCGTGCATGTTACGGACATTTGGCACTGTCATTGCTTAGAATGATTTCCTTAGCTCAGCAATCTATTATTGTGGATGGAAAAATTTTGGGACGAATATGAATCATACCTCCTGGGGAAAAGCAATTAGAATGATTCTAATCAAATAAAGCTACCACGTTTGACAACATCATTGTTGTAGTGTCATGAAGTACTTCAAGCAAATAATGAAGAAGGAATATTACCTTACCTTCTTTTTGGTGTGGTCTTTTTGATTTATGATGATTGATCACAGTTATTGAAATTCACTAATGCTACATCAGGAGAGATTTAAGATATCATTATTTTGCACGAGGTGACCTGAACTGAAGTGACAATTATGGGTTCTTACACACAGATAATGTTGGCATATGAATGATCATAAATTTGCGTTTGATGGCCCATTTTACTAGTAAAATCAACCTTTTAGGTATAAATCCTATTAAAAACCAATATGCTGTACTGACCAGGGGACCTACTTGACCAAACTTGCAAAAGAAATTGTCATTATCAGATAATGCTGAGAAATGATAGCATTGAAAGTTACATCTTATGGTGCTTATAGTCGAAGAGTTTCTCATGTAACAGCTTTAGCACTTTGGGTCTTAGAAATTTCTGCTTCAACTTGTCAATCATACTTTGATTGTTGTTACACAAGTAGCTAAACAAATCTTTCTCTGTGATTCTTGCAAAAGGTTGTGTTTGAATTCTAATTTGCTTTGCAGTAAGAATTACATCTTTGGTGCTAATTCTTTTTGGACAACAGAATAGCTGAACTCTATATTATTTGCAAATTTAGTAGTACATAATCCTTCATTGCATGTCTGCTGGCATTGGGTGTGCATGCAAATGCTTATGATGTTGTGGCCTTAGGTTTATCCTGTTTGAACCGCACTAAGTTTAGACTTAAGCTAGGCATTTTTAGTGGCTAATGCTAATTCCTATTTCTATAAATTCTTTGTGATATCTGTTAGAATATTTAAATAGTAAACTACATCTTCATCTAAAGGCTTAAGCTTTTAGAATAGTTGGTAGTGGTCGCACAAATCTCACTGATATCAGAGCTGGAGGTCTTAAGTTCGAATATTTCTGGGCCCCATTTGCCTCTCCAATTAAATTTCCACACTTAGTACTAGGCAAAAGACCAGACTAAGCGTGAGGAGGAGTATTAAATTATTTAAGTAATAAACCACATCTTCACCTAACAGCTTAAGCTTTTAGAACAACTGGCAATGGTTCCACAGAATCTTATAATAGTTACATATCTTTGTTCTGAAAGGCAAATAGATGTATCATAGGTGCATTTTCTTTGTTCAGTTCTGATGCCATTCTTCATGTTCTTATTGTTTCATGCATATATAATCTAGGTATGAGCAGGCTCATTTTTCTGGAATCTGATAATGAGTCTGATGGCTTTCTCGGAAGTGGGCTATGGAAGGCGAATGGGACCAGTTTTGCTTCTCATGCAGTAAAAGATTTTGGACATGGCATAAATTTTGTAGATTCTACAGATTCTGATGGTAAGCAATCTTCATATTGGATGTTCTTGTTCTTTCTTACGAGCCACATCTGATGTTAAATTATTATTAAACTAGGAATGTTACTTATGGTTGGTGCTAAGATGTATTGCACATGAATGAAATATGATTATTAGGGAATGATGATCTAATTCAAACATCTGAAGGTGGTGCGTGTCCAGCACAATTGCCATGTGATGTGTACACTTACCAGGTAACTTGTGGTGAGATGGTATCAAATTGTTTTTCCTTTTCTTTTTACAATTTTGGTACTTACTATTGGTGCTGATATGCACTAAACATTGATGTTAACTTTTCACCTATTTAAGGATTTCATGGGGAGATATAACAGATGGGCTGTGCTGGTTCATGATTTTGAGTAATAACTGGTTTTAGTTGCTAGTCATCAGTTGTTTCTCCTATCACGTTATTGGTGTTATTTTAATTTATTTGTAAAAAGAAAGACATCAAATTCTTGTCTACAGTAAAACGTGTGCAAAAAAAAAAGCCTGAGGATTTTATGCTGTCGTTTGATTGTCCTTTGATATTTAATTAGGTACATGATTCTCCCGACAAAGAAAATTTTGGCATAGAGCAGGTGGATGATGAGCCAAAACACCCGACTGGAAGTAAATCATATGCTGAGGAGAAAGATAGTGCTCAGCAGATGGATTGGAAGTCAAATTGTCAAAGCAAAGCAAAACAAAATGCTCAGAAGAAGGATGATACAAATAAAGCAAAAAACAAGAAGACTGACGAGGAGAAGATTAGGATGAAGGAAGAGAAGAAACGGAAGAAAGAGGTCAGCAAATGGTCGATTATTGCTAGTTTTATGTGTTTAAGGTGATTAATCGACCTCAATCAATTGTGCAGGAAGCCAAATTGCAACAAGCCATCATGAAGGCTGAAGCTGCAGAGTTGAAGAAGTTGCACAAAGAGAAGCAAAAATGGGAGAAGGGGAAATTTGCATTGAAGTCCATTGTAGCAGAAATAGATGCAAAAGTGGTTGAAATGGGTTCTATTGGAGGTAAGGTGATAAAAATGCTTCCACATCATCATTTCATTTTCTTTAATCATTACAAATTTGTTGTTAAAGTCATAACCTTACTATTTTGATCAAACAAATTTTGGTTCCAGGACATCTTCTTTCAAGGTTTACTGATAAAGGACTTACATTCCGGGTAAAGGTGAATCCAATTGAAAGATCAATCTTGTGGACCATGACGGTTCCAGAACATTTATCACAGGTGAATAGTGATTGAAGCATATAAATTTTCCTTGTCCAATATCTTACAATTTTTCTATTTGAATTTTGCATGCCTTATTTTATGATCCCTAATAACTTCTTCTTCATTGTTAAACCTGAGTTTGCATGAACTTCAAATTACTATATGGCTTTAAAAGCCTTATCCTTTGAGTATGGTAATACAATCAACATAATATAAATACTTAATATACAGACCTCATTCTGGTGTGCTAGAATTGAATTAGCTCATTACGTAATGGGATTCTGGAATTATGGATTCAGAATGTTTTAATACATATTTCAACCAATGTGAATAAGATGCACAATTTTGAAAGCTAATTTATTGAAATGTTCACTTCTTACACGCGCGTCACTGATGCTAACTTCCACCGGCAAACTAATGAATCTTCTTCTTTTAATATAGAAAAATCCAAGGTTTGTTAACTCTAATGAAAATTGTGCTTATCTGGTTTTGAATATGGGAGATGCAACAGAGTAAGTTAGGATGCACAATCACTTTCTCTTTTGGGCTAATAACAGTGGAGATAGCAATCGTAATGCAAGTGGAAGTTGAATTGTAATAAATCTTCTTCCAATATCATGCATGTCATAGACATTGGGCACAGTTGTTGCTTTGAGTGATTTCTTCAGCACATATATCCATTGCCATGGGCAGGAAAATTATGAAATGTATATGAATGGTACTTCCTAAGGAAGTGTGCTCCGAACAATCCTAATCATATGCACTATAACTTTTGACAAGATAGTTGTTCTAGTTAGTGTTAGGAAGAACGTCAAGCAAAAAATGGAGGAGTTTACCCTATATTCTTTTGACTGTGGTCTAACAATTGCAGTTATTAAAAGTCAATGATCTGGATGCTGTATCGTTCAGGGATTTTAGGTTATCATTATATTCACAGGGCATGGATTTTGTTGGTGTAGGATGATGTTGATTTGGAACTAGCTATCATCTGTTACTCCCTTTTACATATAATCTCTGCCAATGATTTGTCTTGGTTTCCATCACCTATCGATGTTATCTTTAGCTGTGAATGTGTTAATTCAGTCTTCTGTAGAGATTATATGATATGGTGTGTTTCAATCAACCTGTCTCCCTTACGCTTACTTTGAGACCATACAACCTAGGAGGAGGAGCAAACTTGGGAGCAATGGTAATAAGAAATTAATTGTAAATTACCTGGGCAATATATGTAATTTGATGTCTTCGGTGCATGGCCAGCTTCTCCCTTATTGAGGTGGTCAATACAATTATTTACTGCATTGGTTTGCATTTTGTTATTAGGTATTTTTTTCTAACAAAAGGAACCTTTTTGTTTTTGCCCTTCCCAAGTTTAATGTTATGTAAATTATTTACTTAACTGCAATATCCATTTTGAACCAAGAAAGCTGTACTTATCAGTTATTTTCCCTGAATTTCCTCTGAAGAATATTTACATGATAATACTATGGAGGTCATTTTCTAATTTTATTTATTGGAAAATTATGAATTACATATTTGAGGAAAAGATTAGAGCACAGTCCTGAGAACCTTGCGCTGGCAACGAAACCCGATTAAGGGCCGCCAGCACTTGAGGACTGGCAATGGCGTCCTGAGGGCAAGCACCAGGTTAGGGGTTCAGAGGTCGGAAAACTAGGTCCAGGAGGCAAGATCTCGAGTCGTGGCTATGGAATCCAAGTCCAGGTCACAAGGGACCCATGCGCGGTTGCGAGATTACCGGGTTCAAGCAGGTGGGATTGGCCAGGTCTAGCGCCGGTGGCTTGGGCATAGGCTGTCAAGGACCTGTTAAGGTAGCAGGCCGTGGGAGCCTAGGCCCGGGCACATGGTGGAAAATTGTAGTTGACTGCTCAATGAGAAATGAACCATTACATCATGAGATTTTAAAGCAAAAGTTTCATTTTCAAATGAATTTCTAAGAGCTTGCCAAACACGTTGTCCTTGACTAGCACTTCAATTTTCAAATCCTAATTCAGAACATTGATGTCTAAATATAAATCTGCACTTCATCTTAAAATAGATGAGAGCAAAATATTTTACCTTGACTCTTCAAATTGGAGGAGCATTGAATGAAGTGACTTCATTAAAACTTAGAAAGAGCTTCAGGATGGAAATGAAAAAATGTAGAATCATAGCTATGGAAGCTATTGAGGTTGCACCATGTGGTGCTCAGTTGGCTGTGAGTGAGTGCGCAATGTAGGTAGGTGAGGTTCAACTCAGCAGGGACATGAGTGAGGTTCAAATAAGCAGAGGCGATGCGTAGAGGTTGCTGGAGCGAGTGATGGGGCAGGTGACAACAAGCGAGAAGATGGAGATGATGGAGTGAGTGATGGAGAGCCAAAAATGTCAAGAAAGTTGATATTGTTAAGAGAGAAATGGGAGAATCTGTGATTGATGATTGGTAGCTTGGAAATGTATCTTCTAAGAGTGAAGAGTTAAGGTCGATATTGCAGCTGAAGGGAGGAATTTAGCTATGAAGTGAGAGAATCATGAACAACTGGCTTGGTCGTAGGCGGCAAGAACCTGGTTCAGAGCATTGATGTTCTGCGTCTAGACTACAGGAACCCAAGACCGGGCCACAGGGGACCTAGGTCTGCACACTGGGGTCTCGAGTCTAGGCTTTGTCATCTCAGGGTTGAGTGGCCAAGGTACTCATGGCAAACGCACAGGTCCCAGTGGCAGGGATCCTCCAAAGTCCAGGGTTCTAGGTTTGTGTGCTGGGTTTCGAGTCCTAGTCATGGGGATCCAAGTCTAGGCTGCAGGGGGCCTGTGTTTGGGCATTGGTTCCTTGTGTTTGTGACGTAGAGAAAGCAATGCTTGGAAAGAATTCCAAAAGATGATGTTTATTTTGAATAAAGAAGTGCAGATTACAATATCTTAGGCGCCTTTTTATAAGGAGGTCGCCATCTAGAAAATAACAAATAACTTAAATCTAATAACAAAATAAAGGAAAAGATATTGATAAAAGGGAAAGTTATCAAAACACAACTAGGAAATCTGAAATCTAATAACAAATTAAGGGAAACGCGTGAATCAAATATTGTAACACATTTGTAATCTCGAAGATCACGCAATAAATATTGTAACCCATTTGTAATCTCGAAGATCACGCAATCCTCTTTGATTTGTGGGATTGCCCGCTCTTATGATACTCCAATGTTTCCATAAAGGCATTTGCATGTTGTTCTACATCAGTTTGTGTTTGTGTTTGGGCCTTGACAACCTAGTTGAGTCCAGCACTGGGTTCTTGGGTGCAGGCCACTAGGGACCCATGTCAAGTTGAGGTCCTAAGTCTGGGAGCTGGTGTCCCAGGATCCAGTCAAGGGGACAAGGGCTCCCTGAGGACCCGAACCCAAGATGGTCTTATTATATTGGAGGTCAAGTTTTATTTTGGAAAATGATTTCTGATTTTTCAATGGGCAAGTCATTTTTGTGAAATGAATTATAGATTTTCTGTTGATTATGAATATATTTCCCGTTGACTCATTTTCCTAACAAATTCAAATGCCGTAAAATGAGGAAAATGTTTCCCTGTAGTCTGTTTCCCCCAAAACAAACAGTGTTGTAATTAAGGAAGGGGTTAATTTGGTCAGTAGAAGTAATTAAGGGGAATTGTCTAAAAGAAAAGGTAATTGATGGAATTTAGAACCTTATTTACTATATTACTAATAGTTTTAGATATTCAATTATCAACTATTATCAAACAATTTTATATTTCTAAACTTGGCACTTAAGGTGGTCCTCATGTAAAACTCAGTTGCTAATTTTTTAGTTTTATCAAACGAGTGTATTGTTAAACACTTCTATATTATTCAACATTCCCATTTCAGTTATCTATTTAGTGTCTGATGTAGACTTAAAAGTTGCTGGATAAGAAACTTGGTGTCATCAACGTTCTTTGAAATCACTAAAAACTATTACATATGTATCTAATAAGATCAATTAATAATGCATTCCCAACTTGTTAGAACACTGGCTTAACCTTAAACTATGCCAACATCTTTTCATTAGTTTTTATTTACCCACAGAATATATATTTCTCAATTCCAAAACTTTAATCGAGGAGTTCATTTTGCTAACACTATTTTACAAGATCTTAGCATGCAACAGGAGAAAAAGAAAAAGCAAAAAGAAGAGCTTTACGATTTGGGACAAATTTTTATATCCTATAAAACATGATGCAACATTTTTTCAATTGGTTCTGGTACATACCGTGTGCTGGTACTGGTATTATGCACCATTTGTAATGAATGACAGGCTAGGTAATATTGGTCTGACTAACTCGTCAATCGGTTCTAGGTCTCTCATTGTTATGTATTTATTCATTTTTTTAATGCATTTAATACTTGTGCTTTTGCTATGACATTACTGAAAAGAATTTTAACTTCATAGATTCATGTGAACATATATGAAAATGGTGTTGGAATGTCCTCTTTCTGCATTAAGTAGATTATAGAGAATTATTATCCGCACCATCATCATTTCCTAATTGTCTAATGAGTAAGCTGTATTGCAAAGATGATGTTAGCTGTCATCCTGATAGTTTTTCCTAGGTACTTGGAAGGTCAGGGGACCTGCAGACTGGGTTTGTATTTGCAATATTCTCAATTGTTTTTCTTTTCTGTTCCATGCTATCTTTTGCCTTGTTTGTCAGTAGTTTTGCATGTTTCTTTTTACATACTCTTTTCTGCTTCTTTAGATGCTATACTAAGGTATTGATCTTTCTAAATCGTGCAGCTTTGTCCCAAAGAAACAGTTATTTCATACATAATACTTGTATATGAGGCAGAAGAATTCTGCAATCTCATTTCAAGTGGGTCCCTTTTTGATCATTTAAATGGAATCCGTAGTCTTTATCCATCTCATACGGTGTGCTACCTCACAAATAGGTTGATGGCATACATTAACAAAAGGTAAGACGTCTCCATCTGTTCATTCTAACCTGTGTTATTTCAGATCTTTCTCTTTTATCACTTAGTTCTGTAAATTCTCTTGCATTGTCATAAAATTGAGATATCGAACATCAATCCATATTTTAGGTTTACAAATTGTACAAAGAGCTAATATCAAGTCCACTTCCAGTCAATAAAGAAAAAACGACATCTTTCCTATTCCATGAAGATGATGGAGCAGCATACCATGATGAGATCATCAAGAGCACTATCCTAGAATGTTTTTGTATTTCAAATGGACCAGAACGACAATGAATCCAAGACTACAGGACACCCTTCAGGGCTATTCATGCCACTAAACTTAAAGTCATATCGTCCAGGCATGCTTTGCATGAGGAAATTCTTGGAAAACAGGACAACATGCAAAATGAGTAGCCAATTTTGAAATGCTTCTTGCATGTGGAGGCATACCAAGGCAAATACTGCAAATGATTGTATTCAAGAAAGTTGGTGTGGCCGCAATTACAGATTAGATGAATGAATTTATTGAGATGATTTGGAAATTGAGACAACTTAGTTGATCGAAGATGCTCATGTCGTGAAGTGACTTCACCATGGGTCAAGAGGTATGAGGAATAACTTAAAAGACACAAGATGCTCAGAAGAACTACAATGGTATAAGAAAATTGCGTAGGCTACCTTTTTTATTGATTGATTTGGGTAGGCTACCTTCTCTGAAAGTGCAGCCTACCTTTTCTTATGTTGTAGCAGACCGAATCTATGTATACCCCCTGGGAAGAAAGAGGTTGTCTCCCTTTGAAGGCAGATAGGCTTTAATATCTTGAAACTCGGAAACTTCCCACCCAAGAACATCTTTTCCTTCTAGGACATAGCATTACGCTCATTGGCGGTGACACTTAATTTAGCACATTGTAAATACTTGTACTGTTTAAACATTCTTAGAAGGTAGGATTCTGTATGATAATGTTCTCAAATGTAATACTGTAAGGGAAAAGGTTCTTCTCTATCTGGCGCTAGTATTGCTTCCACCACAAAGAGACCCTACTTCCTTGAATCGCTATTTTCTTTGGTCAGATTTGAATCACAATATCTAGTTAGCATTAGCCCCTGCAAAATGGAAATTTTATGGCTTTTATATAAAGAAGATGCAAGTTGATTTGGCAATTACACGTTTGGGACCAGTTATATCTATGGAGTAACCCCCACATGCTTGTTAGTTAGAGGTATCCTGGATTCTGGAATCTTTGGATGTCGTGAAGATAGGTTTTGGAGAGATGAATAGGGTATATGGTATACTAGCAGATGATTAGTAGCAAATTTCAACTGAGAGCCTGTATAAGTTCACTATATCAGTTGACACTGTGTCTGTGTAAGAACTGGAGCAATTTGAATCTAGTTGATCAGAAAGAGAAATCTACTTTAATTATTGTACCTGTTCAATGAATGGATGTACAAAACTGTACATAGAATCGTTTTATTTGATCTAAACAATCTGTAGTTGTCACCTTTACCAAAAAAAACAATCTGTAGTCGTCACTATTATTTATACCTTTTTCTTTTTCTAGCTGTCATTACCATGGGAGACTAGAAGGGCTCCTTTGCTGTCATTAACATGGGTAACTAGTTTCACGTCATGATCATTGCTGGAACTGATTATTATGATTATGAACTGCAGTTGCTGTCTTGATCTTGCTGGATTTAGGCTTTATAAGCGCTTATATATTATGTAAATTGATGCATAGGTTTTTGCATCATATCTTAGGGAGCAGCAACAGTACAAGAATCCAGCCAGTAATGGTTGGCAACGACCACCAGTCGAGGAGGTGATTAATTTTCTTTTTTTAACATATTGCAACTATGAACCTTGTGTTCACTTGCCTCTGTTTGATAAGTTCTTGTGCAGTTTTTTTATCATCTTTTGGATATTAAGATAACACTTAAAATTTGACTTGCAGGCATTAGCCAGACTGACAACGCATTTTGCTAGGGTGCACTCAAGGCAATGCATAGATGAACCTGAAGTAGCTGAGCACATTGTTGGTCTAACTTGCAGTCTGGCCTCCTGCCAATACAGGTGAGGATTAAAAGGCTACCCTAATGAAGAATAGATTAGGCAGCCTTCCTTTTCTCTTGCACAAGGCATAAAATTATGATTCTTGATTCTAGGAACTTAAAGTGAATATAATGATCGAGTTTGAACCCAAGTATCTCTCTCTTCTTGAGCTGGGAAGCTATCCTCAGGTGGCCTTTGGGAGACCATCTGGGATGAAAATATCATATCCAATTTTTGGTGGTGCACTTGGATTTAAGAAACCTGGATATGTTCATATATGGCCCCTAGGTATACTTTTTGGGTGGGACAAATTTTATCCCACTTGGTTTGGACAACATGAAAGATAAAGCAAAACCCTAAAGAAAAAAAAGAAAGTTCCCTTCCGAGCAAAGATGGTGAGCAGTGGTGCCACAGCCGGCAGTGATCATCCCGCAGTGGTCGCCTGAGATTTGCTTGTGCACACGGCTTTCGTTGTGGACACTCTCTCTACTCCTGGCTATCCTAGATCTATTTAACATTTAATATATTTATATAATATTTTGTTCTTTTCTGATTCTTTTGGGGGTTGGGGTGAGGAGGGAGAGGGGGGGGACTAGAATTGAACTTACTGTTTGTTTAATCGACGAATTTCCCGTCCTTTTTGAACAATTTGTATAGTTGTTTAGTATCTTTGAAAAATTTGCCAACTTATTTATTGTAAGATTTGAGCGTTTCCTGTCAAAAGTAATATAGTGATGCCAGAAATGCACCTTATAGGTTGGAATTCATCAGGAAAATATTGTTTTTGTTGGGGTGGGCATTTGAATTAGGCTTTTGATTAACTTGCTTTTTCAACTCCCTATAATTTTTTTTCCTTTAAAATAATACAAACATTTGTGCACAACAATAAGTTAGTTACCTAGATGTGTCTGGATTGACTTAAACTTTGTAAACTCTTTGCTTCTTCTCTTTTTAAATCAAAGAGGGATGGGAGCAAGGTAGAGTTATAGTTTTTGCTAATTCTTTTTAAGGTCATTTTTTATGCGATTGAAGTATTGCTCCAGATTATCCATATGCTCTTGTTTATGAATGTATGTCGGCAAATAAATTTAGCTATTTAGCCTATTGATGTCCTCAATCTGACATTTTGCTGTATCTTGAAATGCAGAAAGAAGTTAACACGGCTTTCTGTTAATGCCAATGGATCCATCATTCCTAAGGGTTCTCTTGACCGGAGCTTAATTAAAAATAACTGCTGGTAATTACCCTTTCTTCTGTCAACAGATAGTTGCAACAAAGATGAGCACTATGCATAGCATGTCAATGTGAAAGGGTTGTAAGAGATGCCTTTTTCCCTTAGCCTGGACTTGTATCGTGTTTTATATAGTTTCCATGAACAGCTTGAGGATAACTCTCAGATTCATCTAAGATTGGGTTTTAATTCGTATTTTTTTTTTCGATCCATAGGGTTTGTGGGAGCATGTCACGAATGTTCGGTTCATCTACTTAAGGGGGACTTCCACGTGTTAGAAAAACTTCTAGTCACATCTACAACCACTGTTCAATCAATCAGGTTTAATTACTCAGTACCTAGTAGTAAAACTACGACTACCATATGACAGCTAGGAGTGAGCATAATGTGGTTCAAGAATGAATGACTAACTTGAATGATAATTGAAAACATTAGCATCTTTGACAACCAATATTACAAATTGTGATGCCATTGAGTTAAGTGACAACTAAAGTCTTCAGTTGACCCTAGTCAAGAATGAGTGGATCATAACAGAAACACATGCTCTTTCCTTAAAAGCTGTTGCATCCCAAGTCAAAACTATAAAACTCATGGTTGGGAATGACGATTGTGGTTGCTGGCATTCATGTGGCCTTCACTAGAGAGGTGAAAATGATTTAAGGAAGAGGTTTAAAGGTCGTTTGGAGTGACTTTTATTGTTTACTTGTTACAAATATTGTGGCATGTATACTTTGGTTTTTTTCCAATTTTAAGCATCCAAAACTTTTGGAATATACAAATGTCAACAGTTTGATTCGCATTTTAATGCTTGAATAATGTTGTAATTTTTTGCACGAAAGCAAAAAAAATGCCTTTTGCTTTATAGAAGTCAAAACTAACAAACACTAGACTTAGATGTATGATCCAACTTGGTGATAATAGAAAATGAGTTGCACTTTGCTCTTATCCTAAATATTCAATAATTTGTCATCATCCTTAATTGAGATAATTTGATAGGGACATAATCCCTTTTTCTTTGATCAAATACAATTTTATGATCGGTGATTTTTCTCTTAGATTAAATACAATTTACGATCGCAGATTTACTACGAGAAAGGCGATACCTTATTCATGAAAATTAGCAACTCTTGTAAGATTAGGAACCCTAGTAGCAAATTTCACCTTTTTTTGTTCATGTTGTTTTGTTCATTGGGCTTATGCAATCCATTTTAATTGTGATCCTCTTTTAGTGCCTGAACATATGCATTGGTTCTTTCTTTTTCTGTTTCTTGATAACGATTCAGCCATTCAAAGGAAAGAGTAGTGCATTTTGCTCTGTCCGGGGTACGGTCCCCATGATTAAGATCTAGTTGAGGCCTCTCCCCATAACCCCAGCCCAATCCCAAAAGACTAATAGAAGATGAGAAAAATGTAATGTTAAACTTGCTGTTATCTTAGACACTTGGGAAGACTCCCCTTCTGCATAGGATAGTCTTAGATCCAGTACCGTCTCACCCTTTTTTCTGTGCAAAAATGAGAAAAAAAGAAGAGAGAAGACTCCTCCTTTGCATGCTCTATCTTTATCGGAAATGTAGCGACTCGTGTGATGCCTTATTTGGAGCACTTCTCATGTCATATTTTGTCGGGCATTTCACCACCAGGTTGAAAGCATTGATGGCTGTTCCAAAGGTGCAGCCACGATTTGCTGTGGCTATATGGAAGAAGTACCCAACCATGAGATCTCTTTTGAATGTCTACATGGATCCAGACAAAACTGTAAGCATCTTCTCAGTTAATTTTTACCTGTCATTGATTCTGACAGTGGGCCGTCACATTTGATGACTATGACTATGGCAATGTGCTAACCTAGCATTTTACTGCTTGTGTTTTATAGCTTTAAAGCTCTCATTTGGTTAAAAATTGCATAATATTTATAGGTTTAGCATTGGAGGTATCCAAGTCAGATATGCAGAACGCTGTTTATAGACAAGTATCCTCAACTGTAATGTTAGCAATTTCCAATAAAAATAGGAATTATTGGGAAATTGTTGGAGGTTTGTAAGGCTGGTTTTATTAAAAGTATTTGTGATGTAAGAAAGAGATGGTAGAGGGAAAAAGGTCGAACTTCTTTACGTGTGACCAATAATGCTCCCTCCATCAGTCTTGGCAAGAGATTGCATTGCAGGGTTCAAAAGCAAACAGTTGTTTGAAACTCAATAGCATTGATTCGTACATGCAATGGAACATCTTTGTCAAAACTTGGTAATTTGTGTCCATTTTTCAATTGCTATAAGCCTGTTGATTTCGGGGACTCCAACTTGGTACGGCAGGAAGCCAAAAGGGGTGCTGACTTCTTTGCTTGTTGGCAATCGTCTTCATATTAGTAGCTGAACATATCCGACCATTTCTGTGGCTTATTTTATTTCCTGTTGGTTGCTTTCACTGGTTAATTTTTTCAGTATTGCTGATTTTTCTGTTGCACGACCTAGAATTAGCAGTTTCAACTGTATGGGTTACTTGTGGAGAGTGCTAGCTTTTGCAAGTCTGTCTCATAACTAAAATTTCTACCAATTGGTTTAATTAGAAAGATTATGATATGCTTATCTAGCTTTCATGATACAAATCTCCCCATGTTCTATTCACTTAGCTCCAGGAGTTTTTGTTGTTTTACATGTACCTTAGCGAACAATATCTCAGGAGTTAAAGTAGTGAACGAGAGGATTCTTGAAGATGACCCTGTCCATGTGAACTGAATTGCCAGAAAGAAACAAATATCTCCATTGAAGGATTGGAATTGGGCTGACCATGAACTTCTTCCTATGTTTTCCAGAACATTGCATCCTGCATATTATGCTTACAATTTGTTTTCTTGCATCATTTCTTCATGTAGGACTTCTTTTTAGTCTCATTTGACTCTGGAAATCCTTTTCTCTAGACTTTATCCAAAGAGACCAGAAATACATGAGATAAGTTTTGAATCTTTTTTTTTTTTTGGCCGCAGGATAATTTTCTTCCTAGGACAATGAAGTTCTTTTTAGAAGTTAAATTTACATGAGGAATGAAAGGAAGGAAGGCCTTTTAATTTGTTTTTATGTTACCAAGTGTTGAAGGAGAAGCTGAGGAGCAAAAGTGGCTAGCATTCTCTTTAATGTGGTCTGGTGGAGAGTAGTAGGAAAGTTTCTTTAAAATTTAGTTAAAATGACCTAAAAACAGATGCTCTGACCATTACATTTGTTCCTCGTGGTCTCGAGGAATAATGAGTCTCCTACTTGTCTCTACAGCTCTTCACTTTTGGCTATTTTAATAGAGAATGTGATTTGTTTTTGACTTGGCTCTTGACCAATGAAGCTTACCGATATTGTGCTTAAATGCTTCTACAACTCTGATCGCAGGTGCATGAGAAGGAATTTCACCTTAAGGACTTGACAACTGAAGGATTACTCGGTGAAGACAGAAGATTAGGCGAGGTGTGTTCTAAAAGGGTGTACAGAATACTCATGGCTCAAAGTGGCAGCATAAGGACCGAGGATGTGGAGGATGGTGCCGATTTTTTCGCAACGTAATTCCTAGTCAAACCTCCCTAGCAATTGTGTTGTCGGTTCACATACTGACTTGGCGGAGTGATCGGCATCTGTTGCGTAACTTCTGCTTTTCAAACGGCGGGCAACAATTTGTTGCTAAATTGTATTTGGTTGCATTTAGTTATCCTTTTCCCTCAGGATTTGTGTCCTCATTTGATAGGTCTTGCAATGTGTACAGTCTCTGTCCCCTATTAATACGTTCAAACGGCGCTCTGCCTTCCTCCTCATCTTATTTCTAGTGTATGCCAGATCGAAATTTATAGGCTTCTCCTAAACTATTTGAAATTTGGGTAATCCATGTCGATATTTTTACGGGGCTGTATCTTTTACCAGTATATATAAATATCTATGGGCTCATTTATGGACCCTTAAAACACATAATTTACTATTGAGTTTTCGTCTACGAAATGGCTGGAAGATATGGTGCCTATCAGGGAGTATGAAAAGAATTTTTGGTAAAATTCTCATCTACGTCTATGGCGCCTTCCATACAACCTAGGCAATCCGCATTGCTGTTTTCAAAGCCAGAGTTTTGCCCAAAGGCAAGGGAGTAGAAAATCATGCACATGGCTTGGAATCCTGGAAGGATCTCATCTCTTTCCGAGGTAAGTCCTTGCTTCTGGTTATCTGAATCATGACATTGAATAGGTGCCTAACTTCAGAGATGCATATTTGTGGCTGCATTTATTGAAGACGGTTGCCTCAACTCCCTCCGCACTAATATTTGACTTTGATGAGATGCTATTTAAACCTACCTCTCTCTCTCCACCCCGCTCCCCCCATCACATGGGACATCCTTGACTACTCAGACAGGGCCACAAGATGCAGCCTAGTGCTGCTCCACATAGGACAAGACAGGCAAGGTGGAAGTTGCCCCCCACTAATCAATATGGCACTGTTTGGTGCGCATTCCGAATGTGATTGGGCCTTGTGGGCCTTGCCTACGATTTACCCACTTGTAGCAGTCAAAATCACTGGTCAGAACTTGCCCACTCCTATCCTACAACAGCTCTGGCCACTGATGCCCATTTCTCTCCACATGATTCCTTCTTTCCTTTTGTTTCAGGGAAAAAAAAAAGAGCCTTCTGCAAACACATTTCCACGTTTCCTATGTCGGCCTTTCTAGAATTCTCTTGGATGCACATGTGATTCGACCGTTTTCCATCACAATTTGGCTTTCTAACTGACAAACGAATCCATCAGATCAATTTGCATTCGGAGTATTGTGCATGATTTGGTTAGCTTAATTGACTTTCCGGTTGACTAGGATGATGCATTCGACCCCCCGAATCCATCGCTGTCTCCCACTTAACCCATTTATATATAATCAGCAGATAGCATATCTCATCCCATCACCACCAACGGCCCCTCCTCTTGCTGTTGCAAAACCCAATAAAGTCCTGTCGATGCCAACGCATGCCGCATTAGAGAGTTAACAGCACTGAATTAGGTATGCACGGGTTGTATGGTACACTACATTTCTGTCTCTATATTAGACCTGATAGAGCCTCCCATCCCTCCACTAGGCCTCTCTGAACATGGAGAAAAGCAAGTCGTTTAACGGTTACTCAGCATCTTACTCAGAAATAAGGCTCGGGTTCGAGGAGAGGTCCAAATCGTATAGCTTCAATGGCCCAAGCAACGCGCCCGATGGGTTGGAGATTTCCGGGAACCCGGAGCTCAAGAGGAGGAGGAGGGTGGCCAGCTACAACATGTACACGATGGAGGGCAAGCTCAAGTCCTCGCTGCGCAACAGTTTCAAGTGGATCAAGAGCAAGTTCTCCGATGATTTCTCCAGCATTTAGAATGCAACAGATTCTACTTTTATTCCTTCTTTCTGCTGCACGGTGGAGTTCGGTAAGAAACTGTTATAAAAAATCAGAAGCTGGAGAATAGCTAAGACAGACTAGACCGAGAATGCGATTTCCTGGCTCATGACTTGTGTATCTAGTGAAAATGTTCATCACTTTGAATCTTCTTTTTTAGCTCAGCAAGTGTAATGGGGTTGAGATAATTCGAGTCGAGTGAGGATGGGATGTGATTTGCAGCGTTGAATTTCAAGTTTTAGTTACTGCGAAATGAATATGGAGATATGAATGAGCAAATGTCTGTGCAACCGATTTTTGTAACTTTCGCCTGATTTTCTTATGAGACTGTTCACACTGACATCTCCTTTGCTTCATCAAAGTCCAATTGTTTCTGTTAATATTGATCCAATTTTTTAGAATGATGTAGTATCCATAGAAATATGTAGAATACAGGTAAACATCAACAGAACTCTAGAAGAAGCTGAGCCAATGGCCTTCTAGGAAAGTGGGTGGAAGAGATATTAGGTCATCTTGCGCTAGTTGGAGGTGCAGAGAAAGGGAAAGCCTGCAGCCTCTTCCCCTTCAAATCTGGCAGAGTCACTGAACAATTCACAATAGCATTCTCTCAGCTTGTTCCGACGATTTCACCGAGTTCTCGTTTTCATGACCAAATGACTAGCCTCATATACGTGAACTCCATGTAAAAAAAAATAATAATAATAAGGACACCAAAATGCCAAAAAGTTTTTCTATGACGCTTATTTTGTTATCGAAAGTTTTCATCAGCTTACTTAAATTCTAAATTAAAATAAAAACGATCACTTAAGTGCCTTCGACGATAAAATTCTGACAAAAAAATCTTATGTGACTTTTGAAATTAATTTTTTTCTCCAATATGGCTTCTTAAAAAGAAAATGAAGTCCAACGTAGAAATTCTTTTGTCCACCATAGCAAAAAAAGAAAAAAACGCCATAATTGATTTTTAGAGAAAACACACTCTCTCTCTCTCTCTCTCCATCTCTCTTGATGAAGCTGAAGGAAAGAAGCTCTGTTGCAACAGCTCAGGAGAATGAAATCTGAAGTATGGGCAAAGAAGGGACCTGCTCTTTGAGATTGGAGGAGGAAGAAGAGGCCTTACAGGCCGCTCCGCAAATCCCGTTATTTTGCTCTGTTTTTCGACTGGGAAGCTTGACGTGCTTCAAGCTCGCTCAATCTTTCTTGGTCTTTCTTCGCCAGCAAAGACACTTCCAAGATCCTTGCTCTCTGGTTTGAACTTCGAGGCCAATGCCTTCTTGCTCTGTTTTGATGAGCTTAGCTCCGAGAGCTATGATTGAAGTTTGTGTGAAAATCTATTTGATTAAGCATCAACTAGTAATCTAAACATACTTTGATGTGACTATAATATTCTTGATCAGAATTAGTGCTATGAATTAGAGTTTTGAATTTGGGGGAAAGCCAAATTAGGGTTTCAAATTTGGAAGAAAACTGAATTAGGGTTTCAATTTTGGGTTTATATTTGAGGTAAAATATGTAAACAATGTCATTTTATGGTATATATGCTCATTAGGCACACTAATAAGCCCTGTCAATGGGAAAAATTAATAAAATATAGTCACATTAAATTTCCAGCAACTCAAATCAAAATTGACAGTTAAGTAATCATTTGTTTTTAAAAAGTAGCACTTAAATGATCCGAAAAGTTTTTTTTACATTAAAGTGAATATATATAAAACTTTTGACATTTCTATTATCCTCGTACCTTAAAAAAATTAACAATGATATTATTAATCTTGTTCGCTTGGCATTGAGTGTTTGTCATGTCCACCCGCTACTAAAATCACCCACTTAAATATTCAACACAAAAACGGAAAAAGTACCAAAAAAGTCATAAATTTATTGCATTGATACTATTTCCGTCATAAACCGCAATATCAATTCAGTCCTAAATCTTTTAATTCGATTAATTTAGTCCTAAACATTTTCACATTTGTACCATTTCAGTCCATCAAGCCAATTTAAGTGAAAAATTGCCGACAGTAACATCTTTAATAATATCTTAGTAATCTTTTTGAATTTATTGAATTCTTTTTCTTTTCTATCTTTTTCCTTCGCCTTTCTCTACCTTGTCTTTTTCAGATGGCCAAAGCCAACCACTGGCCACAATCATGGCCAGCAAGAGCTGGCCTCGCCTAGGAGAGATCGCACTTGCCAACTATAGGTGAGGTAGGCCGAGGGCGAGTGCCCAAGCGAGCAATTGAAGTTGCGTTTGTTGTTGCTATTGCTGGGGGTAATGGGGTAGAGGAGGGGATGCGATATGAGAATTGATTTGGACGAGGTCGATTGAAGGAGACGAGTGAGAGAGCGGCGATTAGGATAGGATTTGGGGCTTCAACGATGGATCTAGGGAATTGATGCCACCGAGGCCGCCGAATCCATTGGGTTCGAAGATTGAGGCTTCGGCGACGAGGTTGGGTTGTCCGCCAAAGCTTGGGCGTGTTAGCGGCGGCAACTCACGTTGGTTTGTCAACCCTCGCCTAAGCTAGTGCAAGGCTAGTCGAGCCTCACCCATGCCTAGGTGAGGCCCAACACAGCCAATCCTTGCTCAATCGAGGCATGACAAGGTCACTCCAACTTGGGCGAGGGTCAACTGCACCAGATCTAGTAGGGGGGCCTTGCCTGGTCGCGCTTGGATAGATGGCACTTGCCCTAAAACCGGCGAGGCTGACCCGCCTATGACTGTTGAGGCTAGCCCTCGTTGGCCATGCCAAGGGCTGGCAGCCGGCTATGGCTAGTGGCCAGCACTAGCTATCAAAAAAAGAGAAGGAGAAAGGGAAAAAAAATTCAAAATTTTGTTTAAAAAATTCAACAAATTCAAAACATAATTAAAATATTATTAAAAATGTCAGCATCAGCGCCAGTCACACCACATTGGCCGGCCGACATTCACATCATTAATTTCTGGCCTAAATTGACTGGATGGACTGAATTGATACTGATGTAAAAATATTTAGAGCTAAATTGGTCTAATCGAAAATTTTAGAACTTAATTGGTACAAATATAATAGGTTTATAATTTTTTTGATACTTTTTTCATACGAAAACTATGCCTAGCTCTACCTTACACTCATTATATGTTCCTATAGTCTTGATGGCGTGAGATGAACGTAAGAAAGACTATGCAACTCCGAAAGAAGGCGCAATCATTCCATCATAGCAACTACAGAAGGATGCAAGGGTCTACATGTCATCTAGTAAGAACTCTCCAAAATGATATTTTGGAAAATCATTATAGCAAACACCAGAAAAAATGGAGAAAATTGTCTAAAAAGTCCTAAACCTATTGCATTTTTGTCAATTCAGTCATAAACCTTTTAACTTTGCCAATTCAGTCCTAAACATTTTCAGTTCTTACCAATTGAGTCCATCTAGCCAATTTTGGCCGGAAAATACTGACGTGGATGCTGGCGGTGCCACGGAACCACCAACGCCGATATGAACAATTTTTAGTAATATTTTAATATTTTTTTAAAATTTTTATTATTTTTTCTATTTCTTTCCTTTTTTTCTTTCTTTTCTTTTTGGCTTTATTCTTTGCCTTTTCCAGTGACCAGCTGGCCACGAGCGATGGCCGACTACTGGCCATAGCTAAACAATTGGCCTCGCCCGGCATTGCCGTCACCCAACTGACGCCCGCCAAGGCCACCCCTACCAAGGCCAGGGCGGCCTCGCCTGGCATCACGTCGCCCGACCAACTCTTAGCAAGGCTGCCTTGGCCTAGGCGAGGGTCGGCCTTGCTAGATCCGGTCTAGGCAAGGCCAACACTTGCCTGGGCGAGGGTGAGCCCCGGCAAGGGCTCTTTTCGCCATATATGGCAAGACCGGCGCTCGCCCAAGTCAGAGCGACCTTGCCCGGCATCATCGATGCCTAGCGAGGTCGCCCTGGCCTGGGCGTAGGTCGGCCTTACCTAAGCGACCCTTGCCCAGCCACGCCTCGACTGTGGTGGGCGAGGCTAACCGGTTGATTGTGGCCGGTGGCTGGCTGTCACCTATGGCCAACCGACCATTGATAAAGGCAAAGAAGAAAGCCAAAAAGGAAAAAAAAAAAAAAAAAAAAAAAGGAAAAAATAATAAAAATTCAAAAATATATATTAAAATATTATTAAAAATTATCCACGTCGGCGGGCAGTACTATGTGGCACCGCCTGCATCCATGTCAGTATTTTCCGGCCAAAATTGACTGGATGGACTCAATTGGCAAGAAGTGAAAATGTTTAAGACTGAATTGATAAAATTAAAAGATTTATGATTGAATTGGTAAAAGTGCAATAAATTTAGGACTTTTTGGACAATTTTCCTGGAAAAAAAGGGCATGGGATATACTGTAAGAAGAATTCCAAGGCACAACAAAGGTATGTATCGTTAGACTTCAATCTCTTGAAGGGAAAAGGAAAGATTACGAGACCATCCGGCAATATTGTGATACTTACCTGAAAATATAATAGGATTGTTTTACTATGAAAATAGTATCACTGACTAAATGGTAGTAGAAAAGACATTGGTGACACTTACCTGAAAATATAATAGGATTGTTTTACTACCGTTGGTCAGTGATATCTTTATATGGCCTCATTTGATTTACTAGTTCTTTTAATTTATTATAATACTGTTGGACAATCTCATAATATTTCGTTTTAGTATTTTCGAACCCCTTCTAAGAGATTGAAGCTAATGTTGCGTACCTTTGTTATGCCTTGAACTTTTATTATAAAGTTTCCCATGCCCTTTTTGCGATTTTCGCTCCAATCTTTTTCAACAATGCTCGCTCGATGACACATGGAGCCTCCGCATATCGGAACACTTTGCACCTTCATTGAGAGTCGCATAATTTTTCTATCCAATACCCCATAAATCTAGGACAGCAAGACTTCACTGCTCCAGTGGATATAATTATTTGTATCGAAAGTTGAAACGATGTGAGGTAAAGTTGGTTGTCATAGTTTTGGTGCTGGATTTTTAAGATGGGTGATTTTAGTAGCAGGTGGATAAGACAAATGCCGAATACCAACAGATGGAAATTCTATTATATCACTGTCAGTTTTATTATCTATGGAGTTTGGATAAATAAGCCAAGCTATATAGCTTTTGAAAAGGTAAACTCGGTGGAATGGTCGGGACAAGTTAAGGGAATAGTATAAGGAAAAGTGATTCTACAAAATTTGATTCATGAAGAGGCTGCAGACTTATTTTTCTGCACCTGCAACAAGCCCTTGATTACCTATATATAGGCCTCGATTTTCACTCTGTACTCGAAGATAGGGGTGTGCAATCGGACCGGATATACCTGGGAACCGGACTAGCCCACCCGAAAAACACAGGGTCGGGAACCGGTTCCTATTGAAACCGGTCCAGGAACCGATTCCCAAAATTCGGAACCGGTTTAAACTGGTCTGGGAATCGGGTTCGATTGAATCAGTTTGGGAACCGGTTTTGTAAGAATAGGTTCAAAACCCTACTTTTTCCCCTTATTTCTAATCTTACTCTCGCAATCACACGGCTTTTTTTCTCCTGGCTCTCTCAAACACGCATGGTGCTCCTCCTTCATCGTTCCTCTTCCTCACTTGCTTCCCTCCCTCATCGGCTCCCTCTCGTATCGTCTGACGGACGGACGGTGTTCGTTGCCGCAAAATTCTTGTGTACCACGTGGATTGGCTTGCCTAATTTCTCTTTTGTATGAAGAGTTATGTTTGCATAACTGAGTAGTTTCATGTAGTAATTGTAGGAATAAGACTAATATTAGACTCATATTTGTTGTTAATTCTTTGCCTTGAGATTTTATTTATTATAATTAGCCCTATGGATCCTTAATTTTTTTTTAGTAAAAAAGTTCATGTATTTATTTATTATAAGTGCTTAATGTTTCGATACAAATTATGAGGATTACGTTATTTTCTCACGTATTAATATAAAATTCGAAATCGTATAGTATATCGGGAGATTGGAACAAATAAGGTTGACCCTGGAACTGAACTGGAAAAACAGAGTATGTCGGGTACAGGGTCCAAAACAAACATGGTCGAGTACAGGGTCCAAAAAATGGAAACCAATTATAACAGGGTCGGGTACAGGGTCTAGGTCTAGACCCTACCCACCCTGGACCCGATCACTCCTACTAAAAGAAAATATTGAATATATCTTGTGTATCAGCGTGACAAATAAGAAGACCCTAGAGAATGCAACACGTGTTGCGTGTCGGACCCACATTGTTAGGTCTCTCTTCTCTTCTCTCTCTCTTCTCGCTGCACGCACTCTCTTCAAGAAAATATTAGATTTCTCTATCTTAAGGGCGCGAATGATAACCATTTTGGCCAGAAATTGATTTCTTGAAGAGAAATAGATTTTTCTATATCTATTTCTAGATGAGTTTCTAAGCAAAAATACCCGTTTGATAACAACATAATCTCTACTCCCAAAATAGAAATTCGTTTGATATCGACATAAAATTTCTCCCTTTCAAATGGCGTTGACCGGTAGTGGTCGGCGGCGGCCAGCAACCAATGACTAGCGACCGATAATGGTCGGTGGCAACCAACAGCCGGTAAACCGACGGACGGCAACCGGCGGCCAGGGCAACGGCGACCGATGGATGGCGGCCAGCGACAACCGGCGAACGACAGCGGCCAGTGGCGGCAAACGACGGACAGTGGTCGACGGTGACGGATGGATGACCAGTTCATAACAAGAACAAACGATGAGAATAATTTTTATTTCTCATTTCTGTTCGAGAAATAGAAAAGTAAAAAAATTTTACTTCTGATTTCTATTCCAAACCTATTTCTGAAACAAAAATCTATTTCAGAAATTAAAAAAATGAAATAATTTTATCAAACGGATTTTTTTTCCAGAAACAAGATTAGAATAGAAGAATTGTTTCTAGAACAGAAATTTTGGTTTGTCATACACCCCTTAATCTTCTCTGCACACTCTCTCTCTCCTTTCTCTTCTCTCTCCCCTGCGCACCTCTCTCGCCCGACTCTCTCTCTTCACTACAGAAATGATGTGAAGAAATGAATTGAATCAACCAATTAATGAATGAAACTGCCTTCCATCAACTAAGTAAACTACCCATAGTTGAAGCTGTATGTACAGCTCCCTCTCTCCCCCGAAAAGAACTCCAATATCACCCAACAAACAACAAGAGATGAACAAAAACAATCATTTTTAGTATTTCTCTATTCCTATTTGAAGCTCAATCCAGTTCCTGTTTCGATTCCGATCGCCTTTTTTTTTTTTTTTTTTTGCGTGAGTTTCTGTAAGTTTTTTATCCAACCCATTTCAGCCACTTCCGTCTTCACCAAGGCTTCTTGGAGGGGTGTGAGTCGTCCACCTCGTCGTCCAAGCTGCCAGAGACCGCGAACCTAGGGGAGAACTTTAGGAGTAATGGGATGTGCAGATCGAACTCATTGTGCCTCTAGCTCTGCGTGTGTGTGGACCCCACGCCGTTCGAGACGCTCACCCCGTTGGCAGCCGGGGCAGCGGCGGGGGCAGAGGAGGCAAGAGTGGGGGCCTCATAGTGGCATTGCTTCTACCAACCAAGAGCCTAGCCGGTGGGGAGGCTCTTGTGATAGATCAAGCACTCGTGAGCCTTACTCGACACACTAGAGGAGGTGGTTATTGTTCGTAAAATTATAAACGCAATGAACGTGTCGAATAAATAATATAATGATGAAAAAAAATATCGTCTCATAGAGATTGATGATTAATAAACCGATTAAATATTAAAAATGGACTAATTGTAAAATTTATCCAATAGATCAAAATAAAATTGAGAATAAATAAAAATTGGCAATCTTGAAAAAAAAAAGACCTTCAAAACTAAATGTAGTAAATCAATTAAATAAATATTTTAAAGCATAAGATTTCCCCATAACCACTTAATATGAATTTTATATTATTACGCATACGAAAACAATATTAAATATATGATAATGGAATTTTCTAATCTATTTACTATCCAATCTCTAGGTATAACAAATTTAGTCAGTTTCTCAATCCACCTTATCTCTATGTAAATTTAAATAAACATAAGTACATTAAAATTTGTGAACATTCTCAATTTACAATGAATCTTTTAGATCACTTTATCACCAAAAGCTTTACAAATTATATGACATATCTCTATCCATATTTAATTCGTGGTTATATATCATAAAAAATAATTGCATATTATCACTTTTCAATCTTAAACATGCACACCAAATCATTTAAATAGTGGCCAGTCACTTAAAAGTATCAGGCGCAATAATATATAACTCACATGAATAGAATTACTTGCAAAATATAAAAATCATGAAATTAATATTATTATGGTCAGGCTACATTGTAGCTCTAACAAAATAAAATTAAAACATAATAGAAGAAGAAACAAATATATAAATTGTGATATCCGGATTTTGCCGGACCTCAAGTACATAACAGTTCGTGACGGTCGACGAGTTGTCGTTGGACTACATCGTCAGTACCACTTGCGGCCGCCGTTTCATCATCACTCTCATCGGACCGAGACGTCACATATCGTCACGATTTCGCGATAACGCCTCATCTCGGAATTTCTTGGTGAATCGCTACACGTGAGATCAAAGTTCGCCCTCATTTGTACATTGCCGAGTTAAACTCCACGCAAGGTCCGTGTACACGCCATCATAGTTAACAAAATGAGGAATGCTGACCCGAATTGTCTCGCCAACCGAGTTTGAAGACCCCGATTTCGTGCACCCCGTCACCGCCGTCACTCTCCTTAGGTGACCATGTGAACGGCCTCATCAACGGCCACATTTTCAACCATGCAACCACGTAAAACTGCCCTCCTCCATGCAGCAAATGAAGCCCACGTCCGTAGCCCACGCCAATGCAGGAATGAAGACTTTGACCACACCAATTGTGGCCACGTGACTTCTTCTTTGGTGGCCAGCTAAGAGTGAACGGGAAGCAACTACAAGCCACGTTCTACTCCAGCTGGTGACGCGCGCGCGCCCCCTCTCCTTCTTCGGCCAGCGTACCGAAGGCATGGGCAAGGAGATGGACACGTCTCTTGCATGGACATGCAAGATGTCCTTCGACCGGCGCTGGATTCTTTGCTGTCCCCCTGTTCAACTGCCACGGAGCTGGGGAATTTGTTGACTGGAGAAGTCAACATTGAGAAAGCTTTTGCTTTCCTTCATCCGGCGAGCAGAATCATTTCCCCTCTCAGCCGCTCTCTTTCGCCCATCGGCACGCAGCAGCACGAGCTTCTCCCTTGATCGTCACAGCCTCACCGCCGTTGTGTCGCTCACAACCGACCACCACACAGCCCAGCTGACCCCTGCACCACCGCATTACCGACCTCCTCACCGTCCCGTGGCTAGCCAACAGCCGCGTCCTTGCTCTGTCATTGCGCCATCCAGCTCGCCTTGACCGCGCTGCAGCCCGCAGGTCACAGTTTATCTCGACATCGATGCCGCCGGACTTGAGGCAAGTCGATATCTACTAATCTATACGACGTAGACTCCGTCGTTGCTTGATGAAATGCATCCCGTAAACTAACGTTATTTTAGAATACTCGTGCCAAATTGTGAATTCGTGAATCGTTGAATTGATTGTGAGCTATGTGAGGAAGGATTTCACATCTGTTATGCTTGAGTTCAAATTAAAGACCTATGTACATATTGATTCTTAAAGATTTTATATGCAAACCACTTTGAAAATTTTAAGGTCAGGACTGAGATTTTCGACTCACCGATGTGCCGATTTCAATATTTCAAAAAATGCTTATTGTTTTGGTGAAAATCATCACCTGTACCACTCAAGTTTTGAAATGTGAAAATATTTTAAGCCTACGCCTATGACTTTTCGGAAAATGATAGGGGTAAAACGATACCATTTAATCTTGATCTATCCTAGTATTTAAACTCTTGATTTCATGAAAGGTTTTGTTGTCACGGATTTGGTGCATTTTAAGATTTCATTGCACGTCGACTTATACCATGAATTGGGATTTCAGAAACCAAGGCAATTTCACATATTGGCGGTACGAAAATTCTTTGACATTGAGTTGTTAGATGACTACACCATGGTTCGTGAGTGATGAATGCCGTCGGTTCATGATGACAACAATGCCTCGGGAGTCGGGTTGCCTGGAGGGTCGTGATGGTGATGCCTTTGGGTTGCCTGGGGACCGGTGAGCCTCGGAGGTGCCTCGATAGTCGGGATGCCCGGGAGTGTGACGTAACACGTACCGGATGCCTCAGGACATCATAGTGGTGAGCCTCAAAGGTTCCTCATGATGCCAGGTGGGGTGCGAGATGTCAGAGGGTGTAACGTAACACGCTCGAAATGCTTGTACCGGAGGTCCTCGTGATGCCAGTAGGTTGCGAGAGCCTAAAGGGATGCAAACATTGGTCCTTCCGAAAGATGGTGCTAGTGATGAACTAAAATGAGTTTCTAAATTATCATTGGTTTTGGATATGCCGTTTTGTTATGATATTCTCCTGAATTGATGTCTACTCCTTATTTCAGCTGTGTGATTTGTTTAGGATTGTGTGGAGTCGGGTAGCGATAGACATGCGTAATATAATTTAGTAGAATTTGGACTACAAAGCAGTTGTATTCACCCCTCGTGGGGCTAACATATTACAGAGTTATAGAAATGCCATTGCGGCCCGCGTCCTTTAGTACTTTTTATGGTATCCCCATCAATCTTGGACGGGAGCAGACGGAGCACCCTGACCCTAACCTGGGCATCACCTTCATCCGGATTCAGGTGATTCTTACTATAGACGCCAGACTCACCTCGAGTCCAGTGCACATGGAGTTCGTGGTCCTGTATGCTCGAGTGAACAGGCAAACGTGAGGCCACTACCTCTGCCGGAGAATGACGATGGTGGTTCAAGCAGGGTGGAGTAGTGGAGGACATGGGAGGACAGCAGAAATTTTGGATACTAGCACATGAAGACGAATGACGTTGTGAATAGATAGCGGAATAGCCGGTCCAATTTTTGGTATAGCCAAATATAGGAATTTTTGGCCTATGTGTACTGACTAATGTCATCCGAAACTATAAATAAATAAAAAGTGCCTGGCTAATATATATAAAGGGGTAGGATCGGAGTACTATATGAGAGAACAAGGAAGTATATGAGATTAGCAGATCCATAGAAAGACAGATCTATAGAAAGACTATCTCAAATTAATCTAAACGTCTACGTTTGTTGTTATCAGTGTCTGAATCGGTGTCGGGATCTGAGTCGTCGGTATAAGGATCATTTTTGTATGGATTGTAAAAGATTCTCAAATATCTGATAGTTCTAGATATGAGAAGGAAGAAATTAATAGGTTCTATGTCTTCGTAGTTTGACTCTAATGGTATGAAACCATTTACTAATCTAAGGGTTTCAGAGAATGTATGAACTATATCGAGAAATAATTGTATGGCTAAGACTATGATTAAGAAAATGTATATAATTCTAAACATGTAAAAGATTAAATAAAATCTTGTGAATTAAAGATAATATAAAGAGCGAAAGCAACATATAAAATATAAAGTAAGAATATGCATAAACAAAAACCAACCATGAAGGTGGTATGAACTTGTATTATATGAAATGAAAGTTGCATGTATTGAAAAGTGCAGAAACTTAAAGCATCAAGTCATCCACTAGGGCGGTAATCCGCACTCTAGGGAGTATTCATGTTTGTATTACAAAAAATGGTTAACCAACTATCATGTAAGTTGGTAACCTTGTATGAAACTATGTATTTGAAAACATAAACTTAGTTTGTAACCAGGGGTACAAGGTAAGAGAGCTCAAGGCTTGAAGGGAAGAGGGTTTACAAGCGGGGAGGAGGAGGAAGAGAGGAATGTAATCTGAAAAATTTCGAGTCCCCTTTCTCTTGTGCCGGAGGAGTGTATTTATAGAAAGTGTTACAGTGTTGAACAGTGTAAAGTGAATAGTACTGAGTGAATAGTGAACATTATATGCCTATTTTTGCTACAATGTATAGCCTTTGCGCCGCTGCAACAGTGTTAGCATGTGATGTATTGGTTTAATCTCTGTCTAGGTTGATCCCGTAGTAGTCGTCTTCATTGGTATTTCCACTGTGATGTGACTGTGAGGATTTGCCTTGACTGTCTTGTGATTTGGAAGATCCACATTGTGATTCTTCCGCTTCTGAGAGCATTGTCCTGAGGATATTGCAGTATTCCTCTCTGCTCTGGACTGCAACAAGTGCTGCGCTTGCCATGGATTTCTCCTATAAAAACGATGTATTTGATGGGACTGTAGTCAATTGGGTTTTTTGGCCGTTTAGCCAAGTTCTAACCGCAGCTTCAGATCCTTGTTCATGGAATCTAAATCCATCCCACCATTTTGTTTTATATTTGCGGACAAGCAAGGGTATAAGGTTGGTAGATGTAGTATATCCGAATTCCCATGCTGTTACCCATGAGATTTTGAATATTATGAAAAAGTGTATAAGACATTGGAATCTTGATTCATGTGGTGTTGGTTTGAAGTATTGGCAGAATATTTGGTAACCTTGTTTGATTGTGGGGTGTAATATTATCTCTAGAGGTCCAAAAAGATCACCAGGAGTAAAACCAGTTTGGTAGGTTTTGTCTGTGGAAGTTGTCTTCGAAAAATACTAGCCAAGTGTGTTGGAAGTTTGTATTTTGTCGAAAGAAGACATTCCACCATACTTGTTAGTAGTCCCAGTATGTATATGAGGAGGAGTATGGTAGGTTTTGGGTAAGTCTGGTTTGGAATTTTCTGGACGTATGAGGTGAGGCTCCCCAGTGTGAGGGGTGTATGACTTTACTGATAGATATAGTGGAGTATAAGATGTTTTCTGTATTGTTTTTGTCAGCAAAGTGAGTGAACCTTGCTGATTCTGTCTCCACTAAAATTTGCTCATAATAAGTAAGGGTTTTGTTTGTATTGTGTGGTTTAAAAAACCAATTTTTTGGAAAGATGTTTTTTGCAAATTTGATTGGATCTTCATCGAAGAATCCATCTTCTACAGTCAATATATTTTGAAACGATGTCTTTGGAAAGAATTTTGATCTTTAAGAATGAGGGGTTGCTTGTGGCCTAATGACCACCTCATTCGAAATTCTTTTGTATTCCGCTTGTCTTTGCGCAGCAAGCGGGGAGGGGTTGTTACTTACCTCAATGGTACTGGATGGCTCTTTTTTTACTAATTTTTGTAAGGATACAGCAAGTAATTCCAATGTTTCTTTGGGTATTATGTTGGCTAGCTGGGCTAGGGTTGGTATGGATTCCTCTTTGGTATCTAGTATTGGGTGTTGTTGTAGGAATGATTGGTTGTTTTCTGCCATCTGAAGCCATGTCTTGATTTGTGTTAAATTTTTTGGCTTTGGTGGTGTATTAGAGGTTTCGGCAATGGCTTTGCCTTTGTCTTTTTTGGATCTTGGCATGATGGTTCCCCTTGTAAAAATTCTCTTGTGAGAAAATCAGGTAATGAATTTGAAGAACCATTTATAAATTCAATGTTAAAATCGAATATTGAAAGTATGGCTTGCCATCTGGCAAAAATCTATTTTGATGCAATGTTTAATACGTCTTTTTGTAAAACGTCTTTGGCTGATTTGCAATCAATTCGTAAGAGAAATTTTTGGTTTAATAAATCTCCTTGGAATTTTGATATAGACAAAACTATAGCAAGTATTTCTTTTTTAATAGTTGAATAATTTTGTTGGAATTCCAATGTTTTGAAATAAACTGAACAACTTGTTCTTTGCTGTTTTTGACCTGTTTAAGAATACCACTGTATCCTATTTCTGAGGCATCTGTTTCAACTATTTTGAAAGTAGATGGGCCAGCTAGGTGTAAGCATGGTATTTCTTTAACATGAATCTTTATTTGTTTGACAATGTTTGTATGGATAGAGGTCCATGGTGGAGGATCATTTTGTAACCTTTGGTGTAGGGGTTTACAAAGGATGTTTATATTGGGAAAGAAATCTAGAATATAATTGAGACTACCTAAGAACCTTTGTAATTGAGTTTTATCTTTAATCTCATTTGGGAATTTATCAGCGAAAGAGATTGATCTTTCTATGGGAGTTACAGTGTTTAAATGAATGTAATGACCTAAGAATCTAATCTTGGTTTTGAAGAGTGCAATTTTAGTATGAGAGACTACCAGACCGTTTTGTATGATTATTTTTATGAAAGTAGATAAATGTTTGAAATGCTGTTTTATATTGGATGAGAAGACTAGGACATCATCTATATAAACTATGATGTATTCTGAATAAGGATTGAAAATTTCGTTCATAATTCTTTGAAATTCTGAAGGGGCATTTTTGAGGCCGAATGGCATAACATTCCATTCGTATTGGCCAAAAGGGACTGTAAAAGCTGTTTTGTATTTATCCTTTTCACTAATTTGTATTTGCCAAAATCCTAATTTCATGTCAAATTTTCAAAATATTTTTGATCTACATAATCTGTTTAACAAATCTTTTTTATTGGGTATGGGATATCTTATCCACCTAAGGGCTGTATTTAGAGGTTAGTAATTAATAACTAACCTGGGAACTCCTCTTTCTAGTTCAGCATTTTTATTGACATAAAAAGCAGAGCAGCTCCATGGTGACTGGCTTTTTCCTATGAGTTTTTTATTTAAGAGGTCTTGTATTTCTGTTTGGCAAAACTTTAGAACCTCTTGGTTCATCTGTGTAGGACGAGCTTTTGTAGGTATTTTGTTTTCAGAAAAATCATGTTCATAGGGCAGATCAACAATATGCTTCTTTCTTTCCCAAAAGGCATTGGGTAAGGTAGAGCATATGGTTTTTTCTATGTGTTTTTGTAGGGAAGCTATTTTCTCTAAAACATTTGGTTTTATAAGATTTTCTTCTATTCTTTTGAATTCTAAATCTTCTTTTAAGAATTCAAGCTGGTTTTTTTTGTCTTTTATAAGGCAATTTATTTTTGAAATAGAATGTTCTTGTAAAATATTTAAGCTTCTCTTTTGGGGTTTTGTTATGAAGTTGAAGGTGATCTTTCTGTTTAAAAAATGGGTTTCAATACCTTCATTAGTAACTGTAAAAGGTTGAATTAATTGTATGAAAAGTGTTCCTAGAATTACCTATTGCCTCATATTTTTAACTAAAAGAAAAGATGATTTGTAAGACATTTGATCTTTTATTATTAAGGCTTCTGGTAATTTGTATTGTATGTTTAGTTTGTCTCCTGAGGCTGATTTTAAAGATTCGGATGTTTTGTCAAAGTATCTTGTTGGAACAAGGCCTTCTTTGATACAATTGAGATCAGCTCCTGTATCAAAAAGTGTTGTTGTTTCAATAATAAACTCATTGTTGATTTTTATCATAATATTTATTATCCATTTTCTAGATGTTATTTCTGTTAATAACATAAGAAAGGCTGGATCCGAAGTGTCAGAAGTATTAGTAGTATTGGTGATTTCATTTTGGTCTTCTAATTTTGTCTTTCCTTTTATGACAAGAGATTTTATATCAGAAATTTCTTGTTTCATTTCTAATTGGGTTGCTTTCAAGGCTTGTATTTCTAATTTTTGTTGTTTTATTTCATTTTGAAGATCATTAATATTTATAGGTCTGGACTGAGGTTTTTTTGTTTCTATTCAAGATGTCTTTAAGATTGTAGGAAGTATTAGTCTTAGTGGTAATATTCATAGAAGAGTGTAGTCTATCTAAGTATTCTTTTTTGGCTTCCGAATCAGTTATTTTATCAGCAGTGCTGAGAAGGAATTCTTCTTCTTTGGTTAACATATTTATTTCAGGAATAGGTTTGTCTGGAGAGGCGTCTTCATAATCTGAATCAAAAGAGGTTTCTATTTCATTTATTTGAAGACCTTCTTCCTCAAAAGGTTCATCAGAAGAAGTATCGTCAGTTTCTACAAAGATGTTATTTAACTGGTTTAAAGTATTCTCATCAAGAGAAAGTTCATTTAATCTCTTATTAATCCTACAATATTTTGATATGTGGCATTTTCTACCGCAAGAGTAGCATTTAATGTCTTTAAAATTTTTCTTATCATCCTGAGGTTTATTATGGTTATTATGGTGCCTACGTTTATTCCTATGAACTTGTGGTTTGTTGCAGTGTTTTCTTGTTTCTTTTTCAGAAGGGCAAGTCCCTTTACATTTTGGTTTTGTTTTATCATTATAAGAGGAATCGTATTGAGCACAGAAATCTCCTAGACTTCTATTAGTGAGAGATTGTTCTTCCTTGAGTTGTCTTTGTAATTTGATCGTGTTACACATTTGTGTTCCCTGTCTGTAAACGTTAGAAACTATTTCTCCATAAGAAAGAAGATCATAAGGTATTTGGCCACTATATTCTTCTCTAATTCTATCTCTAACTTGATCACCTATAATTTGGGGTAAACCAGTTAAGAATTTTTCTTTCCAAAAGGGTTGATTGCAATCTGGTCTAACAAGAACCCTTTGAAGGAAAAGTTCTTTGTATTCTCAAAATCTTCCTAAGGATTTGCATCGCATATTGGATATGAGATCTTGGTTTCTATCTCTAATATGTGAAGGGTCTCCCATGAAGTGTTGTGAAATGGAGTAAATAAGAGTATTAACCGCATCTTGGATGAGATGTCCTTGATCGTCGTCCATGCATTGTCCAAAGTCGTCTATTTTATAAGCAGTTAAAACTTGTATTTTTTGTTCTTCGGTCAAATAGTTATCCCACCAACCTTTTAGTTGTCCAGTAAAACCGGCTACTAAAAGATTAGCAACAGCATGATCAGAAACATCTTGCTGTGTTTTATAAGCATTAGCAAGCATTACCATGTTATTTAAAATATTCATGATATTGCTTTTAGTGACACCATCTATATTCCATTCATAAATGGCATATGGAGAGTATTTATTTTGTATCTTTTGCGACGATTCTTCTTGGGCAATGTCAGGTGGGGTAGCTCTACTGTAATAAAGTTTTTGGGGTTGTCTCCAATCGAGTCTGTTTATTTCAGCAACTGATTCATTGTCGAAGTCACTAGAAGGTTTGGTTAAGGTATTAATAGTAGGTTGGTCAAGGGTGTCATTAATAATTAGTCCTTGAAATTTAGGGGTGTCTAGTATAGGGGTAGGCTCTAGCTTTGATTTTCCTAGGAGTTTTCTTTTTTGTTCTATGGCTTTAGTAAATTCCGGGCTAAGATTTTTTGGGAATTCAAAAGCCTTAAAAATAGGTTTTTTGAGTGTTCCGGTTTGTGTTGTGATTAGTTGGGTAGGATTTTGTATAGTGGACTCTATCCTATTTAATTGTTTTCCTATGGTTACAAGATGTTGATTAGTAAAATTGTTTTGTTCAATGACCTTGTGAGTGTAAAGAGAATCTCCTTTGTCTGGAATTCTAAAAGGAGTGGCTGCAACCTCGCTTTCTCCATATTGTATTTTTATTCTCCTAAGGGATGGATGATTAGAATCTATGGTTTCACCATTATCAAGTTTCCACTTATAATGATGATCTAAAACAACTATCTCTTTTGGTTCAAGGAATTGTTCTTCTAACCAATCAAAGAAAAATATATGGACTTCATATTTATATATGTAGTCGTAATATTTTTGCTTGATATCTTTTGTTTTATCAGCAAAGGTTTTGAAGAACCATTCTCTGATTTGTTTGTTGTCTTCAGAATTGAATTCTTTGTTAAGGAATGTTCTATTTGGTTCAAATTGTTTTTCTAAAACATTAAGTTCTACATCTATCATTTGAGAATAAGTACGAGAATGATGAGGAGAATCTGTATTTTGTAAAATTGGTTCAGGCTGGTTTTTTTGGTAAACTAGCCTGGAAATTCCTGATCTATTGTCTAGACCAGTAATTTCTAGTCCAGGTGGTATTTCAGGATTATTTATAATGATATTAGGAGATAAAGGTGTTGTATCACATGTGGGAGTGTCTCTATGCGTACTTGGAGGAATGGTGATTATAGGTGGAAGCTTGGGATTAAGATCTACTGATCTTGAATAAGATGTGTGAAATGAAGGACTAGATCTTGAGTCGAAACATCTTCTAGGAAACCTAATAGTGACTCTTCCTTTCGGATATTGAATGACATTGGTTGGAGTTGTATTTTGAACAACTTGTTGGGGAATTTGATTTTCTAATTCCCATTGTTCAGGTAAAGTGACTTGATTCCAACTAATAGATCTCGGAATCGTTGTATTAGCTCTAGAAATGTCAGTCTGAAGGAGAATTGTTTCTCCTCGCGGACTATGTTTAAAAGCATTTTCGCCAAAGGCGGAGGCCATGGCTTTGTAATGGATTCTATAGACAAGAGTTAAGGGAATAGATCCATCTGCTACTTTGTAATATGGGTTTTTATTTGAAGTGTAAGGGCTCTAAGAATATTCTTATCCTTAAGGGATACTGAAAAATTGGGATAGCAGTCAAAATGTATTGGTCCTTTGCAGAGACTTGTCTCTACAGTACTAAGAATGGATTCATCATAGTTTAGGAGACGTGAATCTCGTTAAACTAAGAGAATGGATGTATTAAAACATTCTTTTGTAAGAGGTTTGATTCCTACTTGGACTAATCCTATGTGAATATAATTGTATTTTTGTTTATGCTTCTTTATAGACTCTTGATTTAAAAGGTGTATTTTCTCAAAAGAATTAGAAAGAGGAATATCTCTTTCTTCATTGGCTATGATATAATCAGATTTTTTGAAAAACTTCAATTTTTATTGTTTGTATATTTCCTTAAGCTGTATTTTAGGAATTTCCCAATTTTCTATAGATTTGTTGAAATCTTCTATCCTTACTTCTTCTCTATGTATAGGACTTGGATCTAAGTCCATTTGTGATAGAGAACTAGAGGAAGATGTAGATCTTCTAAGTAAGCTCATACTTAAGATCGGAACTAATCCTTCTTTAGAACCGTTACAAAGCTAAACCAACGGTCTAACAGCCACTCAGGGACTTACAGCCTGGACCACTATGTAAAAACAAGAAGGATGCCAACAAATGGCTCTCGATCTATGAGTATGTTCTTGCAAAGACTATCTACACTTTCCCACTGGCTCTGATATATATATATAGGGTTTATATATCGTGTGCATCATTTTAAGTTAAGTTGAGATGGAGTTAGATACTCGCTTCCGCAATGTTATAGCGCAGGGACCAGGATATTGGGCGTGGCGGACCTTAAGGATCGAGGACCGTCGTGGCCCGGGGACATCACAGCGAGAGTGACGTCCTCGGGCCACGACGGTCCTCGATCCTTAAGGTCCGCCACTCCCAATATCCTGGTCCCTGCGCTCTATCATTACGGAAGCAAGTCTCTAACTCCATCTCAACTTAACTTTTAATTGATGCACTCGATATATATACCATACATACATACATACATACATACATATATATATATATATATATATATATATCATCCAGGCACTTTTTATTTACTTAAAGTTTTGGACAACATTAGTCAGTACACATAGGCCAAAAATTCCTATATTTGACTATACCAAAATTGGACCGATTATTCTGCTATCTATTCACAACGTCATCCGTCTTCATGCGTTGGTATCCAAAATTTCTATCGTCCTCCCATGTCCTCCGCTACTCCACCCCGCTTGAACCACCATTGTCATCCTCCGGCAAAGGTAGTGGCCCCACAGTGCACCCGTTCACTCGAGCGTACAGGATCACAAACTCCATGTGCACTGGACCTAAGGTGAGTCCGGCGTCTATAGTAAGAATCACCCGAATCCGAATGAAGGTGATCCCCAGGTCGGGGTCAGGGTACTCTGTATGCTCCCATCCGAGATCGATGGGGATACCATAAAAAGTACTAGAGGACGCGGGCCGCAATGGCATTCCTATAACTCTGTAATATGTTAGCCCCACGAGGGGTGAGTACAACTACTCAGCAGTCAAAATTCTACTAAACTATATTACGCACGTCTACCGCTACTCGACTCCACACAATCCAAAATAAATCACACAACTGGAACAAGGAGTAGACATCAATTCAGGAGAATATCATAACAAAATAGCATATCCAAAACCAATGAGAATTTAGAAACTCACTTTATTTCAAAACAATTCCACCATCTTTTGGAAGGACCAGTGTTTGCATCCCTCCAAGCTCTTGCACCCTACCTGGCATCACGAGGACCTCCGGTTCCATATTTCAGTCACCGAGCATTTGGAGTGTGTTACGTCACACCCTCAGGCATCTCGCACCCCACCTGGCATCACGAGAAACCTCTGGGGCTCACCACGTATGATGTCCCCAGGCATCCAGTACATGTTACGTCACACTCCCGAGCATCCCGACTCTCGAGGCACCTCCGGGGCTCACCGGTCCCCAAGCAACCAAAGGCATCGCCTTCATAACCCTCTAGGCAATCCGACTCCTGAGGCATCGTCGTCATCATGAACCGGCAGCATTCATCAATCACGAACCATGGTGTAGTCATCTAACAACTCAATGCCAAAACATTTTTGTACCGCCAATATGTGAAATTGCCTTGGTTTCTGAAATCCCAATTCATGGTATAAGTCAACGTGCATTGAAATCTTAAAATGCACCAAATCCATGACAACAAAACCTTTCACGAAATCAAGAGTTTAAATACCAGAATAGATCAAGATTAAATGGTATCGTTCCACCCCTATCATTTTCCGAAAAGTCATAGGTGTAGACTTAAAATATTTTCACGTTTCAAAACTTGAGCTTTATAGGTGATGATTTTCACCAATACAATAAGCATTTCTTGAAATATTGAAATCGGCACATCGGCAAGTCGAAAATCTCAGTCCTGACCTTAAAATTTTCAAAGTGGTTTGCATATAAAATCTTTGAGCTTTGGAAACACCAAGAATCAATATGTCCATAGGTCCTTAATTCGAACTCAACCATAGCAGATGTGAAATCCTTCCTCACATAGCTCACAATCAATTCAACGATTCCCGAATTCACAATTTGGCACGAGTATTCTAAAATAACGTTAGTTTACGGGATGCATTTCATCAAGCAACGACGGAGTCTACGTCGTATAGGTTAGTAGATATCGACTTGCCTCAAGTCCTACATTGTCGATGTCGAGATAAACCATGAACTGCGGGCTGCAGCGCAGTCGAGGCGAGCTGGACGGCTGAACGGTAGAGTGAGGCTGAAGGCGAGACGGCGGTACGGCGGGCGATGTGGGTGGTCGCCGGTGAGTAGCGGGGAGGGAAGGTGAGAATTTCTGGGTTTTCTTTTATGCGAACGTCGCTGAATGAGGGGAGTACAGGGCACCGAGGAAGAGAGAGAGCTGGGCGCCGAGAGAGAAAAGGAGAAGAAGTCTTCGTTGGCTTGATGTTGTTGACTTTCATGGTCAACAAGCTTGAGAATTTGTGGCAGCTTGGGCGAAAGGCACGTAGGGGAAACGTGGCTCCTTTTGGCGTGAGGATTCCTTGCGCATGACACCTTGGTCTTCATGCATGGACGTGTCTTTGTTAGTTGACTCATGTAGTCAACTAAATGAAGACTTGGTGGCAGCCAACGGAGGGAACAACTCAAGGGGCAGCCGTGCGTGGAACACCTTGCACACTTCATGCAGGGACGTGGGCTTCTGCATGTTTTGGTCTCCGCTTGCTGGCCACCGAGGGAGAAGCAACGTGGCTGTTGCTCAGGTCAACAAGAGAAGAAAGCTTGGCTGCATGGTCAACTTCTCCATTTGCTGACCAACGAAAAAGAAAGAGACGTGCATAGAGAATTGGGGTCAGCGTCTTCAACGGTTGCATGGAGGAGATGGGCAGCTTAACGTGGCTGCATGCATGGCTATCCAAGGAGAAAAAGCGTGCGTGAAGCTGTGTTAGTCAGCGGTCCTTTGCTGGAGACAGTTGAGAGTTGGCTCGAGGGAACGGGGAAAACGATTTGTATGAAAGACAACTTGGCGACGCATCGTTGAGAGTAGATGTTGGTCTTGCTTGCCGCATTGAGCGAGAAGATCTTAGACGAGGAGCTATCGCGAGAACGTGACAATACGTGACGTCTCGGTCCAACAATGGTAATGACGAAACGGCATCCACAAGTGGTGCCAACAACGTAGTCCGACGACAAACTCGTCAATCTGTCACGAACCGTTATGTACTCGAGGTCTGGCAAAATCCGGATATCACAATAAATTAAACCCAACATCATGAATCAAAGAATAAGAATTCCGTCATCAATTTGTCTTCTCTTCAAAATATTAGAAAAAACCCCCAAAACAATAAAAAAACAATATAAAAATAAAAACATAACAGTATCTCCCAGCTCTCAATGTTATTCTATTTATAAGATATATTCAAGAATCCTAACACAAGGCAATTGCTTATTTTTTGGCAAAAAATCATAAAATAAATTGCAGAATCCCTTGTTTAATATCCATCTTCCAATGCTTCTTATTTGACTTCCTGAATCAAAGAATCTTCATTTCCTTCTTTTTGCCATTTTTTCTTATTTTCTTATTATGCTGCATAAACAAGAAAAATTTGAATAAATAGATAGAAATCCAAATATTTTCTAACAGATATTGCATTATTATTGCCTAAAATAGTAAAATAACTCTATTTTTATAGAGTTATCAGTCGCCGGGAGGTTGAGGTGGTCGGCTGTTCGTCCACACCAGCAAAGAGAGAGAAAGAGAGAGAAAGAGATCGTGCAAGAGAGTCAGAAGAGAGAGAGAGAGAGAGGAGAGAAGAGAAGAGAGAGATCTGAAAATTTAGGTCTCACAAGTGACAGGTGTCACATTCTCAAGGACCTTCTTATTGGCCATACTCGCACATTAGAGTAGTCAATGTTTTCACCTATACTTGGCTAGTTTCTGATTGGCCTCTCTATTCATTAACTTGAACTTCCCCAAGTACCATAGAAGTGGCATCATTTCTAACAAATTTCCTTCTCGTGGAATGTCTTTTGAGTGATGGATATCATCTTGAGGTTGGGTGGGTAACTGATCGTCAATTCTAAAAGTTTATCATGTTAGAAAACTACAAGCATTATTATATTTTCTATCATAGACACTCACTCCTCTTAAAGGAAAGATCATGAAAACTCGAAACATTTGAACCTAATCCAGATTTTAGATCAGAGACTGGAAAAGAGTTCAAATGCAAGCTCCTCTGTAGGGCAGGAAAAGGGCATTACTTGCGCGGATTATTGAGGTCAAACTTCTCAAATGCCCACTATGCATACCTTTCCCCATCTTGCTTTGGTTTCCACATCTATCGTGTCCTAAAAAGATGGAGTAAAATAAGTGCGTCGTGCCTGATAATACAAGTGAAATAATGACGAATCAAATGATAATCCAATCACTCGTTAGTGATTTTAATTTCCTATCCAATGAAAAGGCGAACATACTTATCCCATGGCTTCTTTTAAATGGTTTGATGGATATTCAGAAGCCATATTAACTGCTAATGGCCACATAAGAGAAACATTTAAAAGAAGCCACGGAAGATTTTTCCATCACAGAAAATAGATAGAGCTAACAAAGAGACCTAATCACCATTTTTAAAAGTTTTACAACTTCTAATGCATTTATGCCTTATACTCGAGTAGTTATTACCTACTAGAAAAAAGATCCGTTACGTATCAAGCACATACATTGGTATGAAACAAAACACCTATGACTATGATATGGATTACCTTCCGCAAACATTAAACTTGAGCACTCCAAGGGCAACTACATTCTAAGTAGTACCGACACTGACGCACAACACGAGACGACACACCGACACATTGTTTTTCAAAAAACAGAGAATTCCGACACGTTGAGACTCGTTGTATATTAAATATATATTTTTATATATACATAATAAATTATCATTTTTATGATTATTTCAATCAAATTAATTTGAATCAAATTCATAAATAAATAAGCCTAGAATGAATTTACATTAAAAATATTAATCCGCCATTTATTAATATCATTCATTGTTTCAATTTGACAAATTCAACTTTATTTCAGTAATTCACAAAATTTGAAAAAAAAAAAAAAAAAAACAAGCAATCCATATTCTGGACTCGCATATTAGATATGTTGGAAGAGGAAAAAAAAAACTTAAGAGGTGAATTGTGTATGAAAGGAAGTGAGAATCAAAAGAGAAAAGAAAACTAGGTTTTTCTTCTTTCTCCATTTATTATTTTTATTATTTTATTTTATTTTTTCACATGTATATATTTTGACCTCTCATTTATTGAATTTTTAAAATTGACGTCGATATTGGAATCACATGTTAAAACTCATATGTTAGAATTCTAACTAGGGTGTTGAAGAGTGTCAAAAAAGTTGATCAGATGTCGGATTTTCCAATACATGTTAACCGAGTGTCAGAGAGTGTCTGAGAGTGTCGGAGAATGTCAGACACGTGTCGAAGTGTCCAACAAAACACGAAAACTCTTAAAAAGTGTCGATGCTTCATAGACTCATAGACTACGTTGGGATAGATCTATTAACCATTTATCCACATCCAAAGCAACTTCAAAGCTCAAGCACACTGAGCCAAAGTTAAACTCCAATTGTCGTAGCTGACAATAGATCCCCATAATTACAAGATTTCATTTCCATTATCCGAACTCCCAATGAAACAAGATGAACTCTGTGATATCAGAAGACAAATCAATATCGCCCACAAATATTTGACGAAACAGGTAGAACTAGTCAGAAGTGAGAAAAGGTGGCAAGAAAAGGAGACAAATATCTCAAAACGCATAGTAACAAACACATAAGACCGGAGCAATCATGAGACCAATGGAACATCATTTAATGGTAATAATTGTTCTACAAGACGACATAAAAAGCATGAAAAGTTTATTTGCATAGTTTCCACTACATTTGGAGTATTGGACAAGTAATTGACTAAGTAAATTCTACATCCTTTCTAGGTATCAGAATGCCAGGTGAAAGAAACACTGGCTTCTGTAGAGCAGGAGAATGAAGTCAGCAGAGTTTGTTTCTAAATAGAGATCGTTGTGAGTAAACTAGTGAAATATAAACAACAAATATCCAGTTGTCTGTCTCACACGGATTCCAAGGAGGGCCTGCCTGTACAATCCCTGCGTTGAATCTTGTACTTCTCAAAGCACGATGCATCAGCATATTATCTAACAAATCCATTAATGCTAATACCATCCCCATTACTAACCTTTCCTGAGGGCAGTCCCAGATCAAATGGTCCCAGAGTGTCAGTCTGCAGCAAACGATAGCATCTAGCAGATTAGCAGTTGTTCCAGTTTTAGACTTTAGCCCTATAAGCTACAATGCAAGCTATCACATACCCATTTGATTCCTGCTAGACCAAGGCTGCTTTCATCGTTATAAACTCGTGAACAAAGTTGGAGGGAAGTTTCAGATTCTTGCAAAGCACTAGCATCAAAAGTATTAGGTTCAATCTCGGTCTGCATGTCATCCTACAAAGCATAGAAAAAGTGAGTCATGCTATAAACATGTCAAGTACATCAAGCCAACCACAAGATAGTCTGTTTTTCTTGGCCAACAACCCAAGGCCTTGACAACATGCATTTCCTAAGCAGAACAAAATTCTTATTTTAGCAAAGCCTTTATTATAATTATTTGGACTCTAAAGACAAAAGAGAGCTCAATACATGACAAAAACCAGAAACACTGTAAGCATAAGACTATCCTATCAGGATAGGATCCCAACTTTATCTGTCCCTGGTGTTTTGCGCACACTATGAAGAGTATGATCCCCAACTTTTCCAACTATAAAGCCCTTTGCACAGATGATTAGGGGAGGACCACAAAGGACACTAGCTCATTCAACATAACGCTGGTTTAGAAGTGGCAACTAGTATCTCATTCAACATTAACACTGCTCCAAACGTCCTTTTCACAGAACGCACCAATAATGCAACAATTGCTTAGCATAGGTTAAGCTAATCAGCCTCTTAATATCACACAAAAATAAATAAATGTAACTATAGAATCAGCATCCGGCAATCGATGGATGGCTCGGAAGACTATCTACAGGATTCCCCATCTTCTTTTTTTTCCCCCCCTTCATTTCTCTACTATTTGTTGATATCTAGAAAGTGATCTGTGTGCTAGGAAGTCAAGCAATCTAACTGAACATCTAGAGGTCAAATATTCACAAAGAACTTCTCAAAGAGTAAATTAAAAAAATAATGGGTATTAAATGTCTTTTATGTTGTGATCCTGATGGCTTTTTCAGTTAAAATATAATCCCATAGAAGATCATGGACATAATGTGACAAGAAAATGAGTATAAGAAGTTGACAAACCTCAGCTGCTTTGAGCCTGGCTCCAATTTCAGGGCAGGAGAGCCCAGCATTGCTACTTCCATTTGAAGTCGATAAATCTTTGCTCATAGAGGACTTCTTAAAAGGAAATGCCATGCATGTATCTTCAGCATCCAAAATGGATGAACATGGCTCATTTGATGACTGCTTTTTACTTTGAGAATTTTTAACATGTGTAGTAATTAATGCATCAAATGAATCAGAGGTACATTGGGATGGATGAGAGGTTGGAACACACCCATTTGTCTTTGACAAAAAACTGCTGAACATGCCCTGCAAGGATGCATCAGAAAGCAGACCCCCAATGCTAATGTTTGTGAGACTATCTGTCCATATTTCTGATGATGGCCCGAGACCCCCTTCATCACACTGAAAAGTAGTATATTTTCAAAGGATGAAAATAGTTAGAACACAAAAACATTCGCACGGAACACGTTAACAATAATACTTGAAAAAAAATATATCTTCATAATAAAAGCAATTGTACAGGAGCAAATCCAGGTAATCATTATGGACGATATCATATTGAAACCAAATGTTCCAGGTTATGGACCTACAATGGCAAAGCCAAAATTCTTATACCCTGAATCTAAACAAATGAGGCTAAGATGCCAAAATCAAGAAGGAAACCTTTAGAAGCCAAATCTATACTAGAAGGAAAACTATCTGAACCAAGTCCCAGTAAGAGTAGACATAATTAAGTCTACACATTTGGAATCTACAACAATGGAAAAAATGTCAAAAGTACATTTTGATACCGTCACAACCACACCAGCATAGAAAAATGAATCTTGCTACCACCTAAGTTTTCCACAAGAAGTATAGATGCTGAGGGCAATAGAAAAAAGACATTTCAATATATTGCCCATGTGAAGAAATTTTCAACCACCTAGTATATAACTTCCTATTTTCTTCTACCCTATTTTAAATATTCTTGCTTTGCTTCATGGAAAGCAAGTGTGAATGCATATGAAGCACCCAAAGAAGGGTCCAGACTCCAAATACCAACCAATCATTAAGAACCTTATAAAACCAAATCTATTAGAAAGACAAAAAGTGACAGTAGATATACCATCCGATCTGCTGGATGATCCACTATGTTGTCCACCATGATTTCATGGTTCTTCACACCAACAACTGTTTCGGTTGCTTCACCATCTGCCTCCTCAAACTTTCTCCCCTCTTCACACTTATTATTGATGTTACTCTCACAACCTTTCTGCATGCCTTCATGTTGGTGAGAAGACTTGATGAGAAATGACGCAGGGCTTAGGGACTCTGCCAAGGCGAACTCAGAAGATTTTCCGAGGCTTTTACTTCCTGCATTGGAGAACCAGCCATACCTTGACAAGAAATAAGTCAGAATGACTTCATGCCACATATAAAACTTAACATGAAAATACTAAGTGAGCATCAGACCTTAGGCGGAACAAGGCAGGGCTACCAATAGCTGCATGGACATCACCTGCACTTACATCTTTATCATCCAAAGTCCATCTGTGAGGAAAACTTTTTGCCTCCTGTTTGCTATATGGATAAAGGACAGGTTCTCCAGTTGCAATGGTCGAACTTCCCCACTTAGTTTGCAGGTGCTTCAGAACAGAGGAAATCCTTTTCCGAGCTTTTAAAGTGAGCTCTAAATATGGATGGTGTCCATCCTACAAGTGCAAAAATAAATATCAAACTTTGCTGCATATACATCAAGTTATGTTTCTTGGCATTCAAGGATGATTATGTCACCTTTTGCAATCCCAAGCAAGTGACTTCATCGACGGGGAAAAGCTGCAACTTGATCTTTGGCGAAGGATCAACTCTTTGCACTGGAGAATGCTTAACTGCAGGCAACTCTTTTTCTGTTTCCAAGAGATAGGTACCTTGTTTTGGAAAATGAAAAAAAAAAAAAAAAAAAAAAGTGAAAATCTTGGTTTTATTGGAAGGTAGAGCATCTGTATCATCGTAAGCTAACAAAGAGTTCTAGTATTTAAGACTTCTCCTAAAAGTAAAGAGGTTAGCACAAAAGCATGGACCCAAGACATACACACGTGGAGACTGAACTTCATTATTCTAGCTTCTCCAAAGTAGAGTGAAAACTTAATAAAAGACTAGCTTTTGGATTAAGTCAATGAAAGGTCACCCCTAATGCAGCAGAGCTGGGGAGACATCTCGCTCATACCTTTTAAAACGTGATGCTCTTCAGTTCTCTTTACAGATTTATCTCTCCCCTTATAAACTTTTTTTGCAATGCCACTAGGAGCAGCCTTCACCTTTCTGTGTTTTGCAGGTCTCATTGCAGCTCCACTTATACTTTCGTAGTATTACCTGACACTTCCATTCACGAAGAAAAAATAAAACTTCAAACCAAGGTACATAGAAATCAGGAAAATCATCATAAAGAATACAAACATTATGCACGAATATAAGTCCCAAACTGCTGCTTTCATTTTTCCCCCACCATCTTCGCAATACATAATGATACTTCATTAGAAGAAACATGGATACCGATGCACATCTAGATTACCCATACTTATATCTATTTTGGCAAATTGATAGCAACACCAGGCGCACCCTCAGAGGTAGAACAAAAGCAAGCATTAACACATGAAAAACATGGAGCTCAAATAGCCCATAAACTGTTCATTATTTATTCCCAAGTAACCTAGGAAGAATCATAAAAAAACAGGAACATTTTTACTGTAATTAATCAAAAAAACGAGGCTTTAGGGCCTTAAGCACCACCCAGATCTAAGAACCATCCTCCAGATGAACAACATAAGAATAATTGATCTCACTTACCCAAGCTTCAGATTTTGTCTCTTTAAGTTCTCCGTTTCCAGTTAAATTTGACCGAGCAGGCCTTTACACACTCGCAGAATCCAAAACCAACAGCCATCTCAGTCTCTCTAGCCAAATTCTAAACAGGTTTTACCTGGACTATAGAAACCCTAGCAATCTGATTTACCATAAGCCAGTGAATTATCAAGCGAGGAACGGCGAAAATTCACCATTCCGCATACTCCCTCGCAAGCGTCATGCTCAAGACATCAATTCTCAACAAACCGAGAACAAGCCTAACGTATCGATCCTCCGTTCACTCCGACAGCATCAACCAAGCAGGGAACCCCGGTAAACACAGAGCAATCGCAATTCAGCTAATAGAATCCAACCGCAGATTACTAAAACCGAGAACAAATCGTTCAATCAGCACAGAAGAGGGACAAAAAAAACCTAGTACGCACGCCATTCTAGCACGGAAGAAGCGCCGATTCGATCATCATCGATCGAATCACGGCGGCTCCAATCGCTTAAAACACGAACCGATCGGAACGAGCAAAAGGGAAACGGATTGCCGCGTACCTGACGTTCGATCCGAGCGCGCAAGCTAGAGAGAGAGAGAGAGAGAGAGAGAGAGAAGAGGGGAAGATGGAGTGGCGGGAAGGAATGAAAGTTCGAATGGGAATGGTTTTTGCAGAGGGAGGGGAAAACGTTTGCCGCCTTAAATACTGGTAATCCCCGTCCTGGACCGGGCCGGATCGGACCGGGCTCGGCTCATTAAGGCGGCCGGAGGGAGTTTTTTTTTTTTTTTTTTTTAATTTCTTCTTGGACCGGTCTGATTTCCAAGTTTTTTTAAGAAAAAGGAAGAGCTATTTCTCAATTATTTGAAAAGATGAATTCGGAATTTACCTAATTACGGAAGTCGTAAGATTTGAAAAAAATAAAATTCTTTATGAATAGCTTTACTAAAGTCGCGTATATTGTATGGAGTAAGATCGATCTAGAATCGTTATAAAATGTGTAATCGGGTTATAAGTCTATATTGAAAATTGTTAATTGAGGCTATTATTGATTAAACTCTCGAGTATGACGTAGATGATTTGAATACTTTTTTGGGCTAATTTTAAACCTGGAGATTTTTCAAAAACATTGTCAATCTTGAGACGGGGATACGTAACCCATATCAAGCTGGAAAAACTAGGGGAGAGTTTTCTTTTGGTCTCTGTATTTCTACGAAAAGATTATACTGTATCATATAGTATATTGTAAAATTTCTTTTTGCATGGATTGGAAGTATAATTTTCCTAAATGCTTCTGATCCTTTATTTTAGAGTTTTCATGCACAAAATAATGCAAGAAAATATGAAAAAAGTGGGAATATGTATTTGGAAAATTAAGTAACATGACTCCCAACTATAGAATGCCAATAGACATAACTAAATGACATATATACCATATAAAAAAATACATCAAAAGGAGCAGGATCATCAGTCTAAAAATAAATGAACCGGAAGGGAAATCAGACTCCTTTTTTTTTTTTAATTTGGCCAAGAAAAATGAGACTAGATTATAAACTTTACTCTATACATAGATTGGATGGATCCATTAAATTATAAACTTAGGTCTGTCCGTACTTGGAGGAAATGGTCTGATTCAATTTTTCTTCTTTTTCTTCCTTTTTTCTTTAAAAAACAAAAATAAAGCAACAAATTTCTCCTAATTTCTCACCCTTCTCTTCCTCTATGATTGTTAATTTTGTGCGTTTGGAGTTTGACCTTTTTTATTTTCAATTTAGACGATGCCATGCCATCATTTGCCATGTCATCCCTAGCTTTATACGATTCTGTCATTTGTAGGATAAAAAATCAGAACACCATTCCTATGCTGGTAAAACGCGAAAAGCGTCAGAACTATCAAAATCCGTTGCAACAAAATTTTGACTAGCAACTTGTTTGGTCGATTACATTAGTACGTTACCAACAATTTTATCAAAATGCAATTGTTACTAGATTGTTTTAAATTAACAATTATTTGAATAATTTACTAATATCTATTTACGTACCTTACAAATCTGTTGAAGTTACTAAATTTCTATTGGAAATTTATCATCTCTTATTTACATTTACTTGCCAACGTTTATCTAATTATTTTGAAGCTACCAATTGTTCAAATAATTGATCAACATCTATTTGTGAAATTTATTACTCTTGTAAGAAATAACTAGCATTGGTTTGTGTGATTAACCAAATTTTCACAGCTTAAGTTACTAGCATATATTAGCTTCTTCTTCTTCTTTTTTTGAAACACCAAGTTTTAATTTTCAACCCAAAAAAAAAAAAAAAAAAACGTTATTTGAGTGAGTTATGTATATTTATCTCATTGTTTCAACATTACCAACGGTTCTAATAAATCATCAACAAATGATGTGCTAGATTTACTAATTCTTATTGGAAAATACAAGCTCCTATTTGAGTCCTTTTACCCATCTTTATTTGGTCGTTTGAAATTGGGGAAAAGATTCAGAATAGTCCTAACTTATTATATTTGTGTTGATTTAGTCATAAATCTTGTAATAGTACCAATTTAATCCTAAAACTTTTGACCTAGTGTCAATTTAGTCATTCAAGCTAATTTTGACTAAATATTGTTGATGTGGACATTGGCCGGTTCATGTGGTACTACTAACACTAAATGGATAATTTTTAATAATTTTTCTTTTTTTAATTTTGTTTTATTTTTTCTTTCTTTTTTTCTCTCATTTTTCTTCCTTTTGCTAGTGATCAGCCATCTCCCACAAGCAATGGTTGGGCAAGCCATGGTGAAGCCGAGCCCTAACAAGTGCTGGCCTCACTATATCTGGGCAAGGCGAGGGCTCACATCACCAAATTTGGTGAGGCCGACCCTCGCCATGGCCCAGCGAGGCCAGCCCACCCGACCACGGTGGGTGGCAGGCCATCACCTGTGATCGGTGGCCGGTCACCGAAAAAAAGGAAGAAGAAAGGAGAGGAAAAAAAAAAATGAAAAAAATAAAAAATAATTAAAAATTGGAAAAAAAATGTATTGAAATATTATTAAAAATTATCACGTCAGCACCGGTGGTGCCACGTAAGCCACCCGACATCCACATTACCAATATTTGGCTAAAATTAATTAGAAAGACTGAATTGGTACCATTTAGAAGGTTTAGAATTAGATTGGCACCATTAAAAAGTTTATGATAAAATTGGCACCAATGTAATAGATTTAAAACTTTTCTGACACTTTTCCCTTTGAAATTGCGAACCATTCAAGTACTTTGCAATATTTTTAGCACTAAAACTCTTATAGAAAGTTAACAACTAATACTTTAAAGTTTCCAAAGTACCAACTGTTCCGAAAATATACCCTTTTTATTTGAGTAGCTTGCCGACTATTTAGATTCCTAATTCTTGTGGGAAATTTCCAGCTGCTATTTGGATCCACGGTTTAACGATTGGTCTATTAGATAATTTTGAAAATTACCAACCGGTCTTATAGTTCACCTCCATTTAACTATAAAGTTACCAAAGAGTTAAAGATGCTAACCTCCTATATGAAATTACCAACTATTCTAAAAAATTTCAACCGCTCCCATAATTTACGCATATTTATTAGCAAAGCTTTATTAATCAACTCATAAAAAGTATCGACTAATATTTGAGCTAGTTGTGAGCGTTTATGCCATTGTTTTAAAACTACCAATTTTCAAATAATATGCTAATGATTACGGCATCTTACCAACTTGGAACAAAAATTGATAACTTCTATTTGGAATTATTATCGCTATTTTTAGATAATCGCCAATATTTATCTGATTATTTCAAAAGTACCAAACATTTGAATGATTTATCAACTTCTATGTGGCAAGCTTACAAACATACTAAAATTATTACTCTTATACAAAATTACCAACTCTTTTCCAAATTAACAACTGCATTCCATTCATTTACCAACAATTATTTGGGGAGCTTTTTTTCTTTCTTGTCAAAAGAAATATACTATTCATATATCATAATAATACTCGAGAGATTCATACAAGGCTTTCAAGCCTAACAACTCCCAAATAATTATAAAACGAATCAAAAGCCAAAAAGCATATAATAAAGTACAGTTTGTAACTAGAAATACACTCTCATCCCTTAAAAAATAAGTTTGACATTGTAAACCATCGACGGTCGATCACATTTAATGATGAGCACATTAAAATCTCCCACTCCATTGTGTCTATGTTGAACATTCTCATCACCATCACCGTGTAGGGACACAAGCATCAAAATGTTGAAAAAATACAAATCAAATACCTAGGAGGAGTTCCTGGATCTATATTTAGATTTAGTTTGAGAGAGTAAGACCCCCAAAACTTGACCTAAATCTAAATTGGGAGAGGAGAGCGGCTTAACCTTAGAGAGGTTGTGAAGTCACGTTACAAACATCCTCCTCAGTAGATGTCGATTGGACGAATGGTTGAACTAGTCTTCACATTCACTTAATAGCAACTGCAGAAATTTATTCACACACAAACTCCTAGAATAAATTGGAAGAAAAAAGAAAGACGAAAAGCTTCAAAAGAGGGAGGCGGGGAGGGAGGGAGTCCCGCTCTCTCTCCCTCAGGGATGGCACTAGAGAGAGGCAACGGCTTTAAGAGAAAAGAAAGGAAATCCTAACCTAGGGTTTAGAGAGAGAGAGAGTATCAATTCTTACATAAATATACTACTCTTGTTGAAGTCACTTATCAACTTTTATTTGATCTTTTTAAAGGTACAAATTGTTCCAACTATGTATTCACATTTGTTGGAGTCGTGAAGTTACAAGCTAATAAACATTGTTAAGTGGAATTAAAAAAGCGGAATAATTTGTTAATGAGATATGGGAGGTCCCTAAACTTTTTCGATACGTTGAATCTCTGCCCCAAGACCCTTTTTTGTTGAATTAGATCCTTTATATATTCATTTATTCAATTGACCATTCCGCTTCAAAAACCTAGCGAAAATGCAAATGTGATGGTTAAGTGCCATGCTGGTTCTTATGTGGCAGCCAAGTAATGCTTCGAGGTGGTGACCTCTGTCGGAGGCCAGGGTAGAGAGAGATAGGCCCAAAGCTTTGGCACGACGGACGGCAACAACAACACGATGGATAACGGCGGTGGAACTCGGCACGACATGCGATGAATCTGATGATAATGGCCTTGTAGCATTGACGGGCGGCGGCGATGGCAACATGCTAGTGTTGATGGCCGCCACGGGACCATCCTAATGTGGGCAGCAGCTTAGTGGGGACCGGCTCAACCTCGGATCAACCAGGGATCTAGGTCGATTGAGGTCGGCAGCAGCCCTAATTAAGCTCCTCGAGGTCGAGGTCAACGTCAAATGTCAATCATTACCAAATATTCTTTCAAATTCAACATACGTTAAGACATGAGATGCGACAAACACGATATTTTCTTGCTAAAGTACTCAGTTGAATGTCAACGTCAAATGGCAACATGCTAGTGTTGATGGCCGCCATGGGACCATCCTAATGTGAGCAGCAGCTTAGTGGGGATCGACCGGGGATTAGGTCGATTGAGGTCGGCAGCAGCCCTAATTAAGCTCCTCGAGGTTGAGGTCAACGTCAAATGTCAACCATTGCCATATGTTCTTTCAAACTCGACAAACGTTAAGACATGAGATGCGACTAACACGATATTTTCTTGCTAAAGTACTCATTTGAACATCAACTTACCGCATTGTCTCCCTCTCACGTCGGCATGCTCTTCTTATTTTCATTGTATAAGTAGTTGACCCTATTCATTTTCATTGTATAAAGTTGACCCTATTCAAATGCAAATACTTTTGAGTGCATTTGATTAGACTTTTGAGAAAAACCTTTGAGAAAATGCAAAGAATTTTAAGTTAAAAAGTTTTCTAAAATGCAAATTGTTTTTGTTAAATTATAATTTGAAAGTTCATTATGAAATACTTTTAAACAAAATAGTATTTGGAAAGATTATATTTACAAATATTTTTATGATTAAAAAAATAAAAAAATTGTTAAAAAAAATAAAAAAGTTGGCCGGCAACGACATGTGGCCTCGGGCGACCTCCGATGCTTGGGGTCAAGTGACCTCGGCAACCCTCGACAAGGGCCACCTAAGGTTAGGCGACCCCCAGTGGCCCTTCACGGAGGTCGTACGACATCACCACGACCCAAATCTAGGTCACTGAAAGTCGTGGCGAGATCTAGGCATCTAGGTCATGCCTGAGGTCGCAGCAACATAGATGTAGGTCGCGCTTCAAGTCGCACGACCATGCGAGGCCACTTGGTCGCACAACCTCAGGCACCCTTCATGCGGTCGCGCAACCCAAAATTGAGTTGCCGCAATGCGACTCGTGGGCGATTGCCACATCTTGCAGAGGTCTCGCGACTGGCTGGTGACCATCGCTGGGGTAGCCGCGACCTCACCAACTTCTCTCCAGCTCATCACCAACCAGCCACATGCAACCACACCACACGAATGGAGAAGAAAATGAACAGTAACTTCGAATGCTTCCGAAAATGCTGAAAGCCCAAGGTAACCTAGGACCTACTTTGGGCTTTCAACCTTTCAATAATGGCTAACGTTCCCTCAATGTGGGTTTCAAAAATTTAATCAAATACCCAACATTTGGCCAAATGAGCTTTGGACACTCAAAAGTCCCTTCCCAAAGCAGATCCCAAACACACCCCCCCTCAAGCTAAGAGTATGGGCAACCACCAATGCATCTAGGACCATTAGCGACAAAACTAGTCTTTGGCAAAACTTTGTATATCGGGATGCCATCTTCCAAGTAAGTACTAAAAGTGTAGGATTTATAAGGACCTTCCATATCGTTTTCCCTTAACAAAAGGGAAAAAAGTAGAGGCTGCGATTCACCAACACGCACGAAGGAAAAAATAACGCTGCAAGTCCAACTGCTACTAAATAAATACTTGGAGGACTATTCACAGCATACAAAATGATAGTTCTCTTGATCTAAACTTATCACAGTCAAGCGAATTGACAGATTTCGACTACACTAGCTTATTCAATTCTGGACAGGCAACCAACAATCCAATTGTGAATATAAATGGCAATCAGGAAAAGTCTGCTACTCCACATCTTTCCAACCTTTCATTACACGGACTTTAGAGTAAATATGCATTGCGCTAACCAAGGATATAAGTGAGCATTAGGGATATATTATTTGACCCTATGAACATGGACATCTATGTGCACAAGCAAACTAGACATGACGGGGTTTTAAATTAAGATGGATTCTTTATAAGATCTCTCCCACAGATGGACAATTATCAGCATATGAGTAAAAGAAAAAAAAAAAAAAAAAAAGGCAAAGAAAACCTACCCAACACAAACATAGAAAGAGACAAGCTTCACAACTCCCTTGTATCACGGAATTCCCCAAATGCATAATCAGTAATGGGAATCTTGACCAGGACTCTCCGCATGCATATCCATAGAAGTATCATTGGAGCTTGTCGGGTTGTTATCCCTGATCTGATGATGAGGGTTGTTAGTTTCGTTATGTCGCGCAGCATTTCCTGACGAAGTGGTGTTCGAATTATAACCAGCTTGCATCGATTGATAGTGCTGGAGGCTCCGTCGCACGGGGCTTGAAAGTGCATTCGAAAAGACGGGATTTTTTCCCTGGTGATCAGAATTTCCAGAACGAGCACCCTGAATTGCTGCCGGTCCAAATGGGTTAGAAGAAATGGGGGCTCCAACATTAGGTAAATGCACCACCGCTTGAGAATTTTGGAGCTGAGGCGGCGGCCTGGGGGACATTGGAGCGTCGTCTGCTGCATAGTCGAGCTCATTCTACACAAGTTCCAAAACAGAAAGGGAAAAGAAATAACTTATTCAGCTGTGTCGACAAACGGCGTGCCATATTGTTCCTGGACAAGGCCAGGAAAGAACTCATGTGAATCCTCTAACCAATAATTTTAGTAAAACTAGAATTACTTCAAACATTGCCATAACCTATTAGCCATTTTTTACTGATCACTATTACCAAAAAAAAAAAAAAAGTCCTGGAGGAAACACCAATCTCTTTCCACCACAGTGGTCATTTGATCTAGTCAGTTCAAAATCCAAATGCAGTTTATAAAAGATGGCACAAATAGCAACTCAGTCACATCATCTGGTGGAATTCACAACCATGCCAAAGTACAAAAGAAGATAAGGCAAGAAAAACCTCAGAAGAAGAAATTCCATCTATCACCAACGCATGCTGCAGCCACGGGTGGTAGAGGTGCCACTAGCTGAATTACAATTACAAAATCCAGGATAATGTCTTTGATGAATGTCAATTTTTTTTTTTTACCCAAAGCTGCTAATCATCCAATAGAGCACTCATTCCGCATTAAAGATTGCTCCAACAGAAAACATAACAATGAGATTAACCTAGTTTACACCTTCAAAGTTCTACCTAATGTACAGGTGTCCTGAAACCATTTATTGTAAATCTAAGGAGTTTAAGGTGGTGTTAACACACAAAAGCATTAAAATACTTATGCCAAACCAGATGAATAGGAGCTGAGATGGATGCTGCTTTCAAATACAGTGTGCTCCATACAAGAATCTAGACTCAGCTTTTAAATCACCTTATTTTCACATCAAGAGGATTTACTTCTTCAGCTAGAAGATTGTAACTATGGAAGGCCTCTAGCGTAGTCATCTCCCATTACCATCCAATAGATTCGTAATACACATCACGTAGCATCATAGCTCCTTGCAGAATCTTCAGCAACTTAATTTATACAAGGGTCAGTAGCAGGACACCCTTGGTTATTTGTAATTCTTTTTACCTACCAGGGAAACATCTACCACGTTTTTCGCCTTCTGTGACCTACAACATACGAGCTAGACTCCCGACTTTTATATAAAGAAGTCAATAACAAAACCCCAGAACCAACCTAGAAGAAAGACAAAATTCCAGAACCTCTCCATTAAAAAGCCCCTCTCACAAGCCACTACTAATCATCCTTGCACTACTATACAAACACAAGTATAGAAAGACAAACAAAACCACTAACCAATGCAAGAAGTAAGTTATGAACACACAGAGTGAGGAAACCAAACACAATTATGATGGATTCTGAATATAGGCAGACCTGCAAGTATGAAATAATATCGATTGTGGACAGTCTTGATCCTTCTTCTTGTTGTCTCAAAATCCATTGATAGAGTTTCTCCTATGTAAAAATAAGGAGGAAAATGTAAGAAGTAGATTAACCACTGGCTCACATTCTTCAAAATAAGAATGTGTCAAAAGAGATCAAGTAGCTAAAACAAAACCATAGCATTTCCTGGTCATATTCCACCTAAAACATTAGTATCCCAATCAACTACATAAGTTCTCGTCACCCCCTAGCATGGTAGCAACTCTATCCACAAGCCGCCTTATGGTATTATAGACCATATCATCAGGCAAGATATGATAGGTAGAGGCACAAATAACAGATTGGAAGCTGCTGAAAAGAACAGGGATGAAATGAGAAGCAACTCCCACCCTATGATGACTACCGTCTCAAGTGTTACGAGAGAATGAGTAAACTTATAACTTCATTCCTTTACAACTTTTGGTTTGGTAGCATTTGAGTGTTTGGTGTTTGTAACTTCTAACCACCAGGCACCAACCCCCTCGCTGGGCTATGCACCAGTCTTGGCTTTTTATTTTTACTCAAACAACAATCTGATAATTGGGAAATGCCGTCCCATCAATGCTTCCCCAAAAAAAATCACCTATTGTTCGGGCATCTGAACGTCCCTAATGTCAAGGGGGTGGCATTTGGGCATGCGGGTGAGTGAATATAGATAACGAATGGATACAGACTTCACCATAAAAACCTTATTTAAAACTCGCCATCACTAGAAAATATTATATAGAACTACTTAACGTGCATAATATGCAAAGGTATGCAATTTGTACCAAAGCCATACAAGTCGAGAATCTAGCTGAAGATGCACATCCATTAGTGAATATGCTCCATGTGGACATCATCTAAATTTCAAGGTCATGTAATCCCAAGAAAACTTATAGTCCAGGGAAAAGGAAGCAGCAGAGAGCTAGCTAGAGAGATTCCAGGAGACCAAATGGAGCAAAAAAATTTCTGGACGCTCAAAAACAAAAGCAGCATTTCATTTGTCATGCACTTTATTGTGCAATGCAACTCTGGTCCTCTATCTAACAGAATAAAACCAAAAAGATTCCACTTTGGTTCCAATTGTTAATACCTTGATGAATGTATATCCATTGAATACGCACAACAGGGAAAGTCAAATTGTATTCCATAGCCATGTATGGACAGAAGACTAATCTTTTCTTCATTTATAGGTAATGAAGGATTTAGTTGATATAAAAGATCTTGCCAGAGATGTACAAGGACAGGACAGGAAGAAGAAAAACAAACAAAAAGTGAAACATCACAAAACTACACAGAAACAGCGCAAAATGACCAAAGGGCAAAGATGAATCAGAGAACGCAAAGGAGAAGCAACCTAACATCTAAATCCCTCAAACAATCTGTTGTTACATTCTTTCCAGATGCACCACATCAGAAAAGGGGCACAGCGCTCCAAGAATTCTTTGAGGTTAAATCTCCACCAATAGCTCAATACTGAATGACATGTCTTGGCATGACTCATACAACATTAGACAAGCTGAAGATATAATTCCAAATCTTGAGGGAGAAGTCACGATGAAGAAAGAAGTGGGCGAACAGATTCGCCCAAATGCTTACATACACAACACTGATCCATAAGAATGAAATTGCGTTTTCTGAGAACTTAATGATTAAGGTATGAAGTTACTACAGAAAGACCAAGTGACGATTCTACACAAAGTGACAATTTTAACCTAAACAGAGAATGCCCTATCTTCTGGCCCAAAAAACAATGAAAGCGGAAGAGAAAATGGTAGATCACATGCCAAAAAGCATGAATAGGAGGAGGAACTTCTTAGTATGCAAATGAAAGGCAACAGCTTGATAATTTAACAGGGAAATTCAAGGGCACACAAGACTTGCGATGGCTTGAAAAATGAAAAAAGCTCGAGGCTGAAGGTCTACAACTGGGGACAACTTGGCGATACACAAGCGACAGAGTCTTTCCTGTTCAAAAAGGTTAACGAATTGAAGTTGAAGCTAAGAGTAATCTCCCCATACGATTCCTTTTAGTTAACCCGTTCTATCAGTTTCTACGCCATCCCTATGGAGAAGATATATCCAGCATAGGAATCCCAGGAACCAATCAGAAGGGATGAAGAAACGACACAGATTACCAAGCAACACGACTCCAAACTCCGATAAACCCAGAACCATTTTTCTAAATAGTCCGATCCCATGAGAGGCGTTCGTCCTCATAACATGCCCATCAAGTTAACCACCACGCAAGTATCACCAGCAAAACAATTCACCGGGAAATGCGACCGCAAACAGCAATCTTCCCAGCTCACACAAGCCCACAGATTCTATCGATATACCATTAATCCTCCGCAGCGCTAACCACAAGAGAAATGAAACACCCAAACCCAGACAACGGCACACCCAAATCAACCAACATCACACGTAACCGATCGAGGAAGCCCCCAAAAACCTTCACTTTGGCAAAAGCCAGGCCACACCAAAACGACTTCGAATCCAATTCTCCCTATTCCAACCTTAAACAGTACCATCGGATAACCACATCAAATCCAAAACCCAAAAAAAAAAAAAATTCCCCCACCGAACACCCCAGGAAGGTAAAAAAAAAAAAAAAAAAAAAGGAGCACCCAAAAATCCGCGGCGAATCGGGTATCCGGGGAATCGAGGAACGGAATCGGGTGGGGAAAGGGGCGATTAGGGGGGAATTTACCAAAGCGTGGCGCTCGCCGGCCTGGAAGGAGAGGCGCTGGTGGCTCATGGCCTGGGTGTAGAGCTGGGAGAGGGAGTTGGCGGCGCTGCAGAAGGAGGTGTAGAGGCTCCTGTCCACCTCGTCCAGCCGCGACGCCACCGACTTCCTCTTCTTCGCCATCGCCGGAGAGGAGGGAAGGAAGGAAGGAGAAGCGAGGGTTTCTCCCCGATCGAAATTGAACCGCGTCGAAGGAGAGAGAGAGAGAGAAACTTGAGGGGAAAAGGCAGAGAGAAAAGAGAGGCGAAAGAGGCAAAGTTTAGGAGGGGGGATGGATGCCTGCTGCAAGATGGAGTGGGTACGTGGATATTCAGCCGCGCTGCTCATCGCCCGTGGGCCCCCCCTCTCTTTTCGTCGCTCGAGTTGTGTAAAAATCTAGGTTTACGTGCTCGGACCGGCCGGGCGTGTCCCGAGAGGTCACCCATCCTAAAAGTACATGTCTCGTGCCGACTGTTCATGTATTTGCCCGTCGGTGGTCGAGGCCGGAGGAATTGGTATTGTGTTGAGAGGAGGGCTCTGACCGTCGAGAGCGGGTTTGGATACGTCTCTCGGGTTTGAGCCCGTGAGGGAATCTGATCTGAGTTGAGTTTCTTGATTTGGGGATTTTTTTCCTGATCTGCATTGGTTTCCGAAAAGAGATTTTCTATGTATGGGGCGGATTCGGTCATTATCTCATGATGCAAATAAAATGGGCCTTTCCACTGTACTGGCGAGCGTTTTTAGTGAGTTTTTTTATGAGATATTATGAGGTTACGATTTGGTGTAATTCAGGACTATGAAACGCTTGAATAATTGAGCTATTGTAACTTGTATTAGCTAAATTCATAGTGGGGTTTTCTGTGGTTGACTCTTTTTGTGGAGTAGGCACCCACAATTGGACTAAACCATATGAATCTACGGTATTCTTTATCGTTCTTTATTGATTTTTTTGGTAATTTCTTCTTCTCGCGGAAAACTTATATTGCGAAATACATTATCTTTCAATTTATGTCACAACAATCGTATCAAAGCTATGGATAGTAGTTTTGGAGTGGATTTGAAGTTTTTGCGTGTCTTTTCATCATTTGGAAACATTATCTTTGTAGTTATGTGTGGAGCGAGAGTTCAGATTATTTAACGGGAAAAACAATTTTCGATAGTGGATCATTAAATTGTGTGCCTTGTTTTTTTTTTTTGGTCAAATAAATTGTGTGCCTTGTTAATAAGTTAAGGTTTGGCAAAAGCATTGAATGATAACAATAAATTGTCAGAAATAGAAAAGGACAGATAAGGTAGATTTGATAGAGAAAGCAAAACAAAAAACTCGGGTTGAATTTTCTATGATATGTTTATTAAAGTGATTGAAGAGAAAGATGTGATGGTGCCGTGGACAAAACTTGAGTCACTTTATTTGATGAAAGGATTGTGCATCGTTCAAATATGTTGGAAAGCATTTTTCAATTCCAAATAGTTGAAAGCACATTAATTAGAACCCATTAAAATAAGTTTAACAAACTTATGATGGACTTGAAGAACGTCGGTGAAGCTTTGCACGATGAGAAACAATGCATGATGTTGTTAGCGTCTTTATCAGATTCTTTTGAGCATTTTACTCACTCTTACTAAAGCGGACTACAATTATCTAAGTCTATCTTATTTCCTAGGCAATGGAAAAGAAAATAGGAGAAGATAACTTAAGATAGTATATGGAAGAGCCCTTATAAATCAAGGCTCAATCTTCAGGACCATCAATGTTATTACTATGATGAGGCATGCACTAAAAGAGCAATCATTGGAACTATGAGCGTAAAGGAGTTAGGGTGGAGTCTATGAGTGATGATAATGTCGTCACTACAACATAAAATAGTTCTAGTGATGTTGATGATATGTTATCAGTCACCACAAGTTCATCAGGTGATGTTTTGGTGCTTCACTCTGGATTTTCCTATCATCTAACTATTCATAGTCACTTCTTTACCACTAGATGCTTATGGAAAATGTGCTGCTAGTGAAATAGTAAAGATCTAAACAATGCGAATTAGGATACCCAATGGATTGTTGAGTATATTTACTGACTTGAGGCATGTATGGGAGTTGAGAAAGAGCCTTATCCTATTAAGTGCTCTTGAGGAGTTCAGTACTAAATCTCTAGTGAAGGTGAAGTTTTGAAGGTCTTTGGCGATCTGCTTACTATGATATGAGGGAAGGATGAGTGTGAATTGTATTTTAGGGAACGATAGTGATTAGCTCATCTGCTATATTAACCAAGGCTTTTGGTCAAAACATGGCACAAGAGATTTGGACACGAGTGAAAGAGAGATGCTTATCATGAGTTAAAATGGGTCTACTCATAAGTTATAGGACGAAAAATGTGAGCTTCTATAAATACTACGACATGGCTAATTAGTGAACATTGAAGTTTAACAAAACAGTTCACCGTACCTTGTACATGATAGGCTACATACATTCATATTTATGAGGACCCTCTCAAGTTCAGTATAAGGGTGGTGGTAGAGTATTTGTTGTACTTTGTTGATGACTCTTTTGAGAAAAGTTTGGATTTGTCTTCTTAAGTACAAGAGCAAAGTGCTTGGTTGGTTCAAGTTGTGGAAGGCAATGACCAAAAGTAGATATGAATGAAGATATGTTCATGGGAACTGACAAAAAGTTGGAATTGATAAGCTTAGCGAGATTTGCTTAGAGGAAGTCACAGTGAAATGTCTATTGTTTCTAACGCACCACAACCAAACGGAGTCACAGAACTTATGAATGGAATTATACTAGAGATCTCCCTCTTTACTCTCCAATGTTGCAAAGGAAGAAGATTTCTAGGCCAAGGCAATGAATGTTGTTTGTTGGTTAATAAAGAGATCACAATTACTAGCAATTGCTTGGAAAGCTCTTGTAGAAACGTGGTCAAGTAAGCCTAATGATTAAGTCGGATTTCGATCCGCTTATGCTCGGCTTAGTGATGGTGCGCTAAAGCTAGGGGCAAGGAAGTGCACATTCCTAGAGTTTGCACATGGAATGAAGGTATATGGGTTGCGGTGCACCAAGCAAGAGTCACACGGGTTTATATTCAGCAAAAACGTTATTCTCGACAAATCGATCTATTTCAAAAGAGAAGCGAGAGATCAATTATAGAGAGATCTACATGGTATTTACAAATAGGTGGAGCATTAAGGGATGTGATAATGTCTCTAGAGTTGCTAGATTCCATAGCAAGTTCAAGGTCACAGTTGATGAAGTTATGAGATGGTCAAAGGATGTCGATGAGATATAGCAACAGTTGTATGCATATACAAAAATAGATAATATGAGTGCAATACAGACTGCTTCGGGTTTTGAGATTCCAGAGACTGAAGACTACTTGACTATTAAGTACCTCAAGAAAGCTTTGAGCCATTTTAACATGTAGTTGAGAAATTCTATAGGAACCACACTTGCATATCAGAAAACTGCCTAGAGTGTTATTGTGTACATGGATGGAAGAAGAGCACTTGTCCCGTGCTCAAAGGGTGGTCTGCCATTTTTTCCTGAGTAGACAGAGTGTCATACAAGTCGAAGAAGCAGTTTTGTTTATTTCGATCAATGTACTTAAAAACCGCACATAAATCTCCATTTTCACAAGTCAAGAACCTTGCAAACTTGTTCAAAACTCATACAGTGACCAAGATCGAGGCGGAATCACAAGTTGAATTGCTAAATTTGCTAAACGGGCAAGTCAGGTCATGCCGAGATTTTGGCACACTTGACTAGTGACTATACTCCCTTAGCTCATTGATTTGGAAAATGTTAAAGTTGTGTTTGGTCGTCTGGATTTGAATTGGAATCTAATAGGATAAAGTTAGATTAGAAATCCTTCAAATATCCTCTAAATGCTAGAAAATTCCATTATATATCAGTGCACTCTATGATAGAATTAAGAATCTTTGAAAAATAACTGAAAATCTTTGTAAATTCCACTTGCCCAACGCAACCTCCCGCGGGATCTCCAGATCTCGCTGTTGAGGTCCCTCACCAGCATCGTCAAACTTGCTCTCTTCAACTCCCTCCAGATCGTCTCCTTTCGCCAGATCCACCGCCATCTCCGCCCCCAAGCCGTAGTTCTGGCCCAGCCTTACCAAGTCGGAACGCGGATGAAGATGAGTCTTTGTTCGTCGAAGGCGCCATGAAGCAACTGGGGGAAGTAACGAGTGCAACTGATCTGGTGGACGAGGCAGCAACGGTCGATGCAGAGGTGAAGGGTGGCAACGAGGTGGTGGACACGGCGTGCAAAGCCCAGGCACCACTTGATGTCGAATCCAACTATCCGGGAGTAGTGACAGGCGGAGAGAAGGTAGACGGAGAACCACCATTGGACAACGTTGGGGCAGCAAGTGACGAGGGTAAACACACCTCTGTTGTGCATGACAACCTCAAAGGATCTGGCACACTTGTGAGAGGATTAGAGTTTTTCGATCGTCATAGCCAATTGACATATAATTTCTCTTTTTCACCTTCATTCGTTAAACAAGATGGGCTGCCGGCAACAACGATTGTGCAGCAATTGGCTATGGTAATTGTGGCCGGTGAAGCAATATTCAAATGCATCACTCCATCGTTGAAGGATAGTAGGGTTTGTTAGTTTACTTTGTTAGTAAAAAAACAATTATCCAATTCGAATTTACTCCGTCCTTATCCCGATTGACTTATTTGTTATTTTATCTAGTCAAAAGACGTTGTCGACTTGCCGAACGCAGTCAAAGGGGACTTAGACCCACCTTACTCACTGACCAACTACTGAATGTGGTCCTTGCATTGCTTTTTATAAACCCAAGCATGCTCACACTTTTACAAAGAGCCGACGAGGCACACATGGAACTTGCTTAGCACTCCTTCATTTTCAACCACCGTGCAAATCTTTTTGACAAGTTAAACCCCTCAACTCTTTGCTTTTATCCTTTACTTTGGAAAGCGGAACGTGCTCAACGCTCCTTTTGGTACGTCAGCATCTTCCATTCAAGATTTGCATACTTTCATTATGAAAAGGTATTGAGATTATGCATTCATTAGAGTGTATCATTCTATTATGGACACATAATCATTTTATTTGGCTACGTAGATGTTCCCAACATGGTTATCATTCTCATGACATTTTTCAAGAATATTTCTCATAATTTGTAAGATCTAACAATACAAATTTGCAAACACCCTAGCTATCCCGGTTAAGAAAAAAGAGATTCTGACTACCTTGGCTTCAAGTGCACGTTTTGAGCTATGAATGGCTTCATCGGCTATTTTGACTTAGACGAAGACTCCAACGTGCATATCAAGTTTGGAGGGGTAAATATATGTATCAAAATGGAAGTTGAAGTGGCCGAACTAATTAGAACGCTCTCAAGCGTATATTACTTCTCTTGTTTATCTTTTAAAAATTATCTAACATTGAAATGCTTGGGATTGAAGTACATCAAAACGAGATTACATGCAATGTAAAGTGCAGGAATTGAAAAGTACATACAAAAACAAAGATCAAACTCTTAGAAAGTTGAATGATTGTGTATGTATCTTCTCTTCTTTGATCCAATCTTCTTTGTAATGCTTAATGAAAGTTGCAACTCTTCCTCCTATTTTATCTCCATTAATGCTTCATTTATTTTGCGAAAAATGAGTAATTTAAAAAATATTTTTCTAAATATAATCACTTATATCACTTGAAATAATTAATCAATGAAAAATATCTTCATTATCAACACAATTTATATGTACAGGTCTTTATAGTTAAAGAAAATATTTTTCTTTCATTCATTTTTGTAACTAATACAAACAACCATTTTAAAAAAAAAAAAAAAAAAATATTATCAAAATCATTCATCTTTTTAAGTGCTCATCCACAATCACAACCGACAAAACAACTTCCCCAACTCTTCCATGTGTGCAGTAGTAGTCTTCACCTCTTTCCCAACTGCTTACAACCATTCATCCACTTTTTCATTTGCAATACAATGAGATTATCTTCATATGTCCTCGCTCCCATGCTCTTTGACCTAACTCTTCTCACTTGCATCACCCAAGCTTCCCTCAATTTGAACTGCATGATTTAGATCGAGCTCTCTTCCTTCACATAGATCTAGTTTCAAAATTATATCTATATTCCTAACAAAGTCAATACTCAATTAAAGTTTGAGCCAAAAAGAAATACTCGATTAAAGCAGACACATATAATTCCCTCAATGGGAACATATATGTGTAAAACATGGTACTTCATTCAGCATCAAACATCTAGAAGAGCGTGTGGTTAAAAATGGGTACTAACATTTGCCCACAAGTATTTCTTTAAATTGTCTAATTTATAGCAATGTTGATATATTAACCCATTTTCACTTAGCGTGGACCCGCCCTCAATTTGTATTTATGAACTTGCACCGTGGAATACGCGCTTAGGCCGTATGATCGAGTAGAGCGGCTCATCGTGAGCTATTCACCACAGGGAGCTTCTATCTTTTTTATTATCGTTGAAATATCTCATATCATTTAACAATGAGGTTTATATGATCTTTATAATATGTGGTCTTCTCCACCTATAAATTTAACATTTTGGGTTAGACTTTTTAACATGGTATTCGAGCTAGGATTTCCCTCTTTTGCTTGTGCGTCCACCCTATCAAATTTTCATGAGCTACTTGGACATGGGAGGCGTGCTGAAACATCTCACATAACTTGACAATAAAATTTATGTACTCTTTATTTATATGTGATCTCCTCTACCTATAAATTTAAGTTTTTGGATTTGACTTTCTAACAATTACTAAATGCGCATTGCACATGGTAAGACATCATTTTTTATCAAAATACTTCGGAACCAAATTTGCTTAAGTGTGACTAAGGATCTTCATAAGATTGAGAGTATTATCAAATGAACAAAATTTTTTTAACTTAGACTTCGTTTGTTTCACATAAAATGAATGATTTAAAAAATAAATTCCTAAAATCATCACTTATATCACTTGAAATAATTAGTCGCTAAAAAATGAGTGCATCATCAACAATAATTTGTGTCTAAATATTTGCGTAAATAATGAAAAAAAAATTTCGTTTATTCATTTTTGTAAGCGATATAAATGATAACTTTAAGAAAATGATTTTCAAATCAATCATTTTTAATGAAACAAACATAGACCTAGAAGAGAATCATGAGAAAACAAGGAAGCGGCAACCGGTTATGTACCAAGTCATTTGTGAAATCATTGACCTTTTATAAAGAAAAAATTACACAATCAGTCCTAAACTTATTAGACAAATGTCAATTGAATCCTAAACTTTTCAATATTGCCAATTTAGTCATAAACATTTATACAAAATTCCAATGTAGTCCTTCCAATCATTTTTCACCGAAAATCGCTGATGTGGCAATTCCTTCATTGTCAACCATTCCACATAACACATAATCATGTCAACGATTTCCGACAAAAATTGGTTGAAAGGTTTACATTAAAACTTCATGCAAAAGTTTAGGACTTATTAGCAAATTTGGAAATTTTAGGATTGAATCAAGCATCCGTACAATAAGTTTATGATTAACCAGACAATTTTCACCCTTTATCAACTCGGAATGAGAATCTTTCACAGGAGAAAGAGACAATAATGCCAAGCGAATTAGATACAAAAAATCAACACAATAGGAAAAATAAAGATGGACGCCAAAGTACATAGGCATATGCTCATTAAGCATCACCAAGTAAAGGATTCCCACTAGGGAAAAAGGTAATAATATAAAACTGGAAAGAAAGGAAAAAAAACGTGTGGAAGAGAGAGAAAGAGAGAGACTTGAATGAAGAATGGATAGCTCTTTTGCGCATAATGAGTGTCCCAAAGTCGCACCATGACACATGAATATGTTATTAATGCAATATTAGAGAGTAAGCATGAACAAAAGTGTCTTTAACGTTGATGCAAACGTTAAAGGGTATTTTAAATTGGATGGATAAAAGTCGCATGGCGACTACTTTTGTGCATCGATCTGGGAAACCTAACTGAAAAAAAGGTTATTTGCACGTTTTATAATTATAAAGGTAGAAAAATTTGCACTTTAAACATAAAGTGGAAGACACGAGAAGGGATAATTGCACAATCAATTCTAAGTCAAATATATAGAAACCAATCAAGACCAAAACGAAATGCCATCAAATCATCTTGGTCAAATCATCTCGATCAAGTCTTGTAAGATTCATCCGATGTGGTAGCTTTGTCATTGCCAGTTGTTTTACGTGTAATGGCAATAGCATGTCTATGATGTAGACGAAACAAGCCGTTTGTCTTTGTTTTCTCTCTTTTTTTCTTCTTTTTTCTTTTCTTTTCTTTTCTACTCTTCTAGTGCACGAGTTGCTGTTCATTAATTCGGCGTTGGCCGTGGTTGGGGAGAATGTCTCTGTGAAAAAAAAGTTCACGCAAATAGATGATAGGGAAAATTTGAACCTGAATTTGACCGGAACGGAATGGCGTTAGAGGAAGGACGGCCGGAGTGGGTGGTCGGAGTCGATGCTCAAGGCCGTTTAGGAATTTTTAATCGCCAAGTTCAGCATTAGAAAATAGTTACTGACAAATTTTCACAGCTAAAGGCAAGAGAAATTTTCTTTGAATTAATTTTTTATTGGAAACTATTTTTAGCACCTTCGATATCTGTTACTGTTGTGTCTTCCCAGAACACCCAAAGGCAAACTGCCGGAAATAATTTAGAGTTGAGTCCTAGCTGATATATATAGCTCAAAGAGTCAGGTAAGAACAACAAAAGTGTCATAACTTTCATACGGTACTCATTTGAGCGTCATAATTTTTTTTGGCTCACTTTGGCCCTATTTGATAACGTGTTAAATAGTGCCTATTTCTATTCTATTATTACTCGGAAACCAAAAAAAAAAAAGGTTCAGTTTGTAATGTTTTTGTCATCAATAATAAATTTGAAACAAAATTAAGAAGTGAAAAAGGTTGTTTTTTTGTTCCCAAAAATAATTCTAGAATCAAGCATTTTCTTTTCTTTTTTTTTTTTTTTTTCTTTTCTTCTTTTCCTTTTCTTCTTCTTCTTCCTTTAGGACAAGGGCTAGCAACCTCGCCAAAGCCTCACCGGGCTAGCCCTCATCTAGCCTGTCGTCGGCCATTACCAAGGCTAGCGACCAGCTAGAGGAAGAAGAGAGAGAGAGAGAGAGAGAGAGAATCTAATAAAATTATTTAAAAAATTATAAATCACAAAAAAAATTGAGAGTTGTACCAAATACATTTCTATTTCAGGAATATTAATTTTGTACATTTACTAAATATCTTCGAATGCTCAGAAATTCATTTAGGGAACACAACCATTTTTAAGCAAAAATTATTCTCGAGGATAGAATAACGGGAAAATCTCAAATAAGAGCCTAAAGTGGGTTCATTTTCTCAAAAAAAAAAAGACCCAAAGTGGACACTGTATCAAATAAGGACCCAAAATGGCTAATTTTGTCTCAAATAATGACCCAAACTTTCAATTTTATTTACAGCTTGGGGTAGTTTTGTCCAAGAACATTTTTTCTTTAATTTTCTTTCTTTCTTCATCTTCCTCACACCTCCTCCTTCGCTCTACATTGCCTCCTTCTTCAACACCATAATCAAGCCCCTACCAGCAACCTCGTGAGCTTCATGTCATCACGTAGTTGGCCCTAGTGACAAGAAGTCGGATTGGAGTTACTGGCCACCTTCTCGGATGCTAAAATCCTCAGTTCCTCAAGATGCATCAAATCTCAACTCACTTGTGCTCAGCCTAAAGCTCGGATTGACCTCCATTTGACGACGATGATGTTGGATTTTCTATCAGGGGCAGTAGTCGATGAGGTCGAGAGCCCGAATAGGACTTGTCAATGGCGGCAATGAGGCAACGAAGTACAACAGTTTCTACAGTTAATGATGTTAGATACAACTAATGATCAATCTCAAGATGGGGTATCGATTGAGGAGAAGAGTTGTATCAATGAGAATGGCAAGAGTGTGAGTGGGTGTCTCCAGACTAGGGATTATTGAAAGGAGCCATTGGCATTGCAAAGGGGAAGGGGGATCTTTGAAAGATTGAATTTACGCAAGAGAGGCAAACCCAAATTTAAAATTGATGAGGCAAACTCTTGCCAATGTTGAAATAGTCGTCAGCTGCAACAAAATTGTTCTTTGGCGTGAAATTGTTGATCACCAAGTATTAATTGAATAGAGGCATAAGTTAGTCAAACAAGACGATCTGGCGATGCTTGGATATTGCTACTTTGTTGTTGGCAAGCAGGATCAAAAACAACACAAAAAATTGTAGTTGTTGGGTTAGCGGAAGGCCCAGAATAAGTGGAGTTTGATGCACTCTCAAGGTGAGAGAAATACGTCGCCAAAGGGATTAGTTGCATAGCTTGGGAGTTGGACAAGAAGTTGAGTCTCAGCAAAAGCATATTCATATTATGGCTTTGAGATCAGAATTGGCGATGTTAGTTGGAATAAAAAGAACTTATTTTTGAAAGCTCATTTCGATTTCATGGAATTGTCTACAAACCATTTTGAGGAGCGAAATTTAAAATTTTCAACAAGTTAGACTACGTTGTAATGGCTCGTAAAACCCAATCTTGGTCATACAACGAGATGACACAAAGAGCGATGGAGGGGCTAATAATGGAGGTGATGTAGAGAGTGAGAAAGATGAAGAAAGAAAAAAGAAGAAAGAGAGATAAAAAATAAACAACAATGTTCTTGGACAAAAGTACCCCTAGCTGTAAATAAAATTAGAAGTTCATGTCCTTAATTGAGAGTAAGTTAGCCACTCCGGGTCCTTATTTGAGACAATGTCCACTTTAGGTCCTTTTTTGAAAAAAGGGCTCCACTTCAGGTCCTTACTTGAGATTTTCCCTAGAATAACTAACAAACACACCCGTAAGTGCCACATCGAAGTAAAATCAATTACTAAAGTACCAATTTTGACAAATTATATTACGTGAATCTTTTTTGAATTTTTTTCTTTTATTTTAGGGCCTACGAGGGTCACCAGCAACCCTTGCTAGCCACAAACCCTCACTTAGGCGAGGGCCGCCTCACCCTCAACCCAAAGGCCCTGGGCAAGACCATCGCGACCTCGCCCAAGGCCTTTGCAACCAGATCAGGCTAAAGGTTTCATGGCCAGCAATGGTCACTCATAACCCTCACCGGCCTTAAAAAAAAAAAGGAAAAATACAAAATAATAATACAAAATTAAAAAATCAAAATTATTAAAAAATTTATCCACCTCAATACCAGCAAAACCATGTAGAATGATTGACATCCACATCGAATTTTTAGACAAGGCAAATCGTCAATAGCACTTAAGTAATTGATTTTTCAAATTTGTGATATTCAAATGAGCAAAAAAAAAAAATTATAGTACTCAAGTGAATACTATACGAAGGTTATGACACTCCTGCTATTCTTACCCCCTTGAATAACTTAGTAAGCACAAGCTCGGCTTCAACTATAGGTATATATAAGTTGGTATATTATGAAATTTTATTGATTTTTGTGTCTATTCAATGGCCATTGGATATTTTTTATAAATATAACAATGCAAGTTCATCTAGACTCGAAGGCTTGTCGAGTAGAGTTTTGGTGACCTCAAACTCTACCTAATAAGTAGAGGTGAAGTATGAGTCATAAACCCATAAATTAAGATTTAGTGAGCCCAAGTTAACTATGGGTTACTTAAAATTTTAAAATGGGTCAAAAGGGGTTTGAAACATCTAAGCGTAAGTTTATGTGGGTCTATATGGGTTTGTAGCAAACCCATATCAAATCCATTTAACAAACTCATATAGGCCCATAAAAATTATTAACCTTTTTTTTGGGACAAAAATAACTTATTAACTTGAATTGCGAATCACCATTAGTGTTCCGCCACCACTGACTGCTGATCACCAGCCCTCACCGTAGCTAGTCATTGTCGTCGCCGCTGGCAGGTCTCCGTGACTTTGCTGGACTTTGAAGAAAAAAGAAAGAAAAAGAAAATATAGAATTAAAAAATATAAAAATATATCAAAAAAATTATAAAATAGATTTTGGATAGAATCATTAGCTGAAAATATCAAAGGAAAAATTGTCAAATAGCATGAAAGTGTTTTAGTAATACAATTTTAAAAAACATATATAATAAATAAATATAAAACTATTTTAGTGATATTGGTATGTGTCGGATATAGGTCGAGAAATTTGCATTGCAATATATGGGTCATGAATTGGGTAAATGGGTCACTTTGAGTCGGACCATTTATGAGTTGATCCGATCCATCCATTTGATAGGTCTATCGACAAATAACTTGAGTGGCTTGAGGCCATAGATCGAAATTGAGGTTAATCTTTCTACTCTAAATCAGGCGATCCAATCTCATAAAATCAACCAGTTGAGTTGGGAGCTGCTGAGAGTAGCTTGACTCGGTTATACCTTTATGTGAGCATTTTCTAAGACTAGCCTGCCTTCACAGTATCAATATCAGAGCACCAAAAACCCTTGACTCATTGCCCTTGATTTACGTCTCGAAACGACCGAGAAAAAAAAGAGATTCTTTTTAGAATATAATATGTTCAATCTCTAGTGGTGGCACTACCAACCAAGATGTATGTAGCCTGACCTAACCAGAGTAAATTTTTCCGACCTCTTTGACTCTCTGGACACGGTTAATTAGGTGTTATCCCTAAAAACCATCGAATTCCTGCCGGAAACAAAGACATGGACCGGAGCAACTAGATAGTAGTAGATTCAGCCAGCCATTGCTATCAAAGCTGCTGGACGACAATGGTATCGGGACTTATAAGTGTTCAGATTAAAACAGTTTCGACGAGCAATCGCTCATTTTTAACAATTACCTGATTTCAAAAGAGACAATCGAGGCAATCCCATTTTTTAGAAGTGGACAATAGGATGACAATACCAGCCAAAACTCACCTATTTATTCTCAGAAGCTGCTCTTGGCTTTGGATGTAATATGACAATTGCGAAATAGTGTGACTCAAAAATGTCAAATTAAAAGCCCATCCGTTTGGCTTCAATGTCACTTAAAGAGTCGTCTCATGTGGGAACCATGGGAAAAGGCATATCCTACTGAACTTGGTTAGAAACCCTAGATCAGATCGTTGACATTCAGGCGGCTCTTCAATGAGAGAGGCTGGTTTTGTGAAGAAGCAAAGCGTTGTTACCTAAATTAATGGGGAAATATATTGCAATGACCATTGATGATGAAGACAAATATGACGGCCGGCGCTCGTACGAAGAAGACAGCTAATGCAAAATGCCATGTTACCTTAATGCTGGGGCAACGAATATGGAGTGCATTTTGGAGTGGTCTTGATCTTTTTAACAATTGCCAGATCCTTTCTGAAAGATATATGGCTAGATCATCTTCTGTTTAAACTTTTTGGGTAGTAATTATATATAAAATAAATAAATAAATAAATTGTACATATAAATTCGGAGAATGCCCTAGATACAATGTTACTAAGGACAAAGGGATGTCCATCCATCCCACTAAAGATCCACACTAGCCCCCCTTGAACTGGACAAGTACTTAACTAAACTTCTATTCCCTTCTCTTTTCTTTAAAATTGAACTTTAAGAGGTGCGGATAGGACTAGTTTGATTAATCGCTTGAATAAGAATTACCGTTAGGATTAATGGGCATTTTTCGGAACATTGTCTAACTGTAGTGAAAAAAATGCTAAAGAAAAAGAGGCGCTTGTAGCCCTAGTCACAAGTTTGACAACTCCTTGCTCTCACTTGACATAAAGTTCAAGATGGGTGGAGTCCGAGCTAGGTGAAGACTGGCCAAGCCAGCTAAACCTGCTCCCGATCAATCGTTTCTATGAAAATGACGGTGATTTTGATAATTAGCATGTTTAATTAAGGAATTTAGGCCTGATCTAAATATAAGGACAGCTCGCCTGACAACTCCTTGCTCTCGCTCAACATAAGTACAAGATGAGTGGACCCGGGCTAGTTGAAGACTGGCCAAGCCAACTAAATCCGCTCCCGATCAATCGTTTCTATGAAAATGAATATGATAATGAGCATGATCGAATAAGGAATTTAGGCCTGATGTAATATAAGGGCAGCTCCCATCTAGTCGCTCGTTGATCATACCCTTTCTTGATTTGAAAAGCAGAGTGACAAAACGAAAGAGACTTGCCCCCAAAATGTCGTTATTTCAATGACATCGTTCATGGAAAATCAGTGGAAGGTGGGTGAACTTATCCCTTTCGCATGATTTGTCGTCTGTCAGGACTCAAGACCATAAGCGCCGGCTTGAACCTTAAATTGCACCGGGACTTCCCTGAATCCAACAAAGGAATCGATCTTCTCTGTCTCTTCATTGTGTTCGAACATCAGAATCATCGACACCCGTCGTTGTACCCTACACAACTTCTAAGATTATAGGAGAAACATGAGCGCAATTTTATATTCCTCGATCTTCATGGCATAATGGGCCATAATTTTCAACGCACAAAACTTTAAAGACGTTCGGTAAACAAGATTTACTCTCTTTGTCCAGCAACTACCGATGAATCATTCCCTAGAGATTTTTAAGAACGTATAGGAATTCAAATGAGCCCTTAGGGCACGTTCGGTATGAAATAGGTATTGGAATCGTCGTCATACCCTACGCAACTTCTAAGATTAAAGAAGAAACATGAGCGCGATTTCATGTCCCTCAACCTTCATGGCATAACTGGTCATCACTCCTGATGCACAAAACTTTGAAGATGTTGCGATCATCCAACGAGATTTATTCTCTTTCCGTCCAACGATTACCGCATATGGGAATTCAAATGAGCCCTTGGGGCACGTTAGGATGGACAGGGAAAGAAAGGGACTTTGAACTGTACACAGCCCAAGTTTGCTCCTTTGGTTTCTTTCGTTTCTTGGGCTAACGATGGAAAAGTCAAGTACCAATCAGTCCCTCCGCTGATTTGCCGAAGAAACGTTGCCTCCTTTCTGATCTAAATCTCGCTCCTGGCTTCCAAGTTCAACGAACCCACCAAATTTTTAATTTCCGTCGTGACTCCACATATCACGGTATTGACCCAAGAAATCAGATCGGTCTTGAGAAGAGTATAGAATTTGTGATGGGAGTCGGAAGAAAATGGTATTCGCATCTTTCCGTGGATATATAAAATGGAGGGGTGTTGTCTTTCTCATTCGTTCTCTCTCCCCACGTCTTCTTTCTCTCTCTTGTGCTCCATTTTGTGTTAATTTTTCTTTCGATATTCAAGAAAAGCATTGAATTTCACGGCAAAGGGTAGTTGACGCTTTTGCGTGGCGTCCTCCATCTCTCTACATTAACGTCGGAATTTGCATGAAGGGCCACACGCAGGGAGACAGAGTCCCTCTCGACATTCTCTGAAGCTTTCTCTCAAGAGGTTTGCCCCCAAAAACCCACATGGTTCTCCCGTTTTATTGGCGAAAGAAAGGACCTGGTTTTGAGTTTCATGGGTGTCCTGAGGAAATTGTGTTGGTGGGTTCTATACTTCTGGTAGTTTATAGTTACAGGGACTTGCCTTTGCCTGTATCTCATCTGATTTTGAGTCTGGATGTTGAATTTTGCGTTTGAAGCAGGGATAATCAAATTAGGTTGCTTTTGTGTTGTTGCCTTGTTTTTTATCACTGCTCATGCTTTCGGCGACTAATGGATTTCGGTTTCGGTATCTTTTTGCTTATGGCTATCGAAATAAGAGGAGTATATTTGGTCTTTAAAGCATGGTGACATTTGATTGGTAATGACCATCCTCTTTGGGAAGTGAAGTCCAATTGCCAAGACACTATCAAGAGTTTCTGCATTCCTTTGTAAATTCCCAGATGAAAAAGCAAGTTATGTGGCTTTGTCCCTCCATGTAATCCTTTGTTTGTAATTGTGAATCATATACAGTGACACATGGAAATTCGCGAGTATTTGTGAATCTCCTTAATGCTATGTGCTTTTGCTTCTGATGCAGTGGCCGTTTGACCTTTGTGAACCACATCTTTTGAGGAGTGTTGTCTTAACCAAATTGTATTTTGTGCAGATAAGGAAGTTTTTGACATCACGGTGCAGTGTTTGATTTTAATGAAGGTTGAGAGGCAGTGACAGTAGTGATTCGAGGAGAGAGAACAACATGTCTTTGGCAACTAAGGCCGATAAAAAGGCTGCTGTTGATGCAGCAGCATGGATGTTCAACATTGTCACCTCTGTAGGAATAATACTCGTTAATAAAGCTCTGATGGCAACATACGGTTTCAGATTTGGTACGTCCGTAGTATGACTATGAGATGAGCATCATCATGGTTGCATCAAATCAATAATTTATATAAGCTTGGGATTAACTTTTATTGAAGATCAACCTTTATCTTCTCTCTGATTATGCAATACTCTCGATGATTGTTGATTTGGAGAGTATCCATCTTGACAACCTTCTATTCTGTTAGAGTGGTCATACGGGTTTCTGGCTTTCATGAGTTTCTGTCCCATATTTTCATTTCCCGTTTTACATATTTTTACCTGCCTTCTCACCTAAATAAGTGAGAGGTCATCCCACTAGGTTGATCTAATGTCACTTGCTATTCAACCTTGTCTGCTATAATTTTCTGCAAGACTAAGGCTACAACGTTTAGCTATTTCTGACATTGAATCAGTGTACGATATTGTCTTGCTCAGCTAGATCCTTGTATGGGTCATCACCATGTCCTCTTTTTGTTTGAATGCAAGTTTGAGGATTTGGTTTTCCTTCATGATTAGCAGATTATGGGGACTAACTCTTGGTTAACTCACATGAAAAAGTTTATGTTGCATATCATTGAAGGAAACTTGAAAGATGATGGTGGAGCCCTGTATTTGACTCTGAGATTCTTCTGATTTAGTCCTTTCCCTTGAAGGAAATTTCCTGTGATTGAATTTTTATATTTTGTGCTTTTAGGTTGCAGATCTGTTGACTTTGAGTTCTAGCTCTAATTGCCCAAAAAGTTCTTGACTAGTCATTGCAATGATAACTCTTGTGGAGCTTAAATGTTATTAAATTTGTCATTAAAGGTTAATAGATCTTTATTACTCGTTTTCTCAACATTTATCTTTGAACGGCATTTTATTCTGATTGGTTCAAACAATTTCATGGTCAATTTTTATCTTGCACCAGCTACCTTTTGTAGCCGTCAGATCATTGTTTCTGATCATGTTACCTAACTTAATGGGCATCCCAGGATGAACTTTTTCGTTACCTTAATGGCTGTTATAAAACCTGAGGATTCAATTGGTAGATAGCTAAAATTAGCAATCTTAGCAGTCAGTTGTGGAAATTTCTCACATTTTTCATGATAAACAGAAAGAACATGGATTCTAAAGGGTATTGTCAGGCCAAAGGTTGTGATGAATTAGTCGAAGTTCTCTTTGCACCTTTTGGAAAAGGTTCTGCACCTCGTTTGTTTGTTTCAAGTTTACCTTGTGAGGGCAAGGTTGCAGGGCTAGTTTCCCCATTCTTTGTCTGTTTCTTCCAACTAAATGTGTATGCTCTCAAGTTCTCATGGCATTGTTTCATGACACACGAATGGTTAAAACCATCTCTATATGCACATTTTAGTAGAAGACTTTACTAGTGAACAAATCTCTTTAATTTTTCTTGGCAATTCAGTTTTTAGATAGACAAATGAATGTTCCTTTTCCGCAGAGAGCATAGAATGAACTAATTGTTGGGAAAATTTTCTTCACACTTGTATCTTCTTTTCTAGTCAAGTATACTAATGAGATTGATATTTGCTATTTTTATGATGTTATTTTCAATCAATTGAAATCACTTGCTCTGTATTCTTAAGTTTGAGATTCCCCTTAATGAAGGAAGAACTGAAAAACGAAGAACAGTGAGAAGCAAGCAAAATGATTCATGCTTAATTTATAGGAGTAATCTACTGCAATTTCTTTGACAACTCTACACATGGTATGCTAACGGTCTTGATACTGATTGGTATCTTGCAGCCACAACTTTAACCGGTCTTCATTTTGCCACAACAACCACGATGACACTTGTTTTTAGGTGGCTTGGTTATATTCAGCCAACAAATCTACCAGTGAGTGAGATCTTGAAATTTGTTTTGTTCGCCAACTTCTCCATTGTTGGAATGAACATCAGTCTGATGTGGAACTCTGTCGGATTTTACCAGGTAAGTCTTCGAGAATTGTACCAGAATCCATTTGCTTTTCTGATAGTGGCGTTGACGAAAATTAAACTTAAAACTTGCATGCTTGTTTTCTCCTTTCAGATTGCAAAGCTGAGTATGATACCAGTGTCTTGTTTTCTCGAAGTTTTCTTGGACCAGGTGCGGTATTCGAGGGATACCAAGCTCAGCATTGTAGTCGTTCTCCTTGGGGTGGCATTTTGTACCGTCACTGATGTCAGTGTCAACTTCAAGGGCTTTCTAGCTGCCTTTATAGCAGTCTGGAGCACTGCTCTACAACAATATGTGAGTAAAAGCCGACTTCACTGAAGAATTCTTGTCACATTGACACTTGACATTTAGTACACTAATTCCAAATCTATTCTCATAGAGAATGGTTTTCATACTCTTTGCATGAGTTTTGCGGACATGGCATCAAATCATAGCACAGTAACTGCATTTCCGTAAATCAGTATAATTTGCTGTAGCTACAGAGACTTCTCCAACTATTATTCATCACAAATTTCTAAACTTGGAAAATTCCTAATTCAGTGCATTGTGACTGCAGTATGTTCACTTTCTTCAAAGAAAGTATTCGATAGGTTCGTTTAATCTACTGGGGCACACAGCTCCAGTCCAGGCAACTTCTCTGCTTATAGTAGGTCCCTTTCTCGACTACATGTTTACCGGTGAAAGAGTTTATGCCTACCAGTACTCTACCACATCTGTTGTAAGTTTTCTGACTTTGTTCGCTGTCTTTATTTAAATGATATATTAGGCAGCGCAGGTTTTTTAAACAAAATTATTTTGACATCCACACGTTTGTGAATAAACTGGGCCGTTGCTACCTACTTATTAAAAATGACTGAGACCTAGTCATCTAGGTCTCCTAAAACAATTGATTCTGACCACCCACAACCCCTCCGCCTGGTGTTTGGCACAAAGCTATGCTGAGGTGGCTCTCTTAAAATCTAATATGGATGGGATTGTTGCCTGTAACTATTGTTTTGGCAATCTAAGTGCATTGTACGACCTCTTGACTGGTCAAGCCATGTTGAAGACACTTTTAGAAAATACCAGAGCTGGACCTATCTTTCTGCACTACTACAGCTTCAAAAGTGCAACTTCCCTTCACTAGGCCAAATTCTAATATGGTGATTGACTTTCCATGATGCTCTTTGAATCTGCATTCTCTTAATGCTCTATGTTTCTAATTATCTGTCAAATTGATGCAATCTGAGAATGTGCAACCAGTTGTGCAGTGGTAAAAGATAGTCTTAACATTTTGGTCATCTTTATGACAGAGTTACTGGAGGAAATGAAATGGTTTCATCAAAATGTGCATGAAAATGATTTTGTTACCTCTGCAAGGTAATCACATTTATATGGCAGCAAGCCTGCTCAAGAGATCTAATTTAGTAACTTTGTCACCAAGATCTAGAGCCCAGGGTTACACTTTTCTGGAAAAATTTATATTGGAACATCTCCTTTCATCATATACATGCAAGTGTTGTCGGTTCTTATCTCTACATCTGATTGTATGCTAAACATGCTTAATCATGCAGGCATTCTTGATCGTCTCTTGTACCATAGCGGTGGGTACCAACCTCAGCCAGTTCATCTGCATAGGCAGGTTCACAGCCGTGTCTTTCCAAGTGATTGGCCACATGAAGACCATACTTGTCCTGACCTTAGGATTCGTTTTCTTCGGGAAAGAGGGTCTCAATATGCAAGTAGTATTGGGCATGGTTATTGCCGTGATAGGGATGATTTGGTATGGCAACGCCTCCTCTAAACCTGGAGGAAAAGAACGCATTAGTTACTCGAGTCAGAGCAACAAAAGCCAGAAGCAGGAAAGCCTCCTAGAGTCCACCGAACAAGAAGATAAGGTCTAAATAGGGTTCAAAGGGTTGGTGAGGCGTATACCAAGAATTCTCTCTTTCAAGGAGTCGTTTTATTGGGCACACATCCAATTTACTGCAATTGGTTTGTCAAGATCGTGAGTATCTTGGAAGAATTCTTATCACAGGAATGACAGGAATAATTCTTTTCACATGATAGTTCAGTTTCTCGTCGTTAATTTTGTTTCTGAGTTATAGAAAGCCATTGAGATGAGCCAACCTCAGCCTTAAGCGTCGCTCTGATTTTCTTGTTCACCTCCTATTCCAAGCCATTGCTGTATCGAATGAGGTTTGTACATCGAGCTTCCCTTCCCATTTTGGTAATTGTCATAGTAAATTGTCAAACTCTGTGAAGATAGATCCCACCAAACGTGTCAGAGCCTTTTTCTTGTTTTACTATTGTACTTGTGGAAAATGACATTATAAACCAAATTCATCTCTCTCTCTCTCTCTTTCTCTCTCAGAGATTCTTTGAGATTGCATGGACCATCTCTTACAACGAACTTGTGGTTTTGTTAGACAGAGTGGCCTGAACAGTTCTATAAGAGTGGTCCATTATGAAAGAGTGGATGAGTTCATCAAATTGGAGAAAGAGTCTTGTTATGGGCCTTGGCACATATTCTGAAGTTTTTGCTGGGGCCCTGCAATTTGACAAAGTCTCTTGAGGATGAGTGACTGTCTCATGGCACCTTCTTCTGGGAAGAGTGACTTGAGTTTCATGAAAATGACCATCAATTGGACTTCGTTCAACAGGCGGAGGGATGAAGTCATTGTGATACTTTTCCAGATACTGCAAGTGTGTAGGGCATATGCTCAAATTGTCCTGAGATGTTCATTATGTTTCTTCTGTGAGGACCATGGATGTTGTCATGCCAGTAATCTAAGCCATAACTTTCGTGACATATAACCAAGGGAATGAGTGCAGGTTTGGCTCTGTGAGTCCAACTGAAGAACTTTCACTGCTGTATGTGTTATTGAGCAGTGAAATCCTGCAGCAACTCTGTATGACCAATTACCAAGCAATTGCATAGCATGATTCATTGAGACGAATCGAGATGTAGGTATTTTTTATTGGCACGAAATGCGCAATTTGATGGGGTTGTCGAACCTGATCAATCGAAAAGATTGCACAGATGGAATAGATCAAAATCATTCAGTGTGTGTGAAGGTTTTTCGATTTCAGCCCTTGATTCTTTTCATGTCAATCATCTTAACTCATTCAATTTATGCAATCAAGTTTTTACGTTACTTGATATTGTCATCTACCGATATTTACGCGCTAATTTCGATGTGTACACAATGGTAGGCCGAGGGGCCACCAGGCCACCGACTAGGTTTAGCACGCCTTCTTACCATGATGGAAAAGATCGATGATCATTGTTCAACCATAGTTAAACTGGCTAACCCTTGCCTGAGCATTAATGAGGATCCGTTAACCTTCTCTTGATATTTAGCTGAACCAGAAAAAAAGATGAGCATCGATCGGCCTTTGTCCATGCTGTGAGGGTCAATAGAGTGGACAAGTGTCGTTAGACGATCGCTCAAACATGGTGAGGTCAGCCCATTGTTGGTTACTTTACTCTCTCAGTTGTCCATATCAACGTCGACCGTGCCATGTAGGCCGGATGACGTCCATATCAGGAATATCCAGTCAAAAGTAATTGGAATGACTGAATTAACACTATATCAAAAGGTTTAGGAATAAATCAACACCAATGGAATGGGTTTAAGACTTTTCTGATAATTTTTCAATAGTTTAAGATTTTCTATAAAGTGAATATCAATATCGAGTAACGTATATTATGAGTATATTAATTTGTAATTTTCAATGGTATTAACCCTTACTTTTTTTGGACTCTCCATCTTTTAATGACAAAAAGTTCCTTGCCAACTCATCTCGCAAGCACAGCAAACCACGTCAGTTGCCGTGTAAGACCTCTTGGTCAAAATAAGAGATAATCATACAAATAATTCCTAAACTTTGTGTTCCTAAAGTTAAGCCTAATGTACGATGTAATCATTAAATTTTTAATTTGTTTGATGTGATTTCTGAACTTTAGCGCCATATATAATGTTATCTTTGAATTCTCATTTTATCCAATGAGGTCCTTAGATTATTCATACTTGTTTAACTTAATACCTAAACTATATGAATGGATAATATTGAACATTCTCATACAGTTCAGAAACTGAGTTGAATATGTACCAACAATTTAAGAAGTTCAAAGATCACACTGCATATTGAGTCAAAGTTCACGGACTATTTATGTCATTTTCCCCCCACAGAAATACGGTGGTCATTTTTTCGTCCCTCGAGTAAAAAGTCTGGCCTAACCCTAATCATCCTCCAGGGACGAGTCCGCAATTTTTTCCACAAACCGGGGCAAAAACATGAAAAGCAGAAAAATCCAGGGGCCAGAGAGAGAAAACCGACTGCGCAAGTCACCTTTGCTCCTCAAACTCAAGAAGCTGAAGAAGCCTGAAGCGCCTCCTTCCCGACTCGTCTTCTTCCTCCTGCTCCTCCCTCTCTTCCTCCATCGTCGTCGTCGGAATCTGCGAGAATGGAAGGCGAAGAGGGATCCCAGCAGCCCCACCTGGCACTCGCCCACCGCCTCTTCCTCCTCAAGCACCCCAGCGTCCCCGACATCGAGAAGGTCCGCCTCAAGGACGAGGTCCTCGCCCCCATCAAATCCGACGGTCCGATTCGATTTCCCTGAGCTTCCCCCTCGCCCAAGATCGTTTCTTTCTCTTGTTTTCGTGGTCTCCGGTTCGCGAATGATGTTGGGTTCTCGCGCGTTTCTCTCAGATATGGCCTCGCTGTACGAAACCCTAGCGGCGGAGTCCCTGCTGGAGGTGGATCGGGGGCTCCTGGACTCCATGCGCGCCCGCATCGAGGAGGAGCTCAAGAAGCTCGACGAGAAGTGAGTCCCGCCCGCCTCGCTTTTCTTGTTGAAAATTCATAGCTTTTGTTGCCCATTTTTGTTCCGGAATTCTTGAGATTTGGGTTTTTCTCACGACGCGTCGTGATTCGAGCGCCGTATTGGTCTAGTGATGGAGAATGTGTTTCGTATGGTTCTCGTGCAATAATAAATCTGTGGAGATCAGTGGAGCAAGAGAAGAGTCATTGCTCTTTGAATTTCCATTGTTGGGCTTTGAATCTGCTGCTGGGATAGTTGCTTGAATGTGGACCTTTTCGGGGAATGTCGAGATTGATATTGCTAGATAGATTTTATGACTGATAGAGTGATTTGCTTAGACCATGTTTTGGCACATGGTGGTGTTTGGTCAGGTGGTGGCTGGAAATGCAGCATGCGTAATAATCCCATCAAGCGACAGTCTAATAGCTTGATGTAGTGGTCCTTTAGACTGAATTAATCCCCTAATCATGCGTTCCGTTGTTAGTTTGATGGGTTACCATGGTTGCCTTTGCCTAGGATAACTGATGCTGAAGAGAACTTGGGTGAAAGTGAAGTTAGGGAAGCTCACCTGGCCAAATCCTTGTATTTCATTCGTATTGGTGACAAGGTAAGTTTTGGCCGTTCTAGTTGCCTTTCCTGTTACTTAGGGAGTTCTTCACCATTGGAATGTAATTTTGGTATTTTCTTTTTGTGAACGTAAGGAAAAAGCATTGGAACAGCTCAAGGTAACAGAAAGTAAAACAGTGGCTGTTGGGCAGAAGATGGACTTGGTCTTCTATACACTCCAACTGGGTTTCTTCTACATGGATTTTGATCTCATCTCCAAAAGCATTGATAAAGCAAAGAAGTAGGTGTTAATAGCATTCTTTGTCCTGTTAGCTTGTTAAATGTTAACGTTCTAATGAAATGCTTGATTAAATTATCGCCAGCCTGTTTGAAGAGGGAGGTGATTGGGAAAGGAAAAACCGATTGAAGGTGTATGAAGGATTGTACTGCTTGTCGACTCGAAATTTCAAGCAGGCTGCCAGTTTATTCCTGGATTCCATCTCAACCTTCACTACTTATGAACTGTTCCCTTATGACACCTTTGTGTTTTACACTGTTCTTACCAGCATCATCTCATTGGATAGAGTTTCCTTGAAGCAGAAGGTAGGCATTTTAACTACTAGAAATCCCCATTTTCACCCCTGGTGATATCTCTTTTATGACCGATTGGCACTCCAGAGTCAATATTTAAAGTATTTCTGCAATGGGCAGGTTGTGGATGCTCCAGAGATCTTGACAGTGATTGGAAAAGTACCCCATTTGTCAGAATTTCTGAACTCTCTGTATGATTGTCAATACAAATCTTTCTTTTCTGCTTTTGGTGAGTTACTTTACCATAGACTGAGACTTTGCTACTACTTTTTTTCCCGAAAGCATCTCGCCTTAATACTTCGCTCTGGCATAGATTACTGTAGCTTATTGCTTCTGTTTTGATAATGTGTGTGTGACATTTGGGTTGCACGTGCAACTCTGTGTAAACCTATTTTGATGGGACTCTTATATGGTTTGGATGTGGAAATCTCAAAAAACATCTCACATGTTCTTGGTCCGACTATGCTTAACTCTATCATAGATTGTATAAGCCTTTATACTTGGCTCTGGCATAGATTACTGTAGCTTTTTGCTTCTGTTTTGATAATGTGTGTGTGACATTTGGATTGCACATGCAACTCTGCATAAACCTATTTTGATAGGACTCTTATTCGGTTTGGATGTGGAAATCTCACTGTTCTTTTTTTTTTTTTTTTTTTTCCTTCTGTTTTTCTGTAAAGCTGGTCTGACTGAGCAAATAAGATTGGATCGCTATCTGCACCCTCACTTCCGGTATTACATGAGGGAAGTCAGAACTGTTGTTTATTCCCAGTTCCTCGAATCCTATAAGAGTGTTACAATTGAAGCTATGGCAAAAGCTTTTGGAGTAACAGTTGATTTCATTGATGCGTAAGTTATCACAATTCTGATCATGCTTTATATTAAGGATTGGTCCTGTTGTCATGTAAAGTTGACTTTCATATGATAAAAATTATTTGACATTGTCTGTCTTTGAAATATGCTGTTATTCTCTCTTGAATATTTCTCCCCTAAATTGACATAAACCCTTCTACAGAGAATTATCTCGCTTTATTGCTGCTGGAAAGCTTCATTGCAAGATAGACAAAGTCGCCGGTGTCCTGGAAACTAACAGACCAGATGCAAAAAATGCCCTTTACCAAGCTACCATAAAGCAAGGGGACTTCTTACTTAATAGGATTCAGAAGCTGTCTCGTGTTATTGATCTGTAATGTAAGCAGGCAGTTTTTCTGATTTGGTAGTTGTATCATTGATTTTCAAGTGCTAAAGCATTCATAGATTCATCGTTGGAATTTATCCATGAGTTGGCTTTTCAAATCAACATTGGCTCTCTTGTGATATTGAGCAAAAACTGAATGAATCTTTGATTTGACCTAGAGACACTGGATCAAATAAGAGAGTGCGGTGCATGAGTGTTGCTGGAATGTATGGTGATGGAAAAGTTTCCCGATATAGCATCTACAGAGAGCATTTCGGGACACTATATAAGGGGCTATCTGGAGAAGATGTAGATTTACATTCTAATGGTACGGTGGAAGTGTATTTCTTTAATTCATACACTTGGAATTATACCGGTTGTTGGTTGTATTCTAGATGATCATTGGTAATGAGATTAATGCCTGGTTGATAAACCAGGTAAATACTGATGTTAGGCACTTTTTGGTGAGGTATAGTCCTAGACAAGAGAAAACCATAGCAAAGTACTGGGTGGTCAAATGCTTAGTGTAGATTTGGCGAATCTGTCTCTCTTTCATGGTAGTCTTGAGGGCCTCACTTCTCTCTTGGAGTCTTATTCAATGCACATGGATAAGGTGATTTGCATGCATTTGTGAGGATTCCTCCGGTTGAAAGTTTGAAAATCGATGTTTCTATAACAAGGCAATTAGCAGCACAGCGAACATTTGTATATTGGGATGTGGGAGTGCTGATTGCCAAACCCATTCTTAACATCACAAGAATCACAGAGATCATATTCCATTTGCAGATTGTCGAGCAAATAGTTGTATTGCGTTCCAATGTTTCGACGTGTCCGCTCCCATACCTGAAGGAGATGCAAAACATTGCTTTTGTTGGCTATTGTCTTGTTATGACGCCTGCCTATCTTATGCTCCGCATTAGACTCTATTGAACCGCCAGCCGGTAGTCTTGGTGTTTACCTCGTTTTTTGACTTTTGTGGAATGTTTGGAACGAAAAGAAAAGTAATTTTCAGCTGGGCATGTTAAGTAAATTTACCGTAAGTTAGAAGCCACTTAGGTTCGGGATTTGCCGTGTTGATATGACATGATTTGTGAAGAGTACGTTTTGGTTCTGAACACCGCTTTGAGTCTTGTTCTTGACTGGGGACGTCCGTGCTCATATGATAATTGGATATGGCAGGTAATACTTAAAAAAAATGGACCGGAATGGTTAAAAAAAAAAAAGTACATCTTGCTTGTTAAAAAAGTTAATACGAGGGTCCTCTAAATTAAAAGTTGTGTTTTACGTGCTTAACAGGGCCAGAGGACGCAAAAGTCCAATTTAAAAAGGGGCCATCCAAGATTGTCCGTGCAGTATGGGCCGGGTCGGGTTTTGCATAGCAGCTTCAAATAATTTAACAAAAAACCATTGTAAATATAGTCATCAGGAATGAGCATCGTGGCGTGGATTGGTTTCAGTTTCACCAGATTGGAATTGAAAACTGGATTATCTCCCAGGATGGGGCCGCGCAAGTTCTCTCGTTTTGAACAAAATTTTAAGTTTGATTGTGGACGTTGCAATCCCATACTTACATTTTGTGACCGTGACTAGCAAAAGCTTTAGGAAAATCTCTGGCGTTAGGTCATAACTTTAGTCGCTTGTTGCTCGAAGCTAAGCCAATCTAATTTAGGACTTGTGTGAGGTCGAAGATTTTAAGGACATCCGGCGTAGGCGAAAATATGCGCAAAAGGCTAGGTTTGGGCCTCGGAGGATCAAACCTAGATGCCGCGAAGAGTCTACTAGGGGATGAGATCTTCTGTCCTCATCCATGTCTCCCATTCATTCAGATCATTTATCCATATAAGTAAGCTTTGTCATGAAATTTATGTCTGAATGTATTAATGATTGAGATTCATGATGCACCAATAAAGATATCGCACGGAGTAGAAGATCTTCATCCTTCCAGCTGGATTTTAGACATCAGATGGGTGCCCAGGCACCCAAGGTCAAGTGCTTGACCCGGTAGCGTATGCCTGATGTGAAGCTATTGCACACCAAGGAGGCCTATAGAAGACGGTGTACCGTGCCCGATCCGTCGACCCACTTCATGCGGTCGACTGGAACCGGATGATAGGTTTTCACCTTCTTATTTCGTGGTTTATATACATCACAAGCCTAACTTCAAAGAAAGCTTTATAGAGCCCCTGGAAAGAATTTGAGTGAGAATCATTGCTTATCTCTTTGATTTATTGAGAGGCTTTTTAGGCGCAATTGGGACTATTGAGTGTTTAAGTTAATCGAGTAGCGCATAATTTCAACTTAGATTGTCATGGTATATTTCAAGAGCATCTCCTCTTCAATTTCCAACGTGATAATCAAACATTCTACCCTGTAAGGAAGCTGTATCTCCCGAATGGATTGATTCATTTTGCAAACAGCCTTGAAACGAATTGATTCGATTGGTTTTCGTCTTCGATTAATTAGCTTGGTTTTCGCAGATTAGTTAACTTGGTTGTCTCATAAAATGTACGTAAGTGCATGAGCGAAAACTGATTTTTTTCATTAACACCATGAATCGATGATTCTTATAAAACTTCGCCATTTTCCCGTGCTATCATGAGGTCCAAGATTCGAACCCTTGATCTCTCACCTCCATGGGAAAAGAGATGTCGTGAAGTCAATTGTCTTTCTCGACCTATTGTTTGACATTTTCACGTGAATTTCTCGCGTTTTGAAAGAATCTATATTATTGCATGGGTAGGGTAAGAGCGAAAGACCCTCTCGGTGAAAGAGCAAATTACAGCTTTCAACAGATGGGATCAGTTGTGTAAAAGAGGTTGGCAAAAAAACTAAGCTAAAGTAAAAGCAGAACTTTTGTTCCAACTCGTAGCAGACCATTGATTCGTTTCCTGACAAATGCTACCACTTTATGTAAGGTACCTTCATTGCAGTGATAGATGCAGAAAGATCCAAATTTGTCGAACATCATACTAATCCATCTTGTACATAAAAATTATTATTAAGATATACTAATGCACTCTTGCACGTAATTGTTGTATATAAAATGCAAATACATATCAGCAATTATATGGACATAACTTGGTTGTCTCATGAAATGCACGTCACATACCGGTAAGCGCTTGGGAACTTTTTTTTTTTTTCGCTAATACAATGATTCACTAATTGTTTTAAAATTTTGCCTTTTCCCCTCGAGGTCCACGGTTCGAACCCTTCATCTCTCGCCCCTATTTGCAAAGAGATGCCGCGAAGTCAACCATCGTCTCTCGAAGTGTCCTTGCTGGAATTTTTACATGAAATTTCTTGCGTTGCAAAAGAATCTACAACATTGCATGTGCAAATATAAGAAGGGAACCCAAAGTAAGAGCAGGACTTTCATTCCAACTTGTAATAGACCATCGATGCGCTTCAAGAGAAAAGCTTCCTCTTTAGACAAAATACATTCTTTACAATAACACATGCAGAAAGATCAAAATATGTCAACCGTCGTACTATTCATCTTGTACTTAGCAAATTATTTTTATTAGGATATAGGGAAAATTACCAAAAAAGTCTTAAACCTATTATAATTGTGTCAATTCAGTCCTAAACTTATTTTTTGACCAATTGAGTCATAAACATTTTACAATTATTCCCGATCAGTTCATCCGGCCCAAATTGGCCGGCCGGCACCGACGACCTTTTTTAATAATATTTTTTGAAATATTTTATTTATTTTTTTTTTATCTTTTTTCCTTTTTGATCTTTTTTTTTTTTTTTCCTTCTCCTTCAACCTCCTTCCTCCTCTTCTCTCCTCCCTCCTTCCTTTGGCTCCGGTGACCAGCCAGAGGGGAGGGCTGGCCGGTTGCCGGACTAAGGCGGTCGGGCTAGCTCGCCTCGCCATCACTAGGCGAGGGTGAGCTCACCCAGCCACTAGCGGGGCAAGCCCTCACTAGAGAGAGAGAAGGAAAAAAAATAATAAAATATTTCAAAAAATAATATATTATTTAAAAAAAAAAAAGGTTGCCGGCGCCGGTAGGCTAATTTTGGCCGGATGAACTGATCGGGAATAATTATAAAAGGTTTATGACTCAATTGGTCAAAAAAATAGGATTAGGATTCAACTGACACAATTGCAATAGGTTTAGGATTTTTTTAGTAATTTTCCTTTAAGATATATTATGTGTTCTCATGTACATATTTATCGTAAATAATTTGTAAATACATATATGTGAGTCTATGGACATAACAAACGGTAAAGTTATGGACAAAACTTGGCTGTCTCTGAAATGCACGCGTGTAGGTAGCTGCGCACACACTGGTTTTTCCCTAAGGCAATGATTCAAAGATTGTTAGGGAAGTTCGCATTTTCCCCGTACTATGATGAGGTCCAAGGTTCTTGTCCCTGATCTCTCACCTCTATGTGAAAAGAGATGACGCGAAGTCAACTCTCCTGTCTCGACGTGCTGTTGTTGAAATTGCTACGGGATTTTTCTTGCATTTGCGGAAAAATCTGCATTATTGAAGGTGTAAAACATAGGAAGGGAACCAGAGTGAAAGAACCCTTCAAGTGAAAGAGCGAACTACAGCTCTTCACAGCAGTCAAAATAAGAGCACGGCATATGTTTCAACTCGTAACAGACGATCGATGTGCTTCAAGACAAAGGCTACTGCTTTTATGTAGGACACTTTGCACTGACAGATACAAAAAAAAAAAAAAAAATCAAAATTTGTGAACCACTGTACCAACCCACTTTATTTTATGGCAAATTATTTTCGTCGAGATATGTTATTATGTGCCCTTGTGCATGTAATTATCCTGAATGAAATGTTAATACATATTTCACGGAAATAATAAACATTAAATCTATGGACATAACTTGGTGGTCTCATGAAATGCACCTACTTATATAGGTGTGCGCATGGGAACCGGTTTAGCCGCTAAGACATGACTGATTGTTATAGACATCCACATTTTCCCCATGCTGTCATGAGGTCCAAGATTCAAATCCTTGATCTCTCACCTCTATGGGAAAGGATCCATGTTATTGCATGCGCGAAATATAGGAAGAGAGCGCAAAATCCTCTAAATGAGAGAGCAAACTACAACTCTCAACAGATGTGATCGGTTGTATAAAAAAAGTTAGCAATAAAACGAAACCGAAGTAAAAGCAAGACTCTTGTTCCAACTTGTAAGAGGATATTGATGCACTTCAAGACAAAGCCTACCGCTTTTCACAAGACAATTTCGTTACAGTGATAGATGTAAATAGATCAAAATTTGTCAACTGTCATGTTAGTCTCGCTTATACATGGCAAATTATTCTTATTAAGATATACTGTGCATCGTGCATGTAATTATCATATATGTATATAATGTAAAGTTATATGGACATTTTAGGACATAACTTGGTTGTCTAATGAAATGCACATACGTAGATAGGTGTGTTGTGCAGGAACCAATTCATTTGATAAGACAATGATTCGCTTTTTCCCCCATGCTATCATGAGGTCCCAGGTTCCAACCCTTGATCTCTACCTCAGTGGGAAAAGAGATGCCACAAAGTGTATTGTCATCTCTTGACTTGTGGCTGCTGAAATTGTTAGGTGAATTTTCTTGCGTTGTGAATAGATCTACGTTATTGAATGTGCGAAATATAGGAAGTTGATCCAAGTAAAAAACTCTCAAAGTGAAAGAGTAAACGTCTTCTGTATGTTGAGTGATCAATTGTATTGAAAAGGTTGGCAACAAAATGGAGTCAAAAGTAAAGACAGGATTTTCGTTCCTACTCATTACAAACCACTAATGCACTTCAAGATAAAGGATATTGCTTAAGCGTAAGGCACCTTCATTGGTGATAGATCCAAAAAAAGGATCAATTTTTGTTGACCGTCACAGTAATCTACCTTGACACATGGTTAATTATTCTTGTTGAGATATAATATATGCACTTATGCTAAGTAAAATGCAAATAGATATATGCATTGCATATAAACAGTGAAGTTAAGTTAGGGCACGGTCTTTCACTTTTTCCCCATGCTGTCATGAGGTCCAAGGTTTAAACCCTTCATCTCTCACCTCTATGGGAAAGAATCCATGTAATTGCATGTGCAAAATGTGGGAAGGGAACCAGAGCAGAAAACTCTCTAAGTGAGAGAGCAAACTACAGCTCTCAACAGATGTGATCGGTTATATAAAAAATGTTAGTAATAAAATGAAACTAAAGTAAGAGCAGGACTTTTGTTCTAATTTGTAAGAGGACATAGATGCAATTCAAGACAAAGCCTACCACTTTTCGTAACACCTTGAAATTTGTATGCGGGCCCTTTTGCATTGTGAAAGAATCCATGTTATTGCATGTGAGAATTATAAGAAGGGAACCAGAGCGGAAAACCCTCTAAGTGGGCGAGCAAACTAGCTCTTAACAAAGGTGATCGCTTGTACAAAAAAGGTTGACAATAAAACAAAGCCAAAATAAGAGCACTGTTCCAACTTGCAACAAATGATTGATGCACTTCAAGATAAAGCCACCCGCTTTTCGTAAGACACCGTCTTTGCAGTGACAGGTGCAGAAAGATCAAAATTTGTCAAGTGTCGTACTAATCTGACTTGTACACGGCGAATTATTCTCATTAAGATAATTTGTGCGCTCGTGCTTGTAATTAATCATATATAAAATGTAAAGTTATACGGTAATTTTTTGGACATAATTTGCTTGTCTAATGAAATGCACGTATATAGATTGGTGTTCATACGGGATGCATTTTTTGGATAAGCTCGGATATAAAAAAACATAGGAAAAAAAAAACAATATAAGAGCAACACGCCGACGATTGTTTAAAATTTTGCTTTTTCCCTGTGCTATCATGACGTCCAAGGTTGCAACCCTTGATCTCTAACTTAATTGAAAAGGAGATGCCGCAAAATCAATTGTCATCTCTCGACGTGTGGTTGCCAAAGTTGCTATGTAAATTTTCTTGATTTGTGAAAGGATCTACGTTATTGAATGTGCGAAATTTAGGAAGGTAATCCAATTAGAAAACTCTCTAAGTGAAAGAGTAAACTTCATCTCTCAAACAGACGTGATCAATTGTATTGAAAAGGTTGGCAACAAAACAAAGCCAAAAAATAAGGATAGGACTTTTGTTCTTATTCGTAACAGATCATTGATATGCTTTAACACAAAGGCTACCGCTTAAATGTAAAACACCCTCATTGCAGGGACAAACCCAGAAAAATGATCAAAATTTATCAACCGTCCCACTAATCCACCTTGATACAGAGCGAACTACTCTTATTAAGATATAATATGTGTACTCGTAGTAAGTAAAACGTAAATACATGCATGCGATGCAAGGAACAGTAAAGTTAGGGAATGGTCTTCATCGCAACAAAAAGTAAGGGCAGGACTTTTGCTCCTACTCGTAATAATTATTTCGCTTCAAGACAAAAACTACCACTTAAGCATAAGGCACCTCCATTACAGTGATAGATACCAAAAACGATTAAAATTTTGTCAACCATCATAGCAGATACATGGCGAATTATTCTTATTAAGATATAATGTGTTCGCTGGTGATAAGCAAAACGTAAATACATGTATTCAATGCAATGAACAGTAAAATTAAGTTAGAGGGAATAGTCTTCGTCACAACAAAAAGTAAGGGCAGGACATTTGTTCCTACTCGTAACAGACATTGATGCACTTCAAAACAAAGGCTATCCTTAAGCATAAGGCACTTTCATTGTAGTGATAGATGCAGAGTACAATCAAAATGTATCGACTTCCGTAGCAATTAACCTTGATACATGACGAATTATTCTTATTAAGATATAATGTGCATGCTCATAGTAGGTAAAATGCAAACACATGCGTGTGATGCAATAAACAGTTAAGTTTAAGTTAGGGCATGGTCTTCATCACAGACACCGAACTCACCATTTGCGGAACTAATGTAGTGGTAACAACCGACTGAGAAACTGTTGCAGGTGAAACTCCATGAGATGCTGACGAAAACGAGGAGACCCCACATTTAATTCGAAGAGACATGTTTGAATAGTTTGCAAACCTACAAACCTTGGAAATGGAGAAAAATGTTTGGAGAAAGTAGTTCGAACACATTTACTTTTTGCTCAAGAAAAACGCCAAATCGTTCGGTTCAGAATTCAGCAACAGATGCTGCCGCTGCTGCTTCAAAGGGGAGGGTCCCGAAATCTTCGTACTTGCGTGGGTTTCGCACTTCCTCCGTTTCCGAATGCATATAGGGTTTGCATGAATAATTGAGAAAATTCACTGCTCTTTTGCCACGGTCTCTCCTGTAGACGTTTCGGATCTGGAATCAATGGAGAAGTGGAGACAAATTGATTTCATGTGCAGTGAGAGAGATTGAGAAAACGATGGTGATGATGGAGGATGCCTGAGCATCTGAGTTAACCCGGGTAGCTCGATGTTCGCATTCATCTAACTTTCGAGAGGCGCGTTTGGTAACGTTTTTGTTCAAAAATTGTTCAGGGAACGAAGAAATAGAAAAAATTATTTCTGTTGCAGGGTATTTTGTTCCGAGGAACAATTTTTGATCGAAAGATGCGTTTGATAAACTTGTTAGGGAATAAAAAATGAATAGAAACACGTTTGGTAAATTTATATTCTTTTTTTGTTTCTTTCAATTTTTTAATATTTTTATTTTATTTTTCCTTTTTTCCTTTCTTTTTTCTTTTTCTTTTTTTCTTCTTTTGGCCGGTCCCCGGCCTCCGGCGACCGGCCGAGGGCCGGCAGCCTCGCCCGCCCACCGCGAGGCTCGCCGGCCCGGCGAGGCCGAGCCTCGCCGTGGTTGGGTGAGGCTCGGCCCACCGGGCCACCGCCGCCTCGCCGGGTGGCGGGCGAGCTCAACCTCGCCGGATCCGGGTGAGCCCGAGCTCGCCCGGCCTCACCCCGCGCCTCGAGGCTCGGCGAGCTCGGGCTCGCCCGGATCCGGCGAGGCCGAGCTCGCCCAGCCACCGGCAAGGCTCGGCCTCGCCAGCGAGCCTCGCCGGGGACCGCGGCGCTCCGGCAAGGTCGCCGGCCAAAGAAAAAGAAGAAGAAGAGAAGAGTGGAGAGAGAAAATTTGTTCCCAAAAAGTTGTTCTAAACAAGAAACAACTTTTTTGTTTCTTGTTTCTGTTCTTTTTTGGTTCCGGGAACAAAAAAATAGATTTGGAACAAAAATGCAAACAAACGAGTTTACATTCTTTTTTTGTTCCCGGGAACAAAAAAACAAAAAATCTGTTCTTAAACAGAAAAAGAAACAAAAACAGGCACGCCCTAAGAGTTTGAATTTTGGGAGCAACAACGAGTTCCGTAATGAGGTATGTCTATTTTCAAGTAGGGGGAGTTATAATTTGCTGACATAAGATGAATGCTTTATTTAATATTTAATTATTTTAACATTCACTCTTATAGACATTTGTCTAAGACCAAAACATAGAAATGTGTGGAAAATTTGAGTATAATATGAAATTTTGTAAGACCACTCCAATTATTCTAAAAGCTTAAAATAGCGACATGATTTATTTCAACATCTTTTCTCACGTGCAAACTGACTTAGGAGTCTCACGTGAAATTTGATTAGAAGGATGGACACACACGTGAAAAAGGATACACCTTGCTCCAATACCATATAAGATTTTGTAAGACCGCAACCACTCATTCCAAAAACTTAAACTATTAAGTGGAGGGAGACTACATTTATTTAGAAAGCATATAAAACTCGTTGTCGAGGGCAATGAAAAGTAATTATAGCTCAGGATCCAATGTGTGTAATGAGTTGGAGACTCTTATGGCAGTAGAAAAACACCCAAAGTGCCAAAACTTAGCACGCGAGGACATATAAGTGCTAAAACTTCTAAAAGGTACACTTAAGTGCCAAAATTGAGAAGAAATGAACACTCAAATGCCAACAATAAGAATTTCTAGCTAAACAATTGACGTGGCTTTTTTTTGCATGAGAATTTTAAATGACGTGATATTTTTTATTATAAAAAAAAGGCATCCACATGGCCTTTTTATTAATTTTTATTCAATTTTTTAAAAATCAGATTAACAAATAAATATGAGTTGGAGACTCTTATGGCAGTAGAAAAACACCCAAAGTGCCAAAACTTAGCACTCGAGGACATATAAGTGTTAAAACTTCTAAAAGGTACACTTAAGTGCCAAAATTGAGAAGAAATGAACACTTAATTGCTAACAATAAGAATTTCTAGCTAAACAATTGACGTGGCTTTTTTTGCATGAGAATTTTAAATGACGTGATATTTTTTATTATAAAAAAAAGGCATCCACATGGCCTTTTTATTAATTTTTATTCAATTTTTTTAAAAATCAGATTAAAAAATAAATATGAAAAACTAAAATTTATTTTTGAAAAACAAAATTGTGGAAAAAAAATAGCCTAGCTTGCCGATGCGCACTTCCGCTGCCACCCATCGTCGAAGGAGCCAACGATCGTCACCAACCCCAAAGGCGGAGGCCGATGACCCTTGCCAGGCTTGAACAAGAGCGCCCAAATCCGGGGATGCCATCAACATCACCAAACAAAGGCGAGGCCTCATTGACCCTCACCCATAGTTGGCGAGGCTTGCCTAGACCTAGGCGAAAGGGCAACACCTCACCTAGATCCGGCAAGCCTCGCCAACCCCGAGTGAGCATTGATGTTGCCCTCGCCCAAGCCTAGTGAGGGTTGCTAGCCGTCGCTTGGGGCCGGTGAGGCCTCACCCTAGTCGAGTGATGGTCGACAGCCTCAAGAGAGGGCTGGTGTCACCCAAATCTAGGCACCCGAGCCTAGTGAGGTCACCGGCCCTTGCCTAGCGTCAAGCAAGAGCTAGCTACCTTCACCTAGGGCCAACAACAGTCACCCCCCCGGCGCAATGGGTAGTGGCGGCGGTAGAAGTGGACGATGTCATTTTAGGATTTTTAATTTGTGGGTAACATAAAGAATGACATCGTTTTAGACAAGCATTATTGAGTAGACATTCTGGCGAGCCATGTAAACTAGTTTTATTAATAAAATAATGTCACTTCGGATTTTTGGCAAGTCTCATTGAAGTTGGCGCTTAAGTGTCCAATTTTTTTTTTTTAAATGACACTTAAGCGTACATTTTGGAAATTTTGGCATTTATGTATCCTCCGTGCCAAACTGTGACACTTGGAGTATTCTTTGCCCCTCTTATGGCTCAATATTGTTGATGCGATGCCTTAATTTAGTTTAGAGAAAGTGACACAAATGATCTATAAACTTTTAATTTGTTCAATCCGATTTCATAATTTTAGCAAATGTACAATATTGTCTTTGGACTTTTAGTTTGTTCAATATAGTCCTTAGACTTTTAATACATATTTAATTTAGTCACTAAACTATATAAAAGTTAAGCTAAAATTCATGTATCACATTGAACAAATTAAAAATTTAGAAATCATATTGTACAATAGTCCAAAATTCAAAAATCATTTGTACCATTACGTAAAACACCACCATCGCTACACCTAGACTACTTTGACTGAAATGGTCGAGCTAAGTGCAAGAATGGATACCAAAGCAACGCCACCATGCAAGCACCCCCACCACGGGGCAGTGCAGAACCCTTGACCATTCATCAAGTCAAGAGATTTCGGTACTCATTTTCACATCACAATTTGTATCTCGTTTACTATCACGTTTTCACCAACGATGATAATCGGGATGTCGACGCGCTTTTCACTGGGATTCACAAACAAACCAACCGCAGATCTCAAAAATTCGGAGCTCGCATACGCCGGAGATCCCAACACCCTTCCTCTTCTACAAGCGAACAGCAAATAAAACCCTTCGTTCACTCTCACTTTAGGAGCTTCTCTCTATGAACCGATTCAAGGACGATATAAAAGTGATTCATTGCCAAAAATCATTGTCAAAAATCATTGCCAAAAATGCAAAGACCATACAAATGCGCGTTGACCATGGAATTGGGATCCTCTTGCTTTCTCAATGGGCTTTTCTCTCAAAGCCCAAACCCTAGATACAAAACACCAAGATTGCCTTATTGGCATTGCCTCTCTCTCTCTCTCTAAAACACCCCACAAAAGATGCACTCATACCCAAATTATTTTTGGGGAGGTGGGGTCGCCCATCTCCTCCTCTCGTGTGGCATTTGTTTTCTCATTCTCATCTTTTCTTCCTTTGTACTTCCACCATATATTATACATTATGCAAAGCTTTTTAGACCCAAAGAAGCTTGACCCACCCCTCCTCTCTCCCACCCTACAAAACCCACAAACTTAATTATCACCACATTATTATCATTATCATTACTTAAATTCACACATACTTTTTTTTTCATTTGGACACCCCCCTCCTTCTTTTGGAACATTTAGGGAACCCAAGCAGCCCCCCTCCCCAAAAATATCCCTCCTTATCCTGCGCACCCCTTTTTTTCTTTTTTCCTATTTTTGCTATACACATCATTCTTTATTTCCTCGGGCCTTGTGGGTTTTTTTCCCATCTAATCTAATGCAAGTTCAATTCTAACTACTCGAAAAGGCGCGGGCCCCTCCTCCGTCCGTCCTTGCCCGCCAATAATTGCGTGCGCGTGTTGGCGCACGTGTGGTGTTCCGCAGCGGAGCACACCGACCATCCCCTTCCTTTCTTCCTTCTCCGCATTATATGGTGGCGCCATGGCCATGGTTTTAATGCAACTCCACGCGCATGTTAGCCATCAGCAGTTAGGGACAGATCAAGCGTTTTGGGTGCCTAGGACCCCTTCAATAATATTCATGTATATACATACATATATATAGGTATATAGGGACTGATTCGATTCTTGCTCTGTGTAATTTTTGGACGAAAAAACGATGTGGACCTCCTTCCATGTATGAAGAACCGGACCCAAATAGGTATGATAAGGCCTACCCTGATTGGTTACACGTGTTGGTGTTATTACATTAAAGTTCATGTAAGCATTCTTTTGAATTTGTCTTTCCTAAAAGGTGGGATTGTTTCGGATGAATTAACAAATCCCTCCTATCTAAGTTTCTTAGTACATTGTTGTCCATACGAATCCTCCGTCCTCAAAGATGATCCGCCATGCATATTGCGCGACACCTTAAGGTGGTAATGTTGTTCGATTCCGTTCTTGCCTATTTTAGGCATGAGTGAGAAAGATAGCGATTGAATGGAAGGGTCAAGTTGGGTCGTCACATGATGATATCTACATTCCACATAAGATATAAGCAATCATAGCAAGTTTTGACCCTCTTGTGTTTCAAACTGTATTATAGTATATGAAAGCCAACTCGGATACAAATGAACGAGTAACAATCAATGAATTCTTAATCTAATAGTCGTGGATCTTCCGAAGTGTCATAACTAAACATCATTCATTCTCACAATGACATCGGTAGCAATACATCCATCAATCAGTCGAGATGAGTGTGAAGCCACCTATCAAGAAAAAAGCAGACTCGAAATTTCGATTTTCACAAGATGAATTCCACAACATCTCTAAGGTGTATCGCATTAGCACCATCACAAGATTTATTTTATTATGAATATCTCTTATGATTATATATATATCGCATATCCTTGATCGATGTGTTACATTTAAAGTCCATAATTTGACCGATATAATCCTTATCATGAATATATCGAATTATATAAAAATTTCTCAAATTTGTCTTCCGGTATCATTACTGCTGTTATTGTCAGCCGTACCGTATTTTGCCGCCTCTCTTTCGCGATTGTTTTTACACTTTGATTGCGACGAATGTCAGGGCTGGCCCGATTGGTCCACGTCAGCGCGCTCTGACACGGGCACGCGTTGATTGCAGCCGCTCGTGGGGCCCCCACACCCCAGTCCCCCGCCGCATCATCGCCTTCATCATCGTGAATCATGATCGTCGATCTTCCTCTCTTTATTTCTCTATTTTTTTCAGTGCCCGAATTTTGGATGAGAAGATCATGAGGAGGGAAGGAAGAGAGGAGGGGGCCCTGCTTGGGAAATCATGGTTTTTGTTTGGCCTTCTTGCCCTAGCTGGTTTTCTTTTCTCTTTCTTTTTTTTTTGTTTTTTTTTCTTTTCATTGGGTGTTCTAGCTAATTTGAATAATCTGAATCTGATCTTTTGTAAAGCAGTGAAAAATTGCCAGGTGAAATTAGCAAGAGCAGCTTAAATTCAACCCCAATGATGTGAATGGAAGAGGCGAGGGCCTTTGGCCAAATCCGGGCAAGGCCACACGCCTCACTTTGGCCTAGACGAGGGTTGGTCAACAACCTTTATCAACTGTCATGCTAGAAAGAAAAATCTAAAAAAATGTTGAAAAAATTCAAAAAAAAAAAATTTAAAAATGTTTATGTCTTTGTTGGTCATGAGATGTAAAAACTCAACAACTGTGTTATCAGTTTCTTGCCAAAATTGGCCGAATGGACTTAATTAACAAAATATGAAATTTTTAAAATTGCATTGGCATAAGTACAATAAATTTAAAACCTTTTTAGTAATCTTACATCTCAAGAGTATCGAGTTGGAAATACCCATTGTTAGCAATTGAATGGCCTACGGTAATTATGTCATGTAAAACCCATTGACACCAAAGAAGAGTCCCAATTAAAATGTCATCATCGCTGCACGATGGGCTGGAATATTGGACCTTCACCTCATGCGAAATTAGTATGTTACTGATTGCATGACTCACTTGAGAGAGAGAGAGAGAGAGAGAGAGGAGGAGGAGGAGGAGGAGGCGGCGGCGATAGTGGTGGTGTGGGTGCCGGTGGTTAGAGGAGTGCCAATAGTAATTTAAGACGTTGGCCAAGCGGGGATGGACTGGTGGGGATTCATAGGATTGTTGATTCCAGAGGAAAAAGAGGGGGAGGGGAAAGGAAAAAAAGAATAGAAAAGGAAGGGAAAGCACAACTTTCTTTACTGAGTGTACTTGAGCTATGTTACCGCCGCACATCATTTGAAAATATCAGATAGGGTTGACTTTTACTTTTCCATCAGGTGGTTCTAAAGTAATAGCGATTAAGGAACTGAGTAGAACGTGTGAATTATGCGCACAACATTTAATTTTTTTAGAATATCACCGTATTAAAATCTATCAAAATAGGCCATATCCCATATTGATATGGGTTGTTGTATAGATCAATTTTATCCATCAAATAAGTCACAAATGAATTTAGAATAATAAGGTTAAGTTAATACATGTATTAAATGTGTTCACAATTTACTTAGATCCGGCCTATTTCAATGACTATCTTCATTCTCTCACACCCCAACTCAATCTCACACTCACTAACTCCATGCTTTCACCTTAGTTTAAGTATAAGTTTCCTACTTTAGATAAAATATAGAAGTGTCCTAACGACACGGGTTGAGTCAAGTATTGATTAGATCAGGTACGGATTAGTAAATTTGTATTATATAAAAATGGATCAATTTGGATCGGAATATTTTTACTTGACCCATCTATTTGACGGGTGTAAGTGTACTTTAAGGGCTATATTTTCCTGTATCTCCGACTTCCTCCAACTAAACCCTTGTTTGGTTAGTTACAAACATATAAATCACACAATTCAAAAGATAATCTATTATCCCTACATATGGACAATGCGTTTATCAGTAGATTACAGATACATTTTACATAACAAGGTTTACATTACACATTACATTTCAGAAATATTACAAGATATTAAAGCTAATAGATGGAAGCACCGATTATGATAATGTTTCCCATCATTTTTTTTCATTGTAGCTAAAGTGTTTTTAACTAAACAAACAAAATGCCATTTTTTCGTTACTCTTAATTACGAATGAACAGTTGATCAAAAAGATTTTGCATTTGAGGCGGTATGGACAATACTTCAATTAAATTTATAAAGGAGATATCTCTAGCAAATAAATAGATGATTCGATAAAAGAATAAACGCGTATAAGGTACAAAAGACAAAATACCATATTTAATTTATGAACCACGACAATTACGTTAAGCTTAAATATAAATAAACGACCCATCAAAAAGATTTTACATTTAAGGCGACACGGACAATACTTCAAATTAAATTTTTAAAGGAGAGATCTCTAGCGATTGGACAGATAATTCCATAAAAGAATATGACGCACTAAAGGTATAAACGACAATACATCACTCATTAGATTATCGGAACGGGCAGATAGGAATTGAATTATCGACGAATCATCGATCAAAACCAAGAAATACGATCAGTTCACGAAGACTAAAAACACTAAGCAAGTAGTAGAAAAAATATATAGATATATATATTTTTGAATCAAATAGCATTACCCCTGATGATTTAACCCCTTCTATTTAAATTTGTAGGCATTACATCAGCAAGCATGGTGCCTTGACCCCATCAATGACCAAAATCATTGTAACGAGAGAACAAGAAACAACTAGCTCATGCCCAAAAAAAAAAAAACAAATTCCTTGATTTTTCATGAGAAGGGAATTTTTCAAATTAAAAAATAAAGCTTACCTTATGGGTATTTTTGGACAGCCCAATTTATCCTTTTCTTATTTTTTTTATTTTCAGCAAATATTTTTTGTAACAAAAAGAGTAAATGCGGTCCCATTTTTCTGCACGTTTTCCGGATCAAATGCGACAAAATAACCAAATAATGACGACGAAATATGGACCCACTCTCTGTTCCTAACTTCTGGTAAAAAGAAAAAAAAGAGAAAAAATAATGTTTAGCGGGGTCCAGGCTTTTATTTCTACGTCAGAAAAAATGCCACCTGAGGATGCTATTACGATATGACCCTCCGGGGCCTCCGCCTTTTCTCCGCCCGTGCGATGGCAAAAACGGTAATAAACTTTTAGCGGGAACCGCTAGATTTTTACGGCTGGGGTGCCTTAGATTTTTTTACAGGAGATCTTGACCGTCAAACCTGATCCGACTGGAGATCTCCGAGAGATCGCCATCCTCGTCTTGCGCCGCGGAGAATCCGACGTGGCCACCCGCGATGACACGCGCGTGACGACCACGCGCAAGAAATAGGTTACTATAATTGCTCAACAGGAAATAGCAACTCGAATTGATGATATCTTTTCTCAAGTGTATGTTACCTAATAATTGTAGCTCGGATTTAGTTAAAAAAGCATGATATAACCTGACGATATTACCCAAAAAATGTTAAAATAAAAAAAGCAAATTACAAAAATCTCTAGAGACTCTCCAATCTTATTTAGGAAGAGAATCTCTATCTTTTTCTCAAACTCACGTTAATTGTGATAGATCCGTCCCAACTAATCGGTCGAGTTCATAAGGCAATATATTTATTTTTGTGCTAATCCTGTTACGATGCATGAGTACGAGGGGTTGATAGCGAAGTCCATCATTGAAGATCTAGTGTGCCGCCGAGCAAATAGTATATCATAATTAGCACATAATCCTTCAGCTCAAATTTTTCAGTGAATAATAATTCACTAAGTAGATGAATGACTTTAGACTTAAGTTCTCTCTTAGTGCTCTCCTCAAAATGAAATATGAGGCTTCTATTGCAAATTTGGAAAAATAAAAATTGAAGTGATGATTGATCGGTGGGCACCCAAAGTGGAGCTATGGGCAAAAACAATTAATAAATTAATACGAAATATGTTCTTTTTTGGTCGAAATTAATACGAAATATGTTCACAGTGCAAATTTAAAGCACAATCTCTCTGTCTCTAATGGCGGAACTCGACCCCTGACCTCCGCCAACATCGGCGGCGCTCTGGCCTTCCCGTCCGGATCCAAATGCAGTGCGGTATTGAGCGGCTTAGATCTATCCGGGAACGCCTTGTCCGGCCCAATCTCGGGTATCGCCAGCTTGGTTCCTTGCCAGAACCTCAGAGTCCTCAACTTTTCCGGCAACAACCTCGACAACTCCGGGCAAGAAAGTGCCGCCGCCACCGCCGGCCTCAAGGGGCTCGAGAGTTGGCAGGTTCTTGACCTTTCCTTCAACAAGATTTCTGGGTATAATGTCAATGTTTCCTGGGTTTTGTCCGGCGGATGCGGTGCCATGACTCACTTGTCCCTGAGAGGGAACAAGTTGACTGGCGATGTGGATGTCTCGGGCTGCGACAAGTTGCAGTACTTGGACATATCCCAGAACAACATCTCCGTGAGCGTGCCTTCGCTCGGAGATTGTTCGGCCTTGGAGCATCTGGACGCGTCCTCCGAGAGGTTCTATGGCGATATTGGGCGTGCGGTCTCTACTTGTTCTCAGCTCAACTTCTTGAACCTCTCCAACAACCACTTCTCAGGTCTAATCCCTTCGCTCCCGACCAAGAACTTGCAGTTCCTTTACTTGTCTGCGAACGGGTTTCAGGGGGAGATCCCTCCTAGCCTCGCCGAGGCTTGTCCAGGTCTTGTCGAGCTCGATCTTTCTCAGAATAACTTGACTGGTGTGATTCCTGCTAGTTTCAGTTCTTGCGATGGACTGCAGTCCATCGACCTGTCTAATAATAACTATACTGGTGAGTTGCCCATGAATTTGTTCATGCAAATGAGCAAAGTGAGGAAGTTGGCGGCAGTCTACCAGAATCTTTGTCGAATTTGACTTCACTGGAGACATTGGATCTGAGCTCAAATTATCTCTCCGGGGTGATTCCTAGTGGCTTGTGTCAAGGTCCTAGGAATAGCTTGAAGGAGCTCTATCTCCAGAATAATGGATGGGTTCACGGGTTCAATCCCGCAGGCCGTGAGCAACTGTTCTCAGCTGATTTGCTCGATTTGAGCTTCAATTACTTGAAGGGTCAGATTCCGTCGAGTTTGGGCTCTCTGTCTAAGCTCCAGCATTTGATCATTCTGTTGAATGAACTCGATGATGAAATCCCACAAGAACTTGTCACGGTCCATGAATCCTCCCACTCGTGACACTTGCGAGTGATGCTTGGGGTTATCGAGTGAAGAGTGAGGATGCAAAGGGGACGAGTACAACTGGTCCGTGGGAATGGCGTCCAGGACGGTTGGTGCTAGGAGTTTTAGGATAGAACGATTATATCACTTAAGAGCTCTGAAGGCGGGGTTGGCCTCCCGTGCCCAAACTGGTCGAGAGCTGATGCCGCTCTCCTGACGAGGCCATGGCAGGCCGAAACCAGTTATTGTGCCTAAAGAGATCTACTAAGACTATACACCCAAGCGAAACTGGGCGTGGTATGATCTCATACAAAGAAACCATTCACCTTATTGTTCGCTAGAACAGCTATAGAAAGGAAGGCTGGCCTAATGAATTCCGCTCGCCAGGTGCCGCATGGATCATTCCGTAGCCAAGGAAACTGTCGGCCCGTGACAAACTCATGTATGTTTAGATGCTAGAGAACTTGCTTCTAGACTTCAATGAGTTAACGGGCACTATCCCATCCATCCTGTGCAACTGCACCAACTTGAATTGGATCTCGCTCTCTAACAACCATCTGAGTGGGGAGATCCTAGGTTGGATTGGGCAACTCTCAAGTCTCGCAATCCTTAAGCTCAACAACAACTCGTTCTATGGCAGAATACCACCAAAGCTCGGCGATTCTTGTAGCTTGACCTGATTGGATCCCAACAAAAATCTCCTGAATGGTAGCTATTAGGAAAATATGGCTTCGAATTGGGTAGAACAATGAAGTCGGTCAAGTAATCAAGTCGGACTTTAAGGTATGATATCACTTTCTTTAAGGATTTATTTGCTCCACAAAGTTGCTAATGGTCAAAGGCAAATTTCCTTCAGGATACAACAAAGTTTCAAATGAGAATACTAGATAGAATTCTAGTATTTCTCCGTGATCTCTCTAGGAAACAATTGAAAAGATAGCTATAGTTTTTTTTCAGAGAGAAGTCTTGAAAATGATCACTCTCTTTTCTTCTGAAAACTAACATGTATATATAAAACATTCTTAAAACGTAGACAAAGCGAACAAATGTATCCTTTGAAAAATTGCCCACATGAACAAAGGCGTCCATTCGTAAGAAGTTAAACAACGAACAAATGCAACCCTTCGGGGAATGTTGCAAACTAAACGAGTATTTTTTTCAAAAGTTGTCTTGAAAAGACACAAAAAAAAAAATTCAGAATTAAAAAAAATCATTATTATTTAATAAATAAAATTTTGAAATTATTATTTTATTTTATTTTAATTTCTGAGAATTCTCAATAAACAAAAACAACTTTTGAATTAATTAAAGTTAAGAAGATAACCGTATGGAATAAAAAAATAAAAATAAAATAACAAAGGGATTAGTGTTTATTAAACCGCTAAATACTAAGTGCGCCAAAATTTTGCACCCGCACGCGGGTATGGTGAGGTCTAGCCTATACTCAATCATCTCTTTAGGTACACTAAAAAAATCCCACACTTATTAATTGGCACACTTCCTCCCATTTTTTCTATTTGGGGCAAGGAAACATGCACTTAGTTTGTTTTTACAAACAAACTTCCAACACTAGCATCCCACCCGAGCTGTTCAAGGAATCGGGCAGCATCGAGTTTAAGCTAAAAAACGACAAGAGGTACGTGTATGTTAAGAATGATGGCAGGAAAGGGTGTCACGGAGCCGGGCATTTGCTCGAGTTCACTGGGATCAGGCCCGAGCAATTGACCAGAATTTCCACCAGGAGCCCCTGCAACTTCACCAGAGTGTACAAAGGTACGATCCAACCTACATTCAAAAATAACGGGTCGATGATATTCCTTGATATCTCGCACAATATGCTGTCGGGCAGCATTCCGAAGGAAATCGGCTCCATGTTCCATCTGTTTATTCTGAACTTGGGCCATAACAATATCTCTGGCCCTATTCCGCCCGAGATCGGGGATTTGCATACTCTCAACATTCTCGACCTATCGAACAATGAACTGGAAGGAGGCATCCCAGAGACATGGACCAAGTTATCCTCGCTTACCGAGATCAATTTATCGAATGACCGACTCATGGGGCAGATCCCGGAAAATGGGCAGATAAGGTACTTTAGCGGCTTCGGGCTTCATGAATAATACTGGGCTGTGTGGAATCCCACATCCGCCATGCGGTTCTGACCGAGACTCAGGCACCAATTCCGAGCACCAGAAGCCAAAATGGAGGCAAGCGTCCCTCGCGGGAAGCGTGGCGACGGGTTTGCTTGTTCTCGCTGTTCTGCATTTTCGGGCTGATGTTTGTGGCGATGGAGTTGAGGAGGAGGAGGAAGAAGAAGAAGGGCGCCGAGCTCAATAAGACGATGATTCGGCGATTGTTTTAAAATTTTGCCTTTTGCCTGTGCTATTATGAGGTCCAAGGTTGCGACCCTTGATCTCTAACTCAATTGAAAAAGAGATGCTGCAAAATTAATTGTCATCTCTTGACGTGTGGTTGCTAAAATTGTTACGTAAATTTTCTTGCATTAGGAAAGGATCTACGTTTTTGAATGTGTGAAATATAGGAAGGTAATCTGACCGAAAAACCCAAATTGAAAAGGCAAACTTCATTCCTCAACAGAAGTGATTAGTTTTATTGAAAAGGTTGGCAACAAAACGGAGCCAAAAGTGAGGGCGAGACTCCTATTCCTACTCATAATAAACCATTGATGCTCTTCAAGAAAAATCATACCGTTTTAGTGTGAGGCAACTTCCTTGCAATGACAGACCTAGAAAAATGAATAAAATTTTGTCGACCGTCACACTAATCCACCTTGATACACGGCGAATTATTCTTATGAAGATATAATATGCACTCGTGGTAAGTAAAATGCAAATACATACATGTGATGCAATAGACAGTAAAGTTAAGTTAGGGAATGGTCCTCATTACAACCAAAAGTAAGGGCAGGACTTTAGTTCTTACTTGTAACAAACTATTGATGCGTTTCAAGACAAAGGCTACTACTTAAGCGTAAGGCACCTTCATTATATTGACAGACGTAGAAAAACAATCGAAAGTCGTCAACCATCGCACTAATTCACCTTGATACACAGCAAATTATTCTTATAGAGATATAATATGCACACTCATGGTAAGTAAAACGCAAATACATGTATGCGATGCAATAAAAAATAAAGTTAAGTTAGAGAATGGTCTTCATCACAACCAAAAGTAAGGGGCAGGACTTTTATTCCTACTCGTAATAGACCACTGATACGTTTCGAGACACAGGCTACCACTTAAGCATAAAGCACTTTCTTTGTAATGACAGATGTTAAAAAAAAAAACAAACGATCAAAATTTGCCGATCATTGCAGCAATGAACCTTGATGCTCGGCTAATTTTTCTTATTAAGATATACGTGCACGCTCGTGATAAGTAAAATGTAAACACATGCGTGTGTTAGGACATGGTCTTCATCACAACCACCGAACTCACCATTTGCGGAGCTATGTAGTGGTAACAACCGACTGAGAAACTGTTGCAGGTAAAACTACATGAGATGCTGAGGAAAACGAGGAGACCCCACGTTTAATTCGAAGAGACGTGTTTGAATAGTTTGCAAACCTACAAAACCTCGGAAATGGAGAAAAATGGTAGGAGAAATTAGTTCAAGCTCATTTGCTTTTTGCCTAAGGAAAATGCCAAATCTTTCGGTTCAGAATCACGATCAGCGGCTGCCGCTGCCGCTTCAAAGGGGAGGGTCCCGACATCCTCGTACTCGGTGTGTGTTCCCCACTTCCTCCGTTTCCGAGTGCATATAGGGTTCGCATGAATAATTGAGAAAATTCACTGTTCTTTTGCCATGGTCTCTCTTGTGGACATTTCAAATCTTGAATCAATGGAAAGCGGAGACAAAATTGCTATCACGTGCAGTGAGAAAGATTGAGAAAACGATGGTGATGATGGGGGATGCCTAATGTGCATTCATCTATCTTTCAAGAGGATACGAGTTTGAATTTAGAAAATCATGACGAATTTCGTAACAGGTATATCTATTTTTAAGTAAGGAGAGTTATAATTTGCTAACACACTAATTGGACGAATGCGTTGTTTAATATTTAAATATTTTTAACACTCACTCTTGAAGACTTGGTCTAAGGCTAAAACATCAAAATGTGTAATTGGAAGGTAAATAGAGGTTTAGAAAGGTTTGAGCCTTAAACTATAATATCATGTGAAATTTTATAGAACCATCCTAACTGTTCTAGAGACTTGTAATAGCGACATAGGATATTTGAACATCCTCTCTCACGTGCAAGGTAGCTTAGGAGTTGCATGTGAAATTTGATTAGCAAGATGGACACATGAGTGAAAAGGATAATACTTGGCTTTGATTAGGACCACTACCAATAATTCCAAAAACTTAAACTATTAAATGGAGCGAGACCACATATATTTAAAGAGCATATAAGATTCATTGTCAAAGGCGATGAGGAGTAATTATAGCTCAAGATCCAATAGTGTGTAATGAGATGGAGACTTTAATGGTGGCTGAAGGACACCCAAATGCCAAAACTCAGCACTCGAGGATACATAAGTGCTAAATTCCCAAAGATATACTTAAGTATCAAAATTGGAAAAAAAAATTGAACATGCAAGTGCCAATAGCAAGAATTTCCAACTAAACAACTAACGTGGCTTTTTCTATGTGAGAATTTTAAATGATATGACATTTCTTTAAAAAAAAATTATCCACATGGCATTTTTATTAGTTTTATTCAATTTTTTTTAAATTAGATTAAAAAACTAAAAAGGAAAAGCTAAAATTTATTTAAAAACAAAACTGTAGAAAAAAAAAAAAAGACAAAAGAAAATGGCATGGCTCACCGATGGGGCGCATCCATCACTGCCCATTACCGAGGGAGCCAACGACCATCACCAACCTTAAGCAAAGGCTACTAATCCTCGCCAAGCTCGAGCAAGAGCACCCAAATCTAGGGGATGCCAACGACCATCACCCAACAAAGGTGAGGCCTCGTTGACCCTCACCCGAAGTTGGCGAGGCTCACCTAAACTTGGGTGAATCGACAACACCTCTCCCAGATTTGGCGAGTCTCGCTAGCCTCGAGCAAGCGCCAGCGTCGCCCTTGCCTAGGCCTAGTAAAGGTCATCGGCCCTCACCCAGGGCAATGAGGCCTCATCCTGGCCGGGCAATGGTCGCCGATCTCAAGAGAGGACTAGCGTCACCCAAATCTGGGCGCTCGAACTCGAGACTAGCGAGGTCGTCAACCTTCGCTTGGGGTCGAGCAAGGATCAACCACCTTTGCTGAGGGCCAATCGATGGCGACGGTCGCCCTCGACCCCCCCCCACCCCGAACGCCACGGCGCCACCTCGGGTGGCGACGGGCAATGGCGGTGGCAGAAGTGGATGACATCATTTTAAGGCTTTTAGTTTGGGGGTAACATTGAGAATGACTTTGTTTTAGACAAGGTTACTAAGTGGGCATTCTAGCGAGTTGCATAGAGTGATTTTATTAATAAAATAGTGCAACTTCGAATCTTCATCAAGCCTCATCGAAGTTGGCACTTACCTGTCCAATTTTTTTTATAAAAAAAAGTGACACTTAAGTGTATCTTTTGGAAGCTTTTGTACTTATGAATCCCTCCACGTCAAATTGTGACACTTGGAGTGTTCTTTGTCCATCTTATCTCTCAATATAGTTGATGCAATGCCCTAATTTAGTTTAGGGAAAATGACACAAATGGTTTCTTAATTTCTAATTTGTTCAATGTGATCCTTGAACTTTAGCAAATGTATAATGTTGTCCTTGGACTTTTAATTTGTTCAATGTAATCCCTAAATTTTTTGTACATAATTAATTTAGTCACTAAACTATATGAAAGTTTATGGAACACATTAAACGCTTGAGTTAAAATTCATGAACCATATTACACAAATTAAAAGTTTAGAGATCATATTGCACATTAATCCAAAATTTAAAGACCATTTATATCATTACATAAGACGCCACCACCACTACACCTAGACCAGTTTGATTAAAATGGTTGCGCAAGGATTCGAGCTCGGCACAAGAATGGTATACCAAAGCAGCAGCACCACACAAGCACCCCCACCACAGGGCAGTGTAGAACCCTTAACTTTTCATCAAGTCACGAGATTTCGGTTCTCATTTTCACATCACAGCTCATATCTCGTTTACCATCACGTTTTCATCGACGACAACAAGTGGGATGTTGACACACTTTTCACCGAGATTCACAAACAAACTAACCGCATATCTCAAAGATTCGGAGCACACGCGCCTGAGATCTCAGCACCCTTCCTCTTCTACAAGCGAACAGCAAATAAAACCCTTTTTTGGCTCTCACTTTAGGAGCTTCTTTTTCTCTCTCTATGAACCTGATTTAAGGAGGATATGAATGTGATGCACAGCCAAAAATGCAAAGACCATCCAAATGCGCGTTGACCATGGAATTGGGATCCTTTTGCTCTCTCAATGGGCTTTTCTCTCAAAGCCCAAACCCTAGCTACAAAACACCAAGATTGCCTCATTGCCCCCCTCCTCCCCCTCCCCCCTCCTCCCTCCTCTCTCTCTCTCTCTCTCTCTAAAACACCCCACAAAAGATGCATTCATGCCCAAATTATTTTTGGGGAGGTGGGGTCGCCCATCTCCTCCTCTCGTGTGGCATTTGTTTTCTCATTCTCATCTTTTCTTCCTTTGTCCTTCCACCATATATTATATATTATGCAAAGCTTTTTAGACCCAAAAAAAGAAGAAGCTTGACCCACCCCTCCTCTCTCCCACCCTACATAACCCACAAACTTAAATTATCACCACATTATTATCATTATCATTATTTAAATTCACATATAAATGTATATTTTTTTAATTTGAACCCCCCAAAAAAAAAAAAAAAAATCCCCTCCTTATCCTGCCATCCTTATTTTTTTTTTTTTCCTTTTTTCCTATTTTTGCTATTCTCATCATCTTTATTCTTTATTTCCCTTTGCCCTTGTGGGTTGTTTTGCCAATCTAGTGCAAGTTCAATTCTAACAAGTCGAAAAGGCACGGGCCCCGCACCCCCCTTCCCAGTCAAGTGGGGCCCCTCCTCCGTCCGTCCTTGCCCGCCAATAATTGCGTGCGCGTGTTGGCGCACGTGTGGTGTTCCGCAGCGGAGCACACCGCCCATCCCCTTCCTTTTCTTCCTTCTCCGCATTATATGGTGGCGCCATGGCCATGGTTTTAATGCAACTCCACGCGCATGTTAGCCATCAGCAATTAGGGACAGATCAAGTGTTTTGTCCTAGCTGCTGAAGCGACTAGGACCCCTTCAGTGATATTCATGCATATACATATATGCATACGTGTGTATGCGTACGCAAGTGAATTGGATTCGATTCTTACTCGGTGTAATTTCCAGATGAGAAAACAATATAGACTTACTTCCATGTGTGAAGAATCGAGACCCAGATATGCACGATGAGGCCGTACCCTGATTGGTTACATGCGTTGGTGTTAGTACATTAAAGTTCGTTCAAGCATTCCTTTGAATTTGCCTTTCCTAAAAGGTGGGATTTTTTCGGATTAATTAACAGATCCCTCTAGTCTAAGTTTCTTAGTACATCATTGTCCATATGAATCCTCTGTCCTCAAAGACGATCCGTCATGCATATCACGCAACACCTTGAGATGGTAGAGTCAGTTCAATTTCATTCTTGGCCATTTAGCGCATGGGTTGAGAGAGATAGAAATTGAATGGAAGGGTCAAGTTGGGTTGTCATATGGCGATATATACGTTCCATGTAAGATATAAGTAGTCGTAGCAAGTTTTGATCCTCTCGTGGGTTTCAAACTATATTATAGCGCACAGAAGCCGACTCGAAAATAAATAAACGAGTAACAAACGATGAGATCTCGGTCAACCGTCATGGATCTTCCAAATTGTCATAAGCAAACATCATTCATTCTCACAGTAACATCAATAGTACGTCCATTGATTTACATGAATTCCGATCGAGATTAGTCAAGATGAGTGTGCAGATACCCATCAAGAAAAAACCCAACTTGGAATTTCAATTTTCACATCGTGGATTTCACAACATCTCTAATGCATATCGCGTTAGCACTATCACGAGATTTACTTAATTATGAATATCTATCGAAATTATGTATCAAATTCTTCATTGATGTATTGCCTTCAACAGTATTTTATAAAGTCTGTAATCTGGTCGATATAATCCCCATCATGAATATATCGAATTAGAAAATCTATTTTTTTCATATTATTAGTATTATTATTGTCAGCTGGCGTACCGTATTTTTCCGACCTCATTCGGGATTGTTTTCACGCTTTGATTACGACGAATGTCACGGCTGGCTGGGGATAGAACAGTGACGGGAGGGGGACGGGGAGGGGGCCAACCTGTCGGTGACCTGCGGTCAAAGCGACTGACGGTGCATGCACCCTACGTGCCCTGATTGGTCCACGTCAGCGCGCTCGGACACGAGCACGTGTTGATTGCAGCCCACACCCCAAGTCCTCCGCCGCATCATCGGCATCATCATCATCATGAATCATGATCGTCAATCTTTCTCTCTTTATTTCTCTATTTTTTTCAGTGCCCGAATTTTTAGATGAGAAGATGATGAGGAGGGAGGGAAAGGAGGGGGCCCGGCTTGGGAAATGATGGTTTTTGTTTGGCCTTCTTGCCCTACCTGGTTTTCTTTTCTCTTTCCTTTCTTTTTTTTTTTTTTTTTTTGTTTGGTTGGGTGTTCTTGCTAATTTGAATGATCTGATCTTTCGTAACGCTGTGAAAAATTTGCAGGTGAAGTTACCAAGAGCAGCTTAAATTCAACCCCCGTGATGTCAATGCAAGAGGCGAAGGTCTCGCCCACTTTGACCTGAACGAGTGTTGTTTAGCGACCCTTGTCAACCCTCATGCCAGAAAGAGAAATCCAAAAATAAATATTCAAAAAATTCAAAAAGTTATTTGAAGATGTCCATGTCTTTGCCAGTCATGCAATGTAGGAACTCAATGATCGTGTCATTAGTTTCCTGTTAAAATTGGTCGAATAGATTCGATTGATAAAACATTAAATTTTTAGGATTAAATTAGCATAAGTGCAATAAGTTAAAAACGTTTTTTTGTAGTTTTGCCTCAATCGAGAGTGTTGAGTTGGAAATACTTGTTAGCCATTGGACGGCGTATAGTAATTGTGGCGCCCTATGGCACCAAAGAAGAGTCCCGTTTAAAATGTCATCATCACTGCACAATCGACTCAAATATTGGACTTCCCTTCATACAAAATTAGTACTCGATTGACTGCATGACTTGCTTTTGGGGGGAGGGGGGAGAGAGGAGGAGGAGGTGGTTGTGGTGGTGATGCTGCTGCTGCCACCGCCGGTGGTTAACGGTGCGCCGATAATAGTTTAAGGCGCTGGCCAAGCGGGGATGGGCTGGTGGGCACTTCTACTCATTCAATTGATTCTACAGGAAAAAAAGGGGGAGGAGGAGGAGGATAAAAAGGGGGAAAGGAAAAAGAAAAGAAAGGAAAAGACAAAAAAAGGAAAAGCACTACTTTGTTTACTTAAGTGTACTTGAACTAGGGTTCTGTTACCGCACCGCATCATTTGAAAATATCACATAGGGTTGACTTTTACCTCTCCATCAAGTGGGTCTAATAGTGATTAAGGAACTGAGTAGTACACGTAAAGCACACAACATTCGATTTATTAATATATCAAGCGTACCTAGATCCATCAAATAAGTCAGATTTGATAAACTGAATTATTATATGAGTTCATTTTATTTAATAAATGGGTTTAGACTAAAAAGGTTTAAGATAATACCGATGTTAAATTTATTCACAACTTATTTAGACCTAACGAATCACTACGATTGTCTTTTCATTATCTCCCGTTTTGATTTGATATTGCGTTCACTCACTCTGTGCTTTTACCTTAGTTTAAGTATACGTTTCCTACATTAGATTAAATACACAAGTGTCCTGACAATACAAGTTGAGTCGACTATTGGCTGGGTCAGGTATGTATTGCTAAATTTGTATTATATGAAAATGAGTCAATTTGATCCGGACCATTTTTTTACTCGACCCATCTATATGGTGGGTGTAAGTGTACTTTAAGGGCTATATTTTTCTTCTATCTCCAACTTTCTCTAACTAAATCCTTGCTTGGTTTGTTACAAATATGTAAATCACTCAAATTCAAAAGATAATCTATTATCCCTAAACATAGACAATACGTTTATCAGTAGATTACACATACATTTTACATAATGAGGTTTACATTACACATTACATTTCGGAAATATTAAAAGAGATTAAAGCCGATAGATAGAAGCATTGACTAGTGATAATGGTTCCCATAATTTTTTTTTTTTTTTATTGTAGCTAAGGTGTTTTTAACTAAACAAATCAAACGGCATTTTTCATTACTCTTAATTACAAATAAACAGTTGATCGAAAAGATTTTGCATTTAAGGTGGTGCGGATAATACTTCAATTAAATTTATAAGTTGGAGATATCTAGCAAATAAATAGATGATTCGATGAAAGAATAAACACATATAAGGTACAAAAGACAAAACACCACATTGAATTTTTGAACCACGACAATTTTCGTTAAGCTCAAATACAAATAAACGACTTGTAGAAACAATTTTACATATAAGGTAGCAAGGACAATACTTCAAATTAAATTTCTAAAGAAAAGATCTGTAGCGATTGGACAGACAATTCGGTGAAAGAATATAAACTCATTAAAGGTATAAACGACAATACATCACACGTTATTTTGTCGGGAAGGGCGGATAGAAATTGAATTATCGACGAATCAACAGTTAAAAACAAGAAATAACCATCAGTTCCTGAAGACAAAAAACACTAAGCAAGTAGCAGAACGAAAAAACAAAATATATGCTTTCAAATCCAATAGCTTCACCCTTAATTATTTAAGTTGTTCTATTTAAATTTATAGGCATTTCCTTAGCAAGCATAGCGCCTTGACCCCATCAATGACCAAAATCATTGTAACGCGAGAACAAGAAACAGCTAGCTCATGCCCAATAACAAAAAAAAAAAAAAATCCTTGATTTTTCATGAGAAGGGAATTTTTCAAATTAAAAAATAAAGCTTACCTTATGGGTATTGTTTTGGACAGCCCAATTTATCCTTTTCTTAATTTTTTTTTATTTTTGTTCTCAGCAAATATTTTTTTTTAACAAAATGAATAAATGCGGTCCCATTTTTCTGCACATTTTCCGGATCAAATGCGACAAAATAACCAAATAATGACGACGAAATATGGACCCACTCTCTGTTCCTAACTGCTGGTAAAAAAAAAGGACAAAAAAAAAGAAAAGAGAAAAAATAATGTTTAGCGGGGCCCAGGCTTTTATTTCCACGTCAGAAAATGCCACCTGAGGGTGCTATTACGATATTATCCTCCGGCTCCTCCGCCTTTTCTGCGCCCGTACGATGGCAAAAACGGCAATAAACTTTTAGCGGGAACCGCTAGATTTTTACGGCTGGGGTGCCTTAGATTTTTTTTACAGGAGATCTTGACCGTTAAATCTGATCCAACAGTAGATCTCCGAGAGATCGTCATCCTCGTCCTGCGCCGACGAGAATCCGACGTGGCCACCCGCGATGGCAGGCGCGTGACAGGCACGCGCGTGAATGGGTACCATGAATGATCAAAGGGAAATAGCAACTCGAATTGATGATATCTTTTTTCAAGTGTATGTTACCGAATAATTGTAGCTCGGATTTAGTTTAAAAAGCTAGATATAACTCCACGATATTACCCAAAAAATGTTTTAAAAAAAGTAAATCACGCGAATATCTAAAGACCTCCTAATCTCATTTAGGGAAAGAATCTCTGTTTTTTTTCAGACTTCACGTTGATCGTGATAGATCCGTCCCAGCTAATTGGTCAAGTTTAAGATAAGATATTTGTTTCTATGCTAATTTTGTTTCGGTGCATGTATGTGAGGGGGTGATAGCAAAGTCCATCATCAAAGATCTAGTGTGCTGTCGAGCATTAATATATTATAATTACCACGTAACTCTTTACTTTAAACTTTTCAGTGAATAATGACCCACTAAATAGATGGATGGTGTTAAACTTGAGTTCTCTCTTATTGCTCTCTTCAAAATGAAATGTCTACCTTCTATATCAAATCTGAAAAAAAAAAAAAAAAAAAAAGATATCGAAGTGATGGTTGATTGGTGGGCGCCCAAAGTGGAGCTACGAGTAGAAACAATTGATAAATCAGTACAAAATAAGTTCACGGTGCAAATTTAAAGCATATTCTCTCATGATTCATCCGTTGATTCAAAAGGGTAAAGTGTTTTTTACAAAGAAATCATTACTGATATATAGACAACAAACTCTTAACACATCTAAGAATATTTTAAAGAAAAAAATAGAATCTAACCTAATGAATTGAATTGCTACCAAAATTAAATAGAAAAAACCTAAGAAATTAACACATATTTTGAAATTCTAAAAACCCTTTAGAGAATGAAAATAAATTTCGAAAATTATCACGTCCTGCATGAATTTCTGTTGAGCTTTATTCTCTTGTTCGACGGACTTTAAAGTACTCAATCATCAATTGCATCCCCTCAAAATTATGATATGATTCGCACTTCAAGATAACTCGTATTTCTTTCCTTCGAAAAAATCCCCAAATGAAAAACTTTAATTGGACCCTATAAATCTTCCAAAATCACAAAATCGATTTTCTGTTGAAATTTTACATTCTCTTCTTTTCCCAGAGGAACCTCATTCGATTCTTGTTCTACGCCAACTCCAGGCGACATTTTTCTTCAAGACTATTTCACCGGCATCACAAAATTTCAAACCATTTTTTTTTCTTTCGAGAAAGTCTTCTTCATGGTCCAAAGCCTCTGAACTTTTCAAAATAAAAGTCAAAGTTTTCAGCTCCTTAGTCAATTTTTTGGCTAACTTCTTAATCAAAAGTAGGTTTCAAGAGAAGCTGAAATCTCACGAACTTTTGACTCTGGAGTCAAAATTACCATCATGATTGGTCAGGCGAGATAAGAGAAAATGGGTCAAGGTACATAGAGCTACATCAAGGGAGTCTTGAATTAATAATCATGATTGTTGTCTTATCGCATTATTGATCAAGTTGAAATATGTGAATATCGAATTATAGTGAAATTAATAGGGAGGGGGTCAAATATGGACAGCTCACATGTGAGAGAGAGATTGTTAAAGTGAGCCATGGGACATGGCAGTAGCAAAGTGCTTTTATATCGAAAATTTAGGTGGCGAGGAATAATAAATATATATCTTTATTGATTTATAACCCACCTTGATATGCTAGGTTGATTGTGTTAGATGATTTTAGATATCTCTTACCTCAAAAGCTAGCTCAAATGGCAAAACTTCTCTTTACATTTATAAATTGACTACCAACCCCTACAACCTTAACAATCTCTCCCTCACAATGGGGCAACCCGTATCTCTCCTATGTGATTATTGGGTCTACACTTGTTGGCAATCTAGGCTTTGATACTAAGCTTGATGTGTGAGGGAGAGATTATTGAGGTTGTCCCACATCAATTGTGAAAGGAGTTAATGGTTGACTTATAAGTATGAGGAAAAATTTCATCCTTAGAACTAATTTTTTGGGTGAAAGAGGTCTAAGACAATCCAATAGTTCATATATGTCAATTAGATCAATTTTTTTTTGGCTATCGATGACTTGATGAAGCAATTTCTGAAAAGGGTTAATTAATTAAAATGACAAACATTAATATATTGGCAAAATCGAAAAATTTACGATCGAATCAACATATGTATAATATGTTTGTGATTGGTTCAATAATTATCCCCCAATATAATATGTTCTTTACATTGAAAGGTGAAAACATTTCTTTATCAAGGCTCCCTTTATATTTGCGGAAAAACGTTTTCTGAAAAATGATCGCTTTTTATCACTCATAAAAATGGAAAGACGAAAAAACTATTATCATTATCCACGAAAATGTCTAGACACGATTATTGTCGATAACGAAGTTAATTTTCATTCGGCCAATTATTTTAATTGATACAGGCGATTAATAATAAAAAATACTTTTGGAATCATTAATTTCTTGCGAAATAAAGGCAACCCTGAGGGGATATCCTTTCCACAAGATCTCATCATCAATTAATCATGCAATTAGGGCTCGTGACAAAAGAGGGGGCAAAGTCTCTTAATTCATTTAAAAGGGGAAGGAAGGGGAGGAATCTCCCACTAATTGACAGCGACGGATCCATCCCTAAATCGCACGTACGGGGGGAGGAGAGAGAGAGAGAGGGGGGGGGAAAAGCTAGAGAGACAAGGACACAATTCTAGAGAGAGAAAGCCCCCCATGGAGAAATGGGAGATAATCATTATGAGTAAACAGCAGCAGAAGAAGGAGGAGGAGAAGCAGCAGAAAGCAGAAGAAAGAGAAAATTTTGGTGATTACCCATCAACAGAAGCGAAAAGTAAGAGAGAGAGAGAGATTATCAAATTGATTTTGCAGATCCCCCACTCCTTGATCACACACGTTCGCGGGGAAGAGAGAGAGAGAGAGAGAGACAAGCAGACAAAACCCCATTAAGTGCAGATTGCAGCTACAAGAAGATAAGGGAAGTTCCCCACAAGAGAGAGAGAGAGAGGAGGAGAGGGAGTGAGTGGGGGGGAGATCATCTACAGACAACTAAAATTTTTTACCCTGCTCTGTTTTTTTTCTTTTTCAATTTTCTAGAGAGAGAAACAGAGATCAGAGGGGTCACATGGCATGTGAGCACCAGCTGTGTCCACTCCCCTCTCTCTCTCTCTGTCTCTTTCTCTCTCTTCTTCTTGATATATACCCTTCTCACCGCGCTCTGCTCTAGTTTTTCTTTTTACTCTCCCTCTGCTTCTCTCTCTCTCTCTCTTCCTCTCTGTCTCTGTCTCTGTCTCGCTTTCTGAGCATCAAGAAGACCGCTTTCTCTCTCCTCTTCTCTCTCTCTCTCTCTCCGGCGCCGCAGCAGCAGCAGCAGCAGCGGTCACCTCTCTGAGCTCTTTCTCTCTCTCTAATGGCGGAACTCGACCCCTGAGCTCTCGCTCTCTGATCAAACCTCAAGGAGGAAGAAGAGGGAAAGGAAAAGAAAAAAGAAAATGACCCACCTCTCTCTGTTGCTATTCCCTCTCGTCTTCCTCTCTCTTCACCGACCTGCGGCTGCTGCATCGTCGCCGTCGTCGTCCTCTGCAGCGAACGCTGATTCTCAGCAGCTCATCGACTTCAAGAACACTCTCAAAGACCCTTCGCTCCTCCCCACCTGGCTTCCCAACCAGGACCCCTGCGCTTTCACCGGCGTCTCATGCAAGTCCTCCCGCGTGTTCTCCATTGAGCTCGCCAACCTCGACTTGAGCACAGATTTCCGCTCTGTTTCTTCCCATCTCCTGACTCTGGGGTCCTTGGAGTCTCTGTCTCTGACCGCCGCCAACATCGGCGGCGCTCTGGCCTTCCCGTCCGGATCCAAATGCAGTGCGGTGTTGAGCAGCTTAGATCTATCCGGGAACGCCTTGTCCGGCCCAATCTCGGATATCGCCAGCTTGGGTCCTTGCCAGAACCTCAAAGTCCTCAACTTTTCCGGCAACAACCTCAACAACTCCGGACAAGAAAGCGCCACCGGCCTCAAGGGGCTCCAGAGTTTGCAGGTTCTTGATCTTTCCTTCAACAAGATTTCTGGGTCTAATGTCAATGTTTCCTGGGTTTTGTCCGGTGGATGCGGTGCCATAACTCACCTGTCCCTGAGAGGGAACAAGTTGACTGGCGATGTGGATGTCTCGGGCTGCAACAAGTTGCAGTACTTGGATATATCCCAGAACAACATCTCCGTGAGCGTGCCTTCCCTCGGAGATTGCTCGGCCTTGGAGCATCTGGATGCGTCCTCCAACAGGTTCTATGGCGATATCGGGCGTGCGGTCTCTGCTTGCTCGCAGCTCAGCTTCTTGAACCTCTCCAACAACCACTTCTCAGGTGTAATCCCTTCGCTCCCGACCAAGAACCTCCAGTTCCTTTACTTGTCTGCGAACGGGTTTCAGGGGGAGATCCCTCCTAGCCTCACCGAGGCTTGTCCAGGTCTTGTCGAGCTCGATCTTTCTCTGAATAACTTGACTGGTGTGATTCCGGCTAGTTTCAGTTCTTGCGATGCCTTGCAGTCCATCGACCTGTCTAATAATAACTATACTGGTGAGTTGCCCATGGATTTGTTCATGCAAATGGGAAAGGTGAGGAAGTTGGCTTTGTCATTCAATTACTTTACAGGCGGTCTTCCGGATTCTTTGTCGAATTTGACTTTGTTGGAGACCTTGGATCTGAGCTCAAATACTCTCTCTGGGGTGATTCCTAGTGGCTTATGTCAAGATCCTGGGAATAGCTTGAAGGAGCTCTATCTCCAGAATAATGGGTTCACGGGTGCAATCCCGCAGGCCCTGAGCAACTGTTCTCAGCTGGTTTCGCTCGATTTGAGCTTCAATTACTTGAAGGGTCAGATTCCGGCGAGTTTGGGCTCTCTGTCTAAGCTTCAGGATTTGATCATTCTGTTGAATGAACTCGATGGTGAGATCCCGCAGGAGCTCATGTATATTCAGACGCTAGAGAACTTGCTTCTGGACTTCAATAAGTTGACGGGGGCTATCCCGTCTGGCCTGCGCAACTGCACCAACTTGAATTGGATCTCGCTCTCTAACAACCATCTGAGTGGGGAGATCCCAGGTTGGATTGGGCAGCTCTCGAATCTCGCAATCCTCAAGCTCAGCAACAACTCGTTCTACGGCAGAATACCACCCGAGCTTGGCGATTCTCGCAGCTTATATTGGTTGGATCTCAACAGCAATCAACTCAGTGGTAGCATCCCACCTGAGCTGTTCAAAGAATCGGGCAGCATCGAGGTTAAGCTCAACAACGACAAGAGATACGCGTATATTAAGAATGATGGCAGCAAAGGGTGTCACGGAGCCGGGAATTTGCTCGAGTTTGCTGGGATCAGGCCCGAGCAATTGACCAGAATTTCCACCAGGAACCCCTGCAACTTCACCAGAGTGTACAAAGGTGTGACCCAACCTACATTCAAAAATAACGGGTCGATGATTTTCCTTGATATCTCGCACAATATGCTGTCGGGCAGCATTCCGAAGGAAATCGGCTCTATGTTCTATCTGTATATTCTGAACTTGGGCCATAACAATATCTCTGGCCCTATTCCGCCTGAGATCGGGGATTTGCATACTCTCAACATTCTCGATCTATCAAACAATGAACTGGAAGGAGGCATCCCAGGGACATGGACCAAGTTATCCTCGCTTACTGAGATCAATTTATCGAATAATCGACTCACGGGGCAGATCCCAAATGGACAGATAAGTACTTTAGCGGCTTCGGGCTTCATGAACAATACTGGACTCTGTGGAATCCCACTTTCGCCATGCAGTTCTGACCAGGGCTCAGGTCCCAACTCCGAGCACCAGCAGTCAAAACGGAGGCAAGCGTCCCTCGCGGGAAGCGTGGCGATGGGTTTGCTGTTCTCACTGTTCTGCATTTTCGGGCTGATGTTTGTGGCGATGGAGTCGCGGAAGAGGAGGAAGAAGAAGAAGGGTGCCGAGCTGGATGTCTACATCGACAGCCGTTCCCAATCGGGACCTGCGAATGCTAGCTGGAAGCTCACGAGTGTGCAAGAGGCTCTCAGCATAAACTTCGCCACGTTCGAGAAGCCCCTTCGGAAGCTGACCTTCGCCGACCTCCTCGAGGCCACCAATGGGTTCAACAACGATAGCCTCATCGGCTCAGGTGGCTTTGGTGATGTGTACAAGGCTCAGTTAAAGGATGGGACCGTGGTCGCCATCAAGAAGTTGATCCACGTGAGCGGACAGGGCGACCGCGAATTCACTGCCGAGATGGAGACCATAGGGAAGATCAAGCACCGCAACTTGGTGTCGCTCCTCGGGTACTGCAAGGTGAAGGAAGAACGGCTCTTGGTCTACGAATACATGAAGTATGGAAGCCTCGAGGATGTCCTGCACGATCAGAAGAAGACCGGGATCAAGCTCAATTGGGCCACGAGGAGGAAGATCGCAGTTGGGGCTGCAAGGGGACTAGCCTTTCTCCATCACAATTGCATCCCGCACATCATTCACCGAGACATGAAGTCGAGCAATGTGTTGCTCGATGAAAACCTGGAGGCCAGGGTTTCGGATTTCGGGATGGCGAGGCTGATGAGCGCTATGGACACCCATTTGAGTGTCAGCACGCTAGCCGGCACTCCGGGTTACGTCCCTCCGGAATATTACCAGAGCTTCCGGTGTTCTACCAAGGGCGATGTGTACAGTTATGGCGTGGTCCTGCTCGAGCTGTTGACTGGGAAGCGGCCCACGGATTCGGCCGATTTCGGGGACAACAATCTCGTCGGGTGGGTGAAGCAGCACGCCAAGTTGAGAATAAGCGATGTCTTCGACCAGGCGCTGATAAAAGAAGACCCCAACCTGGAGATTGAGCTGCTGCAGCACCTGAAGGTCGCCTGTGCGTGCCTGGACGACCGGCCCTGGCGGCGCCCCACGATGATTCAAGTCCTAGCGTTGTTCAAGGAGATACAGGCAGGGTCGGGCCTCGACTCCATGTCCACCATTGCCACGGATGACGTCGGTTTCAGCTCTGTGGAAATGTCGGACCTGAGCATCAAAGAAGGCCCGGAGTATGGCAACCAGTAGCGTAATCGAACCTGAAACCCATCATTTTTCGAAGAGAGAATTTTTCCAGAATGCACAAACAGCTCGAAAAAAGGCGGTAAACGGTCTCTAGTCAGCTCTCGGAATCCCAATTTTTCCTACAATCTCTTTAGTATATGTTCCGGTTAGTCGTCCTCGTCATCGTCATCGTTCCTCTGTATCTCCGCGGATCCGGTGTATGTATCATCATGTAATTCCCCAGAAAGACTCATGTTCTCCATACGTATAGGACTGGTTTTCCTTTGAACTTTGTCACAAGATGTGTATATATTTGGCCTTAGTTGAAGTATGTTTTCCGCCTCTCTTTCGGATTCCTCTCTTTGGAGCAATAGTCAGTGATGGCGACCAACTGAAAAGCGCACTTTTTCGGCTAAGATTTCTACACATTGGAACGACATTATTTTTAGGGTTTACTAATATGATTGCCTATATCGATATTTATATGGAAAATGTAATTTATGTTAATTGGGTGTCGGGAAATTATTTATTCCGAATTCGGAAGCACGGTATTCTGGCGACCCGTCATTGCAAAATTGAAAGAATTATAGACCATCTGATGTACAATTTCTTCGACGAGTATTTGGAACGAACCCTTTAGATTCACAAGTGTGTAATGGGGAGATTTTTTCTTTGATTCAAACTTTGTGCTAGCTGGCTTGTAAATTTCTATATTTTTTGAACTTAGGTACTACCACAACACCAAAATAAGTCCTTTTTTTTAATATAAAAAATTTGATACGCCCTTTAGGCTCCAGCTTAGCCAATTGAGATTTAAATAATCAAAGTCATGAATCTGACAAGCTGCAAATTTGCAGGCACCAAATTGGCATGCTGCTAATAAGAAATGAATTTCACTTCTTTCCATAACATTGAGCTGAATAAGAAATGGGGGAGGGTGTCTGCTTTTCCATGGACAGAGTGCATCACACGTGCTTGACCAGCAACATGACAATTTCCCCTTTCATTTCAAAAAGAGCCAGAGGAGTCCGTGCCTTCACTTCACTGCCTCCTCCTCTTTTGTTTATTTTTTGTATTGTGAAAAATAATGGAAACAACTGTTATTTTTGACAATTTAAAACTTAGCAAATTAAAAAATGAATATGGATTAGACTAATTTATTGGGAAACCTCCCCCCTTTCAAACTTAATTGCTTTGTATTGTATCACTTACCACTCAGTTTGATTGAATTGAGGACTATTATGTTGCACGCTTCTTATGAGCTTACCGCTTTTTACAATATTTGCTTGCAGTACTAACCACTATAACATTATCCCTATTGCAATTAAAGCTGTGAGAGCTATTAGATGGACCACTCTTTGTAATAATTATATTCCCAAAATAACTCCATCTTTTTTCTTTTTTATTTCACTTGTTCTACCAATGTGGGATTATTAATTATAATCACAGTCTATACTTTCACATCTAAATTTCATTTATATTATTTATATGTTATAACATCCATTATACTTATTCGAACTCAATCACATATTATAAGATCAATATAATAAATATTAAATAATAGGTAAATCATTGATGTAATAATAATTATGTTATCTCGATAATATTAGTTGCTTACTATAATGTACGATTATCTAAATAATTATTTTTCAATATCACATATTCATAATATAATGATTCTCCCAATTACTTAATACTAATTCATGCTCTAATTGTTATATAATTGTTGTTCTAGTCATACTATTAATTATGTAACAAATAATATGTGTTTTTAGTATAATCACATTTTATATTATCAAACTTAACTGAGAATCATAAATTATTATCAGAAAATAAATAAAATTTTCTTTGGTAGAGCCATGATTGGTTATAAAGTGATAGTTAATATAATAAAAATTTATATTAATACAATAACATTTTACATGCTTAAATCTTCGTTATGATCATATATAAATTATCGAAATATAAAAAAATAGTTGATATAATAAATTATGTATCTTACAATTTATATGGGCATCAAACTCCTGGATCATGATTGACTATTAAAGTGATAGATATTATATTTCCCTCCAATTCTAATTTTAGTGGTATTTTGAGAATTTTGATTATATTTCTTTATTATTTATGTCATCCATGAAATGAAGCAGTGTAATAGGTATTACATTACACAAACCAAATGGCGTAATACCATTACAGCTCTATTATATTTCAGCGTAATAGCTACTGTATTACTGCAATCAAACAGATTGTTAGGAATGAAAATATCCATTCTAACAAAATCAATTAAAAACTCCTCCAAAAACGAATTAATTAATGTAAGCAAGGGAAGGCTTTCTAACGTTGCTTTTTGGAACCCGTATCTAATTTAAGTTAGAAATGAGTTATACTAAAAGTCCTAAAAAAAAAAAATTACCAAATGGCTTTTCTTTAGATCATTGCTTTGAAGGCTTCCACTTAGGAAAATATCAGGAAGGGTCATAGTGTTCTCCATCTCTGGTTGCCTAAAATGGGTGGGGTGCAAATATAAATATCACCTTCTTTTAACTTTAGTTAAGTATGCATGTTGGTGATGTCTATAACTTGTAAACCACCAATTAGATGTGTGGTTGGAGGAATTTTCCTTAATCTAATCAATGAAGGAGGAAATATAACTTAATCGGGACATTGTTGATCAAAAAGGAAAAATGTATATTTTAGTTTTTGTCAAAAAGAAAAGGGTTTGGGATCCAATTGTACATATCAAAAAGTTTGGAATACCAACGAATTTCATGCAATCAAGTTAGGGTCTTGTCATATAATTATTAGAGAAGCTAACTACTGTAGAATTCAGAAGAAAAATTTTAGTTCCCAAAAGTAAAAAAGATAGGCAAACTTCTCTTAACTCTTACCAAATGTCATGACCTTCAAGCTCTTCATCTTTGCAATGCTTCCCACTAATCCCCAAACTAAACCTATCATGCGCGTTGGGGAGGGAGAGGGGGGGGAGAGAGAGAGAGATTGGGATAGGTTTGGTTCCTCAAGCGGCTTTATTGAGCAAAGACTTCTGATTGATATGACTTACTGTCTGCAGATCACGATCTTGTCTAACATTACCGATCGAATGTCCATATCAATGCAGAAGGAAATTAAAGCATCTCGATCCACATGATCATGTCTCGAGAAAGTCCGACTGTTACTAACGCTTACGACAATGAAAATTCCACAAACGATTAGATCTAATCCGACGTATCCTAATTCTTTAGATATCGATCGTGCACGGTGCAAGACCAGTCAATACACTGAAAACGACACACACACACTGAAAACGACAACAAAACTTTTGGTTGAAGATCTCCATCGGTACCACCCTAATTTTACGGTAGTAGTATCTAGAAAAAGTATAGCTCGAAATCATCCAAACCTATGACCCGAGCCCATCCGCACGCACGCACGCACGCACGCACGCGCGGTACGGGCCACCCGAGCCCCTAGAGAGGCGCCACGTGGGCAGCGGAACCGACGGACGGCGGACGTGGCGGGGCGGGGCCGGGGGACCCCACGTGGGGGCGGGCGTGGGCCCCGCGCGGAGGCGCTTCTCCCTATTGGATCAGCTAAACGTGATTGGATCCGCAACGAATTTAACGCGAAGATTCGCGCGTGGGGGGGTGGGGCCCGCCCCGCTTTTAATGCGCCCTCGTCCGGGCATCTGCACGTGTCGGCGGTCAGCTTTTGCCGAACGCTCCGAATGCGAAACGACGTCGCTTTCGGAGTCGGGCCAAAAAAAAAAAATGTACAAATTTAAAATACAAATTCAAAATATTTTAAATGAATATTCGCTTTTTATTTGGTCGGAAATTCCAAATTCATTAAAAACGCAACGACTGCAATCTTAAAAAATAAATATATATAGTTATATGGTTTTTTTAGTAGGTTTCAGTCGCGATCACTACAAGCACGTGTTAAAACTGTTTCGAGTTAGAACCTTGAATGTGTACCTATATCTCAACTTTTGTCATTAAAACTGGGAAAATTCTCCTTTTTGGGCCATTTCGAAAGTATGTCGGCAAAGTCTTCAAAGGGGGAGGTCATTGGCGTCAAACGTTGGCGAACCTAGAGGCTATGGATTTGGACATCGATCGATTGAAATACGCCACTGGTCTCTTGTTTCGCATCATTCGAAAAAGTTAGTTGATTGAAAAATTCGTTAAAATCAGCAACGATTTATATTTGAATATTTCCATGCACATTAAAAAATATTTTTTGCTCGTCCGTTAGCGAGGCCGGTGACAAATGATCGACTTTAGGAAAATATCTTCTGACATTGTGAGTTTTTTTTGATGCACCTCATAAACGGCCAATATTCGCACGCTTGTTAGGCAGAATTGATATTGACTTGGCAAAGGGAGAGGTGGTGGGTCGCTTCCATTTCAAGAGTCTTGCACGCTTTAGACAAAAGGTTCCTAGACGACTTGAGGTGCGTTTTCGTGAAGAGGTTGCTTACTCCAGCTTGCGTCTCTTGTGCCGACCGAGGGATGAAAAATCAAAGATAAATAGGACGGCGGGTCACCACTAGCTTCCCTCGACGGAGGAATCTCGTGATGTGTCGTTAACTTCCTTTTGGCTGTATTTGGTAGTCGGTATAAAAGTTAGTCGTTGTGTCCTATGTTTGGTTTCTATTTGAGAAATCATAATTTCAAGTTGAGTATAACAATGATATAGCCTGAACAAAATTGTCACATATGGAGAGTGAGATTAAGACGGATATGATTTCTTATTTTCATGGTATGAAGCTATTTTTCTTGAATAACAATCTTTTTCCCTTACCAGTGACCAACTACAAGCAAGCTCGAGCCTCGACTGATCTAATGAAGCCGAGCTCACTGAGGCCGGCGAGCTTAGGCCTTGCCAGAACCTCGCCTGATCCGACAAGGATAAAGCTCGCCTATGGCGGGTGACTAGCCAAGAAAGAAAAAAAGAAAAGAAAAAAAAAGTAAAATAAAAATAAAAAAAATCATTGAAGTTGAAGACATGAGATTTCAAATGAACCAATTTAAACTTAAAAATAATTATTTTTATTCTCGAAGAATGTGGGTCAATGAGCTCCTTTGCTATTTAATGGTTGGATCGTGTAATGATTATGGATTGATTGAAGGAGGTCGTCTCCTTTTGTGTATTCGTAGTTTTTTATGACGGTGAATTGAAATGTTTCCATTTGTGCATTTTCTTATTCATTTCCTCTATAAAAAAAAATAGGATATGATATGAAAATATGCAATATTATGATTGCAATTCACCAAATAATGAATATAATATAATAAAATTCATTGATTTCAAATTTTATCGTATTCAATCCAATTCTAATTAGAAATTCTAGCGATCAAACACAACCTTTGTCCATCATCCTTAAGAGTTTGCCTTTTGAACACCTTTTAGAATTAGCCTCAGCAGCCACCCCCTTTCGGAAGATTGGGATAAACCTCTTCTATTTTCCATTTTGGCTAAGCTTATTAAGGATTATACTAAACACAAACCTCACTTTTCACTCCACGAGCACTTTCATACCTCTGTTATGAAAATCACGTCTTTACACCTTGAATTTTAGCTTTAGATACAATTTTGCACCACGACATAAGTTTTATAGTCGCTTTGTTTGCAAAATAACCTTGAATTTTCATTTTGTATATGCCAATTCAACTTCTAAATCACGTCATTAAAAGCCCAAATTTCAAGGGAAGAAAAACCCCAAACTCATCCAGTGACCACCACGGCAACGGTGGTTACTATCGTGGCCGTTACAGTTATATCTAGGGTTTTTTTTTCTCTTGTTGTTGCAACTTTCAATAGTTTAATTGATTTTTTAATTAAATTTTTCAATCCATCATAGTTATGCTAAACACTCAAATGGGTATTAATAATGTTCGCATCTACAATTCGAGGGATTAGTTATCTCACCTAATCTCATCGTACCGTAATCCTTGTTCTAACAACCAAACAAACTCTTACATCACACTTGAATGGACATACATGTCGACTTATCAAAGATCAAGAGACATAGTAGGGAAAAATTCTCCAAGCTGAAAAGGATTTGATTGCATTGTCAAAAAAAAAAAAAAAGAAAGAAAGAAAGAAAAGGATTTGATTGCACGTGTTATAAACTCGAGGACCGAATAAGAAGACGGATGCAATTCCAAGAACCAAATATGTACTTTTTCTCTTTGAATAGGTGCAAAGAAGTAATTTGCTCGAGAAATAACAAACATGTTCGAAGTAATTTGGATTTCGGATTGTAATCAGACTCATGACCTTAATCAATGGTATTTTGATTTCAGAACATTGCCAAAAAAATATTAAAAAAATCATCCATATAGCAAAGTTCAAATGTTCGAGAGATGTACAAGTTCTTTGTCATTGCAGGTTAGCATGTCTTTTTGCAATAACATAAAACTCCCACAGGCAATCAAACGCAGAAGCTTGGTCAGGATCGTAGACGCTCTGATGCCATGAAAGAAGGCAAGAAATAATGGAGGAAGTTGAAGCTATAGGGAATTTTGGGGAACATCGTTTTTCTTCAACTTGGAAAAATTACATGTACAATGTTATATATAATACAACGTGTATACAAAAAAAAAAAGAGGAAAAAAACATATTCTAAGGAATGATGAGATCTCATATTGATTCATTCTAATCCATGATTGATTTTATGAATCAATCTCAATCTGGGTGGATTTCCTTGATTTCGAGCATATCTTCCAACAATATCAAATCGGAAAAAAAAAAAAACAAAAAAGAAGAAGGTTAATACCTTATAAACCTCAAATTGGTATACTTGTGACAAATTTATCCCGATTGACTATAAAAAAACCATAAATCGGTACATTTATGACAAATTAATCCCAAATTAATTTATTCGACCCCAAAAAACCCCAAAATAGTAAATTCGAGACAAATATACCCTCTGCTAAATTGGATTAATATCACAAAAAAATTACAAAAATTGTAAATTGTGACAAACGGAGCATAAAATTTCAAATTGGTATATCAGTCAACTGTCACGTGTCATTTAACTTAATAATTTGACAATAAAATTTAACGAAAACTAATGGACAGTAAATTTATCATAAATGTACCAGTTTATAAAAAGAAATAATAGTTTGGAGTTTTTCAGGGTATTGTTAAAAAAAAATGACTCATGGAAATTCAAAGGAGAGAAAAGAAACACAAGAAAACAGAGATGGAAAAAGACCTTCGCTGGAAACTTCATGCCGGACGACGCGACCCAGGGGCTACGCGTGCGAACCCCACGGCGCGATATTTCCACGCACGTGCGGGGCCGCCTGACCGGATAAGGGGGCCCCGCGGGCGGGCAGCAGACAGCGGCCGGGCAGCGCCACCGGGGCAGCCGGGCCGCGCCAGCTGGGGGATCTCCCCCACCCCTGCCCTGCCCTGCCCTGCCCAGCCCTGCCCACGTGCGCCCGCCAGTTCGGTGGGCCCCACCCCCTCCTCCTTGTCCCTGGAAAACGACGACGAAACGACCGAGCAACCAATAGCGACGGCCCTCGGTTTCTGCTCCCCCTATTCCTCGAACCATTCACATTAAAAAAATAAAAAAATAAAATCCTCCCCTCTCTTTTTACATTAATTATCATTCCTCTAATTTCGAGCTCCATTCGAATAAAATTTTAATAATAATTAGTTGTCGTTTTTGTTCAGGGTGGTCAAAATTCACAGATTCCAAGCGAAGTCATGCTCACCTTTATAATAATAATAATAATAATAATAGTAGTGATTCTTTTCTTGTTCATGAAATTCCTCATCGAGGTAATTCGTGAGTCACGAGGTCTCACTTTTGCAAATCCGTAGCGTGTGGATTTTCTGAGATTCCCTTGTGGTAAAAGTCACTAGCATATTTTTATATAATCTTATAAAAATTTCCAGGCTGATTCCTTAAAAAAATCTCTATTTTGTGTCCAACATTAATTTTATTCCAAACTTTTTCTGTCTAAAAAAATCTCCAATTTTCACTCTAATTCATATCTGCCTATACGTCCAGAAATCATCACTGGTTTCTTTAAGGTTATCAATATCGGGAGACTACTATTATTCCATAAGAAAATGAGGGTATTGATAAAGTCACTGTTTTGATATAAATAAATTAGTAGTAATTTTTTGGACAGACTTGAAATTAGAATGAACATTGGAGGATTTTTTCAAAGAAAAAATCGGACAATTAGGATTGGACTTGAAGTTAGGATTTTTATATTTTTAGGGAATTGGGTCTAGAGTTGTATGCATACACTTTACTTGCATTTGTATACTTTTGGCGATTGTATGATAAGCACAAAGAAGGTTCCGTCATCTGGAAAATGCAATTGGAAACATTTGATTTCGTAGTAATATTTCTCTTTATATAAATATATATCCACATTAAATTCAAAAAAGAAACTAAAGAACTTTAATTTTACGTGTAGATCAATTAGGGTTCATCTATTATATATGATAAAAGCCGGGCCAGAAAGAATGTTCATCTCTGTACTCTCCATGCAAAACATTTGTATAAAAAATATGGCACTAGATAAGTACATCCGTATCCTCAAATAGGAATAAATAGAAATCTTGTTAATATGCCAATAATTTTCAAACGCTGTATTTTTTTCCTACTTTTGTTTTACCATACATTCATTTTAGCTGAATTTCAGTCTTAAAATCTTTAATCTACCTTTTTTAATTTAACTTTAAGTGCTTTTCGTTTTTTGTACAATTAACTTTACAAATTTATTTTCCTTTTTAGTATTTATGTATTGATGTAAGTCCAACACATTGCTAATAAAAATATAATTGACAACATTCTCAAGATCTTACGTGATACATATATGCCGATAAGATCATCAATATCGGGAGACTACTCTTATTCCATAATTGACAACTTTTTTTGTCTAAAAAAATCTCCGATTTTCACTCTAATTTATATCTGCCTACACATCTAGAAATTGTCACTGATTTCTTTAAGATTATCAATATCGGGAGAATATGGGGAGACTACTCTTATTCCATAAGAAAATGAGGGTATTGATAAAGTCGCATGTTTTGATATAAAGAAATTAGTAGTAATTTTGTGTACGTGTGAACAGACTTGAAATTAGAATGAACGTTGGAGGATTTTTTCTAAGAAAAATTCGGGACAATTAGGATTGAACCTGAAGTTGGGATTTTTATTTTTTTAGGGAATTGGGCCTAGAATTTTGTATGCATACATTTTACTTGCGTTTGTATACTTTTGGCGATTGTATGATAAGCACAAAGAAGGTTCCGTCATCTGGAAAATGCAATTGGAAACATTTGATTGCGTAGTAATATTTCTCTTTATATAAATATATATCTCTTTACGTGTTCATCTATTATATATGATTAAAGCCGGGCCAGAGAGAATGTTCATCTCTGTACTCTCCATGCAAAACATTTGTGTAAAAAATATGGCACTATATAAGTACATCCGTATCCTCAAATAGGAATAAATTGAAATCTTGTTAATATGCTAATAATTTTCAAACGCTGTGTTTTTTTTTTCCTACTTTCGTTTTACCATACATTCATTTTAGCCGAATTTCAGTCTTAAAATCTTTAATCTGCCTTTTTTAAATTTAACTTTAAGCGTTTTTCCTTTTTTGTACATTTAAATTTACAAACTTATTTTCTTTTTTAGTATTTATGTATTGATATAGGTCCAACACATTGCTAATAAAAATATAATTGACAACATTCTCTAGACCTTACGTGATATATATATATCCAAATATACTAGCGTGAACGGATGGCTTTATAATTATTCATATGTAGAAATCCAACTATTTGCAATCAACTCCGAAATAAGTTCTTTTTTTTAGACTCAACAATCTTCAAACCTAAACAAGACTTCACCCAATCATCAAATTTTGATCAAATACGGAATTACCTACCATTTATAATCGAACCATCACAAATCTTTTAAAAGAGCGACTCCATTCTGGGTTTAAAGCACCACATCGTATTTCCATCTTAGTTTAATTAATGAAGATAAACAAAGGACTCAGTCGAATTCATAATTTTTTTAATCGCAAACGAATTTCCATGAAAAGGTTTTAATAGTTTCAATGTGCTCACTCTCTTTTGTTTCCCCCACGTAAAGATGAGACACAACACCGGGAGGGAAAGATTCCCAATGTAGAAGAATCAAACGTGAAGAGTACACAACCAAATCATTATTTTATTTATTTTTTGGGGGCATTGTCGTCTAATTATTAATTAAAAAAGATTAGGAGTCTGTAATTAATGAGATTTGGAAGAAAAGGATGTTAATAATGACTTTAAATCCAGTCGTCCTTGGAATCGGGGTTTGAACGTGCGGGTCACGAGGGACCACATGGTTGAACTTCACTCTCTCTCCTTGCATTGAAAGCCCAACCTCTTGTCTTGATCTTCCACCCTTTAGCTGCTGCTCCTAAAGTGGACCCCCATTATAAATTGAAGTTTGCCTAATTTATGTTTATGATGAGGGGGCAAGTCGCCCGGCGACAAGTGTTCTCGAGACATATATTAAACGTACATGGTAAAAACTCGTCTAAGTTTTTATACCATTAACGGTATTTATCATGAGAAATGAATCGTCGAAAAATTGTAACGGGTGTAGTCCGAGTGTTAAAATGTATTTCTAATAATTGTCATCTTTGATGAACAAGTTAGGCTTCACCTTGGGGACCGACAAAATTGATGGAGTCCAGCTTATGCTACCCACCTTATTATAACGGATGCATTTATACTTACTCCAATCCCTTTTTGAGCTATAATTTTGCCAAATTGTTACCTCCTTCTGAATCTAAGTTTGCATGTCCAACACTACTAATCCACAAGGTAATGACTACTTCTTGAGTTTAGGTTCTAAAAAAAGTCTAAAAGGGGGCAAATATTTCGTCCTATGCAAAAAAGAAAATTATTAGAAACTCTCGTTTTATGTTAATCTACTTCACACGAGTTGTTAGATCTAGTGAAATACATGTGGAATCCAAATGATCTAACGACTCACGTAGAATGGCTAAACGAATAGTTTGGAGAAAAAAAAAAAAAGATACTGTCGGGCAACAAGCTAATAAGATCCACACATATATACATAGAGAGAGAAGGAGAGAGAGAGAGAGAAGGCTCTACCTGGGCAACGTTTAACTGGCGCAGTTGCATTCCTCTCCTAACTTATCCTTTGGCCAAAGTTTGTCTCTTAATTAAATCTCCCCAAAGATTAAAAAAAAAAAAAAAAAAAAAGATACCCAGAGTTAATAATGTTTAAAGATACGTTGATTGCACGTTCACAAATGAGCCAAGGATATTGTACTTTTATGAGAGTCCAAGGTTGCTCATTAACCCTTCTCTAATCCCCCTATTAAATAGTAATTGAAATATGACCCAAAAAAAAAAAATTGAAAGAGGAGAGCTTAATTATAATCACTCAAATAATTTGAATTGCCTACTTCATCTGCTTCAAACATAATACTTACAGAAATTAGAAAGAAAACCCGTTCTATCGTGATCACAACAATTATGGATAGGAAACATTAAAAATAACGACGGACATGACACCAATCAAAACGAGATCGAAAATCCAAATCCGTGCAATTCAATCGCTCAAACAGACGTTAAATCTCCGACCCTAGATGAGCAAGGAAAAAGAAAGAAGAAAGCATTCTAAAGAGAAGAATCTCTCATGCCATATGACACAAAGCAAGTAAAGATTCGCGGCCCTTGCTCACTCACCAAAAAAATAAAAAAAATAAAAAGAAATCACAAGCTGTCCAGAAAATATTATAAGCGAGATTAGAAAGTATTAATTATAATTATTCACACCTAACTTAGTACTGGCCGAAGGATGTACGGAAGCATACGTAAAGACGTACCCCATGCATGGCACGATGCGCGCTACGTGGACTCCAATGGAGCCAAAGGAAAGTGCCGGTTACGTGGTTGGCAAGGCCAGCAAGGCGCCAGCCCCGGATGCGCTCTCCCTGTTCTTGCCCTGTCTGGTCCAGACGTTAACACCTTGACAAAACCCCCCCTCTGCTGTCCGATTCGACCAAGACCATTTTGTATAATATTAGAAATGCACAAATGTAAGTTGGCGCCAATGGAGCTGATGCCATCCATCGCTTGTTCTTGAAATATCTTGGCCCCCTCTGCTTTGATCGTACTCGATTTGATTGCGACCTTGTGTTTGGTGTGGGCTTCTAGGGTTCACATAAGGGTGATGTACTGATGCGTGCACGAGTAGCTCGGATTCGAGGTCGTTGTTCGTCGTCGGAAAGTTGTGTGTCGGCGAATTGATGTGGTTGTGAATGTATTCGATGCTTTTATCATGGCTCTGTAGTCCGATTTTTCTTTAGCTTGATGTCGTTTGTTCGAAAGTTGATCGCGTTGAAGATTTCGAATTGGTACCTCCAGACATGTTTATTCTGAATCAAATGTGGTCTCACGAAAGTTCCCGAATTAATACTCAAAACCGCATCTTCCCTCTGAGTTAGATCCAAACTGTTAGCGGAGGATGGATTTGGGTTTAATGTGTGGTAAAAATACCGTTGACATTTTTTTTTTAATGAGATTGAAATTTTTTTGGAATAAATGTATCGTGGGGTACATAGTTTGGGCTTTTTTGAGAGACGAAAAATAGTCTAGAGTAAATATGAGTGGTAATTTTAGATTTTTTTTTTTAGTAGTAATTCTTTATTCCAAATTGCTAATAATGAGTAGATTTGGGGTAAAAGTGCCATGAGAGTGCTAGTTCAAGACTTAATATGAGACAAAATTAGTTTGTGATTAATGCATCATGGGGTACCACATTTTGGGATTTTTGCGAGTCAAAAATCAATGTGAGATCAATTTTCCGTGGGGTAACGGCTTAGGGTTTTTAATAATATTAACTCTTTATTCAAAAGCCCAATAAGGGAATAGATATATATTGACCTAAATAGGAAAAAATAAATGAAAACATAAAGGAAGAGGATAACCCGGTCAGAAACAGTTAGCCCGGCCCACTATCAGGCCCAAAAGACAAACCTAATGGGCCGGATCTCGTTCTTTGTGGGTCCTTATTTATGCAGGGCAAACGTGATGGGCCCCCAAACTACCTCTGTTTCAAGTTTTCTATATTATGAGAGTACGTATCTTGACAAAACGGTATAATTATATCATGAAATTAGTCAATAAAATACTCACTACTTGATAAAATGAGTTGAAAAGTTGAAAAGTAAATTGAGTAATGAATTTGAATTTTTGTGACACCTGTGTTTTTGGCATTATTACAAGATAATGATATGACTAATGAAATAGTACATTCTAACACCTCGTATCATAGTCTGCCAAAATCGCCATTCCGTGGTGATGCCGAAATCGCCATTCCATCACCACTCGCCACCCTGGTTGAGCAGTGGCCTGTTGAGCTCCGCCAATGTAGAGCTTGACTATACAAATGTCTCGAGTTTCGCTGGTGTCGGGCTCGATTCATATCCGTCGACCTCCATTGGTGTCAAGCTTAGAGGGCTCGATTGTTATCGGTGACAATGTTATGCCGGTTGGAAATGGTGGCGGCACGGGTTGCGGTCGGCGATGGGAGCTCACAGCGAAAGAGAGAAAGACAGAGGAATGGTTTAGAGTTTGGATAAGTTTGATGATAGATTCATCGTTTTGGGTTAGTAGATCTTATCAAGAGATGCAAGTGTAGATTTTCAAGAATCAGAATACAAATTGATAATGAAATAAAAAGCCGACATGGCTTTCCAAATTACTGCTACGATGATTATGACATAAGAGCACGGCTCAAAAGGAGGAGCTTTTTTGGAATGGCGCAACGTTAATCTTCCTTTCACCATGCATTATTCGCGGAATAAAGTGCTGGCGGACTTTTAACTTAAGAGAGATTTTTCGGGACATCGAGGTTTTCTTTCATTGCGAAATCAAATATTAGACCTAAGCCATGCCCAAGATTTGATGGTGGAACCAAGTAAAATTCAGGACAAAACAGAGAAAAGTTTACATACAAAATACAGATATTATCATCATCACCATATAAACTGTGGCCCAAAATGAATGACAGGCAACAACAGTTTTTTCTCCAACCAAACATCAGCAAAAATTCAAAGCGTGGACAACTTCAGAATCAAAGGAAAGTCACCGAAGTGATCTTTGACCACTAGTTGACTCGGAGTTTCACCGCAAAAAAAGGACCAAAAGAAAAAACAAGTAATAAAGAAAGAAAAGAAAAGACAAGAAAGAAGCAGTTAATGCCGATTATTGCTCGACCCTGGTGAATATACGAATACCCTTATATACGTATGATCAGTATCTACCAGAAGAAGTCGTTCAGCTGCGAGGAGGCCTGTGAGTCCTCGACGTCCTGCGACGGTGAGTGCACGTGCCTGCCCTCGTACGTCGTTATCACCATCCTCGGGTCCTCGGCTAGCCGCTCCACCCGCTTCTTCACCCGGCAGTTGTCCTGCGTGCAGCGATAGTAGCTTCTGCAACAAAGATGGCAACTTTGCTGTGAGCCGATCTAACAAATAGTGTAGACACTTTGGACTTGAAGAACAATGGCAATTTCTAAGATCAAGGGACACTTCAATTCGTGTGGTGGATCACGAATCATGATTCATGCATTGCAATCCATCATAAATGTTCATTGCCCGGCCCTTCATGGGCACATGGACCACGCCCGATTTACTTCATCATCAGGCAAGATCATTTGCTACTAGAGACAACTTCAATAATCATCATTTTTCTCACATTCACGCCCTTCTCTTACCAGGCAACAAAAAAGTACATGAACGAGGAAGCACCCCAATAAACGCTATCATATACATCCTGTGCTTTTGGCAATAGCAGACGAAAAAGGACGGACATGAACCCTCCATTTGACACAAAACTGGCGTGTGCATCTCGATCTATCTCAACCATTGATGCTACTTTATTTTCATACATCAACGGTTGAGAATTGATTGAGACACCGATGAGAGCATCAGAAGAAGAGACAGAATGTATGTTAACAAATGAGTGAGCGCAACTATAGCCTTAAGGCACACAGGAATGATATTTGGAAAAAAATGACATAGGAAGAAACACATGCGACAGAAGACACTGTTTCATGAAGACTTAGGTGCGAAAAAAGAATTATAAAGCTAATATACATACTACGTAGATCAAGTCCATCTCAATCGTTGATCATGTGAATCCACCACATAATTAATGGTTGAGACAATATTGATCTATATGACTATAAATCTTACAATAACTTTTCAACTCAAATCCCTAGACTCATCCGTGATAGGCTCTCTTTTGAAGAATAGGTTCCTATTTAGCTAAAGGTAATAAGACAGCATGATGCTATTGATGTTTACCAAAGAAAAAGCAATTCTTCTTCCAAATTTCAAACCAATGTACTTGAAGAACATAAATTAATACAAATCACACAAGTTTTGCATGGCTGCTGCACTCTCAAAAAAGTTTTGGCTCGCATCTGACCCAACCCACTAGTATATCGAGGTTTTAGTAATTCGGAATATACCTACTTTGGTGAGATTGCATCCTGTTACAGAAAGGGCACACAAGTACACAACGGATTGAAGTAGCACACTGGCCTTGCTATTTGGGACATTTCATTCTATTCTACCATAGAATTCGACTCCATAAATCTTAATTTTCAAAATTTCACTTATTTTCCGAAACAGACTCATTTTCGAAGGATAACCGGTCAAACCAAAGGACCTTTGACTTTGCAATTACCGAAAAGTACCTATACACAGATATCACAGGTAATGTCCACTGACGAGAATATCCAAAGATTTCCCAATGTAACTATTTTTTTTTTTTTTTTTGTGGCAATACATGTTAAGACAGGTGAAGAGAGAGTCGATACACTCGTGGACCAGAACATTCATTTAGTACAGCAGTGAAATCATTTCCGACATGTGAGAGTACTGTTCCCGCTTTTGTCGGAATTGAACCCTTTTTTGTTATATAACTATAGAAAGGCATTTTGGCCAAAGAAGAACAAGGAAATAGAAACTATAATGAAAGCATAACAATAATCTTCCTCTCTTGAATGAAGTAGCTGGTGTGTAAAACCGAGAAGTCCCCTAATAATCACATTCTCCTCAATGTCAAAAATAATGAGTGACAACTAAATCATGGCTGTTGACTGGTGAAAACATCAAAAGTGAGTTTAGAAATCCCTATAGGATAATCAACTTAGACCATGCTCGTCCTTTTGATCACCCTAAAAATATTATGATGTGAAAATCCTAGACGAGAACGCGGCATGTCCTTGATGTCGATGGTATTCATTTCTCTTTTAGATTGATGGTGCTTTCTTTGTTCAGCATGGATCGTGATAATGCATCAATTGTTTGCATGTCTTGCTAACTTTTAGGCATGATTTTCCTCTTTCCAAGCTCATAATTAGTTGATTTTCACCGAGTTAAACCTGTTTCATGAGCGCCTAATTATCAACTCAGTTCATTCATTCCACATAATTGGTATAATCTCCTTTGCACCGCCATACGCTGCAAATCCCATTAATCCAATGATGTTCAGACATAATCATGTTCCCTCACAGAGAGAGAGAGAGAGAGAGATGGGGCACATGAAGTATAAAGCTAAAGAGCTGGTCTTTGTGAGATCAAGCGCAAAAAGGCCATCAATAAACTTATAAAAAGACCCAGAAAAAGAAAAGAAGAAATCTGCCGCTAATTTAATTTGTGGATGTCTGAAGAAAATGATGATAATGAGGTTTAAAGACCACATTTACCTGGGATGTTGAGTGTTCTTGACCACCTTCTGACCGTACTTCCTCCATTTGTACCCATCGTCCAGCACATCCACATCGCTCATGGTCTTGAAGCAAAACCTCGGCTCCCTCACCTTCCTCCTCCCCTTTATCTTCTTCATCTTCAAGGCTGAAACCCCCATGCTCTGGTGGTGGTGGTGGTGGTGGTGATCACGATAATGATCACCATGATCTCCACCGCCGGATGAGGATCTCATGACCAAGCTGCTCTGGTCACTCAACTCACCCCATGCCCTAAAAAACATCAAAACGATCAAGAAAAGGGTATCATAAATAATGATCAGTTTTATCAGTAGATATCGATTCTGTTCTCTTTTTCTTTTCTGATTTTACCAGAGATTCGGGGTTGATCTTTGCAAAGACAGAAGCTGGGGGCCTCCCAAGAGTTCAGAAGGGGTCTGAAGATTCTCTCTTTGCTTGTGCGGAGCGGTGGATGAAAGTAGGGTTTCGGTGATGAGCGTGAGGTTGTTATTATTACTGTTCGAGGGAGGATCGGGAGAAACGAGGGACGAAGGGAGAGTGAAGAGGGACTTGAGGGTCTGGTTGAAGCAAAGCGACGACGAGCATGAAGCGAGGGAGCCCATGCTGGAAGGGAAGATGGAGTAGAAACCCAGCGGCGAGGGCAGGTTCTGGTCTTCTAACATGGTTGGTGCTGCTGCTGCCTGGTTGAGCATGCCCTGCGTGGACGTCGCAGTAGTTGACATCTCTCTCTCTCTCTCTCTCTGTCTCTCTTCTGTCTCTCGTGAAGCGTGAAGGGACGATCTGAGGGAGACTGGACTTTTTGGTTGCTTTTCAAGGGATCTTGTTGAAGAGAGAAGAAGCAAAAGAGAAGAAGCCTCTCGCTCTGTCTTTGTTTCCTTTTGGCTGTGCAGATTTTATTCGGGGTTAAAGAGAATTTTGAAAGAAGGGTCCTTTCTCTTTCCGAGTGCAACATCGATTTAGTAGGTCAGAGAAACCGGAGGAGGCTTCTGCAGCGCTTTGAGAGTTTGTTGGCATGGTCGTAAATAACTATATTTAATGGATGTTTCTTAGGCAATATGTCACGATAAATAATGACTTCAAAAGTTTGAAATAAATGAAAAAAATTACTAAAAAAAACATAAACTTATTACATTTATACAAATTCCATTCTAAATAATTTTGATAATTTTATACCATATTAAACAACTGACTTTCAACGATTTTGGTCAAAATTTAAAGCAAATAATCAAAAGGTTTATAACTGAAAATTGCACAAGTACAACAAGTGTACAACTTTTTTGGTAATTTCTTCGAATTGAATATAAGAGATCTATTTATTTTTGTCTCAATAACTATGAATTCTTCAAAAACTAATTTCTAGAGGAATTATAGAATTCAATTACCGAAACTACGTTTAAGAACCTTTGAATTTGTCATTTTAATGTGTAAGATCTATGTGAACTTGCCAAAAACGAGCTTTAGGGTGTGAACTATGGTCCGCCCAATAAAAAGATTTCAACTAATTTGTTTATATCTTCTGCTTCTTCTTTTTATATGAAAAGTTCAAAAAGTGCGTTGGCTTTATTTTAAAAGTGACCTTTCATAAGAAACATCGGACAAATTATCTAAGAAAGGTACCGTTAACAACTAAAAAGTCACAAGAGCAATTTGTTACTTTTATTTCAAAAAGAAACTCATGTTTTGCTTAGCGAACATGTTTTTAGGAAATTTGGATACTAATAATTGTTTTTATTCTAATATTGTATGTGAACAAAAATAAAAAAGACGTAGGAAGATGATTCTAGTAAGCTTCTCTTGCTTATTAACAGTGGGTAACTCGAGCTGATTTAAACTAAAATGTACTCGATTGCCATGGAATGACTGAATCATTGTCTCTTGAATTAGAACTGATTGGCTGCTCTAAAAGGGCTTCACAACCGCTCCCCCAAAACATTACCAAAAAAGTTTATATTTCGCTTGTCATATTGGATGTGTCAAATCGAAATCAATCATAGATATAAGTGGATTCGGTAGTTCTTACGGCAAAATATCGATCTTTATGATCTTTGACGAGCAAGATGGAGTTTGGCCGAAAACACTTGAAATGCAAAAAAATGAAAACGATGTTGCAAATGTATAGGAAAAACAAAAACTACATTTAATGGTTGATTTCATTGGAAGTGAAAACCGAAGAATTATCCCTCAAATTTATAGAACAATGGAATGATATATTCAACTTTCACTAACTCGAGGCTGGTCTAAGGATCATCCGACTTTTTGTCGAGAAGATTCCTATAATGAAAAAGGAAAGCATACATATAGCGATGGATGCACTAATTTTTTTTTATAACGTTAGAGATTAATATATGAGTTCCTAAGAGTGGTCAAAATTGTTGTCACGGATAAATAAGAAATACCTTAAAGAAATTAATGAACACTGCAACAGCTTCTAATGTAGTCTAATGTGATATGCTTAGAACAAACATTCAACCCGATGCTTTTATTCCAAAGTTACACTATCTTTTGACCTTCGAAGCATGCGTGCTCTTGTATAGAGTTCAATAAAGTGCATAATTACTAAATATTTTCATATTTAAAAAGTAAATCCTATCACAGCCATTGAACTCTACAAGCGACGCGTGAAAGTATAATGAGCCCATACTCCGGACAAAAAACCATTCACTTTTGCATAAAAGATGGAAAACTTTCACGTTTTACTCTCAAAAGAGGTCAACATTACACGACAAGTGTTTGTAGCTAGGCTTTCTCTCACTGGAAAAATATTTTATTAACAGTAAAGTTAATCTGCCACTGTTACTAAATTAAATGACGTGATAGTCTAGTCTTATCGAGTCCTATATATGTTTTGCTTATTTAAATGCTCATTTATAATATGTCAAAATTTTTAGTGTGGAATGATTCAACAATATGCTTATTTAAATAAATCATTTAGATAAGTGGATCGTTCATCATATTCTCATTTATAGCCATTTGCTCTGAAAATTTAAACCATTAGATGAAAACTTTGCTCAATATTTAAATATTCTAACTACCATACCGAGCATAGTATTATTTTACCCGCATCTCCATTTGAATGCAAGCATACCAAACTACCAAAAGAAAGTGAATATAAAAGATGGAACTTTTGTGTGCACTGGACAGTCGCTTTAGATTAGATGGAGCCAAGGAGAAAAGGGCAAACAGATGAGTGCACAATAATAGAACAGGAGTATGATGGGCAAGTGAAGTTTTTTCCATTCACCAACACCCACATGTCTTTCCAAAAGAAAGAAGGAAAAAGTGAAGATTGATAAAAATATTTTCTCATCATTTTTCTAGGGCAACTCAAGCTGAAATATCAAATGCAATGATGATAAATCTTGGGTGCAAATCTGTCCCCCCTCTCTCTCTGCCTCGGCGGTGAGAGGATATCATTATGATTGATATGTCGAATAGGCCCTATTTGACTTTTGGCAGAAAAAGAAAAGGAAAAGGAAAATTTAAATAAAAAAGTTTACCACCTTTCTACTTCCTTTTTGCCAAGGAACTTTTTGTATACACTTTTTCAATATCACAAATTCAACCCCACATCTAACCACCATTCTTCAGTAGCTCCACCCTATTATTTAGTTATCATCTTTCCAATTAAAAGCATTAACCCACCTCGGTTAACTTTCACTTTCTCGTGTGAAAAGCAAGTTCTTAGGGGGAGCCATGTCTTTATCATCAGTTGGAGTTTCGCTCTAAAAACCACCTTATCATGTTTTTAACCTTTTTGTGTACTTCAAATCTCATCTGCATGCCTGGTACTATAGGGTTTGGAAGGGATAAAAACACTTGTACTTCATAAATTCTGTTTCAAACACAACTTTAATCGTGATTTTGACAATTTCACACTATTATAATTATTAAAGTATCTTACATATTTTATTTATGGGGTTTTTATGCTTATAATGTACACATGATTATCCTCAAATTTTAAGTTTAAATTTGTATAATTGCATATCTGCATAACTTTTACTCTGAGGGTTAGAAAAAAATAATTTTTACTTCATAAAGCCTTATCTTGGACACGACTTCAGTCGTGATTTTTTGCAATTTACAACAACGTAGTGTCTTGCATATTATTAAAGAAACAACTTATATAGAAGCAATACACAAGGATTGATCGTTCTACCTGAAGTCTTGTCGATATAATTTTGTTCATGCTCCATGTGTGTCCTGTTCTTATCCTGAAGTTTTTAAGAATGTGAACATGCCCGGAGTTCCAAACTCCATTTCAAAATGTCACTGGTTTCGCATGTCCTCAGAGGTCCTGCTAGAGTCTTCTCTACATCATATTAGGTCAGCGACCAAAGTATTTCAAAATCCTTAAGAAAGTGTTCTAGAATCGCCATCAATTCATTCTGGTAAAATCTAAGTCCTTACTATAAGAGTATCGACACCCCCACGACATTATTTCAATGCCCAAATTTCTCAGTCTTGCTAAGATTGCAGCTCTATTTGGAAAAGGAAAGGGATGAAGAGAATGCCAGTGGATGCAAAACAGCCTGGGGTAATTTGAAATTTTAGTGAGAAATGAGGAGAAAGATCGCGGTATGTTTGCATAGTCACGTTACCTCGGTACATGATGTATTTGTCGAAAGATTTCGTTAAAGGTTGCTCCTTTATAAGGCCAAATAAGAAAGTATTTATAGTTTTTAATGCCCCATCAGTTTTTATGATGAACACAATTATTATTTTAAAATCAAATATTTTCTCATCAAACATTTTTAATAAGTATTTCTGAGATATTCAGAGATGTAAGAAACCTAAAAATACATAACGAATAGTCATGCATTATATATGAAAAGACGCAACCTTATATGGATGGACAAATTGTTTCATTAATATATGTTGCCCGGGATTAGAAGACACATACCAAAAAATTACCACATGTCAAATGAAAAGGTATAGATTGATTTCGACCTTTTGTGTCTCATTGCTTTTCGATCTATATATATGATAAGGGTAAACTGGAAAAATAAAATACCATCCTAATCTCTTTACCTTGTATCGATTTTGTTTTATTTCAACCATGTCACATCCTCGAGTTAAATTTATTTTTAAGCAAGATGTGTCATCTCTACCAAATTCTTGTAATAAGCCTGTGTCAATCTTCATATATGAAAAATATATATATTCATAAAAATATACGGGCTATGTGTATACTTAATCGCTAATGACATTGGTATTTCAAAATAAAAATAAAAATTGTGAATTGTTCTTATATGTTATATAAAACATTTACTCATTATAAGTGCAAATTATTTAATTACCATATAATTAATGGATAGATATTAGGTGCATAGGTTGTGTAACCCTTCTATTTACAAATTCCACGTCTAACATGCTCTCTATCCGACATCAATTCTTAATACAATTATATTTTTCAAATTACGTTAAATATATTAGTTTTCAATAGCACACTGAATTTTCCTATATCTCGCACGAGTCCTAAGTAGCAAGCAAAATGTAATCTCTCATCATCTCTTTCCTACGAGACAATATTGAGATAGAAAATTTTGTTGACATACATAAAAAGGAAAAGTAAATGAACTTGTTTTAATAAAACAAGTATTACTAATATCTCAATAATATGTTTTTTCTATTGTCCATCCTCTCGCTTAATTCTAGAAATTCATACAAACTTATAGAAAAAAATTCCTTTCAAACTTATATGTTTTAAATTCATTTTAGCTTCAATATATTTGAATTATAATGAGTACTTTTTTTTTTTTTTCTAATGTGATTATTTTTATCTGAACGATATCATGCTTTCTATGTCATATCTTTTTTAAGCAAAAGTATGTATCTTTCAAAATATTCTTGTTATAGACCTATTATTTTGATAAAAAAATCCCCGACAAATTATATTGTTTATGCATACTAAATTTGTAATTCCATATTTATCATTGAGTAATAAAAATCATTAATGAAATGATCGTACGTATTACATAATACATAGAACATTTGTTTATTATAAAATGTTGATTGTTTTATAATCACACAAACTACGTTCTTGAGTTTTAAAATTTACTTAAACTAATTTTCCAAAATGAAATAATTTTTTTAATGCAACAATTATTCTTTATCGACAGAAATGCATACAAAACTACAAGTAATGATTATTATAACTTTTCTCCGGTCGAAGAATCATTATTCAGCAATAAAAATAAACATTATTAGTAAACGAACCATACACTTAATCATAATATAGAAACCACATATTGGAAGATACAAAGTAACTTATGTGATTCCCTGTTTGTTAATTTTGTGCAAATACGGAAGAATTTTTAAGCAAACACACTATGAATTTTATATTATAGTTTGAACCAGGAAAATCAACATGTATGTGTAAACAGGTCTTGGTTTTCTTTTTTTCCCCGCCGAATTCAATACATCCATTGATTGGACGTTTCAAAGTGCAATTCTCTTTCTGAAATTGTCTTTTCTGTAATGACAAAAGCATATTTCGTAAAAGTCATCTAAGTTAACTATATTTTATCACAGCTATTGTCATTCGGTCGTCTAGAAATTATAGAAAACAATCTGTGGTACAGCTATAATTTTTAATAATTTAATAAGTTATTGTCATGACTTTTGAGGAGTTAATTATGATTTTAGTTTCTGTTAATTATTTATAAATTATTATTGCATGTATTTTGTTGAACCTATCGGAATTAAATATGTAGATGACTATTACTTCATCGTAACCACATTGACACGTTGATAAAAAGATGACATCGAACACCTGGAGTAATAGAACGGGGAGTGAAAGTTAAATTATATTACATTTCGATCTATGATTGATTTTCTTCTACCCATAATAGAAGAAAATTTTTACAAGGAAAATATGATGATAAAGCAATTGAGATTCTTCAATCTTGATGACACAAGTTATATTTATGGCACGTCTTATTAGTGCATTCAGATTGCAATATTCGTATCGTTACACCTAGATATGAGTAAGGTTTGTGTTGTACCAAGTATAAAGGGCATTAATTTTTGAAAACATATCTAGATTGACATGTGCATGAATAGACTATCGTGGTTTCAAATGATGCAATTTTTAGGAATTCAAAAGGTGCAAATACCCTTTTGAGCTTCACATTTTGATATAGTGTTTAGATAAATCTATGTATATCGTGCAGAGTTAGGCTTTGTATGTATATGGCATCAAATGCACAAATAAAGAATTCAAAAGCGTTGTCTAAACATAACCTAGATTGAAACCATGCGCTAGAAATTGGTTTCTCTAGCATTTATTTGTTTTTATTTTTCAAATAAGAAATAGAAGATACATTTTAAGCTTAAAAATCATGAAAGATTTTAGTTGTTTTTTAATGTGAAAGTGCATGACCTATAAAAAAATAGAGTAAAAATCACGTCAAACAAAGCTAACATGCCGTGTTGAACTTTTGAAAACGTTGGAATGCAAAAGGGTACAGAAGTAGAAAACGACATCAGAGTTATAAAAAATGGCAAAGATACAACTTCTAGAGAGATATTTTGAAAGAGGGATATAACATGCACAAAACGGTTGGAAGCGACGAGGCATTCATAGTAGACCTAATTAACTAGGCAGTCCAAGTCTAGTACTGGGTCGAAAAATCTTTGTTCATGTCTTCCACGTTCAAAACGTCACTAAAATTTTACCGTATAAAATTAAAAGGGTCTCAACCCGGCTTGAGAAAGCCGAGATGACATGACCGGAGCCTAAGAAGGAAATGTTTGCCCAAACCCATCTTTTTTTTTTTTTTTTTTTGGCCTTTCGAGCCGACCGGACCTGTCCAACCCGGGTGGTGCCATCCCGATCAATGTTGTCGCGATCGCTATTCCTAAAATTAAGGGCGTGAATTACGTCGATTTTTTCCGCCGAAACAACAAGTCCATTGACACCAGTCAGCCACTTAATTGGGACAATTGATGACGCTCGCACTTTGCATGCGGCGGCTTAGATTGCTTTTCCACACGCTGAATTAGGTTGACCTGCAAAGACCAGTTGTTGCCGTCTGATCATTATTAAATTTGATTAATATTTCTATTAATTAAAATTAATTACTTAACTAATTGTATCCTCAGCTATTGAATAGTGACGGTGTAAAATTTATTTTTGCACCAGAATAGACTTTATATATATATATATATATATATATAATGTTTCCAGCTACTTTTCTTTATGTTTGCTTGATTTCCACTCAAGCAATTTGTGGAATATTAGTGAATGGTACAGTTATCCCACATCAATTTTCATCCCGTTAAATCTCAAATTGGTGTTTCTACTTATTTTCTACAAAGCTAATTTGCATCTCACTAGAATTTCTTATTTGGTGCATATGATAAATTTATTCTAAATTAATTTTCATCTCACAAAATTATCCAAATTGGTATCTCTGACTCAAATCTACCCTCCATAAAAATGCACATGTGTTAGCACATGTAGATTTCCACATCAGATCTACCATTTTCCATAACAAATATGTCTTGCAATCATCTACCCCGGGTATTAATGCGTGCATCTTCAAAGGATATTGGGCAAAATGATAATTGGGACAAATTAGGTCGGGGTATTAGTTTAAGTTTTTTTAACAAGACGAATTAGTTTAGGATAAATATTTCATGAGATACTAATTTCAGATTTTTGTCAAATTGGTTAAAAGTGTCACGATGATATAGTTTACAATATTCAAGAGTATTCACTTTTAAATTTGAACATCGACAGTATGAGTTCATCAGTACTCTCCTATACGTAATCCTTATGGTTAATGTTATTATATACAAAAGCTCGCCAAATTAAAAAGAACAAAAAAACAATAGCTAAAAAGAGTGAAAGCATATTCTAATAATGTCTCGGTTGGGCCAAAAAAGAAGCTTATAATAACATCAGTTTATATTTTCTTGACCTAGTTCAGGGGAGTTACGAAACGATTTAAGGGCTTGCGTGCGGCTTGCGTGGCCATGACGTCACGGTGAGCGAACAAAAGCGGGATGGCATTCATGATTATCTACAGCAGAAGCAACAAGAACCCCTGGAAAAATATAGTACGTGGTATAAATTAATTAAATAAAAGAAATTATTGTCATTTATTATTATTATTTTTTGTTATTGGACAGCTGAGTTGGAGAAAGAGGGCAGGGAAGGGGGAGGTGTCATCATTTCATTTTGTCTCTGTTTATAGGTGGCCATTATTACCACTTCATCAGATTATTATTATCTCCTTTATTAAATCACTTTCCCTTTTTCTTTTTCTAGGTTTTGTTTTTCTTTGCTTTGGCACGGACATGACCCATCAAACCCTCTTTTCTTTCCTCCTCCCCCCCCCCCTCCCCTTCTCTTTTTACATCACTTTCTACGTGGTTCGATCTGAGAGGGGCTTTTGATGGGGATTTTCTTGCCGGCGCATTGGTAACTATATATATATATGAGTAACGTTGAAAAAATCACAAGTCGATGAATTGACAATCCATAATGTATTGATTCAATTAGATTTATTGATGGACTTGGATTTAAATAATCTTATCATGTAGAGGTATCGAACTTTTACTGTACTCCTAAAAAATAGTATTAAAATTGATGATTGATTAATGGTATAAGTTAACGCTGTCCTTAAAAGATAATAATGTGGAGATTCAAGCTTAGACATTTTCACATTTGAGGGAAGATCGTCGCTCATCAAGCGGATTTGTTGATAAAATAAAAAAATGCTTAAATTCTAGGTGAATAAAATGTAAAATATAAAATAAAGAGTAGCCTCCTTCGTCAAAGTAAGACAAGAATTATCCAATTAATCATAAATCTATTACACATTTGATAATTCATTTTTAAAATTTTAATTTTGTCAATATAATCCTAAATCTTTACATGAAATTTCAATATAATCCTTCGATAATTTTTTGCTGGAAATCAATGAAGCCATCTTACATGGTACATTGTCACATCAATGATTTCATGCAAAAATTTGCTGGAAATGATATATTAGAATTTTGCGTAAATGTTTAAGTAAATTGACAAAATTAAAAAATTATAGGATTGAATTGGCAGCATACAATAAATTTATGACTGATTAGACAATTTTCTTGGGTAGTCTCTAGCTTGTTGGCAAAATTATAAATGCTAAATACATTTTTGTTTGTTCTACAGATCTGCTAATCTGCCCCCGATTTACACGTCAAATTAACATAGCATTCTCATGTGTGTGTCTCATGTGTGTGTGTGTATATATATATATTTATTTTTATTTTTTCTTCGTGGCTAGTATGAAGAAATGTGGGTTGGAGAAATGATGACTCTTTCGACTAATTGTCTGCATTGGAACATGGAACCATCATTCAAAAAAAATATAAATTTAACTTTCGGGCTCGTAGGAAAAGGAAAGAAAAGAGACAAAACAGATGTGCCAAAATAGGTTGAACCATGATCAAGATATTCATCATAAATAGATATGTAAAGCTCTCGAATAGTCAGTACATAAATGACTTTATTTGTAATTTTAAATAGATGACATATATAGAAAACTGAAATTCCATTGCGCAAAAAATGATGAAAAGGGGAGAAGTTATAGAAATGGGTAAAAAAACGAGTAAAGAAAGCAAAGAAAAAAAATAGAGCTCTACTCACATGATGGTAAGTGCTGCCCATGGAAAGAACAAAATCCAGTCTAGATAAGTGATGAAAAGTGTACTGTTGCGATGTTTAATTAAAGTTACTAATGCAAAATTCCGAATTACTAAAAGATCATGAATATGAATAGGGTTGTTGTTAATAAGTTTCCTAATAATCAGATACGAAAAATTTGTTGTTTTCAATATATTATTCTTTTACTCGTTATGCTAATTAAGATTTAACAATTGAAATATTCTTTTATTGTGCTTTTTAATGATTTAAATGTTCAATCGTAAAGATTGGGTGATATGAAGTTTATAAAGACATGCTTAATAAATGTTTAAGCCCCAATAGGATTATTTCGCCTCTCGTGCTTAGTCATTTCCTCTCTACATAGGTTGAGATTTGCATCACATGAGCACTGAATTGTGGGATCTTAGGAGGTGTTCAACGACCGGCAATTCCATGGAATTGGAATTTCACCCTTATCAAGGTGTCATCCAATGTTTCGTTTTGATTTTAATTTTGCCCCAATGTAATATGCCGTTCTTTTGTCCCTTAATTATCGAGCCATCAACCAACAGGGCACTGATCGTTTGTGAACTATTAATGATGCAACATGTTATCGGAGACATTGATAATTGTTAGTGAAAAATCATAGGATTGGAGACGACGGAGTTCTAATCAAACGTAGAATTCAAAAAATCCTTTGCTCAAATTGCGAATAGAGTTTTGGGTTTACACTAGGTATTATCCCAACCAAACCTTACACGCTCATATTGGTAGGTAGCTTTTCTATACAACTTAAGATTTTGAGTATCTAACCGACCTAGCCTAGTCATAACCTGAATTAGTTAGTGTGAGCAAAATTACTATTTGCCCCTCAAGTTTTCTGTGGATTCTCAATTTGCCCCATGACTTCGATTTTTTTTTTTTTTTTTTTTTTTCATGTTGCTCCTAACTTCTCAAAATCAATGTATCCTTAACATTGACTTTTTTTTAATCGTGTCTCCGATCTAGAATGTGATCATGTGCTATTACGTGACCGGTTGAAATCAACTATTGAGCGAGAATCTGCCCATTAATCATAAGAGTTAAACTTTTTCTTTTCATAGTTCCACCTCGCCTCCTAACTGGAGTTTTAGTTTTAACGATATTTTCGTAATCTTTTTAACTTTGATGTACTGTGGCCTGGACATTAATTGTCGAAGAAAATGTAGATCTTAATTATGGGGAAAAATAGAAAGTAGAAAGAGAGACATGCTGAGATCCTGAGAACAGAGTGGGGAAAGGGGTCAAGGTATGGCATTGTGGTAGAAGCCACCACTGCTGCCGGCCATGTGCCGTAGAGAGAAGGGGGAGGGAGGGAGGGAGAGCAAATGGTGATTGACTTTAGTTTGTTTCTATTTCTACGTCTGTATCTTTCTCAAATTAATATAGAAATTTCAAATTATCATAAAAATATTCGAATTATTAGTAATTTTTTTTTAAATGTCATCTACTAGTTCATAATCATACTTGGAATGGAAGGGTTGATATAATCGAAAGAATCCAAACTTCAAACAAATTCTTTTTTTTTTTTTTTTTAATAAGGAGAAATTTTATGGATATATAAACTACGAACGCATGATCCGTCTTTACTTGCCGAGGCGGTGTGACCGATCTATCTTTGTCTAGGTTGCACCAACTCAACAAGCAGATTTCTTTCTAGAACGACTTTTAGCTTGAAGGTGACTAGTTAGTCCACAGGATTATGAGTCTTCACGCGTGCTTACTCCTCACCGAGCAGATAAGACAAGAAAGGAAGGCTATTCTCTTTAAAGCTAAAGAAGTGCCCGCAACTGTCGGCTTACTCGGATTGCTTGGTTTTCTTCCTTGGACTGGGCACAGGAAAGACCCACCCCTTGCTAAGGCTGACATTGAAATAAAATTAAGAGGGTTGGGGGCCCCGGTTTTTTTTTTTTTTTTTTTGGGGGGGGGGTTTGAAAATTCCCACAAATTTAGAGAAGCAAATGTAATTTTCCCACAACATGGTAACACTAGATCAATTTAAAGTATTGATTCATTCGATGACTCCGAACTTCCAATGAGAAGATCTCAGGACCTCGATAAAAAAGGATTAGACTAAGATTGACAAGTTTAGGGCGTGTTTATTTTAGGGAAATCTTCATGACAAATGAAAATAATTATTCAGAAAAATGTTTTTTCTTTTCAGGTTAGGGAATTTGTTTTCTTAAATTTAAGCATGCATATTCCCTTTGATTGTATATAGTTTTCTGTTGACCGATCTTACCAAAAAAATGGGTGAAAGTCTAAAAAATTAATTCGCTATAAATTCTCTTACTCAAAAACACAAACTTAAATTACAAAATAATGATTGGCCTCTCTTTTCTCTAGATGTCTTGGGTTCGAGGGCAAATGTTTAGGTCAAGTCTCCACAGTCCCGAGTGTGGGGGCCAAGGTCTAAGGTCTGAGCCCGAATCTCTCAAGTTCAAATGCCAACATCTTGAGTCCAAACACGAAGACTGTTTTGGGGACGACTGAGGTTAAGTTTAATTCGAATAATGAATTCACGTTTTAGAATATGTAAATTCCCCTTCTAGATTCCCACCATACTCTTATTGACCGTAAAGTCAAATTTTAACCAATTCAACTGTTTCAAGCGATGCCGAACTAGGAAAAATGTTGAGAATAAGTTATGTACGATCTAGAACAATGATGGTGATAATGGCGAACGTAATCATACTTGAAATAACGTTTAATTTATCCTCTTCTAAACAATAGGGAGCTGGGAAAAGGGAAAAGGAGGGGGGGCAGAGACAAAGGCATCAAATCAAGGGGAATGATGGGCGGTGGCCTGAGGGATTGAAAAGGACAGTTCGAGCCATTGGGAAATGAAGTCCCAGGACATGGACATTGGAATCATTCCGGTTCATACGCGATTCTTCTTTTTCCGCCTCGTAGGTCATTCAAATTCATACTCTTCCACCTCCTGCGTTTCTAAAGATCCTTTAGAAACGGACCACCAATCGATCGATCGATGACCGCCGGACAATTGAAAATGGTAAATCCCGCCCATTAATCATCAAAACTTTTGAATTTTTTGCGGGTTACGATTGTTCGTACGCAAATTGCCAGGTTTTACAGAGGGTTATCGCTCGTTACAATTCGGGAATCCAGTCTTCGGTGGACCGTAGAACAGCCCCGGCCCCTTGCATTACGTACAGTGGCGTGGGGGTAAGACTGTGTCAGCCCTCAGGTGCTCTTCATTATTCTTCCAGCCAAGAACTGACACTGCTCCCCTCTCTCTCTCTCTCTCTCTCTTATCTTCTTCGATGGTGGGGGCTACTATTTTGCATACTTGAATTTAGTGTCAAAGTGGAACCAAATGAATCATGACCCTTTGTGTGAGACTGCAGGCAGGGGCAATGCATTGGTTTGGCTTGAAATAAGTAACTGGTTCTAGAATTCCAAATCAACGAGGTTCGGACCAAATACGTTGACAAACTCAGATAGCAAGTTCTCTAGCGATATCACAATGAGATGGGAGTACTTAATTGTAAGAGTGATTGGTTTCAAGATAGATCCATTCTCACCTTGAAACCTGAAATATGATCAAATATGATTGGTTTCAGGTTTGTGGAATTAGAAGTCCATTCTTCGGGTGGGTCCAAAAACTAACGGATAAAATTCTTTCTCCCTTCCATATCCTACAACGTTGCAAGTGCGTCTCGCTCTACGTGAGTTGTCGTCCTCGGAGGAGTTATTGTGTCTATGTAATCATCATGTTTCGCACTTGTTTGGAAGTAAACCACAACAAAAGGATTGTTAAAACATGACATATGACCTGAAGTAAGCCTTAAGAAAAGGAATTAGTTCCATAGGCATAGCAAGATCTTAGGTTCATTTCGTATAAACTCATGGATACCCAAATGAATGTTGCTTTTATTAGGGTTTTAAGGCTTCTGCTCCAAGTCATCTTTTAGGAATTGTTATAACAGGAATTGTGAAAAAAAAAAAAAAAAAAAAAATCTTTCGGTTCGATTGGGACAGATCAGCCGCACTTGGAACCGAGAATCGCCCAAAACTAGCAAGTTCGGTCCGGTACCCGCAATGTAACTAGACCAATGCTCATCCCTGCTTACTTGTCCCACTGCTAACTATTGAATTAGTGTGGATATTTATGTTAACATGGTACTTTAAATATATCATATTAGTGTGTGTGAGTTAAGTAAAATGATTTCAATTCGCTCCGGTACCCGAAATGTAACTAGACCAGTGCTCATCCCTGCTTAATTGTCCTATTGCTAACTATTGAATTAGCGTGGATATTTATGTTAACATGGTACTTTAAATATATTATATTAGTGTGTGTGAATTAAGTAATATGATTTCAGTTGGGTCCAGTACCTGAAATGTAACTAGACCAGTGCTCATCCCTGCTTAATTGTCCCATTGCTAATTATTAAATTAGCGTGGATATTTATATTAACATGGTACTTTAAATATATTATATTAGTGTGTGAGTTAAGTAATATGATTTCAGGACAATCCTACCATGCTAGTGCCGGTAGTTACCCGGAGAAAATGATTTGCGTCTTACAACAAAATAACTTTATGCTTAAATTAGAAAGTGCTAATCATTATTTCTTAATAGCTCTTCTTACATTATTCGAATCTTTGGCGGTTGAGGAACGTGCTCTGTCCTCGTGGCTGTCACTGTGACTCCTCTATAGCTCAAATTGCATATTTTTCCTCCACCATTTATAGGGACGGTTGTATCCCTCTCTCTAATGAAACCTCTCGTTTTCCGACTAGAACCCTTCAGGTTGTAAGCTATTAAAAGATCACCGCCGCTTATTTTAGAAAATTAAATGATTAAATAAAGACAGCTTTAATAGTTACATATTTTAATTTTCCTTCTTTTGTGTAGGCTGAATTTTGACCTGAACCAAACATGGAAGTATGTAAATTGGGAGGCAAATAGGAGCTTGAAATATTTGAATGTGAGACCTCTTTGCTATGATATCATGTGAAATTTTTTGGAGCGATTACCAACTGTTCTAAAAGTTTAAATTATAAGATGAATGTGCAATAGAGTATTTGAATATTCTAACGCATCTATCCATAGAGAGTTTTATTTGGCCACAACCTAACTTGCAGATATGTTTACAAATCTATAAGATCGTTGCTAAGTAAAGTGTGGTGACATGTGTGTTTAGACTTAGTTTTGTAACCGAATTCTTCCACATATCACAAAACCAATGGTGAGCGCATTAGTTATTTCTTACAATGGCAATGGACCTAATAAAAATCCTAATCCATATCGGTATGTCCCAAATATTATTCTTTGACGCAAAATCAATCATACAATGGATACATACTAGGCCATGCATCTAAGACAATCTGTGCATATATCATGAAATGGGTTCTGTTAACTGTGCTCTTGAGACAATTGTTAAGCATATTTAAGGAAGAACAGTTCACTTTTCAAAGCTGTGATTACACATTATACTACTCAATTGCTTAACAAAGTGCTCCTAGAATATGCATTAATACTAGCCTCACAAAAATCTTGCCGACAATGTGGAATTACAATCTTATCGAACTTCATATCAATTTGGGTCATTTGCCCCAATTTCAACTTCGCATCTTTGTCGATTCATTATTTTGATGGGCATCTTTTTGACTATGGAGTTTATACACTTAGAAGATGATTTCCTCCTAATAAAATATGATACCCTAGGTAAAATATTGGGGGCTCAACTGGGGAATGCCGAATGATTGGGGACAACACCCCAAAAATCAAACCAACGCTTCCCTCCCTCCTCCAAATCTTTGGTTTGGGGAGGGAGATGATATAGGGCCATGAAGATTTCGGGCCCCTACAACCCTAAAACAGATGATGTTGTGCGCCTTAAAAGTCTCTGCCATTATGACCTTGGTTTGCCATCACAAGTTACCTCCAATTGGTCTTTTTTTCCAAGACAGCAATTATTCCTTGGGGAGGGATTATAATCATTCTTGAATGAGGGCGTCAAATGAATCCAAAGGAAGACATAATTTTCCGTGACCAAGTCCTCCGTTTTGCCGTTCAATGCACATACAAAGCTAATTCCCAGTGCAATCGTAATCATGCTTTCTTCATTACATTGCAACCATAGTCTCGGCCGCTGTTGACGCAAGGGAGCGTCTTGTGGGATGTCGCTGCTTTTGCCATGAGCTACTAGTCAAGCAATTCGGCCCCCACAAGGCATGATGATCTTGGGCTCTCATCGATGGTTTCTTCACTCTCGTGAAATGGCATTGGGTGACGACTGTTAGGCAGGGGGCTCGGTGTGATTCGTCTCCGGTTTGAATGAGAAGTCGAGAGACCGCGGGGTTACATCGGATGTAGAGTGACGGGTTTGGTTAGATGCGCGAATGATGACTAACGTGCCCCCAAATTACTCATTACTTTCTATAGAGACCGGATGAGTAAAGAGATCCGGGAACAAGTGTTCGAGCATTGCGTCGTTCAATCGGTCATAGCTTTTGATCTAGGGAGGGCGGCATCCGGGGAGGGCGGCAGGATCATATGAAAAGTTCGTCCAAAGTTCAATGTTTTCGGCACCAAGACATTCTTCGAGGGCTTTCAGCCACTTTTCTATACACTTTTTAGTGTGCATAAAGATTCCATTTTTTTTTAATGGGTTATTTTCGTATTTCTTTTTCTGCTCAGGGCCGATTTGTGATATTCCCAGGATTTTTTGCTACGACTTTTCGCTATAATCGAGGAGACCGACCACTTTTATTATTAATTTGCATGATACTATGAAAATGATTTTTCCTAAAACTCTTTTGTGCGCGATTTATGGACTCTTTTTTTTTATTTCAAAATAGACTTACTCTTCTTCTTTTTTTCCCAATTAAGATGTTCATATTAAAGTGCTTCGTTTCATAGAAAACTTAATGATAAAAAAAATGATTTCATATAAAGCATTTTTAAAAATACAATTAGTTTTTTTATTTGGTGATATACGATCAAAAACTGTTTTTTAATATTTGGATTTCATTGGAAAATAATTTCAATCTCATGAGTTTATAGAACGAAAAAAGAAATAAATTTTTACACAAAATTTTTAATTATAATTTTTAATTTTTTAATTTCCATTTTCTCTTTTTATTTTATAAAAAAATTCAATTTTTTTCTCTTTCCTTTGTCCTTTTCTTTCTTCTTCTTTTTCCCCCCTTTCCTCTACTGCAATTGACTGGTGATGGCCACATGCTAGCTTGAGCTCGCCAGCCTTGGCGGACTTCGAGCTTGTCTTAATCTACTCGATCCCGAACTAGCCTGGATCCCGGTAAGCCTCGAGCTCATAAGGATCATGTAAGCCTCAAGCTTGTCGGCTTGCATCATGGTCAATCGCGAGCCGCAAGCTGTCACTAAGGACATGGCCAATGGAGGAAGGAGAAAGGAAAAGAAAACAAAAAGAGAATAGAAGAAAAGAAATAGGAAGAAGAAAAATAAAAGAAAAACAAAAAGAAAAAAATTAAAAAATTGAGTTTTTTAATTATTTTTATAAGAATAAGTGTTTTATTAATTAAGGACCATAAGACTAAAATGTTTGTGGAAAATGTTTTTCGGTTCTTTCAAAAGGGGAAATCATTTTCTTGAATTTAAACTTTGGTGTGAAAACTTTTTCGTTGATTAATTTTTCTAAACGAAACAAATACCAGAAAATGAGGAAAATATTTTCCCACAAAATATTTTCTGCAAAACAAATGACATAGAAAATAACTTCTAGGAAGATTTTTCTGAATTTTCCGACGTTCATTTCACGGAAAATGAACCGGTTAGGGAAGACATTTTCCATCAACAAAAAAAAAGTCTTGTAAAATGGGGGAAAATATTTTCCGCTTTTGAAAAAAATTAAAATATTTTTCATATCTTCTTTCACTCCACTTTCTTTCACCAAATACTTTTTCCTTTTATTTTTATTTTTATATTTCTTTTTATATTTTTAGAAATTAATTTTAAATTTTCTTTTCTTTTCTTTTCTTTTCCTTTTTTTTTCTTCTTCTTAGGCAGGCCTGTCGCCGGCGACCGCACAGGCGAGCTCGGGCCTCACCTCACCCAAGCTCTCTTGAGGCTATTCGGTGAGCTTAGGTCTCGCCGAATTCATTGAGCTGGGCAAGACTCGAGCCTCGCTCAAGGTCACCAGAGGTCGGTGAGGCTCAAGCTCGCTTGGCGCCGGTCATAGGCCATTGACTAGTCGAAGAAGAAGAAGATAAAAATAAAAATAAAAATAAAAAAGCAAAGAAAAAGAAAAGATCAATTAAAAATATTTTTAAAAAATAAATGATAATTAAAATGGATTTTAAAAAATAAAAAATTTAAAAAATTTAAAAAGAGTGCATAGAGGAAATATTTTTCTTACCGACGACCAACGCAAAATATTTTTCATTTCATTTTCAAGTTTCAGTCGAATATTGGAAAATAATAATGTTTTCCTGAAAAATGGCTTTGTTGGAAAACATTTTCCAGAAAAATATCATATTTTCTGTGAAATGAATAGAGACTTAGTTTTGGTTAAGAATATTTCAACAATTCGGTTTGCGGTGAGAATAAATAAAAAGGTGAAAGAAATTTAGTGGATGGCCCAAAAATTATTTCTTAGCGGTTTTATCATAGTTTCAAGAAATTTATTGGATGGCCCCAACATGTTATGTGGTAAATGGCCCAAAACGGTTATCGGAAAAAGAAGAGAGAGAGAGAGAGAGAGAGAGAGAGAGAGAGAGAATCTAATTAAGTGTGAGGGCAACAAATTGGGCCTCATAAATTAAGTGGCCCAACATAAGCAGTTTATCTGTTGAAGATTATGTTACAAATTGGGCCTCAGATTATGTTGGTCATCTAACTTCAGGTATTGCCCATGTTGAGGGCTATGCTTGAACTCAATCACAAAATCTTTAGCTGCTCCCACTCCATTTATTATGTGAAAACTGATCGATTTGAAAATATTTTATTTAAAAAGTAATCATTTATATTATTTAAAATAAGTAGTCAATGGGGATCTTTTTTTTTTCATTATCAACACCAGTTTATGCCTAAATATTTTTACAGATGATAAAAAATTCCCATTGATTAATTATTTTAAGTAATACAAGTAACTATTTTTATAATTTTTTATTCAAATCATTAATTTTCCACGAAACAAACGGAGTAATAGTTTTGGTTAAAGAGGAAGGAGGAGAAAATCAACAAATGATGAAAAATAAAGTTTATAGGGATTTGATAAATTATGATAAAAATTGCATAAGACTAGACCATAATTCGACGGGTGAAGTTAATCATGACATGGTGGACTAGCGACGAAACTTGTGGTAATGACATCGCCGATGATAGCATTACACTGGTCAAGGAGGTGTGATGATGATGACAGTGGTAGTGACATTGGTGGCGAGACGTAAATGAGGTGGTGGTGGACCGGCGTCGATGGTGGTGAAGGTGGCCGATCATGTCAGCATTGTTGGCCACGGCGGAAGGACAATAGAATGAGCATTCATTGTCATGTTTACTTTAAAGTAATATAAACACGGCAAATTTTGCACTACTACATTGATTACCTACGTGATAAAGTTGATAAAAATGTTAACTACACGTATTTTAGATGATACATCCCAGGTTCTAGTTATGATTTGCTCCGATTATAGTCTTTAATATCTAACATTGGGTCCTGAAATTTTCAGTAATAAAATTATTGGCGAAATTCAATTTGCGAGCATGCCAAAAGAGATGTCAGCAAAATTCCGCGTGCGCCAAGACTGTTCAAAATTCAAATGATTTGAGCAAAATCAGAACAGAGAGAAAATTAAACTTCAACGAAGATATCGGTCGATTGGACGGGCTAAAATTAAATTAATATTTATCTATAGGAAAATTGAAAAGGATTTGGTAATTATTTAAATTAGAGTAAAATATTGATCAATATACTAATTGTCGATTGACAAAATTAATTTGACCAATCAGAAACAATCACGACGATGAGAAATTCCTCCCGTTCTTTCTAAAAGTAGGAGGCCACTTTATTCATTTTGAGACAGATACGCAGACTGGCAGAGGCTCTAAATTTTGTAGAGTAGCTGTCGAGAAGTTCTTGACAATCAAAGAACTTCCAAAATGAGAAGTCTCGTAAGGTTTAAGTTATCAAGATTTTAACTAAAAATTTTGGTCATCGAGACAATAAGAAATAATCATCGTCATAGCCTAAATATCTTCAATTTATGATCAATCTTTCAATGCCCTCAATTACAATTGTGCTTGTGAATCAAGATCAATTCTTACCTATTTCTACTATTTTGTTCCCTGGAACAAAAAAAATAATCAAAATTTGTTTGTTAACATCAGTTAATTTTTCTATTCTTGAGAACAGATTTGTTTCTGGAAACAAATTTGGAACAAAATAAAAAAAATTACTACTTTATTTTCGAGAACAATTTTAGAATTTTTTTTTATTCTTCTTCCTCTTTTAGCAGGTCCACGGGCTTGGCGATGGCCAAAGACTTACTAGAGATAAGGTCCAGTGATCTCGCCAGAGGCTTGCTGCCTTGTGAACACTTGGCGAGGCTCCCCCGAGGTTGGCGATGTTGTTGGCCAAGATCCCGCGTTCGGCTAAAGGAGGAAGAAGAAAATAAAAAAAAAGAAAATAAAAAAGAAAAATCTCATAAAATTATTAAAAATTAAGTGAAATTTTATGTTACCAAAAAGTTTGAGACTACCAAACGTATTCTTGTTCATTTTTTATTTCAAGAATAGAAATTCTGTACGGCTATAAAATTATATGAATATTTAGAAACTCGTATAGGAAAGAATAAGAAAAATTATTTCTGAGCAGAATTTGTTATTGGAAACATAATATTTGCCAAACGCTCCTAAATTGTTCTAATGGAAAGAAGCAAAGATTGGACGATTTGATTTGGAATTAAGCCATTTAAGGCCTCGAATGGCCTTAGAAAAAGAATCAAAGTTTGTCCCGTTGGTACCAAGATTGCATCTTCGACCCAAAAAAAGAGACAAAAAGAGGGAGAACCAAGATCTCATTATCAAGTCTCTTCAATTGTCTTTTCATTACTAAAGGAGAGGAGTCAGGACAATTCTTGGTTTCATTTAGAATTGCAGATTGTACCCATTTCTTAAATTCATGTAAGTTGGGCACACTGTTTTCACTTCCATTTTCACAGTGCAGATTTATTTGTGTGCAATTATTATTGATGCAACTTGTTTATTCAGCAAAGTCTCTTTAACCGACAGAATAATAAATAATTTTTTTATATTAAAGCTAAAGAAAGTAGCTTAACGAAAAAAGAAACAAAAGTGGAACTAACTAAATACACATGCTCTTAATAAATAAATCATACATAATTTGTTTTACTTAAAATAATTAAATGTATTATATTGAGAAAATTACATTGAATGGGGAAATTCATTTAATTTAATATTTTAGGATAAGAGCAAAATTCATGAACTATAATTTGCACAATACAACTTTTGTCTTTTTTTGTCTACGGTTAAAATATTTGAGTTTATTCGACCAAATAAAATATATTTGAGTTTAAATTGAAAAAATAGATGACAAGAAAACATATTCAGATATATGCCTGTATATTATAGTTTTATGTTAAAAGAATCACGATTGTAGAAAATAAAGAAAACCTTTTGATAAAAAAAACAAACAAAAATATAACAAACTAAAGATATATCTAATTTAAATTATCACTTAATTTACTCAAATAATTAGATTCAATGCTTAAAAGAAATTATTGCTTATAAAATTATTTAATATAATATTTTGTAAAAATGAATAAGGACGAAGTTAATGGGTTTTAATTTTTGTAACACAACCATTGTGTTTTTCAATGTAATTTAACGTTTTTGAGTGCAAACTTGAAAATTCGATAAATATATGTTTAAATATATTGTTAAATGAAATAATATCTTCGAAAAAATTAATTTGATGAATTTAAGGAAACTTATTTTTTAAAAATATTATGTGCGGTACATAATTATATTATCTATAAAGTGATCACATGAACATAAAAGAAAGAAATAGTACATTTAGAGTTTCAAATGTAGCCTATTTATTTTCATCGATCTCGCATGATAAAAAGTTTATTTAGTTGAAATATTACTTTTTTATGATTTTAGAGTAGATTATTTATTATATGAATAGATTTCACTTGATTTTGATGTCTTAGAGTCAAGTCGTTCATAGAAAAAGTTTAAATAGAAAAAAGATAAAAAATTAAAATCCCACTCTAAATATACGTGTTACTGATGTTATTGCTAATTGAAGACAAACAAATTTTATTTGAGTAATTTGATTTAGTACAATAAAAAATTACATTGAACAAATAAAGTCACTTAGTTTAAAAGATAAAAGGATCTTAATAAATAATAGCTAATTTGTAACATGATTTATTGAAATTTTCTTTCAGTTATAACAAGATATTAATGTAATAAATAACTCCAACCACTTTAATATCACAACAATGTTATTTTTATCTAAAACTTGCAATTACATCTTTAAACAATAGAAGGCTAAATTGCATTTTTTTTTTTATAACATAGACCATTTATATTTTACTTATTCTTATTTTTTACTTTTGAACGAACTTATTTCATATGTATCTTTCTTTAACAATAGAAATACATTTATTATTATTATTATTATTATTATTATTATTATTATTATTATTATTATATGTTATGTGCTTAGAAAACTCAATAATATAACTTTTTTTTTTTCCTGCCTCATACTAATTTTAGGCCTTCATAACGTAGGATATTATTCTACTGATGTACACAATTATCACCGTCATACAAACCTCATCTTTTTCTCTTGCATCACATATCATATCAATGAATCAACGATTTAAATATGTCAACGGGTTAGGTAAATAGTTCTCTTCCACTATCAGTTCTTTTTTGGGATAAGCGCATTGGAAGTCATAAAATTTGTCATGAAAATGCAATTAAGTCCTAAAACTTTCAAAAAGTGCAATTAAGTCCTAAAACTTGTCACAAAGTGCAATTAAGTCCTAAAACTTTCAAAAAGTGCAATCAAGTTCTAAAACTTATCAAAATTGTTCAATCTAAGTCATTCCATTGATTGCACTTTTTGAAAATTTTAGGACTCGATTGCACTTTCGAAACAAGTTTTAGGACTTTATTGAACCTTTTGAAAGTTTTAGGACTTGATTGAACTTTCGTGATAAGTTTTATGATTTAATTGCACTTTTTGAAAGTTTTAGGACTCAATTACATTTTCATGATAAGTTTTAAGACTTATAATGCACTTATCCCTTCTTTTTTCATGTACTTTTTTCTCTTCCACGTAATGCACCTATAAGGCACGAATATCTCATTATATCTAATCCATGAATGTATCCTTACAGCTCCTACATCAGTTCAACATCATGTATAATATTCGCGGTATATAGTGTATCTTATGCCTTAATTCATAGAACATTTACCCTTTTTTCAATATCACATCAAACATTAAAATAAAATCCCGTGATAATCAAAATCAAAGAAAAGTTCCCAATATTGATTTTCACTGTTTTTCTCCCTAATCGACTCATGAGCCTTGATCAAGAAGATGCCCTTTTTTAGGAATAGAGGCATAGATGTCGCTTGCTTAGAAGAATGTGCTTCCTAATTAAACCCCACAAGTCACTTTTTCTCACGTCACGCCATGAGATGTAAGATTTGACTACTCATAAACAAATAAAGAGAAGCCCTTGATCTCTCCTGACAATAAGGTAACTAGTAACATGAAATGTCACTAATTAAGAATTGGAACATTTTTAAGAGCATGGTTTTGTATTAAATGCCAATTTCACCTTTTTATTTTATTTTATCTTTTATCATTTTCTGTCGTTTTTCATTTACACCTAAAATAAATAAGTTAACACCTATTTCACACTAAAAAGAAAAAAATGCCAAATGCATCCTATATTGAGTTATAATGATATGCAACTAATCAAGAATATTGACATTCAAAATGCCAATTTTCCGTGTTTTTCATTTAGCATGTCTTTTGTGCCCCTTTCTTTATCTACTCTAAAGATGGTATGATTAAACGCTTAAATCACAATAAAAATGTCGATTAACCATGAATTGACCACGGTGACATGAATTAAGCCATCATAAAAGGCTGAATTTGCGATTTTGACCCCAAAAGCACATACTTAAAGGATCGTTCCCAGACCACCTAGAGCCCTCAAATGAACCATAATGGGTCCCGGAGTCTGCTGTGCAGCGCACTAAAAGCGCTGCACAGCAGGCACTCAGTGCTTATTTTTGGTCCAAACGGGCTAGAGGTTCACGGAAAAATCCGATAGTGACTACGAACACTTCTACCACACATTTAAAACATGACATAAGTAAAAACATCATAAATGACAAGATGAACTAGGTTAATGTCAACACCAAACAAAAATTTAGTCTTTGAAACTTCGAAATAACGTTAAAACACTTTGAAACACACCCCAATGCACACTTGAACCGTGAGGGCCCGTGAGAGTGGTTCGAAACATACGCAAGTAGTTAAGTGCCGCTCAGAAGAGGTGAACGCTTGCTGTTCATGGCGCGGACAGTGGCGTACGACCCTCTCAATGCATGGAAAGTGGCATAGAGTACACTAGAATGATGGGAGATCGTCGCTAGACGAATACACAATCATGGGTAAGAAAAAAGCACTCGAATAAGGTCAAGATCTCTCTATTTCATGGCCGGGAAACGAAATCAGCAAGCGAAAGAAGATGAACGAGGCACTTAATAGCATAGTAATGAACATATAAACCACTAAATGCATGGATGCAACACTAAAGGCTATTCCTAACTCCTAGGGGCAGTAAACGAGAACATAAACATCAAAGAGAAAATGAGAATGAACGCAACAAGAGGAGAAGAAGGTCACAGGAATATTTGGCCTCAAACAAAACCAATTTTGCATTGGCCAAAACGACAACCGATTGTCCTGCCTCGACCGAGATAAAGTAAAGAGATTACACTAAGGAAATACTTCGAATAATGGCAATAAAAGAGGGGAAGCTGAGAGAGAGAGAGAGAGGGGTGGGGGTGAGAGGGACATAGAGAAAGCTAGGGAGAGAGTAGGGAGCGTGTACGTGAGCGTGCGAATCCTTAAGAAAAAATGAGATGAGAGAGGCACATGGTTCACGGGAAGAAGAGAGCGGGAGAGAGGTCGTCCTCTAGCTCGACTTCATCAATTGTACCTCTTGTCCCATAAAGCAGCACAGGACGAAGTAATTAGGGTTTGTCGGTGAAAAGATGTTCGCGGGTTAGGGTCTTGACTTAGTTTGACTCGGAATTGGGGGAAAGTGGAGAGAGAGAAAGGGGGTTGGTCTTGGTGGAAAAAGCCAGACAGATATTGTTGGGAAGTTCACCTATGGAGGCCCTACATTATCATTTTTCGTACTACGGATTAGCTGACACTATCGTGGAAGAAGCAAGACCTGGGAAGCCACGCTTGGAATCAGTGCACGAGCCACGGACAGTTGGAAAATAGACTTGAAGATGCTCTTGCAATTTTCAAGTTCGGTGGGCCTTTAACGATCTGTATGAGAACATTTCTATTTATAAGAATTTTTATTTTTTATTTTCAAAAAAAAAAAACGTAAAACCCGTTTGATAACGAGTTGATTTATTTAGGAATAGAAATGTTAGGAATGAATAAACGAAAAAAAAAAAATCGCTTCGTAAAGAACAATTTCAGAAATAAGCAAATTTTTTTTTTTATTTTTGTTTTATTTCTCTCTTGCTGTGGCCACCTCCAACCGCCTAGAGCCACCGCCGACCGCCGCCCGCCGGCCGCCGCCGATCGTGAGCAAGAATAAAAAAATAAAAAAAAATAAAAAACAAATAAATACAAATAAAAAACGCAAGAAAATAAAAAAAAAAAAAAAACAAAAAATAATAAATACAAAAAAATAATAAAAAATAAATACAAACAAAAAGAATAAAACACAAAAAAATACAAAAAAGAATAAAAAACAAATAAAAAAGAATAAAACACAAAAAAATACAAAAAAATACAAAAAAGAATAAAAAACAAATAAAAAAGAATAAAACACAAATAAATACAAAAAAATACAAAAAAAGAATAAAAAGAATAAAAAAGAATAAAACACAAATAAATACAAAAAGAATCGTTGCGTTCCAAACGCATTTCTATTCTTTTTCTATTCTAAGAGTAGAAATTTTGTATAGTTCCAAACGGGTTCTTTTACTTTCGAAATTGTCCTCGGAATAGAAATAGAAAAGAATTATTTCTGAAAAAAACTCTTCCCCAGCCAAGAAATTTTACCATGTGCACCCTAATAGAGCAAGAGAAGCCGGGTAAAAAATTTCCAAAGTGACTGGCTGCAACAAGTGGAGTTTTAATTAGTCCGTGAGCTCTAAAGCATTTATTGATCAAATTTTTTTGTCGGACTTGAGGTGTTAATTTTACAATATCCTTAGTTGTAGAAGAAATCTAGTAGAAAAAATGAATGCCGAATAACGAAATGACAAGATTGTCAATTAGCGGGCCAAATTCCACCTACGGAGAATTAAAATGGATGGTGCAGAATGCGTTAGTAGGATCAAAGGTGCGAGTGAAAAGAGGACATCGTGGGCCAATGTGGTATGCTGTAATTTTAGAGATACAAGCCTTTGAGTGCAAAGAAGGCTGAATGGGTATTGACTTTGAGCAATGTACTTAGTTACGTCTTACTATGGGTCTGAAACCTTGAAGTCTTGACTAAAATTTCATGACTTGTAGTCGATTAATAGTGGATTAATAGTCTAGACTAAACTAATTGACCCAAGCTTGAAAGTCGAAAATCATTCTTTTCATTTTTTGAGAATAAGTGCACACGAAGTCTTAAAAAATGCAATTGAGTACTAAAATTTTCAAATAGTACAATTAAATTGTCAAAATTGTCGAATTGGTGTAATCAAGTCCCTCTATTAATTTTGTCTAATTTGCCTAATGAAAAAAATTGACGTGGATTTTTTTAGTATATTCTTAAGACACATGGAAAAAAACTTGAAAATTTAAAGAAAAGAGAAAAATATTAAAAGAGAAAAGGGACAAATAGAAATTTTAAAAAAATTCTCAAAATCAATTTCGTTTCCTCTCAATTTTTCCTCCCTTTGACACCTAAATTTTGACAACCTAATTAGATGTTTATTGCATATAAAAATTTAGGGGTTGATCCCAACCTCTAAACAAAAATATTAATTAAAATGCATATATATATTAGGAGCGTCTACATTAGTAGTTAATTAAATCAATATTTGTATTGGATTGGCGATGGATGGACTTGGATAAATGGTTTTGAGCCTAATGGAGTTAAGCTTGCAATGAAAAAATTTGACCTAGCCCATTAATCGTCGTGGCCAAAATTCATTGGGAAGTTTATTGAGTTGGGAGATTGATTTGTCTTGGGGACTAATTAAATTGAAGAGGGAAATCAATTGTGCAAGATTTGAACAGGGTTGTGCCAAAAAATTTAAGTGTCAATGGTCAATAATTTTAAGCATGTCAAAGGTAGACCTATTAGATGGGTGGGATGGCTCATAAATAGTCCATCCCAAATCGATCCATTTAATTTGTATATGGCCCATTATCATCATACAAATTTTTCGACCCGAGATCCGACTCGACCTAACCCGTTTAACCAAATCTAGGAAAACTTGTTTCTTATGATTTAAAAAAAAAAAAAAGGGTATTGCCAAAATACTTTCATGCAATATAAATTTAGTGGATAACTTTTATAATTTGTTTTTAAATTGAAGCTTCATTTTTTTCTTGACAAATATTTTTCAGGAAGTCATTTTCTAGGAAAATATCAATATTTTATGGTGTTTGTCTAAAATCTAAAAATAAAATTAAAAATATTTTTCGCAGTTTGGTATAGAAAATTTGATTTGATTTTCCTCCATGCATTCTTTTAATTTTTTTTTTTTTGAAATTCGAACTTTTAATTAATTTTTTTGAAAAATAGAATTTTAAATTATTTTTATTTTATTTTTTTCTCCTTCCTTCTTCTTCAACGATCACTAGCTATAGTGATGGTCGACAACTGGTTGTAGGTTGAACCTTGCCAGCCTTCGACAAGGTTGAGCTTGCCGGATCGACAAAATTTGAGCCTCACCAAATGTTAACGAGGTCTTGGCCTCGCCAAATCTAGCGAGCTTGAGCTTGCCTAAGGTTGGCAAGCTTGAGTCTCGCCTACGAGGTCTAGGCCTCGCTACATTCAACAAGCTCGAGCTTGAGCTTGAATCTCACTAGATCGGCAAGGCTCAAGCCTTACCGGATGTTAGCAAGGTCTCGGCCTCGCCTAATCGGCAAGCTCGACCCTCGCCTAGCGTGACATTCGGGTTTTTCCATGTTTGGTAACAATATTTAGGATGATTTTTCGTGATGTAATTGGCTGGGAGTTCGATGCGTTAAAATTAAAACAATAAAATATTGACGCATGTGTTGATGGTGTAATGAGACAAAAATTGATTTATTGCTATGTTAGTTGAAGATGTGGACGGATAAACTTTCAATTCTATGTTTGAGAATTTTCAAGTTTAAGTTCACTAAATGGAGATTTTCCTAGCATTCAGTATTATACATAAATAATTTTAGTGGATTAAATTTTTTTTTTAGATTTATCAATGTTTTGAATGGACACTAATTTCTTGTTTATGTTGGTCTTGACTAGATATATATTTTCAGAAGCCCATAATTGAGCTGTTAGCCATTCTCTAAATTGCATAAGTCTCTCCTCATTTTCTACCAATAATATTAACCCACATGTTCCTAGAGACATTGAACTTAGCTTAGTATTGATATCATTTAGTACATCATCTCTTTCAACCTTGTCCAATTAATGCTCTTGATAAGTCTAACTCTTATTCATTCATTTTTACTTGCCCAAGAAGTAGCTCCCCTTCTTTCTTCATTTTTCCACCAATCATCTTTAATTACATTCTTCTTGCGACATTGACCTTAGTTTAGTTTTGAGGTCATATCTTATGTCAAATCCCGGGTCCTACCCTCCGCGTAGGCACATGACACCCTCCTTTGCTTTGGGATTAAGTTGTGACATCCCAAGAGGCGTCGTTGTCCCATTGATTTTATTTTTCCATTAAGCACATGCAGAAGCGTGCAATCCCCAACCAAATCAATCAATAAACAATGGATAGTCAGGGAGAAACGCTCACACAAACATACTGCATAACTTCCAAGCTTTATTTATCTATTCAGTATATTTACAATTTACAAGTCCTCATTTCTAGGACTGTTCTGAGGGAGAGAGAATGTGGATGAGCCTAATGGGTTGAAAATAGGTTCTAAACTCAACCTGTTCAGATCCATTTATTTTAGGCTTTAAACATTTTAACCCATTTTAGGAAGACTTTTGAAAATTGAAGTGACCATATATGACCCATTTTTGTTTTAAATGGGTTATGGGTTTAAGACCAATTTTGACAAATCTAGTCAAAAGCATATAAGATTGGACATGGACAGGATTTGGTCAATCATAGAAAATATTTGCTTGAAGAAAAGGAAAGTCAATGCACGGAAGAGATATCGTTGAGTGGACTATAAATAAGTTACATTTGGATGGACTACAGATATCGTTTGCATGGGAAAGAAATAGCAAATGTACTTGGACAACGAGAGAAACTTTATCAATGCCAAGATTGTTTGGAAAAGACTCCATGGATGATACATGTTCTATAAATTGGAAGTAGAATTATCCATTGCTAACACAACACACAAAAGGGTCTCAAGAAACGACCATGGAAAGTGTTTACTAGACTTTTTTTCACATTGAAGAGTACCATTCAAGTGTAGTTAAATTCATTTCCAAGTTAGGGCTTATACGGGAAGCCAAAGCCTGAAGGAGTAAGGGCAACGAAAGAAGTTTGTGTTAGTGTTAACAATTGAGAAAACCACATTGACGACCTAGCTAGTAAACGTCGACTCGGTGGAGCTAGCTTTGGCTCGTCCTTGTCGATGGAGCCAGATCGCCTTCGACGCCTTTAAGAGAACAAAATTTGGCTCAATTGAAGGTCGCGAAACGAGATTTGGCTCCTTCGTCGAGTCAGCCATGGTGGACTTGGATTTGGCTCTAATCTTTGTTGAGCCGATCATGGCTGCTTAAGCTTCGTCGAGGTTCTTGTTCTTAAGTCCATGCCAGAGTCCATTTCTTTCTACTGGATTCATTGATGCTTTGAGCTCTTACTCCACATGAATAGGGCCTTCCCGATAATCTCGTTGTCTAACATTTCACATGGACGTGCTCCTCTTACTTTCTTTTTCATTATAATTTTATCGTATTTTCTTCATAAATTTAAAGTTTCTCCTGATGTGGCACTTTAATGGATGCCACAATGATGCCAAATGTATTATTCTTTAGTAAATTTGAATGGAATTAGTAGCTAGAGCAACCATTGTCTCTACAGGCTTCATCTCATTACAACATTTATATCAATTATAATGCTAGTATTGGCAACCTCAAGAATTTTTGTTGCTACTCCATCCGAAGCTAAATAGTCTCAATCTGCATAAACACTGCATAATCAATTCTATCTAAAAGAATTAGAGACTCATTAAATGTAACTTCTTTGCTGAAAATAGATAAATTTCATTTTGAGTCCCTCGTATGTAGTCTAGGAATATGCATTTTCTTGTCCTTCTTTCGAGCTTACCATCATTCTCTTAAACATAGCATGGCGGCTAATACTACAAGAACAAAATAATGAACAACGTTACACAACCAACCTTTCTTGAGTTTGACATCCAATTGTAGTCAATAAATTATTTATTGAGTAGCACGTCATACTAAACGTTCATGTTACTGTCATTTCGTACATGTTTAGTTGACATGCTACCACTCTAAAGTAGCATTTTCTTGAGTTTCACCATGAATTTCCTTGACATGCTACCACTATAAAGTATTTTATGGGCAATTTCTAGTAATGTTTTGCTCACCAACTTCGTAATCTGTTGTGGTTCACGAGTACCAATGTAGTACCTTACTATGCCTTCCTTCTTGCAAAATTTGTTTAGCTTCTAGTAAATGTTCATGTTATCGTCATTTCGTACATGTTTAATTGTCTTACTAGTCACCATTTTGGTCAAAGCTCTTACTTGTCTGATCTCAACTATTACATCAAACTTGTGCCTTAGCATAAGCATCCCAGTTTTCTTTGAGTAGTTTTCAACAACTCTTAGCATTAATTTGACACTGTCCCCGAAGGAAATCGCGATAGCTCGTGAACATCCAAGTGAATCAATTCTACAACTTTTTGGCATCACTAATATTTATACTAAACTACACCTTTTACCATTTGTCCAAGTCACAACACTTGCATATATCTTGTTCCCCAACCATGATACCTCAAAGCAGATTCTTTTTACTCAATTGCGCTTTACCACTATTGGTTCACTAATGAGTTGTAAACTAGATAATGTTTAATTAGCGTGAAATAAGCAACCGGAATTCATAACCCATCCATTAAATGACAAATCCTTAGTGACAAACAAACATAGTTAGCAAAATTTGAATTATTATTAACTATAGTTATAACATCATTAGTAGATTGAATAATTCAATTCCTTTCTCGTTCTTCAGCTTAAGGTAATCCCATACCACCTCTTGCCATAATTCCAACATATAACACTACCAATCTAGACTTACTACATTTGTCCATGTTTGCATTACTTTCGTTAGCACGAGTACGAACTCTTCCTTTATTTTCACCTACTAAAGTAGCAAACACAAGTTCATCAAATTCTCTCTTATTGATGTCTTCACTTAGAATCAAATTGCAAAACCTCAAGGCTATGTGCCTCTTCAAAAAAGGATAGAATCAGATATAAGAGGAATATAACCTGGATAAAATTATCTTATGGGGAGGTGGGATGAAGATGGGTATGTATATCCATTATAGGAAAGCTCTTTTTTTTTTTTTTTCAAATAACAAACTTTTTAAATTAAAAATAACCAAAAATGAAAAAAATGATTTATTTGTTTAATTTAATTTAATTTTTATTTATACATTCAACTTTAATTATATCTTATAATATAAATTCAATATATAAATATAAGTATATATTTATATCGATTACATATTTTAGGTATATTACTACAATTTATTATTTAATAAAATTGTATTAGAGAATGATGGAAGAGGAAAAAGAAATAAAAATAATAATAAAAAGAGGAAAAAAATTAAATAAAAATAAAGTAGGTAAGAGTGTTGCGAGAAATTTTTACTATTTTGTTTGTCTAACATTTATATGTCATTTATACCAGATAATGTACATGAAACAATGTGAATATATCCGAATTTATTCTTTGTGAATTACCAAATAATGGATATGATATGACAAAATTTATAGATTTCATATTCTATCCTATTCGGTCTTATCTTGATTAGAAATTATACAACCAAATGTAGGCTAAGCTTCTTGACCTAGATGAATTATTAAGTAATAACAATAGCATTCAAACTATCAAATAAAGAGGATAATAGAAACAAAGCACATACCTCATCATCAAAGTCAATTTCAATGAACTCAATTGACTAATGACCATATTGAATTCATTGATATGTTTAGGGTTTGTTTAGTAATGCTTATGCTCCAGATAACAATTTATTTTCAGAAATAGTTTTTTTCGATTACTATTCACTAGAACAATTTTTGAGTAAAAAAAATGTGTTTAGTAACTACACAATATTTCTACTCTCGGAATGGAAAAAGAATAGGAATGGTGTTTAGTACGACCCACAAACTTTTGTAATGTATAATTTCTATTATTTTTTAATAATTTTAAAGATTTTTTTTTATCTTTTTCTTTTCTCATACTTCCTTGCCACCGCTGCCGCCTAGCGGTGGCTGGGCGGTAGGGGGTAATGGTGGTCAGCGGCTAGCGGCGAGGAAGAAGAAAAGGATAAATAACTTATTTCTAAAAATTGTTCTCGGGAACAAGAAACTATTTTTTTCTACTTATTGTTTCTTTTCCAAATTTATTCTCTGGTCACTTTTCTATTAGAAGAATAGAAAAATTAGTTGACGTTACCAAATATATTTCTTTTTTTTTTTTTAATTTCGGGAAGGCGAAGAACAAAAACAAAGAAATTGGAACCTTGTCAAATGGACCCTTAGCAACCATCATATCTTCGTCCGTTTTTAAGTAAAATAGATGCAGCATCAACTAGATCTTGTTGATTGTAGAGGGATTCTTATTCATATTCAATAGGGCACTCATCAGTCCTGTAGTGGTCTTCTCTTTCATGATGTTAAATACGACAAGTACAAGCCAACGTCAATTAAATATCCTTAATTGTTTCCCTATTATATAGGACTTTAGTCTTGTGTGAGATTGACCATTTTCATTGCAAAGAGTACTTTCCCTTGCACTCTCCCTCTTTTGCTACTTATTAATTACCAATGTCCCTCCTTCCCTTTTCTCTTGATTATTTCTTTATTCTAATTGTAATTCTCTTTTATTGAAGAAGTGCTCTACCTTAAATTAACACGATAGTGTACAAAATACGTTTGCTAAAATAAATATATGTCAAATCACATGTACTTGAGATAGAGAAAATAGTCGAAATATAATAGGTCGAAATATTAAATCAACTATTTTATAAAATAAGTTGTTCAAAATGATAATGTTTGGCTAACGTCAAAATTTTTTGATATTAGGCTATTAGCACATTATTGTGAAGTTTTCTTCATGCTTACTCGTTTATTAGTGTTGAGGCACACACTAGCCTTGTGCGTAATCCTCGGTGGTTACATTAAGAGTAAAGAATAAGATTTTTAGGGATTAAGTGACTATTTAACCAAGTGGATATGGCCTAGATAGTTATTAAAGATATGTAAATTGAGTGGTTAATTAAGAGAGCTGTTAACTTTTTATGCAATGGTAATTTGAGAAAGCAAAAAGTTAGTACCTTGGTTTTTGGGTTCTTCACTAAGAAGCAAGAGTTTGTGACACCAGCCAAGGGCCGCCCCATTGTCTAATAAATATGCTGTTAGCAAGTTAACCAGACTGTATTCCTTATTTTAATGTACATGTACTTGCACTTCAGCCCCCAAATTTGGTACAATATATTTTTTGAGCTCTGTACCTAGCTCTACCCTCTAAAAGTGTTTTTACATCCCGAGTTGCCGAGATCCGCACGAGATCCAAATGAAACAGTTTAAGGATTTATTCAGTGCGGTTTTGGCTCTAATATATAGGCAAAGCATGTTCAATTTTAATTTTGTACATGTACTCCGTGCAAAGCAATTGATTGCCTAAAAGATGACGAGAAAACAATCATGTCAAATTATAAACAAAAATTAATCCAAGATGAATTTAATTTTATTTATAGTAAAATAGGACATATAAATTATCTAATTAGTGTGAACTTACTATATATATCACTTGTGATCTATATTGTTTTCACATGATTTCTTAGTTTCTTCATTGTCTCCATCACATATAGAAGATTGTACGATTATAGTCACCGCTGTAACTCAGAAGTATTGCCCCGTTTGGTTCGGCTTTGGGACTCTAAAGTTCCTTGGTCAAATGCAAATGCATTTGGTTCGATTTTTTGAGTGACTTTGGCAAGATGATGCGGTGCATTTCCAGAGGATTCTAAGGCTATTAGTCCAAAGTAGGTCTAGAGGTCATTTGGGGACTTGCATTTTCGGAGTGCAAGTTAAGGTTCTTGTTCATCTTCTCCGGTGGAGAAGCCGATCGGAGGCCGACAATCGCCGGCCAAGGGGTCACGCACGCTGATGACGTGCTGGCAACCGTCGCTTGAGGGTCGCCTGACCCTGGCGACCGTCGTTGGACCTCGGGCGACGCCGGGCCACGTGACCGAGGCGACTAATGGCTCGAATCGCGCGACCCAGGTGGCCGCCTGAGGTCACGCGACCTTAGGCAACGGTCGTCGGGGTTGGGAGACCCTAGGTAGCCATCGCTTGGGGTCGCCCGATCCCGACGGTTGTACGGGGGCTAGATCCGGCGGTCCGGTGGCTAGACTTAAAAAAAAATACAAATATATTTTTTAATTTAATAAAACTCATTTATAAATGCAAATTTTACTAAACGGTATTTTAGCCAAGTTGTTTCTTAATGCAAATTTTAACAAACGTTATTTGCATTTCGGAAAACCTCTTTCACCCAAAGGTATTTGCATTTTTGCAAGTGCATTCACCAAAAGCCGAACCAAAGGCCCTATATTCCCGTACGAGTCGAATGGACAAAATTAGAGAACGACTTTAGCAAATAAGTTCAGATTTCTCGTAAAATAATAAATAAATAAATCCATGCTAAGCATGGGCACGTACGGTGGTATTTATACTACTAAATAAAAACAAACATTTAAATTTGGTGTCCACCTACTAAATTATCCTTAATAAAAAATGACTAATTAAGATTTTAAAAAAGAATGTAAGGGCTCAAAGTAAAAAGTGGCCTGAGAAACAGTGAAAATAATAGCCTCTAAAAGAAAAAAAAGCTGGTCTATTAGTTTTATGCAGGAGCTTTCGTTAATCATGTTCTACAAGCTTGATTGGAATAGATTTAACATTGTTCCATGCACGATAATGTTTTGAATGATCCACAACCTTCTTTAACCTAAACCCTATCTGATTAATCACTGGAGTGCGTTGGGTTCTAACTAATGTAAAAGCGATCGGGTTCGAGAGAGCTAGCCCAAGGCAATTATTGTTGCCTAAGACGGTCCATTTGCCCTTCGAGTCAGTTGGGTTCGGGCAAGCTTTATAGTGGCCAAGCGGTCGCAACACTACTTAACAATTCAAGTTGAACTCAAGTGAACAAAAATAGAAGAAATTACACAAATGGTTCAATTTTGGTCACGTTATTTTATTTTTCAAAAAACAGGGACCTTATAATATTTTCCGACCATGATATTGCAGTGTATTTTAAGTGCCCATCTAGATGTAGATGAAATTTGTTGACTTGCCATGTCGACACGGAATAAAGAATGAAGAATCCATGTCATGTTAGCACTTGAGGGGATGTCTTTTAAATTTTTTTTAGCATTCGAGTCATTGATTGAAAGTATTATAAGAAAGTTATGACACTTGTTGCATTCTTTTTTTTTGTTGATATTAATTTTTGGGACTCAATCGCCATTTCTTATTATTATAAAGCCGGAAAAAAAAAAAATCCTAAAATCTGGCCGGACCAAGCCTGTGGCGATGTGCGGACCGCGCACGGATAATTTCGACAATTCCCTCCCCGAAAAAGAGAAATAAATACTTTCCAGAGAAAAGAAAAATACAGAATTCGCAAAAAAACAATACCGCCACTGACGTCATCGAGGGAAAAAACTCCCTAAAAAAAAAAAAAAGGAACGCGCACGCAACTTCGCTGGATCAGGACAAACCACGCTGGGTCGGTGCGGATTTACGAAAATGCCCTCCGTGTCCACCTCCCTCCCGTTAACCGGCGGGACATCACTCCTCCCCCTCGGCGAATCGCGGAAACTTCCTCTCTCCTTCCTCCGTCCTCCGTCCTCCGCCGTACTCCTCCGCCGTCCTCCTCCGTATCAATCGCCCTCCGAGGAAAAGCCTCCGCGCACCGCCGCGCACCGCCGCGTCGCACCGCCGGGCGCGGATAAGGCGGAATCGCGGGGGCGCTCCACCCGCGCGCGCGCGCGCAGGCATCGATCGAGCGGTCCCCGAGCGTCGGCGCGGCGACCGACCGACCGACGAGGCAGGAGAGAGACAGAGCGCTAGGGAGGGCGGGCCCCGCTTCGCCTCGGCAATCGGAGCTTGCCGCCGTGGATGCTCGCTTCTTCTTGGATGAACGCCAGGTCCTTCTCCGCGCCTCCTTTCGACGATCGCTCCGTTCGGTTATACTCCCGTACCTCCGAGCTTTTGCGGTTCTTCTTAGATCCGTACGTTCTTTTTCCCCGCCCGCGGCGTTAACCGCCGTCCGATTGATTGCGCGGAGTAGAGAGTAGGCCGCGGGTGTTAAGAGTGTTCGGCGTTTTGACGTTTCGCTCCTCCGATTGATTGGTGGCAGAGTTCCGGAATGGAGTATCCGCTCGGTGGTCATGCTCCGGCCGTGCTGCAGCTCCAGAAATGGAGCCCTCCTCGGGCCGAGCTCAACCTCTCGGAGTTTCGCGAGGCTTTCATATCCCCCACGCGGCAGCTGCTGCTGCTGCTCTCGTACCAGTGCGAAGCCGCATTCCTTCCCCTGCTTAGAGGTATCTTGTCTATGTGCATCGCGAATTTTAGCTGAGATGAGACTTGGATATGCTTTTGTTCTTTGAGTGGATTGCTAAGTATGATTCTTTTTGTTATTAGGGTTCTAGAGTTCCTTCTTCCAATACAAAGTGGCCGTATTTTACATTGGTGTATGTTTGCTGCAGGGAACTTGAACATCGCAAATAATTCAGAGTGCTGTGGCGATGGGACTTCTCAGGATCATGGTTTGTCACCTTCGACAGACCATAATAGGTCAAACTTAGGGAATAATTTTCCATCCACATCGGGACCAGCAACAGAATGTGATGTCGAGTTTTTATCGTAGTAGCTTTCCTGGAGATCATAGTTATCCATTTATTTCAGATGTAAATTCACTGGCTTGGGGTGCATGTGGTGACACCTATAGTCATCACCAGGATACTCCATTCAAGGAATTTCTTTTTGTTTCCGGGCGACAGGGGTGACGGTTCATGCTTTTCGTCAACATGATAATTCCAGTGAAAGAACTAAATTTGTGCCAGAGTCTGAATTTGGGGAAGGAAGGTGGATGGAATGGGGCCCTTGCGCTTCGACTGCTCAAACTACAGAGCCTTCTAGCTCATCACTGGAGGTCTCTGGAAATTGCACTGGGGTAATTGAAAAAACGACGGGTGATCACAAAGGCTCTGATAAGGATGAGTCATTAAGCAGCATGCTTTCAAAGAGGTGGTTGCGGTCCTTCTTTACCAGAGTTGAAACCGTGGAATTTGATGGTAAAATATGGATCCAGTTACCTTCGGGGCTGTCCTATCCTCACTCTGCTGAGGTTGTTTCTTTTACCATTTTTGACAATAATTTCTCATCTCCGATGCCGTTTCCAATGGTCATTATGTTGGAGACGCCAAAGATATTCAACCTGAAACAGTTCTTGATCCACTTGATGATGCATCTGTAAATTCCAGCCCTAAATTTCAGTCCGATAGATTATCCAATTTTTTAGGTGTTGGCCTTGACTGTCACTATAGTTGTTCCAAAATTTTCTCCAGCAATTCACATTACTTGATTGGGTTTGTCTTAACATCAGAAGATTATAGTTCAATTAGTAGTAGTGGTGCCAGTAAAAGATTGGGGAGCAGAACTTTCATTGTTGTTCTCAGAGTAGCTTCTTTGGGAATTGAGTGGGTTTCCTCAGTAAGGCTTGGGGAACATTTAACCTTGGACCTGCCAGGAGTGTGGACAGACTTTTGCTTTTCTGATAGTCTAGTTGTTTGCCTTGCTGCTTGCGGCTTGATATCTTTTTATGTGGCAATATCTGGTGAGTATGTAAGAAGCTTAGATATCATGCAAGCTTGCGGAGTAAGTTCTCAGTTGAGCTCCTTTCAGCAAGAAAATATCCACCTGGGCAGAAAACCACAGGTCAAACCAGTTGAGACTTTTGAAGAGTTGACCCATCAAAGCAGTCGTCTTAATGTCAGAAGGAAGTTTACAAGGCTAGTTGCTGCTTCTTACACATCTCTACTAGCTGCAGTTGATGAAAATGGTGTGACATATGTAGTATCTGCTGCCGATTTCTTACCAGCTGAACACTATTTGAGTGCACTGCTTCCGCCACATATTCATGAGTTGGGGATACTAGCTGGGTGGGAGGTTGGTGGTTTTGACATAGGGCATTCGTTGGTTTATCCTGGTGTTTCAAGAATGCAACATGGAAACAAGGGAAGTAAGGAGCTTCAGAAATACCAGAACTGGTATTTGAGTGGGATGAGAAGTGAGCAGGACTCCTCTTTGACTGGATCTGCCACTTCGATGAAAACATATGAGAGTTCTCAGGGCTTAAGCTTAAAATCAAAGTGCAGGCGCACAGTCTTTCTTCCCACGGATGGTTTTAAAGCGGATGACTGCATATGTTTGTCTCCTCTGGGAATCACTAGGCTAGCTAAAAAGCACATGTTGAAGCAAGATGGTTGCCAAATTATGCATTGTAATCTTCAAGTGGATTTTGCTGTTTGTAATGACCAGTGTATGAATACAAAGAACAAGCCCTTCAATCTCCAAGTGGGTGAAGGGGTTTATTTGGAGAAGCAGTTGGATGCACTTTCAAGGATGCCTGTATTTGGTGACACAGCATGGACTTTCAGTAGTTCTTCCCTCAACTTCAGTTTCACCAAATAGGCTTCCTAAATCTATAGGATATAAGTTCAGAAGTAATGATGGAGGCGCTCTAGATGAAGCTGGCAATCACTTGGGAATTGAAGAAAGATACCGGCTTTGGTCACCTTGGAAACTTGATGTTTTAGATAGAGTCATTCTCTGTGAGGGCCCAAGAGTGGCGGATTGTTTATGCTTAGAGAATGGTGAGGTTCATACTCTTTCATACTTTCTTTTAGCTTGAAGGACTACATTATGTTTCATTACTTCGTGGTGGTTGTGAGATCTACAATTGCTGGTTGTTCCTTGTAATTGCATCCGCAGCCTGGACATTGGCCAAGTTTTCTTCATTAGTTCTACTATTGATTTGGCAATCTGTCCTTTGGCCATTGTATTTGGATAAGCATCTTGATTGTGATTGCATATGTGAGAAGAAGTGCTTCTTTTCTGTCATTTTGTTGGACTGGTTAAACCCGACTTAGCAGGAGCTGTGAACATGAATGCTAGCTATGTTGTGGCAAATCTTTCTGAAGAAAATCTGTGACACCTATTAAAATATTGCGAAAGAATGTAGCAAATGACGGTGAATATGACATGTATCAGCATTGTGGATCATTGGCTGTGCTAAAGCATAGAGATAAGGGAATAGCAATAGGTGCACAAGCTTGTACACTAAGCGTCATTGTGCATGTGATGTAACTTCACATATACATTCCGTAAGTACACGCAAGAATCTTAATTATTTACCTCTTAATCAATGTGGATGTGTTACCACTTCACACACTTTGATATGAACTATTAAGTTTTTAACTGGAATGGAAACTAGCTGGAATTAATACGAGATCTGAATTTATTGGAGCACACTAGTAGTGGGGTCCTTTTGTTCTTAGTTGGCTGTTGATATATCGAATTGCCAATGCCATGAAAACCATGTTTTGGCATTTTATGCTCTGTCGGCATTAGCCATTTCTTTGGGCCTTGAATTTATATACACCGTGTTTATTTGGACTTGAACATTAGTTGATCTGGTAATTCTATGTGAAGCATGTCTTCACAGCCTGAAATTGTTCGGCTCAAGAGGATTGTATGTAGACATGAAAACATGAAAGCTTGATATTATTACAATTGTAGAATAATCGAAGTAATTTACCTATGAAAACGTTTTGCACTGGACTTCCTACTCTTTTATTCAAATATATGTGGCATTGATATTTTCATCCTATTAAAAGTAGGCTGAAGCTGAACTTAATACTCTCAGAGGAATAGGCTGAGCTGGATGTGACCGTGTTATTGCTGCTTCTTTATCATCATTTACTTTCTCTTCTGAGGATCTTTTCTCTTTATGTTTTATTTTCTTTTTGAGCTACACAATCGTCATCACGATCACTAAGATTAATCAATGACCGAAGTCTGCCACTTCAGACAGAAGGTCCATTGGCTCTTTTTTTTTAGCCTTCTGGATAGGAGAGGAATACTTAGGAGAAGAGCTCCTGGTTTTATGGTAGAAAATTTTAGCAAGTCATATTGGAAGGTCTATCTTTTTTCCTTTTAGCTTTGGAGGCTGTCGTTTTCCTTTTTTCGTCCCTGATGACTCTTTATCGTTCATATAAGTTAAATGATTCCTGGTGACTTAATGACCAGTGACAAAGTAAAGTCGTGTCAAGGATGCAAACCCCAGCCACCCCTTAAAAACACAAAGTAAAGAAAGGAAAAATGACACAGATCCACCCGCCCTGGGGGGGGGTGTTTGGGCTGGTGTTCTATTGAATATTGCAGGAGATGTATTTTCAGATTGCAATTGGTTTGAGGGGTTTTTACTGGCATATTACTATGGCAGATGTGTAACATGGTTATCTTGTCAGTCAAGAATAAGATCCTGATATTTATACTTTTAAGCAGTGAACTGGTTAAATCCAAGGACCTGGCCTGTCACAAGATGTAAAAGCAATTCCAAATGAGCCAAATATATTTAAAATAATTGAAGTACGTTGGAAGACGGATGATATTTCCACGTTTGGATGATTTAATGTTGAAGGAAGGGGTTTAGCTTAAAAGCATTAGATGTGTAGATAAATTTGATCTAATCTAGCATATTCTGTGTACTTTTAGTACATTAATTTGATCAAATTTGGACTATTTGAAATTCCTGTTACCAAATGAAATTGAACATGTCTTGTATGAGTAGCAGTCTGAAAAAAGAAAATGAAGATGAAAAATATTTGAAAGGTCAGTGCTTCTATATCTTTTAGTATGACATTTACATAATTGTTTTAACCTTGATATGATAAGAACAACTACATTCACATTCAAAAGGCTTATTTGTGAATATTACTTGAAAATTTATGATGTTTAATTATGTGCTATAGTGTCATACAGATAGTAATAGAAAAAAATTGCTTATGTTTGGTTGAAAAAAAATAGTGCTTGGATAGGAAATTAACAATATTCAAGACTTGTGCATCTCTTCGGCCTTCAACCTGTTTGTTATAAAGTGTGGTCCCTAATTTGCCAATTGTTGTTTGTCGGAAATGATATATGATACACATGCTCTTTTGCCTTTTATGATCATGTTCTCTACTTCTTTGTAGTCATTTCGCTATGATCAGTTGTTATTCCTTTCTTTTTCTCAAGTATTTCGGATTCCTAGTGGTGAAAGGTGTTTGTCTTGGCAGGATGGGACCTTAAAGTTTCTCGAATACGTCAATTACAACTAGCATTGGACTATTTGAAATTTGATGAAATTGAGAGGTAATATTCTGAAGTTTCTTTATGAAATCGTATGTCACTCCTTAATATATGTCATGGTTTTGGTGTACAAAATTCTGAATATTTTTCTACTTTGCTATGTTGTTTGCCTGTTTTTATTGGTCGAACGTGCTAGTGTTTTTTAGCATATATACTTTTAGTCTCACATCGTGTTGACAATATGTATAATTTGTTCCATTGTTATTCATGTTGAGAAGAAAATTACATATACTTAACCGTTGAGAATGACTGACTGACTCAATTGACGCGTCCTTTGGTTCCTCATTTCCCATCACCAAAATTAAGGGATCTTGCTTCTTTATAAATTATGGGTCTCACTATCTTTTTAACCACACATATTGATTGACATGCCTTCGAGCCTTTGTCATACCGCCAATCTCCGCATGTAGTGTAGTAATGTATAATATACATGTCTTTCCTTTATCTAAGAACTTCAGCTTTTGGAACAAATGGTTCCGTATTCAATTCCCTTTTGTTTGAGGGGTTTGGTTGGGTCAAACCTAGGAGATGATGGTTTAGTGTTCTTCAAATTGGACGTTTGACCACATGGAGATAATTTGATGTCCAGTTTCGATGAATTGTACCAGAAACGACTGATCTTCTCTTAAGTTGAGATGGGGCTGGGAATTTGCAAAGGCAGGCAGACATTCCATGATGTTTTGGAATGGATATCTTAGTAATGGAGTCTAACTGACTTATTTGTCATATCTATGTATTGTTTCTATGCATTGATTTTCTCTTTTCTTGAGGGATGTAATTGGCTTCATAGACATGGTAGATACTGTCTGTTGTGAATGAGTTCTTATTTGATCTTTGAGCTCTTTGGAATGCCATCATTTAAGCACAGGTTGCAGTCCATCCTTATATTTATTAATCCTGTATCCGTAGGGCAATGACTCCACTATTAGCCAGCAAGCCTTCATCTTGGTGCCCTTTAATGACATTTATCCTTTTACTGATCAAAAGTAGAGTGTACATGCGTCAATGGATTAGTCATTCATATCCCTAAAAAATTCGGATCTGTTTGTCATTACTGTTATTAGGGAATAGCTTTTGCTTTCTGTAAGTCCATAGAGATTATAAGAGCTAAATCAAGATGTTAATGGTCTTTGTTGCCATTTTCAATATTCGTCAATTCGAAAAATGTACTAGTTAGCTGCAGTTCATCGTTCTCTGTCATGAAATGAATCAAGTGGATGGGTTATTACCCGAAAATTATGTCAAATCCTCCACCTTCTTCTGGTTCATAAGAGTAAAAGATGTACTTGGAAACATTGATCACATAATTACTACAAGTATGGAAAACTTGAATAGAAATTTAGATGTTTCTAGCATATAAACAAGCATGGAACATGAGCAGATAATACTGGCTGTTTTGTGTCACGGAAAGTCATAGACTTCATCAGAACTCTTTTTTCCAAGTTAAAAAAATACCTAAAAGTTGAATATTTTTAATGGTAGAGTTGACTATACAGTTTCTGATGTACTCAATTTTGACAATGATCCTTCTGTTTCCCTTTTCTGACTCTTATCTTTTGCTGGATGACTAGATCCTAGATATGCTTGTGGGTGTCGATCTCTCGGAAGCAGGCATTTTGAGAATAATCTTCCAGGCTGCTTTTTTGATGTATGGAAAAGTTGGCAGTGATACTGATGTAGCTGTGGCATCAAAGTGTAAGATCTCATTTTCGGTTCATCTTTTCTGTGGTTATACAATTACATAGAAACTACAATATTCCAGAATACCATTGTCAGAGCCCTAATCCACTTCCTAATGGAAGTGCTGCAGTCATCTTATTTATGCATTTCTATTCTAGGTCATTACTTCTACAGACGATAATAAGTACAGTTTCACTATCCTGCTGAAAGTTGATCAAGATTTCTGCATAAATCTATCTGAATATCCATATCATAATTAAACACCTGTCTCAAAAATTTGCAAGAGAATGGGTCACATCAAGTGAAAGAACTTGAGATGATCTATAGGAACAGGAAGTTGTATCTTCTCCCTTTATCCTGCTCAGAGCATGAGGAGAATGGCAGGCCTTACTTCTCCATGAAACACAAAACTTATTGGCAGGTCCCACTTTAATGTATTTGGATGTAGCTTTCAAATGAACTCTGGCTGGTCTGTTAGTTGCTACTACTGATGCTGTAAAGGACAAGGGAAAGAAGAATTACATCTCATTGTTTGTCATAATAATCAAAATTCTTGCTGGGAAATACTTCTGTTATACAGGATTAATAAATTCCCCCAAAGTGGTATTACAGAACTGTTTACTTTATATCAATTTCCAGAATGTTGACCAATTTTAAAACCTTTTTAAACCAAAAGCATAACGACAGTATTGATTCTTCTTTAGTTTGTGGAATTACCATATTTTCAGTGAGTGACCACATAGTAACAGGAACGTCAAATATATATATATTTTTATTTTTTTCTGGTCAGGGAGGGCCAGAGTTTGCGCCATTAGAAAAGGGCATTCATTAGTAGTTTTTTTTTTTTTTTTTTTTGATAGATAAAGTTAAATTTTAGGGCAGTAAGGGCTGCAAACCCATGTGCATAAGAGCCCAAGAAAAGAAGGCTGAAGCCATTACAAAACAGCTCTGAAAACCAAAAAGAAGCTCAAATACAAGATTATTATCAAACTATATTAACCAAGGCATTTACATCCACATGCAGGTTTCCTCTATACCAAAGTGTATTACTTACTTTGAGCTAATTTTTAATAAAAAAGAGATGGAAGATTACTCTCCATCAAAAAAAGTATTTTGTTCCACTCCTTCCAAATCAACCCAGAAGCAGAAGGAAGAATTGAGGCAATCCTTCTTTTCTTCTGGTAATGAATACCCAAGCCTAAAGTTCTTGCTCGATTGAACCTCCAATAACAGTCATAACTTTCTTATAATACTTTCAATCAATGACTAATGCTAAAAAAATTTAAAAGACATCCCTCAAGTGCTAACATAGGCATGGATTCTTCATTCTTCAATGAAACAAGTGTCGACATGGCAAGTCAACAAATTTAAATCTACATCTAGATGGGCACTTAAAATACACTGCAATATCATGGTAGGAAAATATTATAAGGTCCCTGTTTTTGAAAAAATAAAATAACGTGACCAAAAATTGAACCATTTGTGTAATTTCTTCTATTTTTGTTCACTTTGAGTTCAACAGATTGTTAAGTAGTGTTGCGACCGCTTGGCCACTATAAAGCTTGCCCGAACCCAACTGACTCGAAGGGCAAATGGACCGTCTTAGGCAACAATAATTGCCTTGGGCTAGCTCTCTCGAACCCGATCGCTTTTACATTAGTTAGAGACCCAACGCACTCCAGTGATTAATCAGACAGGGTTTAGGTTAAAGAAGGTTGTGGATCATTCAAAACATTATCGTGCATGGAACAATGTTAAATCTATTCCAATCAAGCTTGTAGAACATGATTAACGAAAGCTCCTGCATAAAACTAATAGACCAGCTTTTTTTTTCTTTTAGAGGCTATTATTTTCACTGTTTCTCAGGCCACTTTTACTTTGAGCCCTTACATTCTTTTTTAAAATCTTAATTAGTCATTTTTATTAAGGATAATTTAGTAGGTGGACACAAATTTAAATGTTTGTTTTATTAGTAGTATAAATACCACCGTACGTGCCCATGCTTAGCATGGATTTATTTATTTATTATTTTACGAAATCTGAACTTATTTGCTAAAGCTGTTCTCTAATTTTGTCCATTCGACTCGTACGGGAATATAGAGGCGCATTTGGTTCGGAACTTTTGGTGAATGCAACTTTGCGAAAATGCAAATACCTTTGGGTGAAAGAGGTTTTAGAAATGCGAATAACGTTTGTTAAAATTTGCATTAAGAAACAACAGCTAAAATACCGTTTAGTAAAATTTGCATTTATAAATGAGTTTTATTAAATTAAAAAATATATTTGTATTTTTTAAGTCTAACCACCGGACGCGGATCTAGCCCCGTACACCGTCGGGGATCGGGCGACCCAGCGATGGCTACCTAGGGTCTCCCAACCCAGACGGCTAGTTGCCCTAGGTCGCGTGACCTCGGGGCGGCCACAGGCCGCGCGATTCGAGCCATTAGTCGCCTCGGTCACGTGGCGGGGCGTCGCCGAGGTCCAACGGCGGTCGCGGGTCGGGCGACCCTCAAGCGGCGGTTGCCGGCACGTCATCGGCGTGCGTGCCCCCTTGGCCGGCGGTGTCGGCCTCCGTCGGCTGCCCCACTAGGGAAGATGAGCGATAACCCGAGAACTTGCACTCGAAAATGCAAGTCCCCAAATGACCTCTAGACCTACTTTGGACTAATAGCATAGAATCTCTGGAAATGCGGTGCATGCTGAAAGTCGGCTCAAAAATCGAACCAAATGCATTTGCATTTGACCCGAACTTTAGAGTCCCAGCCGAACCAAACGGGGCAATACGCCGAGTTACGGCGGTGACTATAATCGTACAATCTTCTATATGTGATGGAGACAATGAAGAAACTAAGAAATCATGTGAAAACAATATAGATCACAAAGTGATATATATAGTAAGTTCACACTAATTAGATAATTTATATGTCCTATTTTACTATAAATAAAATTAAATTCATCTTGGATTAATTTTTGTTTTATAATTTGACATGATTGTTTTCTCGTCATCTTTTAGGCAATCAATTGCTTTGCACGGAGTACATGTACAAAATTAAAATTGAACATGCTTTGCCTATATATTAGAGCCAAAACCGAACTGAATAAATCCTTAAAGCTGTTTCATTTGGATCTCGTGCGGATCTCGGCAACTCTGGATGTAAAAACACTTTTAGGGTAGAGCTAGGTACAGAGCTCAAAAAATATATTGTACCAAATTTGGGGGCTGAAGTGCAAGTACATGTACATTAAAATAAGAATACTGATCTGGTTAACTTGCTAACAGCATATTTATTAGACAATGGGGCGGCCCTTGGCTGGTGTCACAAACTCTTGCTTCTTAGTGAAGAACCCAAAAACCAAGGTACTAACTTTTTGCTTTCTCAAATTACCATTGCATAAAAAGTTAACAGCTCTCTTAATTAACCACTCAATTTACATATCTTTAATAACTATCTAGGCCATATCCACTTGGTTAAATAGTCACTTAATCCCTAAAAATCTTATTCTTTACTCTTAATGTAACCACCGAGGATTACGCACAAGGCTAGTGTGTGCCTCAACACTAATAAACGAGTAAGCATGAAGAAAACTTCACAATAATGTGCTAATAGCCTAATATCAAAAAATTTTGACGTTAGCCAAACATTATCATTTTGAACAACTTATTTTATAAAATAGTTGATTTAATATTCGACCTATTATATTTCGACTATTTTCTCTATCTCAAGTACATGTGATTTGACATATATTTATTTTAGCAAACGTATTTTGTACACTATCGTGTTAATTTAAGGTAGAGCACTTCTTCAATAAAAAGAGAATTACAATTAGAATAAAGAAATAATCAAGAGAAAAGGGAAGGAGGGACATTGGTAATTAATAAGTAGCAAAAAGGGAGAGTGCAAGGGAAAGTACTCTTTGCAATGAAAATGGTCAATCTCACACAAGACTAAAGTCCTATATAATAGGGAAACAATTAAGGATATTTAATTGACGTTGGCTTGTCTTGTCGTATTTAACATCATGAAAGAAGACCACTACGGGGTGATGAGTGCCCTATTGAATATGAATAAGAATCCCTCTACAATCAACAAGATCTAGTTGATCTTTGCATCTATTTTACTTAAAAACGGACGAAGATATGATGGTTGCTAAGGGTCCATTTGACAAGGTTCCAATTTCTTTGTTTTTGTTCTTCGGTCCCGAAATTAAAAAAAAAAAAAAAGAAATATATTTGGTAACGTCAACTAATTTTCTATTGCGGAATAGAAAAGTGACCAAGAATAAATTTGGAAAAGAAACAATAAGTAGAAAAAAATAGTTTTTTTGTTAAGAACGATTTTTAGAAATAAGTTATTTATCCTTTTCTTCTTCCTCGCCGCTACCGTGACCACCATTACCCCCTACACCGCCCACCGCTAGCTGGCAGCGGTGGCAAGGAAGTATGAGAAAAGAAAAAAGATAAAAAAAAAAAATCTTTAAAATTATTAAAAAATAATAGAAATTATACATTACAAAAAGTTTGTGATTCGTACTAAACACCATTCCTATTCTTTTTCCATTCGAGAAGTAGAAATATTGTGTAGTTACTAAACACATTTTTTTTTATCAAAAATTGTTCTAGTGAATAGTAATCGAAAAAAACTATTTCTGAAAATAAATTGTTATACGGAGCATAAGCATTACTAAACAAACCCTAAACATATCAATGAATTCAATATGGTCATTAGTCAATTGAGTTCATTGAAATTGACTTTGATGATGAGGTATGTGCTTTGTTTCTATTATCCTCTTTATTTGATAGTTTGAATGCTATTGTTATTACTTAATAATTCATCTAGGTCAAGAAGCTTAGCCTACATTTGGTTGTATAATTTCTAATCAAGATAAGACCGAATAGGATAGAATATGAAATCTATAAATTTTTGTCATATCATATCAATTTATTTGGTAATTCACAGTAATAAATTCGGATATATTGGCGTTGTTTAATGTACATTATCTGGTATAAATGACATATAAATGTTAGACAAACAAAATAGTAAAAATTTCTCGCAACACTCTTACCTACTTTATTTTTATTTAATTTTTTTCCTCTTTTTATTATTATTTTTATTTCTTTTTCCTCTTCCATCATTCTCTAATACAATTTTATTAAATAATAAATTGTAGTAATATACCTAAAATATGTAATCGATATAAATATATACTTATATTTATATATTGAATTTATATTATAAGATATAATTAAAGTTGAATGTATAAATAAAAATTAAATTAAATTAAACAAATAAATCATTTTTTTCATTTTTGGTTATTTTTAATTTAAAAAGTTTGTTATTTGAAAAAAAAAAAAAAAGAGCTTTCCTATAATGGATATACATACCCATCTTCATCCCACCTCCCCATAAGATAATTTTATCCAGGTTATATTCCTCTTATATCTGATTCTATCCTTTTTTGAAGAGGCACATAGCCTTGAGGTTTTGCAATTTGATTCTAAGTGAAGACATCAATAAAGAGAATTTGATGAACTTGTGTTTGCTACTTTAGTAGGTGAAAATAAAGGAAGAGTTCGTACTCGTGCTAACGAAGTAATGCAAACATGGACAAATGTAGTAAGTCTAGATTGGTAGTGTTATATGTTGGAATTATGGCAAGAGGTGGTATGGGATTACCAGGCGAAGAACGAGAAAGGAATTGAATTATTCAATCTACTAATGATGTTATAACTATAGTTAATAATAATTCAAATTTTGCTAACTATGTTTGTTTGTCACTAAGGATTTGTCATTTAATGGATGGGTTATGAATTCCGGTTGCTTATTTCACGCTAATTAAACATTATCTAGTTTACAACTCATTAGTGAACCAATAGTGGTAAAGCGCAATTGAGTAAAAGAATCTGCTTTGAGGTATCATGGTTGGGGAACAAGATATATGCAAGTGTTGTGACTTGGACAAATGGTAAAAGGTGTAGTTTAGTATAAATATTAGTGATGCCAAAAAAGTTGTAGAATTGATTCACTTGGATGTTCACGAGCTATCGCGATTTCCTTCGGGGGACAGTGTCAAATTAATGCTAAGAGTTGTTGAAAACTACTCAAAGAAAAGCTGGGATGCTTATGCTAAGGCACAAGTTTGATGTAATAGTTGAGATCAGACAAGTAAGAGCTTTGACCAAAATGGTGACTAGTAAGACAATTAAACATGTACGAAATGACGATAACATGAACATTTACTAGAAGCTAAACAAATTTTGCAAGAAGGAAGGCATAGTAAAGGTACTACATTGGTACTCGTGAACCACAACAGATTACGAAGTTGGTGAGCAAAACATTACTAGAAATTGCCCATAAAATGCTTTATAGTGGTAGCATGTCAAGGAAATTCATGGTGAAACTCAAGAAAATGCTACTTTAGAGTGGTAGCATGTCAACTAAACATGTACGAAATGACAGTAACATGAGCGTTTAGTATGACGTGCTACTCAATAAATAATTTATTGACTACAATTGGATGTCAAACTCAAGAAAGGTTGGTTGTGTAACGTTGTTCATTATTTTGTTCTTGTAGTATTAGCCGCCATGCTATGTTTAAGAGAATGATGGTAAGCTCGAAAGAAGGACAAGAAAATGCATATTCTAGACTACATACGAGGGACTCAAAATGAAATTTATCTATTTTCAGCAAAGAAGTTACATTTAATGAGTCTCTAATTCTTTTAGATAGAATTGATTATGCGGTGTTTATGCAGATTGAGACTATTTAGCTTCGGATGGAGTAGCAACAAAAATTCTTGAGGTTGCCAATACTAGCATTATAATTGATATAAATGTTGTAATGAGATGAAGCTGTAGAGACAATGGTTGCTCTAGCTACTAATTCCATTCAAATTTACTAAAGAATAATACATTTGGCATCATTGTGGCATCCATTAAAGTGCCACATCGGGAGAAACTTTAAATTTATGAAGAAAATACGATAAAATTATAATGAAAAGAAAGTAAGAGGAGCACGTCCATGTGAAATGTTAGACAACGAGATTATCGGGAAGGCCCTATTCATGTGGAGTAAGAGCTCAAAGCATCAATGAATCCGGTAGAAAGAAATGGACTCTGGCATGGACTTAAGAACAAGAACCTCGACGAAGCTTAAGCGAGCCATGATCGGCTCAACAAAGATTAGAGCCAAATCCAAGTCCACCATGGCTGACTCGACGAAGGAGCCAAATCTCGTTTCCCGCGACCTTCAATTGAGCCAAATTTTGTTCTCTTAAAGGCGTCGAAGCGCGGATACGGCTCCATCGACAGGACTGAGCCAAAGCTAGCTCCACCGAGTCGACGTTTACTAGCTAGGTCGTCAATGTGGTTTCTCAATTGTTAACACTAACACAAACTTCTTTCGTTGCCCTTACTCCTTCAGGCTTTGGCTTCCCGTATAAGCCCTAACTTGGAAATGAATTTAACTACACTTGAATGGTACTCTTCAATGTGAAAAAAAGTCTAGTAAACACTTTCCATGGTCGTTTCTTGAGACCCTTTTGTGTGTTGTGTTAGCAATGGATAATTCTACTTCAATTTATAGAACATGTATCATCCATGGAGTCTTTTCCAAACAATCTTGGCATTGATAAAGTTTCTCTCGTTGTCCAAGTACATTTGCTATTTCTTTCCCATGCAAACGATATCTGTAGTCCATCCAAATGTAACTTATTTATAGTCCACTCAACGATATCTCTTCCGTGCATTGACTTTCCTTTTCTTCAAGCAAATATTTTCTATGATTGACCAAATCCTGTCCATGTCCAATCTTATATGCTTTTGACTAGATTTGTCAAATTGGTCTTAAACCCATAACCCATTTAAAACAAAAATGGGTCATATATGGTCACTTCAATTTTCAAAAGTCTTCCTAAAATGGGTTAAAATGTTTAAAGCCTAAAATAAATGGATACGAACAGGTTGAGTTTAGAACCTATTTTCAACCCATTAGGCTCATCCACATTCTCTCTCCCTCGAGCAGGTCTAGAAATGAGGACTTGTAAATTGTAAATATCTTGAATAGATAAATAAAGCTTGGAAGTTATGCAGTATGTTTGTGTGGCGTTTCTCACGACTATCCATTGTTTATTGATTGATTTGGTTGGGGATTGCACGCTTCTGCATGTGCTTAATGGAAAAATAAAATCAATGGGACAACGAGCCTCTTGGGATGTCACAACTTAATCCCAAAGCAAAGGAGGGTGTCATGTGCCTACGCGGAGGGTAGGACCCGGGATTTGACATAAGATATGACCTCAAAACTAAACTAAGGTCAATGTCGCAAGAATGTAATTAAAGATGATTGGTGGAAAAATGAAGAAAGAAGGGGAGCTACTTCTTGGGCAAGTAAAAATGAATGAATAAGAGTTAGACTTATCAAGAGCATTAATTGGACAAGGTTGAAAGAGATGATGTACTAAATGATATCAATACTAAGCTAAGTTCAATGTCTCTAGGAACATGTGGGTTAATATTATTGGTAGAAAATGAGGAGAGACTTATGCAATTTAGAGAATGGCTAACAGCTCAATTATGGGCTTACTGAAAATATATATCTAGTCAAGACCGGTACATAAACAAGAAATTAGTGTCCATTCAAAACATTGATAAATCTAAAAAAATTTAATCCACTAAAATTATTTATGTATAATACTGAATGCTAGGAAAATCTCCATTTAGTGAACTTAAACTTGAAAATTCTCAAACATAGAATTGAAAGTTTATCCGTCCACATCTTCAACTAACATAGCAATAAATCAATTTTTTGTCTCATTACACCATCAACACATGCGTCAATATTTTATTGTTTTAATTTTAACGCATCGAACTCCCAGCCAATTACATCACGAAAAATCATCCTAAATATTGTTACCAAACATGGAAAAACCCGAATGTCACGCTAGGCGGGTCGAGCTTGCCGATTAGGCGGGCGAGACCTTGCTAACATCCGGTAAGGCTTGAGCCTTGCCGATCTAGTGAGATTCAAGCTCAAGCTCGAGCTTGTTGAATGTAGCGAGGCCTAGACCTCGTAGGCGAGACTCAAGCTTGCCAACCTTAGGCAAGCTCAAGCTCGCTAGATTTGGCGAGGCCAAGACCTCGTTAACATTTGGTGAGGCTCAAATTTTGTCGATCGGCAAGCTCAACCTTGTCGAAGGCTGGCAAGGTTCAACCTACAACCAGTTGTCGACCATCACTATAGCTAGTGATCGTTGAAGAAGAAGGAAGGAGAAAAAAAAATAAAATAAAAATAATTTAAAATTCTATTTTTCAAAAAAATTAATTAAAAGTTCGAATTTCAAAAAAAAAAATTAAAAGAATGCATGGAGGAAAATCAAATCAAATTTTCTATACCAAACTGCGAAAAATATTTTTTAATTTTATTTTTAGATTTTAGACAAACACCATAAAATATTGATATTTTCCTAGAAAATGACTTCTGAAAAATATTTGTCAAGAAAAAAATGAAGCTTCAATTTAAAAACAAATTATAAAAGTTATCCACTAAATTTATATTGCATGAAAGTATTTTGGCAATACCTTTTTTTTAAATCATAAGAAACAAGTTTTCCTAGATTTGGTTAAACGGGTTAGGTCGAGTCGGATCGGGTCGAAAAATTTGTATGATGATAATGGGCCATATACAAATTAAATGGATCGATTTGGGATGGACTATTTATGAGCCATCCCACCCATCTAATAGGTCTACCTTTGACATGCTTAAAATTATTGACCATTGACACTTAAATTTTTGGCACAACCCTGTTCAAATCTTGCACAATTGATTTCCCTCTTCAATTTAATTAGTCCCCAAGACAAATCAATCTCCCAACTCAATAAACTTCCCAATGAATTTTGGCCACGACGATTAATGGGCTAGGTCAAATTTTTTCATTGCAAGCTTAACTCCATTAGGCTCAAAACCATTTATCCAAGTCCATCCATCGCCAATCCAATACAAATATTGATTTAATTAACTACTAATGTAGACGCTCTAATATATATATGCATTTTAATTAATATTTTTGTTTTTAGAGGTTGGGATCAACCCCTAAATTTTTATATGCAATAAACATCTAATTAGGTTGTCAAAATTTAGGTGTCAAAGGGAGGAAAAATTGAGAGGAAACGAAATTGATTTTGAGAATTTTTTTTTTAAAATTTCTATTTGTCCCTTTTCTCTTTTAATATTTTTCTCTTTTCTTTAAATTTTCAAGTTTTTTTCCATGTGTCTTAAGAATATACTAAAAAAATCCACGTCAATTTTTTTCATTAGGCAAATTAGACAAAATTAATAGAGGGACTTGATTACACCAATTCGACAATTTTGACAATTTAATTGTCTTATTTGAAAATTTTAGATCTTTCAATTGCATTTTTAAGACTTCGTGTGCACTTATTCTCAAAAAATGAAAAGAATGATTTTCGACTTTCAAGCTTGGGTCAATTAGTTTAGTCTAGACTATTAATCCACTATTAATCGACTACAAGTCATGAAATTTTAGTCAAGACTTCAAGGTTTCAGACCCATAGTAAGACGTAACTAAGTACATTGCTCAAAGTCAATACCCATTCAGCCTTCTTTGCACTCAAAGGCTTGTATCTCTAAAATTACAGCATACCACATTGGCCCACGATGTCCTCTTTTCACTCGCACCTTTGATCCTACTAACGCATTCTGCACCATCCATTTTAATTCTCCGTAGGTGGAATTTGGCCCGCTAATTGACAATCTTGTCATTTCGTTATTCGGCATTCATTTTTTCTACTAGATTTCTTCTACAACTAAGGATATTGTAAAATTAACACCTCAAGTCCGACAAAAAAATTTGATCAATAAATGCTTTAGAGCTCACGGACTAATTAAAACTCCACTTGTTGCAGCCAGTCACTTTGGAAATTTTTACAGGCTTCTCTTGCTCTATTAGGGTGCACATGGTAAAATTTCTTGGCTGGGGAAGAGTTTTTCAGAAATAATTCTTTTACATTTACATTCCGGAGACTGATTTCGAGTAAAAGAACCCGTTTGGTAACTATACAAAATTTTCTTTCTTAGAATAGAAAAAGAATAGAAATGCGTTTACGTATGACGATTCTTTTTGTATTTATTTGTGTTTTATTCTTTTTTATTCTTTTTATTCTTTTTGTATTTTTGTATTTATTTGTGTTTTATTCTTTTTTATTTGTTTTTTATTCTTTTTTGTATTTTTGTATTTTTTTGTGTTTTATTCTTTTTTATTTGTTTTATTCTTTTTTTGTATTTTTGTGTTTTATTCTTTTTGTTTGTATTTATTTTTTATTATTTTTGTATTTATTATTTTTTGTTTTTTTTTTTTTTTATTTTCTTGCGTTTTTTTATTTGTATTTATTTGTTTTTTTATTTTTTTTTTTTTTTTATTCTTGCTCACGATCGGCGCGGCGCGGCGGGCGGCGGTCGGCGGTGGCTCTAGGCGGTTGGAGGTGGCCACGAGAGAGAAATAAAACAAAAATAAAAAAGAAAATTTCTTTATTTCTAGAAATTGTTACGGGAATGAAAGGCGATTTTTTGTTTTTTATTTACATTAACATTTCGTTTATTAGGAAATAGAAATCAACAGCAGCGTTATCAAACGGGTTTTGTTAACTTTTTTGTTTTAAATAAAAAATAAAAATTCTTATAAATAGAAATGTTAAATACAGATCGTTAAAGGCCCACCGAACTTGAAAATTGCAAGAGCATCTTCAAGTCTATTTTCCAACTGTCCGTGGCTCGTGCACTGATTCCAAGCGTGGCTTCCCAGGTCTTGCTTCTTCCACGATAGTGTCAGCTAATCCGTAGTACGAAAAATGATAATGTAGGGCCTCCATAGGTGAACTTCCCAACAATATCTGTCTGGCTTTTTCCACCAAGACCAACCCCCTTTCTCTCTCTCCACTTTCCCCCAATTCCGAGTCAAACTAAGTCAAGACCTAACCCGCGAACATCTTTTCACCGACAAACCCTAATTACTTCGTCCTGTGCTGCTTTATGGGACAAGAGGTACAATTGATGAAGTCGAGCTAGAGGACGACCTCTCTCCCGCTCTCTTCTTCCGTGAACCATGTGCCTCTCTCATCTCATTTTTCTTAAGGATTCGCACGCTCACGTACACGCTCCCTACTCTCTCCCTAGCTTTCTCTATGTCCCTCACCCCCACCCCTCTCTCTCTCTCTCTCAGCTTCCCCTCTTTTATTGCCATTATTCGAAGTATTTCCTTAGTGTAATCTCTTTACTTTATCTCGGTCGAGGCAGGACAATCGGTTGTCGTTTTGGCCAATGCAAAATTGGTTTTGTTTGAGGCCAAATATTCCTGTGACCTTCTTCTCCTCTTGTTGCGTTCATTCTCATTTTCTCTTTGATGTTTATGTTCTCGTTTACTGCCCCTAGGAGTTAGGAATAGCCTTTAGTGTTGCATCCATGCATTTAGTGGTTTTATATGTTCATTACTATGCTATTAAGTGCCTCGTTCATCTTCTTTCGCTTGCTGATTTCGTTTCCCGGCCATGAAATAGAGAGATCTTGACCTTATTCGAGTGCTTTTTTCTTACCCATGATTGTGTATTCGTCTAGCGACGATCTCCCATCATTCTAGTGTACTCTATGCCACTTTCCATGCATTGAGAGGGTCGTACGCCACTGTCCGCGCCATGAACAGCAAGCGTTCACCTCTTCTGAGCGGCACTTAACTACTTGCGTATGTTTCGAACCACTCTCACGGGCCCTCACGGTTCAAGTGTGCATTGGGGTGTGTTTCAAAGTGTTTTAACGTTATTTCGAAGTTTCAAAGACTAAATTTTTGTTTGGTGTTGACATTAACCTAGTTCATCTTGTCATTTATGATGTTTTTACTTATGTCATGTTTTAAATGTGTGGTAGAAGTGTTCGTAGTCACTATCGGATTTTTCCGTGAACCTCTAGCCCGTTTGGACCAAAAATAAGCACTGAGTGCCTGCTGTGCAGCGCTTTTAGTGCGCTGCACAGCAGAACTCCGGGACCCATTATGGTTCATTTGAGGGCTCTAGGTGGTCTGGGAACGATCCTTTAAGTATGTGCTTTTGGGGTCAAAATCGCAAATTCAGCCTTTTATGATGGCTTAATTCATGTCACCGTGGTCAATTCATGGTTAATCGACATTTTTATTGTGATTTAAGCGTTTAATCATACCATCTTTAGAGTAGATAAAGAAAGGGGCACAAAAGACATGCTAAATGAAAAACACGGAAAATTGGCATTTTGAATGTCAATATTCTTGATTAGTTGCATATCATTATAACTCAATATAGGATGCATTTGGCATTTTTTTCTTTTTAGTGTGAAATAGGTGTTAACTTATTTATTTTAGGTGTAAATGAAAAACGACAGAAAATGATAAAAGATAAAATAAAATAAAAAGGTGAAATTGGCATTTAATACAAAACCATGCTCTTAAAAATGTTCCAATTCTTAATTAGTGACATTTCATGTTACTAGTTACCTTATTGTCAGGAGAGATCAAGGCTTCTCTTTATTTGTTTATGAGTAGTCAAATCTTACATCTCATGGCGTGACGTGAGAAAAAGTGACTTGTGGGGTTTAATTAGGAAGCACATTCTTCTAAGCAAGCGACATCTATGCCTCTATTCCTAAAAAAAGGGCATCTTCTTGATCAAGGCTCATGAGTCGATTAGGGAGAAAAACAGTGAAAATCAATATTGGGAACTTTTCTTTGATTTTGATTATCACGGGATTTTATTTTAATGTTTGATGTGATATTGAAAAAAAGGGTAAATGTTCTATGAATTAAGGCATAAGATACACTATATACCCTTGAATATTATACATGATGTTGAACTGATGTAGGAGCTGTAAGGATACATTCATGGATTAGATATAATGAGATATTCGTGCCTTATAGGTGCATTACGTGGAAGAGAAAAAGTACATGAAAAAGAAGGGATAAGTGCATTATAAGTCTTAAAACTTATAAATGAAAATGTAATTAGTCCCAAACTTTCAAAAAAGTGCAATTAAATCATAAAACTTATCACGAAAGTTCAATCAAGTCCTAAAACTTTCAAAAGGTTCAATAAAGTCCTAAAACTTGTTTCGAAAGTGCAATCGAGTCCTAAAATTTTCAAAAGTGCAATCAATGGAATGACTTAGATTGAACAATTTTGATAAGTTTTAGAACTTGATTGCACTTTTTGAAAGTTTTAGGACTTAATTGCACTTTGTGACAAGTTTTAGGACTTAATTACACTTTTGAAAGTTTTTAGGACTTAATTGCATTTTCATGACAAATTTTATGACTTCCAATGCGCTTATCCCAAAAAAAAAAGAACGATAGTGGAAGAGAACTATTTACCTAACCCGTTGACATATTTAAATCGTTGATTCATTGATATGATATGTGATGCAAGAGAAAAAGATGAGGTTTGTATGACGGTGATAATTGTGTACATCAGTAGAATAATATCCTACGTTATGAAGGCCTAAAATTAGTATGAGGCAGGAAAAAAAAAAAGTTATATTATTGAGTTTTCTAAGCACATAACATATAATAATAATAATAATAATAATAATAATAATAATAATAATAATAATAAATGTATTTCTATTGTTAAAAAGAAAGATACATATGAAATAAGTTCGTTCAAAAAGTAAAAAATAAGAATAAGTAAAATATAAATGGTCTATGTTATAAAAAAAAATGCAATTTAGCCTTCTATTGTTTAAAGATGTAATTGCAAGTTTTAGATAAAAATAACATTGTTGTGATATTAAAGTGGTTGGAGTTATTTATTACATTAATATCTTGTTATAACTGAAAGAAAATTTCAATAAATCATGTTACAAATTAGCTATTATTTATTAAGATCCTTTTATCTTTTAACTAAGTGACTTTATTTGTTCAATGTAATTTTTTATTGTACTAAATCAAATTACTCAAATAAAATTTGTTTGTCTTCAATTAGCAATAACATCAGTAACACGTATATTTAGAGTGGGATTTTAATTTTTTATCTTTTTTTCTATTTAAACTTTTTCTATGAACGACTTGACTAAGACATCAAAATCAAGTGAAATCTATTCATATAATAAATAATCTACTCTAAAATCATAAAAAAGTAATATTTCAACTAAATAAACTTTTTATCATGCGAGATCGATGAAAATAAATAGGCTACATTTGAAACTCTAAATGTACTATTTCTTTCTTTTATGTTCATGTGATCACTTTATAGATAATATAATTATGTACCGCACATAATATTTTTAAAAAATAAGTTTCCTTAAATTCATCAAATTAATTTTTTCGAAGATATTATTTCATTTAACAATATATTTAAACATATATTTATCGAATTTTCAAGTTTGCACTCAAAAACGTTAAATTACATTGAAAAACACAATGGTTGTGTTACAAAAATTAAAACCCATTAACCGTCCTTATTCATTTTTACAAAATATTATATTAAATAATTTTATAAGCAATAATTTCTTTTAAGCATTGAATCTAATTATTTGAGTAAATTAAGTGATAATTTAAATTAGATATATCTTTAGTTTGTTATATTTTTGTTTGTTTTTTTTATCAAAAGGTTTTCTTTATTTTCTACAATCGTGATTCTTTTAACATAAAACTATAATATACAGGCATATATCTGAATATGTTTTCTTGTCATCTATTTTTTTTTCAATTTAAACTCAAATATATTTTATTTGGTCGAATAAACTCAAATATTTTAACCGTAGACAAAAAAGACAAAAGTTGTATTGTGCAAATTATAGTTCATGAATTTTGCTCTTATCCTAAAATATTAAATTAAATGAATTTCCCCATTCAATGTAATTTTTCAATATAATACATTTAATTATTTTAAGTAAAACAAATTATGTATGATTTATTTATTAAGAGCATGTGTATTTAGTTAGTTCCACTTTTGTTTCTTTTTTCGTTAAGCTACTTTCTTTAGCTTTAATATAAAATTATTTATTATTCTGTCGGTTAAAGAGACTTTGCTGAATAAACAAGTTGCATCAATAATAATTGCACAAATAAATCTGCACTGTGAAAATGGAAGTGAAAACAGTGTGCCCAACTTACATGAATTTAAGAAATGGTACAATCTGCAATTCTAAATGAAACCAAGAATTGTCCTGACTCCTCTCCTTTAGTAATGAAAGACAATTGAAGAGACTTGATAATGAGATCTTGGTTCTCCCCTCTTTTTGTCTCTTTTTTTGGGTCGAAGATGCAATCTTGGTACCAACGGGACAAACTTTGATTCTTTTCTAAGGCCATTCGAGGCCTTAAATGGCTTAATTCCAAATCAAATCGTCCAATCTTTGCTTCTTTCCATTAGAACAATTTAGGAGCGTTTGGCAAATATTATGTTTCAATAACAAATTCTCGCTCGTAAATAAATTTTTCTTATTCTTTCCTATACGAGTTTCTAAATATTCATATATAATTTTATAGCCGTACAGAATTTCTATTCTTGAAATAAAAAATGAACAAGAATACGTTTGGTAGTCTCAAACTTTTTTGGTAACATAAAATTTCACTTAATTTTTAATAATTTTATGAGATTTTCTTTTTTTATTTTCTTTTTTCTCCTATTTTCTTCTTCCTCCTTTAGCCGAACGCGGATCTTGGCCAACAACATCGCCAACCTCGGGGAGCCTCGCCAAGTGTTCACAAGGCGGCAAGCCTCGGCGAGATCACCGGACCTTATCTCTAGTAAGTCTTTGGCCGTCGCCAGCGTGGACCCGCTAAAAGAGGAAGAAGAATAAAAATTCTAAAATTGTTCTCGAAAATAAAGTAGTAATTTTTATTTTGTTCCAAATTTGTTTCGAGAAACAAATCTGTTCTCAAGAATAGAAAAATTAACTGATGTTAACAAACAAATTTTGATTATTTTTTTGTTCCAGGAACAAAATAGTAGAAATAGGTAAGAATTGATCTTGATTCACAAGCACAATTGTAATTGAGGGCATTGAAAGATTGATCATAAATTGAAGATATTTAGGCTATGACGATGATTATTTCTTATTGTCTCGATGACCAAAATTTTTAGTTAAAATCTTGATAACTTAAACCTTACGAGACTTCTCATTTTGGAAGTTCTTTGATTGTCAAGAACTTCTCGACAGCTACTCTACAAAATTTGAGCCTCTGCCAGTCTGCGTATCTGTCTCAAAAATGAATAAAGTGGCCTCCTACTTTTAGAAAGAACGGGAGGAATTTCTCATCGTCGTGATTGTTTCTGATTGGTCAAATTAATTTTGTCAATCGACAATTAGTATATTGATCAATATTTTACTCTAATTTAAATAATTACCAAATCCTTTTCAATTTTCCTATAGATAAATATTAATTTAATTTTAGCCCGTCCAATCGACCGATATCTTCGTTGAAGTTTAATTTTCTCTCTGTTCTGATTTTGCTCAAATCATTTGAATTTTTGAACAGTCTTGGCGCACGCGGAATTTTGCTGACATCTCTTTTGGCATGCTCGCAAATTGAATTTCGCCAATAATTTTATTACTGAAAATTTCAGGACCCAATGTTAGATATTAAAGACTATAATCGGAGCAAATCATAACTAGAACCTGGGATGTATCATCTAAAAATACGTGTAGTTAACATTTTTATCAACTTTATCACGTAGGTAATCAATGTAGTAGTGCAAAATTTGCCGTGTTTATATTACTTTAAAGTAAACATGACAATGAATGCTCATTCTATTGTCCTTGCCGTGGCCAACAATGCTGACATGATCGGCCACCTTCACCACCATCGACGCCGGTCCACCACCACCTCATTTACGTCTCGCCACCAATGTCACTACCACTGTCATCATCATCACACCTCCTTGACCAGTGTAATGCTATCATCGGCGATGTCATTACCACAAGTTTCGTCAGCTAGTCCACCATGTCATGATTAACTTCACCCGTCGAATTATGGTCTAGTCTTATGCAATTTTTATCATAATTTATCAAATCCCTATAAACTTTATTTTTCATCATTTGTTGATTTTCTCCTCCTTCCTCTTTAACCAAAACTATTACTCCGTTTGTTTTAGAGTGGAAAATTAATGATTTGAATAAAAAATTATAAAAATAGTTACTTGTATTACTTAAAATAATTAATCAATGGGAATTTTATCATCTGTAAAAATATTTAGGCATAAGCGGGTGTTGATAATGAAAAAAAAGATCCCCATTGACTACTTATTTTAAATAATATAAATGATTACTTTTAAATAAAATATTTTCAAATCGATCAGTTTTCACATAATAAATGGAGTGGGAGCAGCTAAAGATTTTGTGATTGAGTTCAAGCATAGCCCTCAACATGGGCAATACCTGAAGTTAGATGACCAACATAATCTGAGGCCCAATTTGTAACATAATCTTCAACAGATAAACTGCTTATGTTGGGCCACTTAATTTGAGGCCCAATTTGTTGCCCTCACACTTAATTAGATTCTCTCTCTCTCTCTCTCTCTCTCTCTCTCTCTCTTCTTTTTCCATAACCGTTTTGGGCTATTTACCACATAACATGTTGGGGCCATCCAATAAATTTCTTGAAACTATGATAAAACCGCTAAGAAATAATTTTTGGGCCATCCACTAAATTTCTTTCACCTTTTTATTTATTCTCACCGCAAACCGAATTTTGAAATATTCTTAACCAAAACTAAGTCTCTATTCATTTCACAGAAAATATGATATTTTTTCTGGAAAATGTTTTCCAACAAAGCCATTTTTCAGGAAAACATTATTATTTCCAATATTCGATCGAAACTTGAAAATGAAATGAAAATATTTTGCGTTGGTCGGTAAGAAAATATTTCCTCTATGCACTCTTTTTAAATTTTTAAATTTTTTTATTTTTAAAATCCATTTTAATTATCATTTATTTTTTAAAAATATTTTTAATTGATCTTTCTTTTCTTTGCTTTTTTTTATTTTTATTTTATTTTTATCTTCTTCTTCGACTAGTCAATGGCCTATGACCAGGCGCAAGCGGCTTGAGCCTCACCGACCTCACAGTGACCTTGAGCGAGGCTCGAGTCTTGCCCACCTCAATGACCTCGGCGAGACCTAAGCTCATAGAATAGCCTCAAGAGAGCTTGGGTGAGGTGAGGCAGGAGCTCGCCTGGTGCGGTCCCGGCGACAGCCTAAGAAGAAGAAAAAAAGAAGGAAAAGAAAGAAAGAAAGAAATTTAAAATTAATTTCTAAAAATATAAAAAGAAATATAAAAAATAAAAAATAAAAAGGAAAAAGTATTTGGTGAAAGAAAGTGGAGTGAAAGAAGATATGAAAAATATTTTAATTTTTTTCAAAAGCGGAAAATATTTTTCCCCATTTTACAAGACTTTTTTTGTTTGATGGAAATGTCTTCCCTAACCGGCTTCATTTTCCGCAAATGAACGGGTTTAAAATTCAGAAAAATCTTCCTAGAAGTTATTTTCTATGTCATTTATTTTGCGAGAAAATATTTTGTGGGAAAATATTTTCCTCATTTTCCGGTATTTGTTTCGTTTTAGAAAATTAATCAACGAAAAAGTTTTCACACCAAAGTTTAAATTCAAGAAAATGATTTCCCCTTTTGAAAGAACCGAAAAACATTTTTCACAAACATTTTAGTCTTATGGTCCTTAATTAATAAAACACTTATTCTTATAAAAATAATTAAAAAAACTCAATTTTTAATTTTTTTCTTTTTGTTTTTCTTTTTATTTTCTTCCTATTTCTTTTTCTTCTATTCTCTTTTGTTTTCTTTTCCTTTCTCCTTCCTCCATTGGCCATGTCCTTAGTGGCGGCTTGCGGCTCGGCGATTGACCATGATGCAAAGCCGACAAGCTTGAGGCTTACATGATCCTTATGAGCTCGAGGCTTACTTGGATCCCGGGCTAGTTCTAGACTCGAGTAGATTAAGACAAGCTCGAAGTCCGCCAAGGCCGGGCGAGCTCAAGCTAGCATGTGGCCATCACAGTCAATTGCAGTAGAGGAAAGGGGGGAAAAAGAAGAAGAAAGAAAAGGACAAAGGAAAGAAAAAAATTGAATTTTTATAAAATAAAAAGAGAAAATGGAAATTAAAAAATTAAAAATTATAATTAAAAATTTTGTGTAAAATTTATTTCTTTTTTCGTTCTATAAACTCATGAGATTGAAATTATTTTCCAATGAAATCCAAATATTAAAAAACAGTTTTTGATCGTATATCACCAAATAAAAAAACTAATTGTATTTTAAAAAATGCTTTATATGAAATCATTTTTTATCATTAAGTTTTCTATGAAACGAAGCACTTTAATATGAACATCTTAATTGGGAAAAAAAGAAGAAGAGTAAGTCTATTTTGAAATAAAAAAGAGTCCATAAATCGCGCACAAAAGAGTTTTAGGAAAAATCATTTTCATAGTATCATGCAAATTAATAATAAAAGTGGTGGTCTCCTCGATTATAGCGAAAAGTCGTAGCAAAAAAATCCTGGGAATATCACAAATCGGCCCTGAGCAGAAAAAAGAAATACGAAAATAACCCATTAAAAAAAAATGGAATCTTCATGCACACTAAAAGTGTATAGAAAAGTGGCTGAAAGCCCTCGAAGAATGTCTTGGTGCCGAAAACATTGAACTTTGGACGAACTTTTCATATGATCCTGCCGCCCTCCCCGGATGCCGCCCTCCCTAGATCAAAAGCTATGACCGATTGAACGACGCAATGCTCGAACACTTGTTCCCGGATCTCTTTACTCATCCGGTCTCTATAGAAAGTAATGAGTAATTTGGGGGCACGTTAGTCATCATTCGCGCATCTAACCAAACCCCGTCACTCTACATCCGATGTAACCCGCGGTCTCTCGACTTCTCATTCAAACCGGAGACGAATCACACCGAGCCCCTGCCTAACAGTCGTCACCCAATGCCATTTCACGAGAGTGAAGAAACCATCGATGAGAGCCCAAGATCATCATGCCTTGTGGGGCCGAATTGTTTTAGTAGCTCATGGCAAAAGCAGCGACATCCCACAAGACGCTCCCTTGCGTCAACAGCGGCCGAGACTATGGTTGCAATGTAATGAAGAAAGCATGATTACGATTGCACTGGGAATTAGCTTTGTATGTGCATTGAACGGCAAAACGGAGGACTTGGTCACGGAAAATTATGTCTTCCTTTTGGATTCATTTGACGCCCTCATTCAAGAATGATTATAATCCCTCCCCAAGGAATAATTGCTGTCTTGGAAAAAAAAAAAAAAGACCAATTGAGGTAACTTGTGATGGCAAACCAAGGTCATAATGGCAGAGACTTTTAAGGCGCACAACATCATCTGTTTTAGGGTTGTAGGGGCCCGAAATCTTCATGGCCCTATATCATCTCCCTCCCCCAAACCAAAGATTTGGTGAGGGAGGGAAGCGTTGGTTTGATTTTTGGGGTGTTGTCCCCAATCATTCGGCATTCCCAGTTGAGCCCCCAATATTTTACCTAGGGTATCATATTTTATTAGGAGGAAATCATCTTCTAAGTGTATAAACTCCATAGTCAAAAAGATGCCCATCAAAATAATGAATCGACAAAGATGCGAAGTTGAAATTGGGGCAAATGACCCAAATTGATATGAAGTTCGATAAGATTGTAATTCCACATTGTCGGCAAGATTTTGTGAGGCTAGTATTAATGCATATTCTAGGAGCACTTTGTTAAGCAATTGAGTAGTATAATGTGTAATCACAGCTTTGAAAAGTGAACTGTTCTTCCTTAAATATGCTTAACAATTGTCTCAAGAGCACAGTTAACAGAACCCATTTCATGATATATGCACAGATTGTCTTAGATGCATGGCCTAGTATGTATCCATTGTATGATTGATTTTGCGTCAAAAGAATAATATTTGGGACATACCGATATGGATTAGGATTTTTATTAGGTCCATTGCCATTGTAAGAAATAACTAATGCGCTCACCATTGGTTTTTGTGATATGTGGAAGAATTCGGTTACAAAACTAAGTCTAAACACACATGTCACCACACTTTACTTAGCAACGATCTTATAGATTTGTAAACATATCGCAAGTTAGGTTGTGGCCAAATAAAACTCTCTATGGATAGATGCGTTAGAATATTCAAATACTCTATTGCACATTCATCTTATAATTTAAACTTTTGTAGCAGGTTGGTAATCGCTTCCAAAAATTTCTGATATCATAGCAAAGAGGTCTCACATTCAAATATTTCAAGCTCCTATTTGCCTCCCAATTTACATACTTCCATGTTTGGTTCGGGTCAAAATTCAGCTCTACACAAAAGAAGGAAAATTAAAATATGTAACTATTAAAGCTGTCTTTATTTAATCATTTAATTTTCTAAAATAAGCGGCAGTGATCTTTTAATAGCTTACAACCTGAAGGGTTCTAGTCGGAAAACGAGAGGTTTCATTAGAGAGGGATACAACCGTCCCTATAAATGGTGGAGGAAAATATGCAATTTGAGCTATAGAGGAGTCACAGTGACAGCCACGAGGACAGAGCACGTTCCTCAACCGCCAAAGATTCGAATAATGTAAGAAGAGCTATTAAGAAATAATGATTAGCACTTTCTAATTTAAGCATAAAGTTATTTTGTTGTAAGACGCAAATCATTTTCTCCGGGTAACTACCGGCACTAGCATGGTAGGATTGTCCTGAAATCATATTACTTAACTCACACACTAATATAATATATTTAAAGTACCATGTTAATATAAATATCCACGCTAATTTAATAATTAGCAATGGGACAATTGCTGTGGATGAGCACTGGTCTAGTTACATTTCAGGTAATTGACCCAGCGAAATCATATTACTTAATTCACACACACTAATATAATATATTTAAAGTACCATGTTAACATAAATATCCACGCTAATTCAATAGTTAGCAAGGGACAATTAAGCAGGGATGAGCACTGGTCTAGTTACATTTCGGGTACCGGAGCGAATTGAAATCATTTTACTTAACTCACACACTAATATGATATATTTAAAGTACCATGTTAACATAAATATCCACACTAATTCAATAGTTAGCAATGGGACAAGTAAGCAGGATGAGCATTGGTCTAGTTACATTGCAGTGGTACCGGACCGAACTTGCTAGTTTTGGGCGATTCTCGGTTCCAAGTGCGCCGATCCGTCCCAATCGAACCACAGAAAGATTTTTTTTTTTTTTTCACAATTCCTGTTATAACAATTCCTAAAAAGATGACTTGGAGCAGTTTAAGCCTTAAAACCCTAATAAAAGCAACATTCATTTGGGTATCCATGAGTTTATACAGAAATGAACCTAAGATCTTGCTATGCCTATGGAACTAATTCCTTTTCTTAAGGCTTACTTCAGGTCATATGTCATGTTTTAACAATCCTTTTGTTGTGGTTTACTTCCAAACAAGTGCGAAACATGATGATTACATAGACACAATAACTCCTCCGAGGCGACAACTCACGTAGAGCGAGACGCACTTGCAACGTTGTAGGATATGGAAGGAAGAATTTTATCCGTTAGTTTTGGACCCACCCGAAGAATGGACTTCTAATTCCACAAACCTGAAACCAATCATATTTGATCATATTTCAGGTTTTCAAGGTGAGAATGGATCTATCTTGAAACCAATCACTCTTACAATTAAGTACTCCCATCTCATTGTGATATCGCTAGAGAACTTGCTATCTGAGTTTGTCAACGTATTTGGTCCGAACCTCGTTGATTTGGAATTCTAGAACCAGTTACTTATTTCAAGCCAAACCAATGCATTGCCCCTGCCTGCAGTCTCACACAAGGGTCATGATTCATTTGGTTCCACTTTGACACTAAAATTCAAGTATGCAAAATAGTAGCCCCCACCATCGAAGAAGATAAGAGAGAGAGAGAGAGGGGAGCAGTGTCAGTTCTTGGCTGGAAGAATAATGAAGAGCACCTGAGGGCTGACACAGTCTTACCCCCACGCCACTGTACGTAATGGCAAGGGGCCGGGGCTGTTCTACGGTCCACCGAAGACTGATTCCCGAATTGTAACGAGCGATAACCCTCTGTAAAACCTGGCAATTTGCGTACGAACAATCGTAACCCGCAAAAAAATTCAAAAGTTTTGATGATTAATGGGCGGGATTTACCATTTTCAATTGTCCGGCGGTCATCGATCGATCGACAGGTCCGTTTCTAAAGGATCTTTAGAAACGCAGGAGGTGGAAGAGTATGAATTTGAATGACCTACGAGGCGGAAAAAGAAGAATCGCGTATGAACCGGAATGATTCAATGTCCATGTCCTGGGACTTCATTTCCCAATGGCTCGAACTGTCCTTTTCAATCCCTCAGGCCACCGCCCATCATTCCCTTGATTTGATGCCTTTGTCTCTGCCCCCTCCTTTTCCCTTTTCCCAGCTCCCTATTGTTTAGAAGAGGATAAATTAAACGTTATTTCAAGTATGATTACGTTCGCCATTATCACCATCATTGTTCTAGATCGTACATAACTTATTCTCAACATTTTTCCTAGTTCGGCATCGCTTGAAACAGTTGAATTGGTTAAAATTTGACTTTACGGTCAATAAGAGTATGGTGGAATCTAGAAGGGGAATTTACATATTCTAAAAACGTGAATTCATTATTCGGAATTAAACTTAACCTCCGTCGTCCCCAAAAACAGTCTTCGTGTTTGGACTCAAGATGTTGGCATTTGAACTTGAGAGATTCGGGCTCAGACCTTAGACCTTGGCCCCCACACTCGGGACTGTGGAGACTTGACCTAAACATTTGCCCTCGAACCCAAGACATCTAGAGAAAAGAGAGGCCAATCATTATTTTTAATTTAAGTTTGTGTTTTTGAGTAAGAGAATTTATAGCGAATTAATTTTTAGACTTTCACCCATTTTTTGGTAAGATCGGTCAACAGAAAACTATATACAATCAAAGGGAATATGCATGCTTAAATTTAAGAAAACAAATTCCCTAACCTGAAAAGAAAAACATTTTCTGAATAATTATTTTTCATTTGTCATGAAGATTTCCTAAAATAACACGCCCTAAACTTGTCAATCTTAGTCTAATCCTTTTTTATCGAGTCCCGAGATCTTCTCATTGGAAGTTCGGAGTCATCGAATGAATCAATCTTTAAATTGATCTAGTGTTACCATGTTGTGGGGAAAATTACATTTGCTTCTCTAAATTTGCGAAATTTTCAAACCCCCCAAAAAAAAAACCGGGGCCCCCAACCCTCTTAATTTTATTTCAATGTCAGCCTTAGCAAGGGGTGGGTCTTTCCTGTGCCAGTCCAAGGAAGAAAACCAAGCAATCGAGTAAGCCGACAGTTGCGGGCGCCTTCTTTAGCTTTAAAGAGAATAGCCTTCCTTTCTTGTCTTATCTGCTCGGTGAGGAGTAAGCACGCGTGAAGACTCATAATCCTGTGGACTAACTAGTCACCTTCAAGCTAAAAGTCGTTCTAGAAAGAAAATCTGCTTGTTGAGTTGGTGCAACCTAGACAAAGATAGATCGGTCACACCGCCTCGGCAAGTAAAGACGGATCATGCGTTCGTAGTTTATATATCCATAAAATTTCTCCTTATTAAAAAAAAAAAGAATTTGTTTTTGAAGTTTGGATTCTTTCGATTATATCAACCCTTCCATTCCAAGTATGATTATGAACTAGTAGATGACATTTAAAAAAAAATTACTAATAATTCGAATATTTTTATGATAATTTGAAATTTCTATATTAATTTGAGAAAAGATACAGACGTAGAAATAGAAAAACAAACTAAAGTCAATCACCATTTGCTCTCCCTCCCTCCCTCCCCTCTCTCTACGGCACATGGCCGGCAGCAGTGGTGGCTTCTACCACAATGCCATACCTTGACCCCTTTCCCACTCTGTTCTCAGGATCTCAGCATGTCTCTCTTTCTACTTTCTATTTTCCCCATAATTAAGATCTACATTTTCTTCGACAATTAATGTCCAGGCCACAGTACATCAAAGTTAAAAAGATTACGAAAATATCGTTAAAACTAAAACTCCAGTTAGGAGGCGAGGTGGAACTATGAAAAGAAAAAGTTTAACTCTTATGATTAATGGGCAGATTCTCGCTCAATAGTTGATTTCAACCGGTCACGTAATAGCACATGATCACATTCTAGATCGAGACACGATTAAAAAAAGTCAATGTTAAGGATACATTGATTTTTGAGAAGTTAGAGCAACATGAAAAAAAAAAAAAAATCGAAGTCATGGGGCAAATTGAGAATCCACAGAAAACTTGAGGGGCAAATAGTAATTTTGCTCACACTAACTAATTCAGGTTATGACTAGGCTAGGTCGGTTAGATACTCAAAATCTTAAGTTGTATAGAAAAGCTACCTACCAATATGAGCGTGTAAGGTTTGGTTGGGATAATACCTAGTGTAAACCCAAAACTCTATTCACCAATTTGAGCAAAGGATTTTTTGAATTCTACGTTTGATTAGAACTCCGTCGTCTCCAATCCTATGATTTTTCACTAACAATTATCAATGTCTCCTATGATAACATGTTGCATCATTAATAGTTCACAAACGATCGGTCCTGTTGGTTGATGGCTCGATAATTAAGGGACAAAAGAACGGCATATTACATTGGGGCAAAATTAAAATCAAAACGAAACATTGGATGACACCTTGATAAGGGTGAAATTCCAATTCCATGGAATTGCTGGTCGTTGAACACCTCCTAAGATCCCACAATTCAGTGCTCATGTGATGCAAATCTCAACCTATGTAGAGGAAATGACTAAGCACGAGAGGGAAATAATCCTATTGGGGCTTAAACATTTATTAAGCATGTCTTTATAAACTTCATATCACCCAATCTTTACGATTGAACATTTAAATCATTAAAAAGCACAATAAAAGAATATTTCAATTGTTAAATCTTAATTAGCATAACGAGTAAAAAGAATAATATATTGAAAACAACAAATTTTCGTATCTGATTATTAGGGAAACTTATTAACAACAACCCTATTCATATTCATGATCTTTTAGTAATTCGGAATTTTGCATTAGTAACTTTAATTAAACATCGCAACAGTACACTTTTCATCACTTATCTAGACTGGATTTTGTTCTTTCCATGGGCAGCACTTACCATCATGTGAGTAGAGCCTCTATTTTTTTCTTTGCTTTCTTTACTCGTTTTTTTTACCCATTTCTATAACTTCTCCTTTTCATCATTTTTTGCGCAATGGAATTTCAGTTTTCTATATATGTCATCTATTTAAAATTACAAATAAAGTCATTTATGTACTGACTATTCTGAGAGCTTTACATATCTATTTATGATGAATATCTTGATCATGGTTCAACCTATTTTGGCACATCTGTTTTGTCTCTTTTCTTTCCTTTTCCTACGAGCCCGAAAGTTAAATTTATATTTTTTTGAATGATGGTTCCATGTTCCAATGCAGACAATTAGTCTGAAAGAGTCATCATTTCTCCAACCCACATTTCTTCATACTAGCCACGAAGAAAAAATAAAATAAATATATATATATACACACACACACATGAGACACACACATGAGAATGCTATGTTAATTTGACGTGTAAATCGGGGGCAGATTAGCAGATCTGTAGAACAAACAAAAATGTATTTAGCATTTATAATTGCCAACAAGCTAGAGACTACCCAAGAAAATTGTCTAATCAGTCATAAATTTATTGTATGCCGCCAATTCACCCTGTAATTTTAATTTTGTCAATTTACTTCTAAACATTTACGCAAAATTCTAATATATCATTTCAAGCAAATTTTTGCATGAAATCATTGATGTGACAATGTACCATGTAAGATGGCTTCATTGATTTCCAGCAAAAAATTATCGAAGGATTATATTGAAATTTCATGTAAAGATTTAGGATTATATTGACAAAATTAAAATTTTAAAAATGAATTATCAAATGTGTAATAGATTTATGATTAATTGGATAATTCTTGTCCCCATCGACGAAGGAGGCTACTCTTTATTTTATATTTTACATTTTATTCACCTAGAATTTAAGCATTTTTATTTTATCAACAACCGGGCTTGATGGCGACGATCTTCTCAAATGTGAAAATGTCTAAGCTTGAATCTCCACATTATTATCTTTTAAGGACAGCGTTAACTTATACCATTAATCAATCATCAATTTTAATACTATTTTTTAGGGCCAAGTAAAAGTTCGATACTCTACATGATAAGATTATTTAAATCCAAGTCCATCAATAAATCTAATTGAATCAATACATTATGGATTGTCAATTCATCGACTTGTGATTTTTCAACGTTACTCATATATATATATAGTTACCAATGCGCCGCAAGAAAATCCCCATCAAAAGCCCTCTCTCAGATCGAACCACGTAGAAAGTGATGTAAAAAAGAGAAGGAGGGGGCGGGGGAGGAGGAAAGAAAAGAGGGTTTGATGGGTCATGTCCGTGCCAAAGCAAAGAAAACAAAACCTAGAAAAGAAAAAGGGAAAGTGATTTTAATAAAGGAGATAATAATAATCTGATGAAGTGGTAATAATGGCCACCTATAAACAGAGACAAAATGAAATGATGACACCTCCCCCTTCCCTGCCCTCTTTCTCCAACTCAGCTGTCCAATAACAAAAAATAATAATAATAAATGACAATAATTTCTTTTATTTAATTAATTTATACCACGTACTATATTTTTCCAGGGTTCTGTTGCTTCTGCTGTAGATAATCATGAATGCCATCCCGCTTTTGTTCGCTCACCGTGACGTCATGGCCACGCAAGCCGCACGCAAGCCCCTTAAATCGTTTCGTAACTCCTGAACTAGGTCAAGAAAATATAAACTGATGTTATTATAAGCTTCTTTTTTGGCCCAACCGAGACATTATTAGAATATGCTTTCACTCTTTTTTAGCTATTGTTTTTTTGTTCTTTTTAATTTGGCGAGCTTTTTGTATATAATAACATTAACCATAAGGATTACATTATAGGAGAGTACTCGATGAACTCATACTGTCGATGTTCAAATTTAAAAGTGAATACTCTTGAATATAATAAACTATCATCGTGACACTTTTAACCAATTTGACAAAAAATCTGAAATTAGTATCTCATGAAATATTTATCCTAAACTAATCCGTCTTGTTAAAAAAAACTTAAACTAATACCACGACCTAATTTGTCCCAATTATCATTTTGCCCAATATCCTTTGAAGATGCACGCATTAATACCCGGGGTAGATGATTGCAAGACATATTTGTTATGGAAAATGGTAGATCTGATGTGGAAATCTACATGTGCTAACACATGTGCATTTTTATGGAGGGTAGATTTGAGTCGAGATACCAATTTTGGATAATTTTTGTGAGATGAAAATTAATTTAGAATAAATTTATCATATGCACCAAATAAGAAATTCTAGTGAGATGCAAATTAGCTTTGTAGAAAAAATAAGTAGAAACACCAATTTGAGATTTAACGGATGAAAATTGATGTGGGATAACTGTACCATTCACTAATATTCCACAAATTGCTTGAGTGGAAATCAAGCAAACATAAAGAAAAGTAGCTTGAAACATTATATATATATATATATATATATATAAAGTCTATTCTGGTGCAAAAATAAATTTTACACCGTCACTATTCAATAGCTGAGGATACAATTAGTTAAAGTAATTAATTTTAATTAATAGAAATATTAATCAAATTAATAATGATCAGACGGCAACAACTGGTCTTTGCAGGTCAACCTAATTCAGCGTGTGGAAAGCAATCTAAGCCGCCGCATGCAAAGTGCGAGCGTCATCAATTGTCCCAATTAAGTGGCTGACTGGTGTCAATGGACTTGTTGTTTCGGCGGAAAAAATCGACGTAATTCACGCCCTTAATTTTAGGAATAGCGATCGCGACAACATTGATCGATGGCACCACCCTTGCCCCGCCCTTGCCCCCTTGACAGAACCGGTCGGCTCGAAAGGCCAAAAAAAAAAAAAAAAAAAAAGATGGGTTTGGGCAAACATTTCCTTCTTAGGCTCCGGTCATGTCATCTCGGCTTTCTCAGCCGGGTTGAGACCCTTTTAATTTTATACGGTAAAATTTTAGTGACGTTTTGAACGTGGAAGACATGAACAAAGATTTTTCGACCCAGTACTAGACTTGGACTGCCTAGTTAATTAGGTCTACTATGAATGCCTCGTCGCTTCCAACCGTTTTGTGCATGTTATATCCCTCTTTCAAAATATCTCTCTAGAAGTTATCTTTGCCATTTTTTATAACTCTGATGTCGTTTTCTACTTCTGTACCCTTTTGCATTCCAACGTTTTCAAAAGTTCAACACGGCATGTTAGCTTTGTTTGACGTGATTTTTACTCTATTTTTTTATAGGTCATGCACTTTCACATTAAAAAACAACTAAAATCTTTCATGATTTTAAGCTTAAAATGTATCTTCTATTTCTTATTTGAAAAATAAAAACAAATAAATGCTAGAGAAACCAATTTCTAGCGCATGGTTTCAATCTAGGTTATGTTTAGACAACGCTTTTGAATTCTTTATTTGTGCATTTGATACATACATACAAAGCCTAACTCTGCACGATATGCATAGATTTATCTAAACACTATATCAAAATGTGAAGCTCAAAAGGGTATTTGCACCTTTGAATTCCTAAAAATTGCATCATTTGAAACCACGATGTCTATTCTGCACATGTCAATCTAGATATGTTTCAAAAATTAATGCCCTTTATACTTGGTACAACACAAACCTTACTCATATCTAGGTGTAACGATACGAATATTGCAATCTGAATGCACTAATAAGACGTGCCATAAATATAACTTGTGTCATCAAGATTGAAGAATCTCAATTGCTTTATCATCATATTTTCCTTGTAAAAAAATTTTCTTCTATTATGGGTAGAAGAAAATCAATCATAGATCGAAATGTAATATAATTTAACTTTCACTCCCCGTTCTATTACTCCAGGTGTTCGATGTCATCTTTTTATCAACGTGTCAATGTGGTTACGATGAAGTAATAGTCATCTACATATTTAATTCCGATAGGTTCAACAAAATACATGCAATAATAATTTATAAATAATTAACAGAAACTAAAATCATAATTAACTCCTCAAAAGTCATGACAATAACTTATTAAATTATTAAAAATTATAGCTGTACCACAGATTGTTTTCTATAATTTCTAGACGACCGAATGACAATAGCTGTGATAAAATATAGTTAACTTAGATGACTTTTACGAAATATGCTTTTGTCATTACAGAAAAGACAATTTCAGAAAGAGAATTGCACTTGAAACGTCCAATCAATGGATGTATTGAATTCGGCGGGGAAAAAAAGAAAACCAAGACCTGTTTACACATACATGTTGATTTTTCCTGGTTCAAACTATAATATAAAATTCATAGTGTGTTTGCTTAAAAATTCTTCCGTATTTGCACAAAATTAACAAACAGGGAATCACATAAGTTACTTTGTATCTTCCAATATGTGGTTTCTATATTATGGTTCGTTTACTAATAATGTTTATTTTTATTGCTGAATAATGATTCTTCGACCGGAGAAAAGTTATAATAATCATTACTTGTAGTTTTGTATGCATTTCTGTCGATAAAGAATAATTGTTGCATTAAAAAAAATTATTTCATTTTGAAAATTAGTTTAAGTAAATTTTAAAACTCAAGAACGTAGTTTGTGTGATTATAAAACAATCAACATTTTATAATAAACAAATGTTCTATGTATTATGTAATACGTACGATCATTTCATTAATGATTTTTATTACTCAATGATAAATATGGAATTACAAATTTAGTATGCATAAACAATATAATTTGTCGGGATTTTTTTATCAAAATAATAGGTCTATAAACAAGAATATTTTGAAAGATACATACTTTTGCTTAAAAAAGATATGACATAGAAAGCATGATATCGTTCAGATAAAAATAATCACATTAGAAAAAAAAAAAGTACTCATTATAATTCAAATATATTGAAGCTAAAATGAATTTAAACATATAAGTTTGAAAGGAATTTTTTTCTATAAGTTTGTATGAATTTCTAGAATTAAGCGAGAGGATGGACAATAGAAAAAACATATTATTGAGATATTAGTAATACTTGTTTTATTAAAACAAGTTCATTTACTTTTTCCTTTTTATGTATGTCAACAAAATTTTCTATCTCAATATTGTCTCGTAGGAAAGAGATGATGAGAGATTACATTTTGCTTGCTACTTAGGACTCGTGCGAGATATAGGAAAATTCAGTGTGCTATTGAAAACTAATATATTTAACGTAATTTGAAAAATATAATTGTATTAAGAATTGATGTCGGATAGAGAGCATGTTAGACGTGGAATTTGTAAATAGAGAAGGGTTACACAACCTATGCACCTAATATCTATCCATTAATTATATGGTAATTAAATAATTTGCACTTATAATGAGTAAATGTTTTATATAACATATAAGAACAATTCACAATTTTTATTTTTATTTTGAAATACCAATGTCATTAGCGATTAAGTATACACATAGCCCGTATATTTTTATGAATATATATATTTTTTCATATATGAAGATTGACACAGGCTTATTACAAGAATTTGGTAGAGATGACACATCTTGCTTAAAAATAAATTTAACTCGAGGATGTGACATGGTTGAAATAAAACAAAATCGATACAAAGGTAAAAGAGATTAGGATGGTATTTTTATTTTTCCAGTTTACCCTTATCATATATATAGATCGAAAAGCAATGAGACACAAAAGGTCGAAATCAATCTATACCTTTTCATTTGACATGTGGTAATTTTTTGGTATGTGTCTTCTAATCCCGGGCAACATATATTAATGAAACAATTTGTCCATCCATATAAGGTTGCGTCTTTTCATATATAATGCATGACTATTCGTTATGTATTTTTAGGTTTCTTACATCTCTATCTCAGAAATACTTATTAAAAATGTTTGATGAAAATATTTGATTTTAAAATAATAATTGTGTTCATCATAAAAACTGATGGGGCATTAAAAACTATAAATACTTTCTTATTTGGCCTTATAAAGGAGCAACCTTTAACGAAATCTTTCGACAAATACATCATGTACCGAGGTAACGTGACTATGCAAACATACCGCGATCTTTCTCCTCATTTCTCACTAAAATTTCAAATTACCCCAGGCTGTTTTGCATCCACTGGCATTCTCTTCATCCCTTTCCTTTCCAAATAGAGCTGCAATCTTAGCAAGACTGAGAAATTTGGGCATTGAAATAATGTCGTGGGGGTGTCGATACTCTTATAGTAAGGACTTAGATTTTACCAGAATGAATTGATGGCGATTCTAGAACACTTTCTTAAGGATTTTGAAATACTTTGGTCGCTGACCTAATATGATGTAGAGAAGACTCTAGCAGGACCTCTGAGGACATGCGAAACCAGTGACATTTTGAAATGGAGTTTGGAACTCCGGGCATGTTCACATTCTTAAAAACTTCAGGATAAGAACAGGACACATGGAGCATGAACAAAATTATATCGACAAGACTTCAGGTAGAACGATCAATCCTTGTGTATTGCTTCTATATAAGTTGTTTCTTTAATAATATGCAAGACACTACGTTGTTGTAAATTGCAAAAAATCACGACTGAAGTCGTGTCCAAGATAAGGCTTTATGAAGTAAAAATTATTTTTCTAACCCTCAGAGTAAAGTTATGCAGATATGCAATTATACAAATTTAAACTTAAAATTTGAGGATAATCATGTGTACATTATAAGCATAAAAACCCCATAAATAAAATATGTAAGATACTTTAATAATTATAATAGTGTGAAATTGTCAAAATCACGATTAAAGTTGTGTTTGAAACAGAATTTATGAAGTACAAGTGTTTATCCCTTCCAAACCCTATAGTACCAGGCATGCAGATGAGATTTGAAGTACACAAAAAGGTTAAAAACATGATAAGGTGGTTTTAGAGCGAAACTCCAACTGATGATAAAGACATGGCTCCCCCTAAGAACTTGCTTTTCACACGAGAAAGTGAAAGTTAACCGAGGTGGGTTAATGCTTTTAATTGGAAAGATGATAACTAAATAATAGGGTGGAGCTACTGAAGAATGGTGGTTAGATGTGGGGTTGAATTTGTGATATTGAAAAAAGTGTATACAAAAAGTTCCTTGGCAAAAAGGAAGTAGAAAGGTGGTAAACTTTTTATTTAAATTTTCCTTTTCCTTTTCTTTTTCTGCCAAAGTCAAATGAGGGCCTATTCGACATATCAATCATAATGATATCCTCTCACCGCCGAGGCAGAGAGAGAGGGGGACAGATTTGCACCCAAGATTTATCATCATTGCATTTTGATATTTCAGCTTGAGTTGCCCTAGAAAAATGATGAGAAAATATTTTTATCAATCTTCACTTTTTTTCCTTCTTCTTTTGGAAAGACATGTGGGTGTTGGTGAATGGAAAACTTCACTTGCCCATCATACTCCTGTTCTATTATTGGCACTCATCTATTTGCCCTTTTCTCCTTGGCTCCATCTAATCTAAAGCGACTGTCCAGTGCAATAAAAGTTCCATCTTTTATATTCACTTTCTTTGGTAGTTTGGTATGCTTGCATTCAAATGGAGATGCGGGTAAAATAATATGCTCGGTATGGTAGTTAGAATATTTAAATATTGAGCAAAGTTTTCATCTAATGGTTTAAATTTCTCAGAGCAAATGGCTATAAATGAGAATATGATGAACGATCCACTTATCTAAATGATTTATTTAAATAAGCATATTGTTGAATCATTCCACACTAAAAATTTTGACATATTATAAATGAGCATTTAAATAAGCAAAACATATATAGGACTCGATAAGACTAGACTATCACGTCATTTAATTTAGTAACAGTGGCAGATTAACTTTACTGTTAATAAAATATTTTTCCAGTGAGAGAAAGCTCAGCTACAAACACTTGTCGTGTAATGTTGACCTCTTTTGAGAGTAAAACGTGAAAGTTTTCCATCTTTTATGCAAAAGTGAATGGTTTTTTGTCGGAATTATACTCTTTCACGCGTCGCTTGTAGAGTTCAATGGCTGTGATAGGATTTACTTTTTTAAGTATGAAAATATTTAGTAATTATGCACTTTATTGAACTCTATACAAGAGCACGCATGCTTCGAAGGTCAAAAGATAGTGTAACTTTGGAATAAAAGCATCGGGTTGAATGTTTGTTCTAAGCATATCACATTAGACTACATTAGAAGCTGTTGCAGTGTTCATTAATTTCTTTAAGGTATTTCTTATTTATCCGTGACAACAATTTTGACCACCTAGGAACTCATATATAATCTCTAACGTTATAAAAAATTAGTGCATCCATCGCTATATGTATTTCCCTTTTCATTATAGGAATCTTCTCGACAAAAAGTCGGATGATCCTTAGACCAGCCTCGAGTTAGTGAAAGTTGAATATATCATTCCATTGTTCTATAAATTTGAGGGATAATTCTTCGGGTTTTCACTTCCAATGAAATCAACCATTAAATGTAGTTTTTGTTTTTCCTATACATTTGCAACATCGTTTTCATTTTTTGCATTTCAAGTGTTTTCGGCCAAACTCCATCTTGCTCGTCAAAGATCATAAAGATCGATATTTTGCCGTAAGAACTACCGAATCCACTTATATCTATGATTGATTTCGATTTGACACATCCAATATGACAAGCGAAATATAAACTTTTTTGGTAATGTTTTGGGGGAGCGGTTGTGAAGCCCTTTTAGAGCAGCCAATCAGTTCTAATTCAAGAGACAATGATTCAGTCATTCCATGGCAATCGAGTACATTTTAGTTTAAATCAGCTCGAGTTACCCACTGTTAATAAGCAAGAGAAGCTTACTAGAATCATCTTCCTACGTCTTTTTTATTTTTGTTCACATACAATATTAGAATAAAAACAATTATTAGTATCCAAATTTCCTAAAACATGTTCGCTAAGCAAAACATGAGTTTCTTTTGAAATAAAAGTAACAAATTGCTCTTGTGACTTTTTAGTTGTTAACGGTACCTTTCTTAGATAATTTGTCCGATGTTTCTTATGAAAGGTCACTTTTAAAATAAAGCCAACGCACTTTTTGAACTTTTCATATAAAAAGAAGAAGCAGAAGATATAAACAAATTAGTTGAAATCTTTTATTGGGCGGACCATAGTTCACACCCCTAAAGCTCTTTTTGGCAAGTTCACATAGATCTTACACATTAAAATGACAAATTCAAAGGTTCTTAAACGTAGCGGTAATTGAATTCTATAATTCCTCTAGAAATTAGTTTTTGAAGAATTCATAGTTATTGAGACAAAAATAAATAGATCTCTTATATTCAATTCGAAGAAATTACCAAAAAAGTTGTACACTTGTTGTACTCAATTTTCAGTTATAAACCTTGATTATTTGCTTTAAATTTTGACCAAATCGTTGAAAGTCAGCCTGTTTAATATGGTATAAAATTATCAAAATTATTTAGAATGGAATTTGTATAAATGTAATAAGTTTATTGTTTTTTTTCTTTTAGTAACTTTTTTTCATTTATTTCAAACTTTTGAAGTCATTATTTATCGTGACATATTGCCTAAGAAACATCCATTAAATATAGTTATTTACGACCATGCCAACAAACTCTCAAAGCGCTGCAGAAGCCTCCTCCGGTTTCTCTGACCTACTAAATCGATGTTGCACTCGGAAAGAGAAAGGACCCTTCTTTCAAAATTCTCTTTAACCCCGAATAAAATCTGCACAGCCAAAAGGAAACAAAGACAGAGCGAGAGGCTTCTTCTTTTGCTTCTTCTCTCTTCAACAAGATCCCTTGAAAAGCAACCAAAAAGTCCAGTCTCCCTCAGATCGTCCCTTCACGCTTCACGAGAGACAGAAGAGAGACAGAGAGAGAGAGAGAGAGAGAGATGTCAACTACTGCGACGTCCACGCAGGGCATGCTCAACCAGGCAGCAGCAGCACCAACCATGTTAGAAGACCAGAACCTGCCCTCGCCGCTGGGTTTCTACTCCATCTTCCCTTCCAGCATGGGCTCCCTGCTTCATGCTCGTCGTCGCTTTGCTTCAACCAGACCCTCAAGTCCTCTTCACTCTCCCTTCGTCCCTCGTTTCTCCCGATCCTCCCTCGAACAGTAATAATAACAACCTCACGCTCATCACCGAAACCCTACTTTCATCCACCGCTCCGCACAAGCAAAGAGAGAATCTTCAGACCCTTCTGAACTCTTGGGAGGCCCCCAGCTTCTGTCTTTGCAAAGATCAACCCCGAATCTCTGGTAAAATCAGAAAAGAAAAAGAGAACAGAATCGATATCTACTGATAAAACTGATCATTATTTATGATACCCTTTTCTTGATCGTTTTGATGTTTTTAGGGCATGGGGTGAGTTGAGTGACCAGAGCAGCTTGGTCATGAGATTCATCCGGCGGTGGAGATCATGGTGATCATTATCGTGATCACCACCACCACCACCACCACCAGAGCATGGGGGTTTCAGCCTTGAAGATGAAGAAGATAAAGGGAGGAGGAAGGTGAGGGAGCCGAGGTTTTGCTTCAAGACCATGAGCGATGTGGATGTGCTGGACGATGGGTACAAATGGAGGAAGTACGGTCAGAAGGTGGTCAAGAACACTCAACATCCCAGGTAAATGTGGTCTTTAAACCCATTATCATCATTTTCTTCAGACATCCACAAATTAAATTAGCGGCAGATTTCTTCTTTTCTTTTTCTGGGTCTTTTTATAAGTTTATTGATGGCCTTTTTGCGCTTGATCTCACAAAGACCAGCTCTTTTAGCTTTATACTTCATGTGCCCCATCTCTCTCTCTCTCTGTGAGGGAACATGATTATGTCTGAACATCATTGGATTAATGGGATTTGCAGCGTATGGCGGTGCAAAGGAGATTATACCAATTATGTGGAATGAATGAACTGAGTTGATAATTAGGCGCTCATGAAACAGGTTTAACTCGGTGAAAATCAACTAATTATGAGCTTGGAAAGAGGAAAATCATGCCTAAAAGTTAGCAAGACATGCAAACAATTGATGCATTATCACGATCCATGCTGAACAAAGAAAGCACCATCAATCTAAAAGAGAAATGAATACCATCGACATCAAGGACATGCCGCGTTCTCGTCTAGGATTTTCACA